>OV049866.1:14353401-15553401 GCA_920104075.1 Melanargia galathea | reverse complement strand
TCGGGACTGCGAGTGCCAAGCACGGGGTATCACAGGCAGCGGCAAAAAGTAAAAAAAAAAAAAACAAAACAAAATATTTCTAAGTCGTTAGCGGCGCGCACGCAGGTTGCTTTCCGCGAGGTAGTGACCTGGGACACCTGGGACACTACGAGAGGAATAAAGTAGACAGCGCGCGCGGACCGTACAATAATAAATGACGCAATATTACGTCATATTAATGGATAGAATGCCGAAAAACAAACACAGAAGCGATTACAAAAAAATACCAAACGATAAGAAATACTGACATCGAAAAATGTAAAAAGAATATTTAGGTAAACTAGCAAAACTAATACTACAGCTATTAGGTATTCACAAAATCTGATGATGTTAGATGATGTTTGTGAGATCATGTGAGATAAAGTGGATAATGTCTGGGGCATAGACTACAAAACAATCTGTACAAATATGTACAATAAAGCGGAAGAGTTTGTTTGTTTGTTTGAACTTTGAACACTAATCTCTAGAAGTACCTGTGGGATTTGAGAAATTATTTCTGCAATTGATAGCCCAATTTTCGGGGAAGAATATAGGCTATTTAATATCCCTAAAATCCTACAAAAATAAGGGGAAAATGGGGGTAGAAATTTGTATCATGTTTTTAAAGTTACAGACCTGAAAATCAGGGGATGAAAGTTTTTATTATGTTATTGTTATTATGAAATTGAAATTTTGAACGTACATTTTTTTAGGTATCAGATATCAGTTCAGAAAATATTTCACGAAAATTCTCCCCTAAGGGGGTAAAATGGGGGTAGGAAGGTTAGAAGAAAGTTCTATGTTTTTGAAGTTGCAGACCTGAAAATTGGCATTTAGATTATGAATTTTAAATAATAAAAACTTGTATAGGTTATTATGGAAAATCTTCTCTTAAGGGTGGTAAAATAGGGGATGAAAGTTTTTATGGGAAGTTTTAATTATTGTTATTATTTACTTGTTTATAAGGTCCTTCTAGGGCGTAAATCATCATCATCATCATCATAATCAACCCATTACCGGCTCACTACAGAGCACGGGTCTCCTCTCAGAGTGAGAAGGGTTTTGGCCATAGTCTACCACGCTGGCCAAGCGGATTGGCAGACTTCACACACCTTTGAGAACGTTATGGAGAACTCTCAGGCATGCAGGTTTCCTCACGATGTTTTCCTTCACCGTTAAAGCAAGTGATATTTAAATACATAAAAAGCACATAACTCCGAAAAGTTAGAGGTGCGTGCCCGGGATCGAACCCACGACCTCCGATTAGAAGTCGGTCGTTCTAACCACTAGGCTATCACAGCTTTTTTATAAATATCAGCCTATAAAAGATTTTATAAAAATCTTTCCCTAAGGGGGTAAAATGGGGGTTGAAAAGTTATATGGAAGCCCTATGTTTTTGAAGTTACAGACAATAAAATCAGCATGTAAGTTATTAGTTTTAAATAATAAAAACCTATTTAAACTATTTGGGTAAATCTCCTCCTAAGAGTGGTAAAATAGGGCATGGAAGTTTGTACAGGGAAGTTTGAATTATTGTTATTATTAACTTGAAATTTGGAAGTTATTCTTTTTAGGGTGTAGGGGCATCAGCTAAGAAAAATTTATTGAAAATCCACTTTAAAGGGGGTGATGAAATGGTTTACTTATACACACATCAACACTGTCTAGGGATATTCTGATTTTCTCAATTTATTCAAAATTGGTTATAACTAACATACAATATGTTTATATTTTTGTAAAGCCTATTTATCAGACTATCTTTTAGAATAAAACAGAATTAGTTTTTTTGTGTAAATAATTTTTTATTGAAATAAAGACAAAAAGTGAAATGATGGTAAACTTAAGGATGAATGTCTTTTTAAGAAAAAAATATAATTTTAGCAAAATTATCAGGTTTTTTGCAGTTACGTGAAAAATTATTTCAAATTAGTAGTCAGTAAACCACCCATGGACGTTAACCACGGTCCTACAACGGCTTTTCATGCTTTGAATCAAGTTATCAAAGTCTTGCTGTGGGATATTGTCCCAGGTCCTGCTAAGATGCAAAAAAAGTTGCTTTGCAGTCGCAATGTTCGGAGGAAAACTCCTCAAAGCCCTTCTTTGGAGCATGTCCCATGCGTGCTCTATGGGGTTTAGGTCTGGTGATTCAGCGGGTCAGTCTAAGATCGACACATCGTGCTCTTGTAGCCAGCTGGTCACCACTCGCGCAGTGTGCGAACGGGCTTTGTCGTGCATGAGCGTGAAAACTTGGTCCATTTGCAGTCGATGGGGATAGATTATTGGTGTTAGCACCTGATTACGGTATTTTTCAGAAGTCATGGTGTTTCTGATCCAAACGAGATCTGTTCTTCCATCGATACGAATTCCCGCCCAAACCATAATTGTTTTACAGTGGTATGGCTGGACTTCGCTGGTGTCGCAGACGGTTGTCACGACCAGGAGCTCGCCATACACGTACTCTTCGTAAATCAGGATGAAATCCGAATCGGGACTCATCGGTAAACAGCACTACAGACCACTAGTTATCTTCCTAGAGCAAATGTTCGCTAGCCCACTGTAATCTTCGTCCACGATTTCCTCTGCGTAGTGCTGGAGTACGAAGTGGCCTGCGAGCATAAAGGTTAGCCTCGTGCAGTCTTCTCCTCACAGTTTAGTCACTGACAAGCAAATGGTGGTCTGACTGGAGCCTTTAAACCAACTGCATGGCTGTAGCATTTGGTTGTCTTCTCGCGGTCATTTGCGAAAATCGGTCCTGTCTTCGGGCGGTTATGCGCTTCTCGCCTGGGTGCCGTTCAGCCACTTCACCAGTGGTGCGATAACGTGACCACAACCTTGATATCACGTTTTTTCTTGTTTCAATCGCCTCGGCAATACTTCGTTGAGGAGCCCCAGTTTGGAGCGTACCTACTGCCCTTAACATTTCGTCTCTTGTTAAATGGCGCCTCTGCATGATGCATACAGTTGCATAAATTAGAAATTAACCAATAATTTTCATTGAAACTTTCATTTGATACAAAAATATACCAAAAACTGGGTTAGGTCAATTGAAACTTTCGAACTTCGCTACAATTATGCCGCACAAATCTTTTGTTTTCAATTTATTTTTTCAAATTCAAATTTAGAATCATTTAATATGGTCTACAAAATAAGCTTTCATTAAAATAATTTAAAACCGATTAATATTTTTCTAGTTTCAGAACTTTATACAAAATATCCCTAGACAGTGTTGATGTGCATATTAGACATCAATTTGTGAACTTAAATATAATAATAAAACAGGATTCCTACCAATTATTATCGGATATTACTAGGGATTGACGTGTTTTTTTTAGTTGAGGATTTGGAGAGTGACAGGCTATTATTTTATCCTGGCAAATTAGACCAAAAAAAGCTGTGCTACCCGAAAAATCGTCAGAAGCAGGAAAGTGTTTTAATACCTTTGGGGGATCTCAAATAAGAGCCCTGTGAGTTTGCGACGGATTCTGATTTCTGCTTAAGTTTTGAGAGCCAAATAACCGCAAAATTTTTGCACTTTATTTAAATATCCTAAACTGCGTTTACGTTTTATTCGTATGTGTTTTAAAAAAATTCTATATGTTCTATAAATAGTCTAAAATTGCTACAATTTAAAAGCCGAACCAGCTCTGTAGCTTTAATTTTACTGAGATACAGCTCTGCAAAAATTGTTATTTTTTTTCTGAAAAAGTGAAATTTTAAGATTTGGTCAATTTTCTACCCCAATATCAGGGAAAATACTCATTTTGTGGGTAAAATTATAGGAAAAGATGTCGTAGTGTAATTTAATTAGCTTTAAATTAACTATGAAACAACTTCTATATGCAATATACTCACAAATCTTAAAAATCCAAAAAAAAAATGGGAAATAGCATTTTTCGTTTTAGTTTGTTTTGAGGGTAGTTTGAAAGAAAAAACTATGTAAATCCACAAGAAATATATATTTAAAGTAATAATAATGTATTCATAATATTATTTATTGAAAAAATATTTATTTATAATTATTATAATTGATATTTATGAGAATCTCCTCCTTTTTGGAACTCGGTTAAAATGTATGAACATTATAAGGAAGAAAACGACTGTCTACAGAAATTGAAAAAACTTCATTTCATGTTTAGACTATACAATGGCGAATCATGGTTTTGGACTGATTAGGGGCAGTGATAGGAGAATATATTAAATCAAAATAATATACCAATATCATACACAAATTACTGGGGAAAATTTAGCTGGTTTCATCAAATTTATTGATGAAAAGCCTGAAGATGCACAAAAAATCACTGTGGATGTCATGTGAAATTACATTTTCTCTTATTTTGAACAACACATGAACCACATGATATCTGAACAAGGCTTTAAAGAATCTTTAAAAAACAAAGGTTGTTGGAGTTAAGGGCTATATGTGGCAACTAAAGTCATTGCTATGTCTGGGAAGGATAACACAACAGTCCTGCTTGGTGCTAATGCGGCTGGGCAAAAAACACTTCCATCAATCATTTCTAAAGGAAAAAATATGTGGGATGAGTGACATATCCAAACATTTATCCAGGCAAGATATATGCAGCATAGAATGTCAAATCTTTGAACATTTCTAAAAAAATTGTCAACTATTGGTGATTAACATCCAGTTCTATTAATTTATTATGGCTACGTTACATATATCGGGTATAATATAAAAGTGTGTTATAGTCAATATTAAAAAAAAATGAATTAACCATTTAGAACTGAATTGCAACATTGAAATGACATTCATACAATATAATTTGTTTACAAAACCAAATCAAGCTTAAAATGAACTTAACATGTTCAACACCCCTGCCTTCTTGAGTATTCCTGAATAGCCCCCAAAAACGTTTTTTGCATATAAAATGTGATTAAGACTTTATTTTTACAAATGTAAAGCTAACTTAACTTAAAAATGTTCTAACTGTGTGTATCTTGAAAAAACTATCAATTTCTACAACTTGAATGTTTCATTTATTTATTCATTATTATATCAAAAATTAATAAAGTCAAAATTCACCTCCTTAATAGAATACAGCTTATACAATAGAATACAAACAATAACACAAAAATATTACAACTTCTTTTTTAATTTTCAATACTAAGTTACTAATTATAACATTAAAAATAATCATCATGTTACCAATTGGCACACTGAGTTATAGGAGCTTAAAAATCACCGCAAAACGTAATAACTGCACATGTGCACCTGTGACAAAGGTCGAATCACTATTAAAAGATGCTAAATGCTAACTCCTAACAGTAAAATATTAATTTTCTTAAATATGACCAAAATTAGTTCGTTGCGGACACACAACCGCACGCGACCACTGCAGGGTTAACATGGGTAATAAACAATTCATCAAATATAGTTGGTCAAAGTTGATTTTTCAGAAAACAATGCCAGAATTAGCCAACCTGGGGGCTTACCACCATCTTTTCAAAATCATGATAATGCAGGAACGTATTGTTTAACAGTACTAAAATAACATTACACAGATTCATACCATGACCTTACAAAAGTAATATTGTTGGTCTCTTACTTTCTACGTTAAAACATGATAAAAACAATGTAAAACCATCGCAAGGAAGCAAATTTTTTAAGATTGCTAGATTTGACGTAAAAACAACACTACTTACTGTCAAAAATCACTCCACGGTATGTATGTAATTGAGTGAATGATTTGATAACGTCACAAAACTGCAAAACAAAATTGTAGTAAGCTTACTTTTAAGGATGTCATGGTATGAATCAAAACAATATTAACATAATAACTGCTTTAAGCTTTGGTAGTCTATGTACTGACCTTAATTTACAATTTTTTCTTCGGATTTTCATATAACAAGAACTAATTTATAGTTATATGTATTTTGAGAATATAAAAAAAAAAACATAAATCTAGTTTATGCAAGTTTGTACTTTTCCAAAACGGTGGATAGGTACAAATAGCTAAAATCCTCCTACCTGTATACCTATCATAATATTATTAAGTTGTATTAAGTTAGGTATATCATTAATCATAATTATATCTGTATTACATATTTATTGCATAAACAGTGAGAATACTAGACTATACTACATAGAAGTAGAACTTAAACTTTTGTAGGTAATGAATCATCTATGAATAACTTTTAATAATTAATTTTTAAATATAGAATAATAGAAATACAGGGGTTTAGGAGTGAGACAATGGGAGAGTACTGACTTACTGAACTATGAATTCTAAAAAATTGTGTTGCTAAAGCTCTACTGACAGGGATTTTTAAATACACATTTATTAATACATACCTTATCATGTTTAGCTAATATTTTTCACTATAAACTTCAGCAGTTTCACTATAAAGTTCCACAAAACTATTAACACATATTCACAGTCACATAAATAAATTATATTTTTTTAAACACATGAAACTCTTCACAAAACTACGTTGTGTTCCACTTCCAGGCACTTCCAGCAAACAACTGACAATCGGCTGATTCAATGCAGAACTTGATACCTACTTCAGCTCGATACAAAACATTAAACAATACAAGAAATAAAAATCAAGTAAAAAAAAACAATAAATAAAAATGACAGCAACCTGTTCCTAGCAGACAAGTCTCAACATGCTCGAGTTTCGTCGCTCTCTCTCATTTGCGGTGTATTAAAAAAAGATAGATGTCTAATGGATTATTCAATGAAATAGTGATGCGCTATCCGGCTTTGGCCGGAACCACACTTATGTGTCGTGGCGTGTTGTGGCGCTTACTGGCGTGACGGTGAGTGTGCACACTACTGTGTCGTGTCGTTGCGTTCAGAAATGAACAGTATATGGGTGAAGCCGCCAATTTTCCCACTAATGTTGCAGTAGTGACGCAAAAATTTCGCTACGGTGACGTGGAAGTAGTGCAATAATTTGAGCCATGGATGACTTATGTTGGAGTTTACCAAACTCGTTATTAAAAAAACAGTCTTAGGCCGGCCTCACACAGCCGGAATAAACGCCGGAATTCAGAATCTGAATTCAGAGAGCCCAGAAATGCATACAATTTCACCGTTCCCCACACACATTCAGATTTTTTCAGATTCTGAATTTTTCAGATCGATCTGACAAAATGTGTCTGAGCCCGGCCTCACACAGCCGGAATTCAGAATCTGAAAATTTCAGATTCTGAATCATTCCGGCTATTTGAGGCCGGCCTTACAGTATGATTTCAAATATAATCTTTGAAGATTAAAAAAAACAAATTTTGTTTTAATGGGTAGATAAATTAAATAAAAATATAATTTCACAGTTTAATAAGTTATTACATTAATAATTACTACGTATTCGAAGATATTTTTAAATATAACCCCCGTAGATTGCTATTGCGCTGGAACCTTGTCACATTAACATTTGCGTGACGTTAGATGAAACGAAAATATACAGTCAGCGACCAAAATTTGTGGATATAGTCATAATTATTCAATACTCGATACGCGGACTCTGCAGTTTTGTCAACGTCTATTTAGTGCTGACGTTACTAAAATGGCGGCCGGGCACAATACCAATTTGCGGGGCTTATAAGTACTATGTATACTGAAATATCATTTTTTTCTGAAAATTGTTTTTTTAAATTTTACAATGAATTTGTAATGTTTATACTCACTAAACATATACTTATCGTATTTTCCATATTATATTTATATTCTCATCATAGTTTTTATATTAACTTTAATACAGTACAATCCTTCTGAAACAAGTGTACCCCGATTATATTTTTTTGGTTTGTCATAAATCCCGAGTGAATCGTAGATTTCCGCTTCTCGTTCCCGCTCTCTTTTAGAACCTTTTACCTAATTTTAAGGAAATTTGCTATAGTAATCTACTTATAGCTGTAACTGAAGATTTCGGTTTTTTCAAAACCCCGTGGGAACTGTGGATTTTTCCAGAATAAAAAGTACTTAGCCTATGTGTTAAGTCAGGACATAATCTATCTCCATTCAAAATTTCAGTCAAATCGGTTCTGTAGTTGCGGCGTTAAAGAGTAACAAACATTCACACACACACACAATATACACACACGCACTCACACACACACATACAAACTTTCGCCCTTATAATATTATTGTGATAATTAAAATAACATTAACAATATCATAGTATTTTTATAAAGATTATGTTCCTTTTTATCGTTACTTAGTAACGTTACGATACTTTTAAGTTTTCAGAATGCAATTTTTAAAAGCAGAATATGATTTTTTTTCAAAAATCATCTACATGCTATTCCGAATCGAACGACATCTCGTTCATATTTTTCATAAGTGTACTAAATATATTTCATTTAAATGAACAGTGTTTTTATTTCTTTGCTGAAAACCTGTGGATTCCCCAATTTCATCGATTTTATTTTCCCTAAAATTGGGGACTTTCAGTTAGATTTTTGGGTAATCCCTAATAATCCAGACCGTGGAAGTCGGCAACGCTGGCCACGAGCCTTATTAATCTGTGATATTAATTATTAATCTGTGCATGAGCCGTGCGCGGGTATAGAGACACATTTGCCTGTCGAGTCGTGTCGCGTCCATATATACCTATAGCTTCTTGGTCGCGTCATAACCCCCACCACCGCTCTGGCCAAGAAGGTTAAACTTTAAACACTGGAGAATTGCGAACGCAAACAAAAAGTTGAAGCAAAGAAATTTGGCCTGAAATAGGTCTGGATATTTTTTTGTATTTATCCTCAACTATTTAAATAGAATGTGTGAGGTGTGTATCCAGGTGAATGACCTTGTCTTCACCACATTGTTTTAGGCACAGTCTCCAGTGTCTACATAAAATATATAGTTATAACCTTCTTGGCTCTGGCGCAATCGGGTGCCGAGCGATCGGCGCCACGCTGCGACACGACACGCCCTACAAGTGTGTCTCTAACCATACTAAATGTATGAAACCGATATTCTTCTGGCGCGTCACGACACGCCACGACACGTAAGTGTGTTTCCAGTGACACGGCCGGCTGTGTCGCTGGAAACACACTTACGTGTCGAGGCGTTTTACAGTTTATATCGAACATTTGCGTCGTTTAAATGTATATTTCATTTCATTTAGGTATAATTATAATCATTTAGGTATAATTCCCGCAATTAATATATAATATATATATTAATTGCGGGAAAATGAGCAAGCGGGTCACCTGATTTTAAGTGATTACCGCTGCCCAAGAACATTTGCAGCACAAGAGGAACACGTTGCCGGATTTTAAGGAGTTTGTTTAGCCTCCCCTTGAATAACCCTATGTCAAAGCTATGTGGAAATACCTCCAAACGGAGTTGGTTCCACAGTTTTTGGGCGGAAGGAATGACCTCGCGCAACGCTTGGTTGATGTATGCCAGTGATCCAAGTGGTGAGGATATTAGCATTTTAGGTGGCGTGCGATGCGGTGCTGGAAATAAGTAGGTGGTATTAGGTCGAATAACTCTTCAGAACATTTGCCGTTATAGAGACGATAGAATACGCAAAGGAAGGGAATCTAACGTCCCTGCGAACCTCTAAGCCCTCCAATGAGCTGGTTAGTGGAATCTGGCCAAATGGAAGGACTTGGTATTGGGGTGCTCCGGCCCACAGGTGTGAGCAGGCCATATGCGGTCTGACTTGAGATTTATAGAACAAGAGCCTGTGTTCAGGCGTAAAGTAACACTTTGATCTGTAGAGTACTCCAAGCTTTTTGGAAGCTAATTTAGCTTTACCTTCCAAGTGATCCGGAATTGGACTTCGTCCAAAATGTGGTCGCCAGGGATCCCAATGCTGTTGAAAGGGGTAAGGGGAGAGTTCTGAAAGAGAAGGGGTGTGGTAAAGGGGGTATTCTTAGCGATGAATGCGCGCGCAAACTTGTGTTTTTGAGCGGTTGTATTGCACTATATTTTGAGTGCCCCATTCTGAGATCAGCTCTAAAAATGTCTCAATTTCAGACACAAGTTTGACTCTATACTCCTCCAGCTGTACGCGGGAAAGTTGTGCGTGGCCTTTGCATAGGGCTGCTAGACACGTGCTGTCATCCGCATAGCAATGGAATGTGTTGTCATACAGTATAATATCATTAATATGCATACTGCATACAGCATGAACAGTGTGGGCTATAGCACAGTGCCCTGTGGAACACCAGCTACTCTAAAAGAGGCATAGAATATTTAATGTTTCGCATACTACAATTTCATAAATTTATAAAGTTACTTATATAGGAAGATAATACAGGTATCTATCTAACATTATCTAGAGATATTTACACTGGAGACTGCATCTAAAACATTGTTGTAATGTTTTCGTCACAGTCTCCAGTGTCTACAATTATACAGTTATAACCTTCTTGACTCTGGCGCAATCGGTCTCGGGCAGTCGGCACCACGCCATGATACGACACTCCCTACAAGTGTGTCTCTAACCATACTAAATATATGAAACCGATAGGCTTCTGGCGCGTCACGACACGCCACGACACATACCGTAAACCCGGGTAACTTGGCCCGAATTTCTTAAGTTTTTTGGTTCAATGCCGAATATTTAAAAAACTATTATTAGTTTTACTTTGTTTGTGAGCTACACTACTGTTAAATGTACTCTTCTTTTCATATAATTAAAATCTATAACAATCAAATGGAAATGTATATGATAAAAAGCTAAATTTAGAGAGCGGGCCAAAAATTGATCACTTTTTACAACTTTGCCCATTTTGGGAAAACTTATATAACTCCAGTATTTTTAACCGTAAGATCATGAAACTTAGGGTTACTTTAGAAAAATAGTTTATGTAACATAGGATCTTATTACTAAACATTTAAATGTTCATATTAGCTGCCAAAATTGAGTGGGCAAAGTTGCTATAATTTTTTTGTAACTTTTCATACTAATAAAATGATAAGCTAGGGTTGTCATTTTTTATTCTTAACCAGGTTTAAGGTAAGGTACGTAAGTTATTATAATTTCAAACCAAAAATATTAACACAAATATGAAATGAAGCTTATAAAAATCTTTAATTTACTTATAAGAAATTTAATAAGTATATTTTAACTTAATACTAATAAAACATTCTAGTAAGGAATTATCAAAAAATTAAATCAAATATATTCAGTCAGTTCGTTAAAATCACAAAAATTATTATTATTAAGGTAGGTAGGTATTAAGGAATAATGAGAAAAAACCTATGACCTTGAAATATTTACGAGATAATTTTCAAAGTACCGCCTTTCTAACAAAAAAAGAATGAATGAAATCGGACTACGCGTTAATGAATTACAGCTAAATACACGTTTAGACTTTCATTCCCTCTTCCAAGGAAACCTTGCTGAATTTCGGAATAAAAAGTATCCTATGTCCTTCCCATTTTGGAATGTAAACTCAAATCGTGCCAAGTTTCATTCGAATCCATTCAGTAGTTTCGACGTGATGCGCGGCCAAGATACAGACAGACAGACAGACAAAAATAAAAATATATATGACGGAGCGCGTGGCTCCAAAGAGTTTTAAAAGATGATGACGTCAGCATTGCTGACGTTATTCCCTTGATTATTACGATGACTTCATGGTGACAGTAATTAAACTAGTGACGGCAGGAGAAACCAGAGACGACACTGGGAGTTATTGTTATTATGAGGGTAGATCGAAATACTTTGTTGTGGGCGTAACAAGGTACGGGCCTATTTGAGAAGCCTCTCGTTAACTGAGGCACTAAGGAACTACCCTAACCTACCTATCGGTCTCCACCACCCCTTGTAACCGAGCCATCGCCAACCAATCTAGTCTACACGACCTACGTCGTACAACAAACTAGGACATGGCACGTCTTATGAAGGAAGTGTATTCGGCGAGAGCCCGAATCGGAATGTGTCGCTGCACGCTTGTGCCCTTCCTTTTATAATAAAAGGTTGGTGGGGGAATGACGTAATTACGTCATGCTTGATTGTTTACACTACAAGGCGGCGCTGCCGTTAATTTACAGAGTTGTTGAGGGTATTTACAACTTGGTTGACAAAGTGATGTTTAATTCATGATTTGAGTAGTTTGACTGAGACGAATTATTTAATCCTGTCTTTCTTGACACTGCCAATTGAGGCTGAAAACGTCTTCGCTCCGACACGGCCATTCTGATAGGCGGTGCGCGCTCTGCACCAGCCTGAGGATTTGATGTTAATTCTGAAACAAAGAAATTTCTTTGAGCTTGGCATCTGTAAGCATCTAATGATGCTCAGTCATGTTTCTAATGGACCAGCACATCTTTCATGTTTTGGTCTTTAAGGATTTAGTAATGTCTCGTGGACAATTGTGAGGTCTACGTGTTAACCTACGTTAACACGTAGATCTCGTGGATTTCTCGTGGATTTCTCGTAGATTTCTCGTAGATTTCTCGTAGATTTCTCGTAGATTTCTCGTAGATTTCTCGTAGATTTCTCGTAGATTTCTCGTAGATTTCTCGTAGATTTCTCGTAGATTTCTCGTAGATTTCTCGTAGATTTCTCGTAGATTTCTCGTAGATTTCTCGTAGATTTCTCGTAGATTTCTCGTAGATTTCTCGTAGATTTCTCGTAGATTTCTCGTAGGTTCTCGGAGAGTCTCGAAGATTCTCGTATAGTCACAATCATAAAGTCAAAGTCAAAGTAATGTTTTCTCGAAGAATCTCGGAGATTGTCGAAAATTCTCGTTAAGTTACAGTCATAAAGTCAGTCAAAGTAATGTTTTCTCGAAGGTTCTCGGAGGTTCTCGTAGGTTCTCGAAGATTCTCGTAAAGTCAGTCATAAAGTCAAAGTAATGATTTTTCGACGGTTCTCGGAGATTCTCGTAGGTTCTCGGAGATTCTCGGAGATTCTCGTAGATTCTCGTAGATTCTCGTAGATTCTCGTAGGTTCTCGGAGAGTCTCGAAGATTCTCGTAGTCACAATCATAAAGTCAAAGTCAAAGTAATGTTTTCTCGAAGGTTCTCGGAGATTGTCGAAAATTCTCGTAAAGTTACAGTCATAAAGTCAGTCAAAGTAATGTTTTCTCGGAGATTCTCGTAGGTTATCGTAAATAAACTCGTGGATAAACTCGTGGATTTGGAGGAAGGAGTCGTGCAAATAATCTCGGAGGGTCTCGTAGATAAATTTGTGGATTCTCGTGGATTAACTCGAGTATTTACTCGTGGGTTTGGAGGAATGAGTAGTGTTATGGTTTCCATAGGGTCTTGGAGGGTTTCGTGGATAAACTCGTGGATAAACTCCTGAATAAACTCGTGGATGTGGACAATGGAGTAGTGCTATGCACAAGGTTTTGAAGATGAAAATCTGGGGCGGAACCTCACCCATAGACAAATAGGCACTTCATTTTGAGGTTTGGTGCCAACGTTGTTTTACTGGGGCATATCTGGAGATCGAGCTGATGGAACGGTGCTCGATCCCACTTCTGATGACGGAGCGCGTGGCTCCAAAGAGTTTTAAAAGATGATGACGTCAGCATTGCTGACGTTATTCCCTTGATTATTACGATGACTTCATGGTGACAGTAATTAAACTAGTGACGGCAGGAGAAACCAGAGACGACACTGGGAGTTATTGTTATTATGAGGGTAGATCGAAATACTTTGTTGTGGGCGTAACAAGGTACGGGCCTATTTGAGAAGCCTCTCGTTAACTGAGGCACTAAGGAACTACCCTAACCTACCTATCGGTCTCCACCACCCCTTGTAACCGAGCCATCGCCAACCAATCTAGTCTACACGACCTACGTCGTACAACAAACTAGGACATGGCACGTCTTATGAAGGAAGTGTATTCGGCGAGAGCCCGAATCGGAATGTGTCGCTGCACGCTTGTGCCCTTCCTTTTATAATAAAAGGTTGGTGGGGGAATGACGTAATTACGTCATGCTTGATTGTTTACACTACAAGGCGGCGCTGCCGTTAATTTACAGAGTTGTTGAGGGTATTTACAACTTGGTTGACAAAGTGATGTTTAATTCATGATTTGAGTAGTTTGACTGAGACGAATTATTTAATCTTGTCTTTCTTGACACTGCCAATTGAGGCTGAAAACGTCTTCGCTCCGACATATATATATTTTTGGCTTCAGTATCGATTATAGTGCCCTCAAAAAAAAAATTCAAAATATCTTCATTGTACAGAATTGGATCTGTTACAGATTTATCATATTGTAGAAATAAAAACTTTCTCATAACAACAGAGATAGTTCCAAAATGAACTGTGATAAACAAAACGTAAACGAAAGTAACTGTTAATGTCAATTTAAATTTACTGTACAGGTGACAACCCTAAGGGCTATATTTTGGTGGGCAAAGTTATAAAATGTGCGTCCGAAACAGCAATATAACATTGCCCACCAACATATTTCTGAAACTGAGAAAGCTTCCGCGCTGATTATTCGATCTATATCGTTTATTTGATATCAAATAACTGTAGTTTAAAAATTAATTACCTGTTGCAATTACCAAGCGAGTTACAACAAAAGTTTTTTACACTATTTTTGGCCCGCTTTTTATACCATCAACTTTGACTGGTGCTCACTGCTAACTGAAGTGAAATTGGTAACAGTTGCTTATGCAGTTTTGCCAGAAATATACTCAATTTTGTACCACAGATTAAATAATAAACGTAAGTAAAATATCTTTCCAGATTATTCAACATTTGTAAAAAGTACTGCGTCGGGCAAAGTTAGGTTAGTTGGGCGAAGTTACCCGGTTTTACGGTAAGTGTCGTTCCGGCCTTTATCACTGGGATCAAATAATTGTATCACAGAGTACATTTGAATTGTATAATCTATACACAGATCTGCGACGTGTTTCCACACGGTTTCCACAAACAAAACAGGACAAAACACGGTTACCACCTGAAGTTTGATTTTACCCCAAACTAAAATACCTGAGTCCTGAAGTACCTATCTGTCAAGCATTTGTCATCTACATGAGGCAATAATTGATTTTTATTTTTATGAATTTATTATCTTTTTGTGGGAACTATTTTCTCTACGAATCACTACATGTATGTATTAAAAAATAAACGAATCCTTCAGGAAGCAAAATTTTTTTGAAGTGCTAGCTATGGCTTAAAAATCTTTTTTAACCACCTATTATAGACCAAGATCCCAGTTCGATCTGACATAACTTACTTTCGGAAAGATGAAACCTTAGGCTCTCAGTAGTGTCTCATTTGCTTTGAATATCTGTGTAATTGTGGAGTTCGTAAGTGGGGTACTTACGGAGATATCAAGCGTGAAAGGTGACAAAAAATAAGAGTAACTTAACTTACTTTCACATGGCAGATTTTTATATATATATTGTAGAACTAGATGATGCCCACGGCTTCGCCCGTGTGTATTTAGGTTTGTAAAAATCTCGTGGGAACTTTGATTTTCCAGAACAAAAAGTAGTATATCTGTAGTAAGTAGTAACCCGTCCACAAAACGGAAAAATTTCGTGGGATCCTTACGATTTCGGAATGCAATTCCTTACAGCATCAGGGTTGAGGAGTTGGACATGTACCTACTCGAGGTCATTCAACAATAAAGACTTTAATTGGTATCCCCAATATCAATTTAAATAACCGACAGTGCCTAAATCTCATTAGTTTTGGGGATCAGATCCCCTACAGCATCAGGATTGAGGAGTTGGAATCCAAATTTTTTTGTAGGACAGTGTCGCAATGTTTCTCTATCGATTAAAAAAAAAATTACGCAAATCGGTTCAGAAATCTCGGAGATATCGGTGTACATAGGTAGAAAAACACAACTCCTCCTTTTTTGAAAGTCGGTTAAAAAAGTAGCCTATGTTACTCCCTGGTTAATTCTCTACTTGTATGTGAAAGTCCCGTCAAAATCGGTTCAGCCGTTCCAAAGATTAGCCCGTTCAAACAGACAGACAGACAGACAGACAGACAGACAGACAGACAGACAGACAAAAATTTTAAAAACGTGTGATTCGGTTATAGTGTCGTTCAAATAACCATATGAGCTTAATATGAGGTAGTTATTTCGATATTACAGACAGACACTTCAATTTTATTTATTAGTATAGATATCACTCCGAACCACTACCCACAGTATCAGACACTTTCCATGGGCCAGAACTTTTATCAGACGCTTTAAAGCTCCACAAAAATTAAATGAACTTACTTATTTTTAGATGTCTTATTTTTAACCCCCGAAAACGACGGGATGTTATAAGTTTGACGTGTCTGTGTGTTTGTGTGTGTATGTTCCCCTGTAGCGCTCCAACGGGTGAACCGATTTGAATGCGGTTTTTTTTGTTTGAAAAGTAAATTAGTCGAGAGGGTTCTTAGTTATTTTTGATGAACATCGATCCAAGATGGCCACCGCCACAAAATAGCGGATTACATATTTTTTCACAAATACCTCAATATGGGTATCAAATGAAAAAGCTTAACTAGCTAGTCGAATAACACTATGATAATCCAAGATGGTCCCCGCCACAAAATGGCGGATGTCGGGGGTTTTTAATTTTTAATTTATACTTGTTAAATATGTAACTAAGACAACTATAAAGTTATATTTCATCAGTCAGACAAATTGTAATGACCAAACATCCGCTAATCACAAATAATTTTTTTCAAAGAAAAATGAACCGACTTCAAAAGATTCGAACTAAAAAGTTTAAAATAATTTTGTTATTCATTTAGATTGACGATTAAACTACCTAACTCAAATGATATATAATTTTTGAAGTCGGCGCCAAATGACTTCAAATTCACTTTAAGTCGAAAATATGCCCCCCGCGTCCCGGACAGCCTCACCCTCTGCGACTATTAGTTCACCGCGCTCGCGTTCAAAAGTGGATACTCTGATTTTACTTACACGAATTGAATGTGGTTTGGCGCCGACTCCAAAAAATTATATATCATTTGAGTTAGGTAGTTTAATCGTCAATCTAAATGAATAATAAAATTATTTTAAACTTTTTAGTTCGAATCTTTTGAAGTCGGTTCATTTTTCTTTGAAAAAAATTATTTTATGTTTTTTAGTGATTTATTTTCTTTATATTAGGTAATAATATAAATGAGAACTATGTAAAATAGATTATGACCTATATATTATTAATTATTATCAATATTATCTTGTGACATATACATTTTATGTGTCATACTATAGGTGCATGGTTTTATAATGTTCTAACCCAACCTAACCTAACTTCCGATCTATACAAGATTAGTTTGTATGCGTACTACTCTTGTATAATTTGGAAGACCTTGATTAAAAATTAATTTACAATCTCTATGCGACTAGTTTTACATCCTTGCGGTTTGGTCTGGTATAGAATGGAAATACGCGTAACCATGCACAAACTCCAACTCCACTCTAAATGTAGCTGTTATTGACCTCGGCCCAATTTTTTTTTTGCAAAAGGTCAATGTTACGTAGGCGTAGCAGAGTGAAGTTTTTGGACAGAATAGCTATATCGGACTTCAGCAACAGGTCTGGCAACCTCAGAGAACATATTAGTGACATAGGTGTACATTTACGTTTATAACTTCGTATATAAGAATGATAACTTGATGTGTTATACACTAAAACCTTCTTGAAAGTATGTAGATTACGATGGTGAAAAAATCATCAAAATCGGTTCATTAGTTGCGGAGATAATCGCGAACATACTTACATACATACATACATACATACGGGTCGAATACAGAACCTCCTTTTTTTGAATTCGGTTAAAAATAATTCAACCGTGAGTATGAGCGCAAGAGCATTATGCATGTGTTTCAGAGGTAAAAAAAGACTAATTTTCATGTAATGATGAACAAACATGAAGAAATATCAGCGAGATTTTATGCAACAACAAGATATTTTCAAAGTAATACAATTTTTTTTTTTGTGAAATTTATAATGTTCCTGACATACTCGACGTTGATACTGCTCGGCTTCAGTTGTTTTTAAATAATTACTCCGTATCCGATGTTAACGAAGAGTTCAATAAAAAAAAATTAAAAAAATTCGATGCAAACAATTTACCACCATGCAAAACTGAATTATATCAACAATTTCTTCGAGCTAATTATATTGCTAGCATATGGAATAAAGCAAATAAAAAACAACCAACTATTCTCACTCCCGAAAATAATGGGTGGACGTTAGAAGAAAACCAGTATCATTTCCATTGGTTTGACGGTGACCAATTACCAGGATTCGTTAGTGAATCACTTCAAGAATCAGGTAATGTACAGTACCTGATTCTTGAAGTGATTCACTAACGAATGTACTAACTGCCTTCAGGGTTACAATTTATCAGGTATATTTGTAGTTTTATTTATTTCTTAATTATATTATGTTTTTTTTGCAGAAGAAGCTGCCAGTAACGACCACATATCTGATAATGATGATGATGATAATACGAATGGGCAGTACCATGATTGGCTTAATGATGAAAATTTGAATGATTATTATGATGATGAACAAGATGAATAAGACACAATCAAATAGTTTCATTAATTAATCATAGTGAAGTATTTTTCTGTTAATTTTGTTTTAATTATCATTTTTAAAATAAAATAAAATTTCTAATAGAACAAAATTGTTTTGAAAAAATATTTGCCCCAAATATATGTGATAAATTATTTTACTTTAATCATTATTTATTTCTAGAGAATGCCCGCGGCTTCGCCCGCGTGAATTTCGGTTTTAAAGAAATTCCGAGGGAACCATGGATTTCCGGTTCCCGTTCCCGCTCCCTTTTCCAACCTTTGTACCTACTATCAAGAAAGTTCATTATAGTAATCTACCTATAGCTGTAGCTATAGATTTCGGTTTTTAAAAATCCCGTGGGAACTTGTCATTTTTTCAGGATAGAAATTAGCCTATGTTTTAAATCTATCTCCATTCAAAATTTCAGCCAAATCGGTTCAGTAGTTGCGGCGTGATTGAGTAACAAACATCCAAACATCCACACTTTCACATTTATAATATTATAGTAGGATAATCTTAATAAAAAAGCTTATATTATTCAAACAGAGATGCCAAAATACAGTGTTTATAAAATACTTAAATATACTTTGTTCAGAAACATGCGTACTTGTAGCAGGTACCTCGCGCTCATACTCACGGTTGAATAATTTTTGGAATTAGTGGATGTTTAGTCATTACAATTTGTCTGACTGATGAAATATAACTTTATGATAGTTGTCTTAGTTACATATTTAACAAGTATAAATTAAAAAAAAACCCCGACATCCGCCATTTTGTGGAGGCGGCCATCTTGGATTTTCATAGTGCTATTTGACTAGTCAAATGAAAGTATTTGATACCCATATTGAGGTATTTGTGAAAAAATATGTAATCCGCTATTTTGTGGCGGTGGCCATCTTGGATCGATGTTCATCAAAAATAACTAAGAACCCTCTCGACTAATTTACTTTTCAAACAAAAAAAACCGCATTCAAATCGGTTCACCCGTTGGAGCGCTACGGGGGAACATACACACACAAACACACAGACACGTCAAACTTATAACATCCCGTCGTTTTCGGGGGTTAAAAATCAGACATCTAAAAATAAGTAAGTTCATTTAATTTTTGTGGAGCTTTAAAGCGTCTGATAAAAGTTCTGGCCCATGGAAAGTGTCTGATACTGTGGGTAGTGGTTCGGAGTGATATTCTACAACATATATATAAAAATCTGCCATGTGAAAGTAAGTTAAGTTACTCTTATTTTTTGTCACCTTTCACGCTTGATATCTCCGTAAGTACCCCACTTACGAACTCCACAATTACACAGATATTCAAAGCAAATGAGACACTACTGAGAGCCTAAGGTTTCATCTTTCCGAAAGTAAGTTATGTCAGATCGAACTGGGATCTTGGTCTATCGAACTGGGATCTTGGTCAATATCTAATAATCTGAAATGGTAGGTATAATGTCTTTATGCCTAATCACATCACTAAAACTAAAATACAATTTTTTGACGTTTAGTGTACAATGTAGGTACCTACCAAGAAAATTATACCTACCTAAAATAGGTATACTATTAATTTATCTATGAATTTCTCTATAGAGTACCGTAAAACGGGGTGAATAGGGACAAATTCCAACTTCATGAAGAATTTGGCAGTTATTAACCGAAATATTGGTATAGCAGGCTTGAAATGTTTGAGTCTTATGGGTATCTTTAATATTTTAGATAAAACTTTGCAATTAGCTATTAGATTTAGTCAAAAAAAGGGAAAATATATGCTATTTCTATTCACCCAGAAGTTGGGGTGACTAGGGACCAAAATAGGGTGAATAGGGAAATTCGCCAAGGCTTGCATAAGTACACTAATCATTTTAACGGACTTAAAAAAAGTTTCAACACGATAGTAATATTATTAGAAACGCAACATAATCACTAATATAATTTATTACAGCTTCCAAACAAATATACAAAAGGAGATCATTCAGGCTCCATACATTTTTGGGCCTTTTCTGAAAGTGCCGGCCAACGAAAAAAAATGGTATCAATCGTTAGAACTAATCCTTTGGAGCAATAGTTAATACAGCACAAAAGTTGTAGGATTGCTCTGAGCCGAGTTATACAGGTTCGATGATTTGTCATTTTCATACATTTATTGATTTCTGAAAGTGCTGGAAAACCTCAAATAATGATGGATATTGCTAGAACTAATAATCTGATGCAATTGTCACTATGACTCAAAAGCTGTGGGGTCATTATCTGTCCTGTTATACAAGTTAGAAAACACTTAAATTCAAAAATACCGTCATTTTCATACTTAAGTGATGAATGTACTCTGTAATATTGCTAGATATTGCTAGAACTAATGATCTCAAGCAATTGTCACTATAGCACCAAAGCTGTGGGGTCATTATCTGTCCTGTTATACAAGTTACAATTACTTAAATACAAAAATACCGTCATTTTCATACTCAAGTAAATAATGTACTCTGTGATATTGATAGATATTGCTAGAGCTAATGATCTGAAGCAATTTTCATTATGGCTCGAGATCTGTGGGTTCATTGTCTGTCCTGTTACACAAGTTAGAAATAACTTAGACAAAATACCGTCATTTTTATTCTTATAAAAATAATGAATACACTCTGTAATATTGACAAGTATTGCTAGAACTAGAGATCTGAAGCAATTGTCATTATGGCGCAAAATCTGTGGGTCATTATCTGTCCTGTTATACAAGTTAGAAAATACTTATACACAAATACCGTCATTTTCGTACTTATACAAATAATAAATGTACTCTGTAGTATTGATAGGTATTGCTAGAACTAGAGATCTGAAGCAATTTTGACTATGGCGCGAAAGCTGTGGGATCCTGTGGGGGCGGGGGGGGGGGGGGGGGGGCTGTGGTCTGTCCTGTTATACAAGTTAGAAATAACATACATAATACTATCATTTTCATACCTATACAAATAATGAATGCACTCTGTAATATTGATAGGTAGCTAGAACTAGTGATCTGAAGCAATTGTTATCATGGCGTGAAATCTGTGGGGTCATTATCTATCCTGTTATACAAGTTAAAAATACTTATAGGAAATACTGTCATTTTTATACTTACGTATACTAAAAATAAAAGTACTCTGTACAATTCATTGTTTTATGACTGTATTACTGTTCTGGTTTTTTGTACATGTTTTGGGCTTTTATTGTTATAGTATATTTAACTAATAATGTTATATGAAATTCTATAACTTCTGTATTGGAACTGCATATTGTACCAGTTAAGGTAGAAATAAAAAACAAAATACTTATTTCTTGCTTCAGTTGATAGCTGCTTAAAGCAAATAGCATCACTTGTTCATGGATCATGTCGCGAAGCGTGCGTGCACGTTATTGTCTATCAGAATAATATGATAGCTGTTCAACAATGCTGCTGCGACTCAATCCTGAATTAATAGATCATGTTACGTAATACCCGTTTATTATGAACAATCCTGAGTAAACGAAAATCTCTTTTGAACAGGTCGTTTATCACTTCAATCACCTATGGGCAATTGGTAACAAGCCTAGATTTATTGGTTTTGTCAGTTCTTAGCTGGTATTTGTGCTATATATCCGCGTGCCTCAGCTTGTTTGTGGTATCTTTAAAACCATGATCTAAGATGAACATGTCACGAGGTCGGTTAAACCAACCAAATACACCTCCTGCATCTAACATATCCAAAACAATCAGAACAGTATCATAGTCATAAAATAATTATTACACAGAGTACATTAATTTCTTGTGTAAGCATAAAAATGACAGTCGTTTTGTATAAGTATTTTCTAACTTGTACAACAGGACAGATAATCCCCACAGATTTCGCACTATAATGACAATTTCTTCAGATCATTAGTTCTAGCAATATCTATTAATATTACAGAGTACATTCATTTTATATATGAATATGAAAATGATGATAGTTTTTATAAGTTATTTCTAACTTGTATAACAGGACAGATAATGACCTCACAGATTTTGCGCCGTAATGACAATTGCTTCAGATCATTAGCTCTAGCAATATCTATCAATATTACAGAGTACATTCATTACTTAAATACGAAAATGACGGTATTTTTGAATTAAAGTGTTTTCTAACTTGTATAACAGGACAGATAATGACCCCACAGCTTTCGCGCCATAGTGACAATTGCTTGAGATCATTAGTTCTAGCAATATCTATCATTATTTGAGGTTTTCCAGCACTTTCAGAAATCAATACATGTATGAAAATGACAAATCATCGAACCTGTATAACTTGACTCAGAGCAATCCTACAACTTTTGTGCCATATTAACTATTGCTCCAAAAGATTAGTTCTAACGATTGGTATCATTTTTTTTCGTTGGCCGGCACTTTCAAAAAAGGCCCAAAATGAATGATCTCCATCTCCATACAAATATAGGTGTATATTTGTATGTATATATGTTTGTCCGTGCATTTCTCCGAAACTGTTGATGCTGAAAACGGAATGTGGCCATTCTTTTTATTGGCTTACGTTTACTTCAAATTAGGGAAAATTGCAAGTTTAATCAAAATCGGTTCAGTAATTTTTAAGACATGGAAAAACACGTGTAAGTGTGAAGGCCTAGCTTATTTCGGTAGGTATATAGTTTTTTTTAATTATAGCTTATATACCTGGAACTTTATATAGTCGGGAGTGGATCGAAAAACCGAAAGATCGACGGTTCAAACCTCACCCGTTACCTCTACTGTATAAAATCATTATTACTATCTGTCTCAACGCAATTATAAATGAAAAAGTAATTATTTCATTATTTTCACCTAAAACAGAAATGTAATCAAAAAGATTTCTGTAGATCAGCTGACTGCTAACCTAGTGACTTGAGTAGGTACAGGTCGCTAACCTACATAGTAGGTAGGTACATTCGGCAGTCGGCACGCGCATAGAATTTATAATGAGGTTCGCGGCCGCGGCATTGTCAAAGAAAATGCCGCGCTGACTCCGTCATAATAATGAATAAGTACCTACATACGTAGGTACTTACGTCGGTACCTACTAGACGGCGCGGCGTGTAGCGTGGGCCGCACCGCCTACTAATAAAAGTCTAGTGTAAATTTTGCGCGGAGCGTTGCGTTGTGATCGCGTTGTATACAATACATTGCGCGCTCAAAAATGGCAATATTTGAAACCAATAATTTTCGACATAAATGATTTCAGTATTTTACATAACACATTAAATGCAACCTTACCTCAAAGTTTTCATTAAGATGTCATTTACACGCTGTATAGTCGGGAGTGGTTCGAAAAACCGAAAGATCGACGGCTCAAACCTCACCCGTTACACTATTGTCGTCACTCGTCCCCACTCCTATCATAAACTTTCGCTTATTAGGAGGGGAAAGGGGAGTATTTGTCATGCTTAACGTGGTTAATGTTTTCTTTAAAAAAAATTAAATCGGTTAATTAGTTTCAGTTTACAGATATCAAACATACAAATCTTTCGTCTTTTTAATATTATGGTATAGATTAGTATTTACTATAGTATAACACGAAATAAACCACATAATTTTCTAATATATAGTACAGCCTCCTTAAAAAAATATTATAACTTAATTAATGACAACCCTATAAAGCTGTTCCTATTCATCTCATTCTCATCCCTATTAACCCCTCTTTCGTCCCAATTCAGTCACTGCGCCGTCCCCATTCACCCCAAAAACAACAGATTTTCGGTATCTTTCTAATTTATCAAAATATATTAAAATTAACCAACAAATGAGACTTAGCTTTTATGCATATGATAGCTCAAACACAAAATAACGTATTCCATTCACAATTGTCCTTTTTTCTACAAAATAAATTTTAGAGAGCAAAGTTTTTGAGTCAGCATCATGACTTCGAAATATGTTACGCCCACATTACACAAATACTCTCTAACGAGAGGTTACGCCGAATAATACGACACCGAATGTTTATAATAACGTATAACGTGATGACAAAAGCACATTATAACGATTATCGTAACAACGAAAATATGTGATACCTAACGTATCACGCAATAACGAATGCACGTTATAACGAAAAACATCATACCGAACTACGCGCCTCAAAATAACTTAGGGATGGCCCTTTTTAGGGTGCCGTACCCACAGGGTAATAACGGGGCTCTATTAATATCACTCTGCTGTCTGTCTGTCTGTCCGCTGGTCACAGGTGTCTAGCACGTAGACGAAGACGAACTACTTACATTACGTTACATACACGTAGGTCGGTAGGTACATTACGTAGACAACAGACATTGTTACAAACCTGAAATTTTGGTATTTGTTGTAGAACATTGACCCAAAACCAAACATTTAATTTAAAAAAACCGGCCAAGTGTGAATCGGGCCTCGCTCTTTTAGGGTTCCGTACATAATTATGAACAACATAATATTTTGACCTGTGACCGGTGGATAGACAGATAAACCCGTGGATAAACCGGACAGACAGACAGCAGTGACATTAATAGAGCCCCGTTATTACCCTGTGGGTACGGCACCCTAAAAAGGGCCATCCCTAAGTTATTTCGAGGGGCGTAGTTCGGTATGATGTTTTTCGTTATAACGTGCATTCGTTATTGCGTAATACGTTATCACATATTTTCGTTGTTACGATAAACGTTATAATTTGCGTTCGTCATCACGTTATACGTTATTATAAACATTCGATGTCGTATTATTCGGCGTAACATATTTCGAAGTCATGATGCGGACTCAAAGTTTTTAAGCTGTAATAAACCGGTATCCTGACATGGTATTTTCAAATGTCGTTTTTCACAATTTGTAGCTAATGTGATGCATAGTTCAGTGTCGCCGTAAGCCCTTCAAATCCTCTACTACAACGACGACATACCCCATAGACGGATGATAACAGGCACGCGGTGTGAGGTAACAGTTGAGTTTTTTTAGTCTTATTAAGTGGCTGCTCGAAAATTCCGAATCAGTATCGACCAGTTCTGAGCGCCGTAAACACGTCCGCTTTGGCGAATGAAATATAGTGACAAAAAATACAAGGATGCCTTGCTGATTTGTAAAATGGTGTGGTAAAATCTCTCAAACATCGAGATAAAGAAAGGTAGCATAACATTTCATCGATAAGTCAGTAAAACTAATTTTACCAAAATAATCATAAATAAAATAATTTATAGCGGGGTTCATCTTATGTTGGTCATGTTCAGAGTAGGAGGAGTTTGAAATCTACTCGCGTTATCGCCGCATCTCTTTTATTCATACTCGCCGCGTAAGTATTTATCTCGTTTCATTAGTTACCTTCTGAACGATAGTGATGTTCAACATCAATTCTATTCTATTGTCGATAGTATGAACATAATAAAGCCGTAGACCGAATTGTTTTTCTCTTAGACGTTGTCCTAATACAACGCGAATGCGCGATCATCGCAAGTTCGCGCGAATTTTACTCGTACGAACTCGCGATCAAACATACTGATCTCGAATAGGTGTCCTAATAGGCATTCGCGCGACAATCGCGTCACGTCGTTGGGCAGTGACTGACTGACTGACTGACTGACAGACTGACAGACTGACTGACTGTGACTGACTGACTGACTGACTGACTGACTGACTGACTGACTGACTGACAGTGACTGACTGACTGACAGTGACTGACTGACTGACTGGTTGACTGACAGTGACTGACTGACTGACCGACTGACTGACAGTGACTGACAATGACTAACAGTGACTGACTGACAATGACTGACAGTGACTGACTGAATGACTGACAGTGACTGACAATGACTGACTGACAATTACTGACAGTGACTGACAATGACTGACAGTGACTGACAATGACTGACTGACAATGACTGGCAGTGACTGACAATGACTGACAGTGACTGATAATGACTTACACTGACTGACAGTGACTGACAGTGTCTGACTGAATGACTGACAGTTACTGACAGTGACTGACAATGACTGACTGTGACTGACAGTGACTGACAATGACTGACAGTGACTGACAGTGACTGACTGAATGACTGACAGTTACTGACAGTGACTGACAATGACTGACTGACAGTGACTGACAGTGACTGACTGACTGACAGTGACTGACTGGCTGACTGACTGACAGTGACTGACAGTGACTGACTGAATGACTGACAGTGACTGACAGTGACTGACAACCCTCTCCTCTCTACCTCTACCCCTACCTCTACCCCTACCTCTACCCCTACCCCTACCTCTACCCCTACATCTAGGTACGTAGGTAGAGGTAGGTAGATGTAGAGGTAGGGGCAATATAGCAATCTGTAATACAAAATATAAAATAACATTCATACAATATGTTTGGTAGGTATCTACTTATCGTGTTTTAATCAAACGTGTCCCATCCCTAGTCCGTGTACTTTTCGCAACCTAGGTAAGTACTGACCTTGGTCGGGCCAATCAGAACGCGATTCCCCGCGCCTTCATACTTCAGCTAGTTGCCAGAATTGTTTCAGTAGAATTAAAATAAACATGAGGTGTCTATGGGATGTATCGTCGATGCTCTACTATCATGCTACCAAAAATGGTAAAAATTGTAACGAGCTTTGTAATTTATTTTAGTGTCGAAAAACTTTCCTGGTTTTTTCCCTATTCACCCCTGCATCCCTATTCACCCCGTTTTACGGTAATATAATAATAACTAATTATATGTGTTCTCTTCTGTGGTGACTGGTGTTCTCATCTCTTATTTTTCGTGGTCTGTGGTTCTCATCTCATTCTGTGTTGATTCTGTGTGAAATAAAGTTTAATGGTGATTGGTGGGATCAGGGGGTGTAAACTCTCTTAGAAGAAAATTTATACCTACGGGGGCTGAAATTGCCATTGTTAAAACATTCTGATAATAATTGTACATTTTTTAAGCATTGCAACACTAACTTTTCTAAAGTCATATCCAAGAAGGTTATATTCTTTATGTAGATACTGGAGTCTGCGCCTGAAACATTGTAGGAAAGACAAAGTCCATAATTCAGCTGGGCTATTTTTTCTCTCTAGTCTTTCTGTACCTCACACACTTTATTTAAGTAGTTAAGAACGAGATAAAGCCTGTTCAAGGCCACATTTCTTTGTTTCAACATTTTGTTTGAAGCTCGGCAGGGTGATTCAGAACACTTCGATAACATAATCATCAATCGATTCGGTAAGTTATCGTACGATAAGATGTATTTTCAATTCAGAATAACCGTATCAACCGGGAAGTTGTCGAAACCGATACCGAATCGAACCGACGTAGATATCGTTCGAATGTCATAATCGCTATTCACAACAACTTTATCAAACGCTATCAAAAGCTATTCACAACAACTTTATCGAATAATATTTTCCGAACATCCGATATTTTTTTACGATTATTTATCGAAAGCTACAGGGCATTCGATATCCTAATCTTTTTGTTCATCTACTCGTCAGATAGGTACTTTTACTGTTATTTCGTGAAAAATATGTTCGGAGCCGCAATTAAAATACTATCTATTTTAATTGCGGCAGTAAATCACCGAGGCGAAGAAGACGTGGTGAAGAGGATTCTTAAGAGACGTAGGTATCTACGGACATTGCGTGATACCTTTAACCCATTTGAGGCAAATGCGTCAACTTTTATGGGAAAATATAATAAAACTTTCGCCAGAATTTGCGTTATTTTTACTAACTAATAAGAGGGGGCATTACAGGAGGCAACACGTAATCATGTAGATTCAGTTTTTTGGTATGTACATGATTACCAACCAATGCCATAATATATCTCTCGGTAGAGAGTAGTATATTGCTTGCCGTCTGTCCGGACGGACAGACAGGCAGATGGACAGCGGAGTCTTAGTAATAGGGTCCCGTTTTACCCTTTGGGTACGGGCATCTGTGTGATATTTACGAGGATAGCTGTAATAATACTTTTGTAGTACACTTCGACATTTTTCTCTCTAAATAGTAGCGTTTTACCTGAAAATAAAACGCATATTAAAATACTTACCTCACTGGAAGCTTTATATTGAGAGTAGCATTTCCGTTTCCGTCGATTTCATACCAGTTTTCGTACTTTTTTCGATGTCACATCCGGCTATGTGGCGCCACCTGGCGGGATCGCGCGCTAAAGTTTTCGTAACGGCTGAGCGCGGCCATTGATTCATTGGCTCAATATCACCAGGCAGGAATTACTGAAAGCTTCCAGTGAGGTAAGTATTTTAATATGCGTTTTATTTTCAGGTAAAACGCTACTATTAAATTACTTGACCGTCACTGGAAGCTTTATATTGAGAGCCTGTTTGTTTTCGCCTGGTGACGCCACATAATTTAATGGGTATAGGATTGGTATGCCTCTACGCCAATGTGATCATGTGATTATGATAAGAAGTTATTGTAAAGATGGATAATTAATCTTTATTAAGTAACAGTTCCATTTTACATTCATATTATGCACATTTCATATGATCAATAAAATCGATACAACGATTGAATGTCAATGTAAATTTATGGGATCTGATTAGATCAATAAATAATTAATCAATAAAATCAATGCAACTGATCTGATTAGATTAATAAAATCAATACAATGATTAAATTTGAACGTGGAACTGAATAACTATGTGACATTTCTTGAATAATTTCATCTTTCAATCACTTTAAGTCTGTAGAATTTCTGAAATGTGTTGATGCTGATCGCAAATTCCAGCGGGCCAAGATCTTATCCAGGGAAAGGTTTGTCCCACCAGCTTTTGAAGGCTACCGGGAGTTGCAGTTATGCCAGCTTCCTTGAACAAGGTTTTTAACCAGCCTGCTACAAAAGTGCGCGAGGCGTGCTTAGCTAAACCTCTAAATGTGACGATAATACTAGACTTCGCATAATTACGTCTGTCGTTTAACAATGAAATATACTTCTCAACCTAAAGAAGAGGGTAGGATACAATTGTTCCTATTCACAAGCAACTTCCAACCTGACTGTCTGTTATTTAAATCTAGTGTATAATTTGCTGAGTAATAAGTTGGATTACTAGCATTCCAAATTGGTGGTTTGGCGACCAGCTTTGGATTTTCTCAATACAATTGATTTTAATATATTATGTTTTACAAGGACATGATTGAATATGTAACTCGATGTTGCAGTGTTACATAATGTAGACACCACTCATTTGTATAACAAGATTGTATTATAATTTATCATTTAAATGTAACTTAGCCAAAAGTTGTGCCATTCTGAACTTGTAGGATTTCTTGGATCCATATTTTTATTTTTGGATCAGGAGAACTAACATTTTCCAAGCCGATTCATAAGTTTTCAGGGTAGATTTTTACCAGGAATTCTTAAGCGATGATAACTGTTCAGAGTTCCATGTTTATATTGCTTCAGACCACCGAACTTCCAAATTTCGAGGACGATATCCTCGATTTTCGGAGGTGGCCGTTTCGATAAAGACCCTTGTCTAGATCCCTCAGTATCAACGGTGCAATAAGAACTCAGGTTCTGAGGTCCGCACGCTAAAACACTTTCTCCCATCGAGATACCACTATTAAGATTTCTGTCGACTCATTCAGACCTTCGGAACGAACGGAACAGGATTAATAACGGTGGCGGTAACATCTACGCAAGTGGGAAATTTCAGGTGACACTGAACCTTGGAACAGGGCTATCAGGTCTCGTGACGCGTAATAGGCTATTTGACTAATTTTTGGAAATTGTTTTATATGATTCTTTATTATTTATTAAAACACACTACATTGATATTTTTCGGAATATTTACAGTATTATGAATTAAAATCAATGATAAAGTTTAAGTTTTGAAAACCGCGCCAAAAACAACGTTTCTGTAATGGCGCTGATCACAGGATACGCGTGACGTCACAAATCAGTATGCAAGTCACTTTTCTCGCTCGCTCCTTATCGGAACTCGGTGCGTACGACAGAGACGCTACACAAGGCGAATGCTGTAGTCGCTTAAATGCACTTAGTATCGTAATGTTGTAAATTGTTATACCTACTCATTTTAATATCAATCTTATTCTTTCAAGTTTAAAGTTTAGTTTCGGTTGACTTGATAAACTTCAAGTATAACAACCAGGTCAAGTGTGCCATCTAGTGACGTCACAACCAATGACAGAGCGTTCACGTTACTGATAAAATTTCAAAAATTATTATGTTTTATTTCGTGCAAAATATCGCGTAAAATTACATAATTTATGTAGAAATTAGAAATTAAAGTAAAATTACATATTGAGTGAAATATGTCTTTTTTAGGCTATTATCTGATAAGATGACCACAATCAATAGTATATTTTCAATGTTGTCAAATAGCCTATTGTATACATGTGTCTTCTCGAGACGAATAGGTCAATCACCGGGATTTCTCACTTCACGAACAATATTTCTACGCAAGCTGGTAGTAAAAGCCAAATGAACCATCTAGGTTCATTTTCGAGATTTTTGCTCTCATTTTCGAGGCTTCATCGGTAAGTCATTGAAAAAGAACTGTCTAATCACTGACCGTTCATCGTTCACAGGCACTTTGCCATAGTAAATATCGTATTGTGTATCGTTCACCGCAAAAATGAACGATGAACGGGGCCCATCTAATTTGGCCTTAAGTGCCGTGACAAATGATCCGCATGATTGTTATATCTGCCGGGTATGTATTGAATGAATGCAGTAGTGAATTTGATGTCGATCTAGAGATTCCAGGATTTGGAATTTTTAGTAGAGGTAGCGACTTCGTCCCTCCTTCTCTCCGTAAATAAGCGACTGATGTGTTGCTGTCGCATTTTATAAGGATCGCACTCTGTTAATCGAACTTGGTTCTGAGGGGCATGAAGTATGGCCAATATTTATTTTTGATTGTAATGTAGTGAATAGAATAGAATAGAAAGGTGTTTTATTCAAATAAACTTTTATAAGTACCTTTTGAATCGTCAATTGAATCTACCACTGATTCGGAATGCCGTTCCTCCCGAGAAGAATCAGCGAGAATCTCGGTGGTTGTTTTAATAATATATATAATATTTAACATTTTAACAATTTCACAAACAAGTGTCTGTTCCTCTCGCGATTAAATAAATACCCGATAAAAGGAGATTGTTGAGTAATGCTCCTCAAGCATGATCTCAGGCACCCGTTACTAAAAATTTACCGGCAGAGGATAAAGTAAACATCTTGTGACATCTTAAACAAGGCGTAGGAAGTGCCTTGAGCCTTCTTTATTTTTATATGAAAATATGTTATGTCAATTTTGCGCAACCAGTCTTGGGGTTGAAGAAAGTCTGGAATGCGGTGCTTACCAAGTGGAATGGTTCTGCCACTACAAAGTCATTTAGTGCTTTGAGGTTGAATATCTGTCGCGATAACCCATCACGCTTTGGTATCAGAAACTTAGAAGAAAGGAAACTTGGTGTGCGTGGTACGGTACACCTTTAAGATTTAGACTTATCGCAGACATTTCCTCTAAGAAGGAAGTGTGAAATGTCTTCCTGTTTATATTGGGAAACACAAGAGGAGGCTTTTGAAAGAATATATGCGATAACCTTGAATTACCCTCTGTATAACTTCTGGTGCTCCCATTTTCTTCCATTGTGAAAGATGGAGTCATTTTCTCTAGTTTCGTCTAGAGGTACTGAGTGCATAGAAGGTCGTCCTCTGTGGCTTCCCCTTGTAGGCCGCGAGCCTCAATTATGAAAGGACTCTTTATCTTTCTTTGCATTGTAACGATCGAATTCCTTTTCAGAAGATTGACCTCTATTAGGAAAATCGGTACGTTGATATCCACCCCGCGAGAGTGGGTTATAATGTTAATGCAGGCAAGTCTGCGCACATTGTACATGCCAATTAGTTCCACGCGATGGAACAGTGACACTTCTAAAGACTTGCCCCCGCGAGGGGCGACTGTCTGAATTATTAGTGTTCAACAGCGCAAGCCTGTCCTTTTTGGCCAAAAAACTTTGCGCACCCCATTTTGAATTAAATAAATGGGTATTTTATTCGCTTTCGCCAAAGGGTCGCGAACCTGGCTTGAGATAGTTTCACGACTTAGCATCTCAATCTTAGCATCTCAATGCTCGGTGGCCGCACACTAATTGTAAAAGATCTGACGAAATTTTATAAAATTCACCTTTTTGGAATAATTCTTCAATCTTTTCAGTCAATTGATCTCAATTTTTTATTAATATTTTGTCTGGCCCATGAAAGCGAGACTTATAGCTTCTTGTAAGGCTACTTTTTGTTTTAGGAAGCAGTATGTGATAGCTGCTGCTTTTATCTGCATTTGCTAGATAGCGCGAGGTTTCATATGTTTTTACCTCCTTGTTTGTTTCTAGGTTTATGAAACCTGCAGTGTGATATGTTTTGTGTTTCAGCGTATCTAACTTTATACCAAGTGGCAAAAAGATTTCTGAAGTCTTTGGAACAGATGGTTCCTTGAGTTTCTCTTTATCGAACGTGAAATCTAAACACGAACCTTGACATTCAATTTCACACTGAAGTTCATCAGGTGTGAGATGTTCATAAAGTTCACCACTAACTTGGGAATGAATTTCGTCATGATCTGCAAGCGCTTGCTTCGCTTACGCAGCTGGCGGCAAGTTTGTTTTACGTTATTGCTCGAGGAAGGAGCTGCTGCTTCTTGCTACTGAAGCAGCTGCGAGCGCGCTTGCGAGTCTGTCCACTTGAACCGGCCACCTCATTATTATCCATGACTGAAATTGCTGAAATTAACAAATGTTAACACCAACGACTACAAAAATTTAAATACTTTTACGAATATTCGTAAAAGTAACAATTCTACACGTACGAAAAAACTGGCAAATTTTTAAAATATAATATTTTAAGTAGTGATCCGAACGGAAAAACCGTTAAAATAATGATCACTTACTTTATTATTATAAAAAATAAGTACTTACTGCAAATTAGCTTCACACTTGTACTATATTTAAATATATTTAACACTTTTATTAAATTTACTTTTTATTACTTTACTTTATTATTATTATTATTATAATATATAAAAATAGTTTTGCAATGTCTTGTAGACTGCTTGCAAGATGTTGCTTCGACGGCAAACAAAACGCCAATGAATCAATGGCCGCGCTCAGCCGTTACGAAAACTTTAGCGCGCGATCCCGCCAGGTGGCGCCACATAGCCGGATGTGACATCGAAAAAAGTACGAAAACTGGTATGAAATCGACGGAAACGGAAATGCTACTCTCAATATAAAGCTTCCAGTGACGGTCAAGTAATTTAATCAATAATTTAATGTTATCATTTTAAATAATGACTTTAATTACCTTCAAGATGATTAAAAGTTATTTTTTAATGCTTAATATGAATGTATAATAAGTAAAATTTTTGTAAAATAACATACTTCATAAATGCACATGTCTTAATCGCAATGTATCTTATCGATAACGGTATCGTAATCGATATCCAATTGTATGCTTTTATCGTTCTGAATTGCACGAAAAAAAAATTTAGATACAAAATCGTTACCAAATCGTATCGACACGGTAAGTTATCGAAATGTTCTGAATCGCTCTGCAAATTCCATAGGTTCTAATATTCTTGGTCAATAAAGTGTTTTTAAGTTGGTAGTCATTGACGTAATAGTACGTAATGTTGGTAATAATTGTTTTTTTCAAAATGGCGTCTTTGTTATTGTGTGGATAAGTTTCGTAACAATTAAAAATATTTATAGGTTTCTTGCGATCTTATAAACTTTAAATACGTCGAGTCGAGCTTCTGTTACTCTGTTTGTGTTTTATAGTGTAGTGCTATTTATATTTGAGACGTTGATTCTGTTTAATTGAAACAAGACTCGTATGTGGAATTCTTTGCTCGTATGTTTTATTTCACAAATAAAACAAGGAGAAATGTTTTAAATGTGACTGCTCGCCGGTAAAAACAACATCGAGTTGATTCGATTACCTAAAACCTGCTTAAGGAATCTTGCGTGGTACGTATAACCTAACCTAACTTAGTAGATTTATAATTACTAAAATTCATTCTCTATAAATTATCCTTAAACAGACACAAGCACACATTTTGATATTAATTATAGTGATATCAACAGGCGTGCTTACTGCTTATGTCTATAGTTTCCCATTTTCCAGACATTGCAGATACTAGTTAGGAAAAAAAAATATTGGTAGCCCACCCTTAGTGTTTACTATTTATTACCTATAGGGTAGTAAAAATACTTTCTTATATGATAAGGTATATATTATTTGTAATAATTAGTACCAATTAATCAACAAAATCTAGTCTGCCAATCCGCTTGGCCAGCGCGGTACACTATGGCCAAAACCCTTCTCACTCTGTGAGGAGACCCGTGCTCTGTAGTGAGCCGGTAATGGGTTGATCATGATGAATCAACAAAATTGTTTCTTTTCAGATGTGAACTAAGTATGTGATTGAACAGAGGTTTTACTGATTGTACTAAACGGAAGTTACAAAGAATTGCTGTTCCATGTGATGTAATTGAATATGAAAATATTAACAGCATTGTAAATAGCGTCTCATACATATTATGTTTAAAATGATTTTGTATGTATTTGGAAAATAGATCGTTTTCAGAAGAAGTGTCAGCCACCGCACTCAAAAAAAAATCCTTACACATAAATAAATGTGAATTGTTAGAAAGAAAACCTGTTGTTTTATTTTGAATCCTAACTAAAACTTTATTGATAAGGCATTTTGACTCGAAAGAGAACTTGGTGTATTTTATTTCACCAGTTCTCTCTCGAGTCAAAATGCCTTATCTAAAAATATTATTAAGGTTAAGTAGGTAGGTAGGTAGGTACGTCAAAGAGTTGTTGGTGGGCTGAATCTAGATGGCGCTGAACTGTTCTCATTTTTTTTCTATGGAGTTTTCATTCTTCTCAGTTCTCTCGTTAGAGAGTATTTTTGTTCTGTGGGTGGGATATTGGAATATTGTGCGAAAAATATCACTATTAAAATTTTAATAAGTCACGCATAATATTCTAATGGAAACGGAGGGCACCGACAGCTCGACAAATCTCACAGAAATGCCTCGTATAGAAGGAACGTCCGAATCTTCTCATCTGGTTCCACCAAATAATACGCCGAAGCCGAGTTATTTGAACCTTGTCAGTAACGTATGTGCAATAATTTTTATTGGGATAATACTTTACTGTTGCTTCAAGGATGGAGCAACTCTTTTCTCGTTCCATCCCACGTTAATGGCCCTAGGGGTAAGTAATTTAAAGGCCCATTACATTATCCAATTTGCAGATAGTGCTGCAGCGCGATTTAAAAAGAGCTCACTCGTTACACTAAACTAGCTAGCAAAGCTAGTTATTCCTTTCATTGTAGTAGTAGTGGTAGTGACCGTCGTCCAAACCTCATCTTTCGAAGAGCACTTAATATGGCACCATCAAAACACCAGAAATTTGGCATTGCTTTAGAAATGGTGTTGAGTTTAATCAGGGCCGGATTAACCCTATCGGGGCCCCTAGGCAATGCAATTCTCGGGGCCCTTTTCCTTTTTACATTTGTATACTTCCTCCATTGAGAATTTTCTCAAAAAAAAAATTGTTAGATGAAGCTTTTTTTTTCTTGTTGCGTGGCCCGCTTCGACTAGGGCCCCCATCGACTAGGCTCTCATGGGCCCCCATGGGCCCCTAGTCGGTGCGGGGCCCCTAGGCAGTTGCCTAATCCGCCTTATGGATAATCCGGCCCTGAGTTTAATGATAATTAGTAAAAAAAGACGCAGAAAATGTTGGGTCAAGGAATATAATAAATATTCCTTGACCCAACATTTTCTGAGACAAAAATTGTCAAATATGAACATTGTGAACATATTGGAGCCATCTGATTTTAGAAATTTTTTAAGATTGGGATCTTCACAGTTAATCCTTATGTTAATTGTAATCCTTATGTTTTTTATCCCAAAGAAATGTCTTTGTATACTTCTATTATATCCCTTTCTTTAGTTGATGGTTGCATCATTTTGATCTTAAACCAAAAATACATCCTGTAACCTGTTTGAGCGCATGCCGACTGACTGACTGACTGACATAGCTAGTGTTTAGCATGCTAGAATGCTTTACACCATGCAATTTAGTGAGCTAGCTAGTATACGAGATGAGCTAGTGCGGCAGAGTCCATGTGATCACACTAGATTGGGTCACTAGCTGTCTAACTGCCTTTACACTACACTTTACCACACTAACTCATCTAGCGCTCTGCAAATTGGATAATGTAATGGGCGTTTTATCCTGAATTTGGTTTATATTTGGTATTTAAATAAATGAACAAATGAAGTTTTACCCGTTAGTTGCCACACTGCTTTATAGATATAAATCAGAATCATTTTGTAGATATAATAGGTTGTCATAAAGAATTCATTACACAATTTTTTTAAGTATTGCTGCATTATGATACTAGATAAAGATACTTTTTCTGTATAATTGCCATTAATGGGGACCGCCAACCACCTCACCAAAATGAAAACATAATGTTCAAAAATAAATTACGATTATCTTCTATAATATAATAAAACTGTAACAGATCCAATTCTGTACATTGAAGATATTTTGAAAATTTTTATTGGAGGGCACTCTATAATCGATACTGAAGCCAAAACTGCAATTTGTTTCATTTTTGTCTGTCTGTCTGTCTGTCTTTCTGTCTGTCTGTCTGTCTATCTGTCTGTCTGTATCTTGGCCGCGCATCACGCTGAAACTACTGAATGGATTTCAATGAAACTTGGTACGATTTGAGTTTATACTCCGAGGTAGGACATAGGATACTTTTTATCCCGAAATTCAACATGGTTCCCATGGAAGAGGGGAAGAAAGTTAAAACATGTATTTAGCTGTAATTCATTAACGCGTAGTTCGATTTAACTTATTCTTTTTTTGTTAGAAAGGTAGTACTTTAATTATTGTCCCGTAAATATTTCAAGGTCGTAGGTTTTTTAGTTCAAAAATGACAGACATTTATTGGGTTCAAATAACTTGGGACCCGGATTTTTGTACGTATGGCTTATTTTAAACTGGCGTGCGTTTAAATTTATGTTTGTCGGCCTGTCAATTTGCTCCAGCTAATCTCCGAAACGGCTGGATCGATTTTGAAGAAACTTTCAATGGCAGATAGGTGATGTTACAAGGAGTAACTTAGGCTACATTTAGTTTAGGTACAAAAAAGGATTATGGGATCCAATCCGATCCTATACATAAACCTATATAACCACGCGGACGAAGTCGCGGGGGTCAGCTAGTGGCTAATAAACCAAGCATTTTATAATATCAACGAATTTTATTGTAAAAATTTTAATTAGTACCGTATACATAGTATAATATATAGGTAATATTAGTGTTTAATAAGATTTTTTTGTACAATTCTCATTGTCTATAATAAGGGCTAAGTGTATATCAATAAAAAATGTGTGTGTAATAATAAAAAATATTAGATATATTAAAAGTAATAAGAAATATAATAATAATTACGTTAGATTATAAGAACTTGCAGTTCAAAAATATTGCACGCCAGAAGTGGCAAACTGTTGATACTTATTATTAAAATTTACAACCTAATGTACCTACACAGTGAAAGCAATAAAATTCTTATTCTTATTCTTATTGATGATAGTGAGGTGGGATCTACCAGGTTTATTATATAAGTTTAACATTTTATTTTCTTTATATTTATTATATTTTAATACATCATAATTCATAAATATAACTATGTATAAGCCGCGCCAATAAAGAAATGAATCTAAAATGGTGGCTTGTACTTGTAATGACTAGTACAGGTTGGACCGTCAGCAAAAAATGAAGCGAAACTGAACTGCTGTATGTGTAGCTATACAGACACACATAAATGTTTTTAAAATATAGATTTAATTATACCATTTACATATTACTATTTAATTATATATTAATACCGAAGTTCATGTTTGATATATCTCTATTTATTTATTTTTTTCTTGTGTCCTATAACTTATCTATATATATAAAATTCTGTGTTTCATATATAGATATAAAACTAGCGGTCCGCCCCGGCTTCGTCCGTGGTACATAATACACACCCAAAATATTTTGTTGTTCATAATTATGTACGGAACCCTTAAAAGAGTGAAGACCGACTCGCACTTGGCCGTTTTTTTTTTATTTTAGTCGGCAAACAATATGCTGCGCCGGTCGATTCTAAGCTTATTGTGAACACGACTTTACAGGCTTACACATGCCAGCGGTATTTACAAAAGGTGCCGCCCGCCGACTCTGGTGTTGTCACATTTCAAAAATTTGCACGATATTGGGGAATAAGGGCACTAAAAATGTGCATTTTAAATTACAATAACATTTTTATCTTAATGAATAAAATTTTTTGAATATTGTTTTCAGTGATGTCTGTGCGATAGCAATCGTTCCCTTTCGGATCTGACAGGGTTTTTTCCTACATACTGTATAGCCTACAGCACTCAAGGATCATGTACATATCCAACGGTGAAAGAATTTTTGAAATCGGTCCTGTAGTTCCTGAGATTAGCGCGTTCAAACAAACAAACTCTTCCACTTTATTATATTAGTATAGATGACTGACTGAGATATCAATGCACAGCCTAAACTACTGAAGTTAGAAACTTGAAATTTTGACAGTAGGTTCCTTTTATGATGTACTAAGTGACACTAAGAAAGGATCATTGGAAATTCCACCCCTAAGGGGTTTAAATAGGGGATGGAAGTTTATATGAAACTCTGTCATTTTTCAAGCTATTTCCATGAAAATTGGTATTTGGGCTTTCAGTTAAAAATAAATGGTTACATATTTATGGATTTTTGTAAATTCTACCCCTAAGTGGGTTAAATAGGGGATGAATATTTTTATGGGAGTCCATTATTAGGCTACTTTTTGTTCTGGAAAATCAAAAGTTCTAACAGGATTTTTAAGACCTAAATCCACGCGGGCGAAGCCGCAGGCATCGTCTAGTCTTGTATATCTCGCAGTCAGGTCGCGACGTCATTAAAGAGTATGCCTGAAAACCAGCGCTGCAGTATTCTAATACTGCAGCATCATGCTGAAATAGTAGCCTTTTCAGCTATATCATACCTGCTTACTATTTGTAATATAAGAACAATATTATGTATATTTATTTGTAGTATATATGTACGAAAGATAGCAAAAACTTACCTAACAAGTAACAGTAATACTTGTTAGGTAAGTTTTTGCTATCTTTCGTATTTTATCTCTCTTTGTTAAGTTAAAAGCTGAAAAGTGTTCATTTATTTATTTATTTAATCAAGACAGTGTGCAAGCAGTTACAGACTGATTATTTTTTTTTGCGCGCTGTTACGAAATGTGTGACTAAAGACAGGAATAACGTGCGAGTGAGAGGGAATGATAAGCGACGCCATTTATAATTTGTTTCTTTATTGGTGCGGGTTATATGTAATTCATTCAATGATATATAGGTATACCAACATATAACTTCAAACCCATGAAGTTAATAATTATGTGAATTAAGATTAAATTATTTGCTTTTAAAGATGAACTGTGCATATCACATTCCAGTGGCTGATGTTGATGACTTCTGCTATCAACGCTGTCACACCAGGAGATTTGGCTACAGAGTGGATGCCAATCAGGCTACGAAGTGCTCGCCACTGGATTCTTCAACTATTAGCAGGTCTTATCATTCTTGTTGGGTTTCTAGTCATACTTTCAAATAAAATTGTAAACAACAAGTATCATTTCCAAACACTTCACGCTAAATTTGGTTTGGCTGCTTTAGTATTAGTGTGCTTTACAAGTTTTGGTGGTCTGGGTGCACTTTACAGTCTCAAACTGAAAGATTACCTTGCTCCTATCTACATAAAACTCCTCCATGCATCGGTTGGTCTGGTAACATTTTGTTTGGGCACTATAACCATCATACTTGGGACTTTCTCGAAATGGTGGTCCTTTGGAGAAGTTTTGAGATATACAAGTCTTTTTTTAGTTCTCATTATAATGATCTTGACGGTATTACGCCCATGTCTGAAGGTTTATTTCCGGTTGAAGGAAAGACTTGGCTACTCAAATAATTAACTGCAAATGCAATGAAACTTATACCTAAATGCTTTTATGCAGATATAATGCACAATAAATACTTAAAACTGAAGCTTAGATTTAATATTCTCAATGTATTAATGTGTTATTTTATATACTGTTTATGTAGCAAGGCACAATTTTATAAAATGTTTATTTTACATTAAATGAAATGTAATTCTGAATTTGATGTTATTAAATTAGATTATATAGTAATTATAATAATAATAAGTATATGTAACTAGAACTTAATTTTGATAATGATGTAATTTACCTCTAATACCTACCTACTGATTAAATTATACCAAAGCTTTTCAGATTAAGAATATTTTATATACAAATTATATGTATACAATTATACATCTATGGAAACTTAGATCTCTAAAATTTTCGAATTTTACTTTATGATTAATTTACAAAATGCACAAACTGATCATTCCATAAAAAAATATTTTAAATATTAACTCTATAAAAAAAGTTGTCACACCTTAATTAAGAGGAACTGATGTTCTAGATATGCTATTTATTGAAATATTGGTGAAATTTGTGAAATATTACTTTCTAAATTGATTTTGAAAATAAATGAAATGTGTAAAATTACTACTACCTAAATAGTATTTCATAAATTTTACTCCTCAATTAATATAATCCTGTGCTATGCAATGTTTAATGTTCTAAACCAGATTCAAATGCTTTCCTCTGAGCTTTGTTGAAGTTTGCTGAACTTATATAAATAACGGTATCTATACATATTATAGCATACGTTTATCATTTAGCCAAGTGTAAATATCTATTGTTGTTTATTACTATCATTTCTACACATGTTATATTATGTCGTTTTTAAAAATTTATCATACCCTGTGCTATTTTACTTAGTACCTAATAATTATATTTACTGAATGTTAGACACATACTAGATAACACAAAGATTGTATTAGTCTGACCTACTAAAAATTATATTTCAAATATGTGGTATACTTGCCATAGTTTGTACTAAATAGAGGACATTTGATTAAATTGTCAGCTAGTAAATAGTTACTTCGGAATCAATATAATTGTTAAGAGAAAACATGCTTCTGATATAATATAAATTATAATATGTATAATCAATTATACAGCTACGTCTGTACGTACTGTACGACGGGCTTAGGGGAAATATTTTTTATATATTGATATCTTGATGATATCGTCAAATCAGGGACTGAAAGCGGTAGATCAATACCGCTACAAAATAGGTCTCAAAATCTGGACTTTTATAAAAGTTGCTTTTATAAAGCTTTGTGATTTTGGAAAAAATACTCTGCAGTGCTAAATAGTGGTAGCGAAATGCAAAATATTATAATAAGTATAGTATAATATAATGCTACAGAAATAAAGCGGTACTGAAATATGTATATTTGAAACAATTTTAAACAAACTTTGTTCAAAGGGTAAGTAAGCCAATTACAATTTACAACTAAATTAAAATACTGTTATTCAGTCCCTGGTCAAGTGGTGCTTTGTTTATTTACTTAAGTTACCTGCTATGCATATGTTAATTTTACTTCTTGAATAGTAGATCAATATTTTTTATAAAAATATTCTTTTTTTTTATAAAAATATTGTGAATCTATTTTACACGCTTTATATTAGCTTCACCTGTATGTATGTTTGTAACCGACTTCTTTGAACGCGATTTTGACCCACTTTAAACGGCCAGATTTCATTCAAACTTTGTAAATTTATCGAGGACCGATGACAATACACTAATTTGATAAGATTATTTCATTATTCAATTTGGAAAATAAGATTTTGTGTTCATTTATCAAAAGTCGTCGGTAAGGAAAAACAATAAACATTCAAAATCGCAAGGTAAATAACTGTAACTAGGGTAAACAGAATAGATGTCACACACAACTAAAATCTAAGCACAAAACGCACGAATGCGAAGATAAAACAATATTAAAACAAAATAATAATATTATTAATTAGTACTTATTTACTTTAATCATATTGTACGATTTACAATAAAAACAAATAAAATAATTTATTAATAAAATTAATATCTGTTGTATTTTAAGTGACATGATTTTTTTAGTGTTTTATAAATAAACCAAACTAAAAAGTAGAAAATAAATAATAGTTTAAAAAAACTAAAAAACACGCTTTTTATAGAAAACCAAACTAAAAAATAGAAAATAAATTTTAATAAATATAAATTAATAATAGTGTGCATATGAAAAAAATGTATTTTATTTAAAAAAAGCGTGAGGTGCTTTTAAGATATTATCGAAATGATAATCCTCTATACACTCATGCACCCCACGCTTTTTTTTAAATAAAATACATTTTTTTCATATGCACACTATTATTAATTTATATTTATTAAAATTTATTTTCCTTTTTTTTAGTTTGGTTTTCTATAAAAAGCGTGTTTTTTTAGTTTTTTTAAACTATTATTTATTTAAATAATGTTTACACATAAGTATAGGTATGTACATATAGTTTATGTATTAAGTTTGTGTATAAGTGTAGGTACATATAGTTTATCTCTTGCAAGGCATTTTTTATGGACCTTCTCTTGTTTGATACCCAATGCAATTACCTATTCATATTCGCTGGAAAGTAGGTTTGGTATACTTACCGCAAAATATTATCACAAAATTATGACAAAATACAAAAGTATTTCAACATAATTTTACACCTATGTAAAATACGATAAAAGTCATGTTACATATTTTTATAGGCAAGGTATAAACGAATACCTACATAATATTATATGTAGGTACCACCATGTTATAACCAGAGCTCGGAAACCCGAAAATGCTTCAAACTGGTTTTCGGAATCATATCGCTTACGGTTTAGTTTAGATTTCAAAAAGAGTGAAACCGTTTCTAATTCGATTTCGCTCAATTTACCGAAATTAACGGGTTTACAAAATGAATTCTGTATAGGCTGCGATTGGTAGAAGAAAGAGCAATCCAGCGGCAGCGCCTAAGCCCTCATACGCATTAGCGGTTGCGGTAGCGGTTGCATATAAAAATATAACCGCACCGCTACCGCAACCGCTAATGCGTATGAGGGCTAACATGCCCTGCTGCAGCCGCCGTGTCGCAGCTCGCACAAGTTAATTTAGGGTTTGTTGGTTATTTCATCGATATGATATGGTTCGATTTAGGTTCGTAACCGATATGAAATCCGGTTCGTTCAATCCTAATTGATCAGTAAATAAATAGAAGAAAAAATATTTTTAATGGGTTACTTGTTTAGTAAAATATTTGGGTAGGTACCTACTTAATTTGAAACTGGTTTCAAGCCCTGGTTATATCTGCACCCGTCGGATATATCACATATATCAGAATTTCTAAGCACCTACTGACACATCTATGTATAGTTGACGGCAAACAAATATTTTCCTAACCGCAAGGCGCCAGTGCCGGATTAAGCTAACGCGAGGCCCGTAGCAAATTCTTTCAAGAAAATAGTCGGTGACCGATTGCCTTATTGTTAGTAGCAAACGTAGTAATGTTTCACGTTTTTGTCATCAAGTAAATTCAATATACCAGATCTTAATAAGTTTTACTCAAAAAATTACGCTCAGGCAAAGATTTGTGGGTTTAAACTTTAAATATGCGGGGCCCCCTTTCGCGCGGGGCCCGTAGCAATTGCTACTCTTGCTACGTTGTTAATCCGGCACTGCAAGGCGCGTCGCAATAGCTTAATTTAGGTATCAGTGGGCGGACTTTCTGTCCGCCCACTGATACCTAAATTAAGGAGGGAGCTATCACTAATTCACGAACCTGCGGCGCGAGTTCAATCTCGCACGAAGCTCAGGGACGAATATTTGTTTGGCGTTTAAGTATCAGACACAATTGTATATTATGGCTATGCGAAAATAAAAGAGTAGAAGCGAGACGCTGCAAATTTTGTCCCTTTCAGGAATTTTGTTTTTCAGTATTTTAGTAATTAGATAGACCACTTATTACATTTTATCAATGCAAAAACTTTGCGAGGAAAATATAATAAGATAGGCCCCTATCCCACTGGCGTTTTGCGAGCGTTGGCGTTTCTCCAACGTCTGTGCAGCGTTGTCGCACCGTTAACGTTGCGAAATCGAAGCGTGAACGGGGTTGCCATTATAGTAGGGGAGCCGAGGATGCTAAATGTGGATTTACTCGAGCGTCGTCGGGACTTAGTAGATTTTATAGATTAGTTAATAGGAAGAATAAAAGGTTATATTATAAGGTTTTCCATTTCAGTGGTGGGGAAAGCTTCTAGCTGCACGCTCTCATCGTCAATAGACGATTATTATAACTTCGGCTTGTGGAAATCGGCTGATTATATTTTTTTTGTTATTTTTGCATCATTTCCTTCAAAAACTCGCCTCTCTTATCTTAATCTGACGCGCTTGAGTAAATCCAAAAATCCCCTCTTGCGCTCCCCTACTATTGGACACTCTCAACGTTGACGTCGCGTCAACGCGACGTTAACGTCGCGACAACGCTGCGCAGACGTTGGAGAAACGCCAACGCTCGCAAAACGCCAGTGGGATAGCGGCCTTACTGTGGTGAATTGCAATAGACTGGAGCCGTAGTGAACGGTTATTCAATGTCTCTTCCTACTGTACCTACTCTGTACTCATACCTACTTGCTCACTCTTATTATGGACTACTTCCATGTAGGACCCTATTCCATCAAAATTTCCGTAAAGAAATTTTGCTTCGAAAATAGGTACATGAAAAGGTGACGACAAGGACCGAGACGGTCAACGGGTTATGTTGCATGAAATTGCAACTTTGTCTCCTACTTATTTCATAATAATTTGTTAACAATAAATATTAATAATATTAAAATGTGCCAAATCTCGCCGTAGTAGATCGAAGACTGTAGGGACAATGACTTTCATATTAAAATATTATAGGTATTATGCTTCTTGGATATTTAGTCCAAATTAGTTTTGAAATAGAGAAATGATTGGAAACTTTCTCGACAAAAAGTTTCCAAACTGCTTCATTAAAAATATCCGCATGCGCTTTTCAGTTCGATTTGTTGCTGGCCTTATTTATAATAATCTTTCCTTGTTTGAAGCTTTTCTTGAGAAGAACTTCAAAATATAGAGGCTGCTATTAGACTCCAAAAATACCTATTAGGGCGATAGGTACCATAGCGCGTTGCGGACACGCAAAGCATAGTGCCACCAACATAACTGTACAGTTGATGGCGTCGCTAGTAGACTTTGTTAATGCTATTCAAGAAATTCCTCCACGAAACAAGTATAAATTGAAAATTTAACAAACCCCCGACATTCGCCATTTTGTGGCGGCGGCCATCTTGGATTTGCAATAGTGCTATTCTACTAATCAAGCCCTTTCATTTGATACCCATATTGAGGGAGTTGTGAACAAATATGTAATCCGCCATTTTGTAGCGGCGGCCATCTTGGACCGACTTTCTTACAGGGGAACAGACAGACACACACACAGAGACACGTCAAACTTATAACACACCGTCGTTTTTGCGTCGGGGGTTAAAAATGGAATTAACATTATTTCAAGTTTCAACATAGCGAAGAAACACGAGAACTCACTTAAATACAAACTGATAGCGGAATGACGTTCTTAAAATTGCAGATAACGAGGCTTGTAGTTCGAATTTGCCCACCTGAACAGATAAGTTGGTCGCACTGTACCTATATATTGTCGGATTGTATGCCACACGACGCGGCTAGTGTCGATATAGATACATTGGGTCGTGCGCTTTCGCACAAACAAATTAGCGCTGCGACGCCGCCATGCCACAGGCCACGCGCCGTGTGACAGGGGCACCGTGGCACCGTGGCACGCCGCGGATTTCTGTAGGAAACCGCAACGCGCCGTGTGGCATCGCCCTTGCGTATCCAGCGTGTTCAATTTATCAGTGTTGATTATTATTAATATTATTTATTTTTGTGTGTACTTAACTTAGGTATGTACTTACAACATTTTTAATGGTAGAATGTAAGTGTCTCGTGTATTTTAATAATCAATGTAGGTACTTCCCTATCACGCGTGTACGATATCATGAGACCAGTGGCGCTATTCTCTAACTTAGTTACCAACAGAAAATGGTTGCCAACGAATTAGTTTGATATAGGTACATTGCTGTTTCAATGTATATCGAACTTATTCGGTGGCTATAATTTTCAGTTGGTAACTAAAGTTCGGCCGTTCAGAGAATGCGTTCCTGACACGTCGCGATTGAACTGACGACGTAGCTTTGTAATGGCGTTGCAGTTACGATAAAAATATTTTTGCTGGTTGTTTACCGTTTTAACAATTGATGAGCATTAAAACAACATTATTATATCAATAATCAATGAATGTTATAATTTTGTGCCAAACTGAGTGTCAAATAACTTGGTAAACAATATTTTTCTAAATCTATACTGCGCTATTACAAGGTTATGTAAGCGCTTTATATTTGTATAATAGTGATGTGCTAAAAATAACAGGCAAGTATCGTAATCTGTTCTTATACAGTTATACTTATAATATAAAATAATACGCTTTGTTTTTCTTTTTAAGAATTTGAAAATAATGGACTATAAGATAACTTTTATGAAATATAAAAATAAAACTATGACCAAACCGAACGCGCGAAAGAAAGTAGCATTTTTATATTTAGGTTGAAAATGGTAACCCCAAATGGCGTTGGGCCGCCATTTTGTGACGCTAAAACAGTCGTCTGTTGTCGTTTCGTGCGCATAGACCACCGCGTTCTTCAAGTGTTTTCGATCTGTTTTTATTTGACAATTTTATTATATGAATATTACCTTTTTTTGGTTTCTACTTAAATAACTAAAATATAAATTTTAAATGATTCCGCCAATTTAAAACGAAAATAATCTTAAAATAATGCGCCGGTTCATTTTGGAGGAACGGTAACGAACTCAGTGTTATGTTGTGCCCATCACTAGTCGTGACTAACTGATAGGTGTCAGGAACGCATTCTCTGAACGGCCGAACTATAAGTTAGAGAATAGCCCACCAGCTGGTGGGCCCGTCATATTGCATGCACGAAAAAAATAAATTATTACTTATATTATGTATAGAAAAAATATACCAACTAAGCAACGGCTAAATACATACTGCGTTGCTTGCGGAACAGTGCGGGAAGCTGCGAAGTGTAGCGGTGTGGCGGGCGCCTGGCGGCCGGCGGAACGTATATTAAGATCGATATACAATAATATATCGATCGCATCGATCTATAAATCGGTGGCCGTGCGGGTCTCGTCTCATATTGTTAATGCGTGTATTGCGTATCTGTTGTATATGTATATGCGTATCTGTAAAATTATTGTCTACCTAAAATCGTATTGTGTTTACAAATAAAAGATATTGTATTGAAATAATATATAGAATGCAAGCATAATAAGTTTTTAATTAAATATTCCATTAATTATTATTATAGTTAGGTATTTAAAATGTAGTGATTTTGATGCTGAGCCTGAATGTGCGGCGTGCATTTAGTACATATTATATTATGTGCAGACTACCGCATATTTATTAAAAACTAAGTAAATACCTACCTACGTAGTATTTTTGTTTTTTGCCTAGATGCGCACGCTACGGAAATGGCCTGCAAGCTTCCAGAATCAAGTAAATAGATAGTGAGTCTAAGTATATTGTAGACTAGCTGACCCCCGCGACTTCGTTCGCGTGTTTTTAGGTTTTATATAGGATCGGATCGGATCCCATAATTCTTTTATGTACCTAAACTAAATATAGCCTGTTACTCCTTATAACATTGAAAGTTCCATTAAAATCGATCCAGCCGTTTCGGAGATTAGCTGGAAAAAATAGACAGAACGACAAACATAAATTTAAACGCACGCCAGTTTAAAATAAGCCGTACGTACAAAGATCCGGGACCCAAGTTATTGGAACCCAATAAATGCCTGTCATTTCTAAACTAAAAAACGTATGACCTTGAAATATTTACGGGACAATACTTAAAGTACTACCTTTCTAACAAAAAAAGAATGAGTGAAATCGAATAACGCGTTAATGAATTACAGCTATATACACGTTTTAACTTTCATCCCCTCTCCCAAGGGAACCGTGCTGAATTTCGGGATAAAAAGTATCCTATAACCTACCTCGGAGTATAAACTCAAATCGTACCAAGTTTCATTCGAATCCATTCAGTAGTTTCGGCGTGATGCGCGGCCAAGATACAGACAGACAGACAGACAGACAAAAATGAAAAAAATTGCAGTTTTGGATTCAGTATCGATTATAGAGTGCCCTCCGATAAAAATTTTCAAAATATCTTCAATGTACAGAATTGGATCTGTTACAGTTTTATTATATTACTAGCTGACCCCCGCGACTTCGTTCGCGTGTTTATAGGTTTTATATAGGATCAGATCAGATCCCATAATTCTTTTATGTACCTAAACTAAATGTAACCTAAGTTACTCCTTATAACATCATCTATCTGCCATTGAAAGTTCCGTTAAAATCGATCCAGCCGTTTCGGAGATTAGCTGGAACAAATAGACAGACCGACAAACATTAATTTAAACGCACACCAGTTTAAAAATAAGCCGTACATTCAAAGATCCGGGTCCCAAGTTATTTGAACCCGATACTGAGGGTTGTAAGGTCTGTCTTTTCTGAACTAAAAAACCTATGACCTTGAAATATTTACGGGATAATATATAAAGTACTACCTTTCTAACAAAAAAAGAATGAGTGAAATCGAACAACGCGTTAATGAATTACAGCTAAATACACGTTTTAACTTTCATCCCCTCTCCCAAGGGAACCGTGCTGAATTTCTGGATAAAAAGTATCCTATGTCCTACCTCGGAGTATAAACTCAAATCGTACCAAGTTTCATTCGAATCCGTTCAGTAGTTTCGGCGTGATGCGCGGCCAAGATACAGACAGACAGACAGACAGACAAAAATGAAAAAAATTGCAGTTTTGGTTTCAGAATCGATTATAGAGTGCCCTCCAATAAAAATTTTCAAAATATCTTCAATGTACAGAATTGGATCTGTTACAGTTTTATTATATTACTAGCTGACCCCCGCGACTTCGTTCGCGTGTTTATAGGTTTTATATACCTAGGATCGGAACGGATCCCATAATTCTTTTATGTACTTAAACTAAATGTAGCCTAAGTTACTCCTTATAACAACACCTATCTGCCATTGAAAGTTCCGTTAAAATCGATCCAGCCGTTTCTGAGATTAGTTGAAACAAATAGACAGACCGACAAACATAAATTTAAACGTACGCCAGTTTAAAATAAGCCGTACGTACAAAGATCCGGGTCCCATGTTATTTGAACCCAATAAATGTCTGTCATTTCTGAACTAACAAACCTATGACCTTGAAATATTTACGGGATAATATATAAAGTACTACCTTTCTAACAAAAAAAGAATGAGTGAAATCGAACAACGCGTTAATGAATTACAGCTAAATACACGTTTTAACTTTCTTCCCCTCTCCCTAGGAAACCCTGCTGAATTTCGGGATAAAAAGTATCCTATAACCTACCTCGGAGTATAAACTCAAATCGTACTAAGTTTCATTCGAATCCATTCAGTAGTTTCGGCGTGATGCGCGGCCAAGATACAGACAGACAGACAGACAGACAGACAGACAGACAGACAAAAATGAAAAAAATTACAGTTTTGGTTTCAGTATCGATTATAGAGTGCCCTCCAATAAAAATTTTCAAAATATCTTCAATGTACAGAATTGGATCTGTTACAGTTTTATTATATTATAGATAGACTAGATGATGCCCACGGCTTCGCCCGTGTGGATTTAGGTTTTTAAAAATCCCGTGGGAACTTTTGATTTTCAAGAACAAAAAGTAGCTTATCTGTAGAAACCCGTCCCCAAAACGGAAAAATCCCGTGGGATCCCCACGATTTCGGAATACAATTCCTTACAGCATCAGGGTTGAGGAGTTGGATATGTACCTACCTACTCGAGTTCATTCAACGATAAAGTCTTTAATTGGTACCCCCAATATCAATTTAAATAACCGAAAGTTTCTAAAACCCATTAGTTTTGGGGATTAGGTCCCCTACAGCATCAGGATTGAGGAGTTGGAATCCAAATTTTTTACAGAACAGGGTCGCAATGTTTCTCTATCGATTAAAAAAAAAATTACGCAAATCGGTTCAGAAATCTCGGAGATATCGGTGTACATAGGTAGAAAAACACAACTCCTCCTTTTTTGAAAGTCGGTTAAAAAAGTAGCCTATGTTACTCCCTGGTTAATTCTCTACTTGTATGTGAAGGTCCCGTCAAAATCGGTTCAGCCGTTCCGAAGATTAGCCCGTTCAAACAGACAGACAGACAGACAGACAAAAATTTTAAAAACGTGTGATTCGGTTATGATAGCGTTCAAATAACCATATGAGCTTAATATGAGGTAGTTATTTCGATATTACAGACAGACACTTCAATTTTATTTATTAGTATAGAGTATAGATTAACGTCTCACAGATGCAACTTAGTTTGAAAACAAAAGCACAAACGAGTTTAGTAAAAAATTCGATACAAAACTTGAAAACGAAGTCGACAAGAATTTATATTTACTTACTAGATTCTGCCCGCGGCTTCGCCCGCGTGAATTTCCGTTTTTCGCAAATCCCGATGGAATAGTGGATTTCCGATTGCAGTTCCCACTCCCTTTTCCAACCTTTATACCTACTTTCAAGGAAGTTTGCTATGGTAATCTACCTATAGCTGTAGCTATAGATTTCGGTTTTATCAAAATCCCGTGGGAACTGTGCATTTTTCCAGGATAAAAAGTAGCCTATGTGTTGCCAATGTATGCAACACAGCAAACTATTGCAATAATGTGTTATGTGAGCATGTTTTACCTCAGGACAGTCAGCGCCCTCTATGGCGTTTTGGAGGTCTATATCTATTTAGTACAAAGTAACTGCACTCACTAACCCGGAATATATGTAAATGCAAAAACCAAGTAAACAACAAGCACAACACAAAAACAAAGTAATTGGATGTTGATTACTTTGTTTTTGTATTTAAAATGCAGTTGCTTGATTTTTCGTTTCGTGAAACGATCCCAGGTAAGGTGTTCTGATTGTAATTACTTTGTTTATCACTAGGGCAGCCGAGTTAACCTAGTGTTGCTTACTACAAAATTTAATTTCCCTATTTTTGATGAGATTCTGGTCGATCTTTACCTACTAAAGCCGGATGGAGGGTAGGTACCTACTGGTAGGTATAGATCAACCAGAATCTCATGAAAAATAGGGAAATTAAATTTTGTAGTAAGCAACACTAGGTTAACTTGGCTGCCCAAGTGATAAACAAAGTAATTACATTCAGAACACCTTACCTGGGATCGTTTCACGAAACGAAAAATCAAGCAACTGCATTTTAAATACAAAAACAAAGTAATCAACATCCAATTACTTTGTTTTTGTGTTGTGCTTGTTGTTTACTTGGTTTTTGCATTTATATTCCGGGTTAGTGAGTGCAGTTACTTTGTTTGGGCAATTTAAATTTCAGTAAACGGTTCAAGTTATTTGAAATATTGAATTGTGGTAAAAACTACTCGACATAAAACTTTTGTTAATGCAAAAAGTCAATTTCACAAAAATGTCAGTTACTTTGTTTATCGCTAGGGCAGCCGTAGTGTTGCTAACCTTGGAATTTCATTTCCCTATTTTTCATGAGATTCTGGTCGATCTATACCTACCTAATTCGGGTATATAGATCCGTCGTGCATTTTTAAGCCCGGCCTCACACAGCCGGAATTCAGAATCTGAATTCCGGTACTGTGTGAGGCAATGTACCGGAATTCAGATTCTGAATTTGTCGATTGATCAGGTAACGTTATTCTCGGTTCAGGCGAACGTCTTTGAATATGGAAGAGCGATTGATACTCATCGCGCTTCTTTTTCATTTTTATCATAAAATAAATACAAACGAATACACTGGATTCATCCAATTAACGCTCATACAATTTAGAGGCCTAGCTTAATAATTAGCACCTTACCTTTTATGACAAACTAATGAAAAACAGATTGTACTTATACTTCTGGAGTACGGAACCCTCGGTGCGCGAGTCTGACTCGCACTTGACCGGATTTTTTACCCGACTGGGTATATGTGTTTCACCTGTGTGTATGTATGTCCATTCATATGTCCGCTTGTAACTAATCAACGGCTCAACGGATTTTGATAAATGATACGTCATTAGATTTGTCTCAATGACGCGAGTGTTATAGGGTACCTAAATTTAAAAAAAAAACAAAATGGCGGACTTTATGCGCTTTAATGTGCGAGCTGAAAAAAAATGTGGGGTATCAAAATAAAGGGATTCAAAAGGCAAATACGAAAATGTATAAATTTATATATTTGGAAACAATTTGGAGTGATAAATCGTAGAAAATGACCGTTTCCTATGCCAGTTCGTAACTACTTAACGGCTCGATCTATTTTGATAAATTATACGTCATTAGATTTGTCTTGACGGCGCAAATGTTACTGGCTACATAAAATTCATAAAAAATCAAAATGGCGAATGTTATGCACTTTAATGTGCGGGCTGAAAAAAAATTTTTTCTTCAAGACCCTCGAGTGGGGTATTAAAATAAAGGGCTTTAAAAGGCGAGTACGAAAATGTATACAATCTATATGTTTTAAATCAATTTGGAGTGACAAATCATGAAAAACAAAATAAATAACAACTACACTGTAAGTGGTACGGTGGTAGTTTATTAATTTTTTAGTTCGTTTTTTAGCATGGCAGTCGGGTTTTTTTAATTTTTAAATTATAGCTTGTTTAATTCTAATTACAATATCTAATTGCTTTTAATAAAATGTCAGATTAGTATTTAATAAAAATACATAATAAATTAAAATTTAAAAAACCCCCAACATTCACCATTTTGTGGCGGCAGCCATCTTGGATTTGCATAGTGCTGTTTTACTAGTCAAGCCCTTTCATTTGATACCCATATTATGGGAGTTGTGAAAATATATGTAATCCGCCATTTTGTAGCGGCGCACATCTTGGATCAATTTTCATCAAACATTGCTAACAACACTCTCGACTAATTCACCTTTCAAACAAAAAAAAATCGCATTAAAATTGGTCCACCTGTTTGAGCGCTACAGCGGAACAGACACACACACACACACACACACACACACACAGACACGTGAAACTTATAACACCCCGTCGTTTTTGCGTCGGGGGTTAAAAATAAAGAAGTGTCTTATAGATAATAATAATAAAGCACTCTAATAATAATACCACGCATACAAAAAGAATAATGTAATCATTATCGTTTTTGGTAAAAACGGAGCCCTATTAACTCTCGGCTGTCTGTCTGTCCGTCTGTCTGTCTGTCCGTCCGCTGGTCACAGGTCTTTAGCTCGTAAACTAAATGAGTTGCAAACCTAAAATTTTGATATTTGATGTAGAACGTTAATAATAATAATACTTAAAGCCTTTATTTAACAATCTTATTAAATACATTTTACTTATATTAGTATATATATAGTTGACACCAGTTTCACGAAGATTGTCTTGCTACTCAGCATAGGCCTCCCCTAAAGCTTGCCATAAGGTGCGGTCTCTTGTCTTCCTTGTCCATGTTGCACCGCACAAATCAGCACCAGAAAACAAATAGAACTTGGACTGTATCGGTGTAGAACGTTAACCCAAAACTAAATATTGAACTAAAAATTAAAATAAAATATTTTTCTTTTCCCATACCTACATGAAAAAGGAGCCAGAAAAAAAAAATTTTTTCTTACCCTAGCTTGTGGGGTATCCCTACCCTAGATTGTTTAAAGCTCATTGAGTAGAGTACGAATGTATATTTTTATAATTTTTATCTCAAAAAATAAGGAAATGGGGGGCATCAAATTAAATTTTCCGTGTCACACATCACGACGGATCGCAAGTCGCAACACGTCTATACGATACCAGGTTGCAGTGACGACTGAAGTTCAGAATCTGAATTCCGGGTGTGTGTTCGCTCTATAGAAATGTATGGAAAGACGTGCGTTCTGAATTCAGAATCTGAAATATTCAGATCCGGAATTAAGAACGCTCGTCGACGCATTTTGTCAGATCGATCTGAAAAATTAAAAATCTGAAAAAATCAGAATGTGTGTGGGGAACATTGAAATTGTATGCATTTCTGGGCTTTCTGAATTCAGATTCGGAATTCAGAATCTGAATTCCGGTAGGCATTCCAGCTGTGTGAGGCCGGCCTTATTTCTTCTAGGTTTGGATCTGTGGTGGATTTTGATTCGCATTAGTCCTGTGTCAATCGTTCATTCTCTGCGATTCGATCGTTCAAGTATTGGTTAGCGCCACGACCCGGGTCATTTGGGTCGTTCGTTCATTTGGTTCGTTTGGTTCACGGTTCAATTAATCATTATAGCTCATCACGAAATTATGACCCACTAGTTGGGACGTTGATTCTCCGGTCTTGATTGCGCGCGCTCGTTTCTATAACTGTAGTCCGACGGTTCAAATCACTGCATTATTGCAATATTGTTACCCTTTGTATGCACTGTTATGATGTTTCTTTTTGATTGAGCTTTTAAACGTGTAACAATAAGAACTAGAAACCTTATGCATTTCATACACACGTGTCGCCTAAATGACGTAGGTAGATACAATTATATTATATATAACTAGCTGATCCCCGCGACTTCGTCCGCGTGGATATAGCTTTTTATATAGGATCGGATTGGATCCCATAATCTTTTTTTGTACCTAAACTAAATGTAGCCTAAGTTACTCCTTATAACATCACCTATCTGCCATTAAAAGTTCCGTCAAAATCGATCCAGCCGTTTCAGAGATTAGCTGGAACAAACAGAAAGATTGACAAACATAAATTTAAACGCACACCAGTTTAAAATAAGCCATACGTTCAAAGATCCGGGTCCCAAGTTATTTGAACCCAATAAATGTCTGTTATTTCTGAACTAAAAAACCTATGACCTTGAAATATTTACGGGACAATACTTAAAGTACTACCTTTCTAACAAAAAAAGAACGAGTTAAATCGAACTACGCGTTAATGAATTACAGCTAAATACACGTTTTGACTTTCTTCCCCTTTCCCAAGGGAACCCTGCTGAGTTTCGGGATAAAAAGTATCCTATGTCCTACCTCGGAGTATAAACTCAAATCGTACGAAGTTTCATTCGAATCCATTCAGTAGTTTCGGCGTGATGCGCGGCCAAGATACAGACAGACAGACAGACAGACAAAAATGGAAAAAATTACAGTTTTGGCTTCAGTATCGATTATAGAGTGCCCTCCAATAGAAATTTTCTAAATATCTTCAACGTACAGAATTGGATCTGTTAAGTACAGTTTTATTATATTATAGAAGATAGAAATATATTATTAATTCCTCAATAGGCAATAGGCATAGTGAATGATCTGTACATAGTGAACGATCTGTACATAGTGAATGATCTGTAATCAATATTTTTTAGTTTCATCTGACATCTTCGCGATTGGTTGAGCCGGTTCGTTCAAAAGGAATGATTGCAATCACCAATACTTTTACGAGACCCGGGTCAAATGACCGAATCGTTCACGATTGACACAGGACTAATTCGCATTTCGCCGTATTTTGTAAATTGTAAATCTCGGATGGAATTTATTTAAAATTGTATATTTTGGGTTATTTAAACAAGCAACTCAAGTATTCAACTTAGGTTTTTAGTTGTAATCTTATCTAACAGTTCAAAATCAAAGGTAAGTTGAAAACTACATATTTTTATAGATAAGATGGCGTCTCTTGCTGAGTTAACAAACGTACCTACCTCAATTTATAAATAAATCGTCGCCTTTTCACAGATGCCGAATATTAAATTGCAATCATCTGATAATGAGATCTTCGATGTTGACGTCGAAATCGCTAAATGTTCGGTTACTATAAAAACTATGTTGGAAGACTTAGGAATGGATGACGATGAAGAAGAAGTGGTTCCTTTACCGAACGTGAATTCTGCAATCCTTAAGAAGGTTATCCAATGGGCTACTTTTCACAAAGATGATCCTCCTCTACCTGAGGACGATGAAAACAAAGAGAAACGAACTGACGATATTTCTTCATGGGATGCGGACTTCTTGAAAGTTGACCAAGGCACACTATTTGAACTAATACTTGCAGCTAATTATTTGGACATTAAGGGGCTACTGGACGTCACATGTAAGACGGTAGCAAACATGATAAAAGGTAAAACACCTGAAGAGATTCGCAAAACTTTCAATATCAAAAATGATTTTACAGCAGCTGAAGAAGAACAGGTTCGCAAAGAAAACGAATGGTGTGAGGAGAAATAATTGTTACAATCTCAAACTTAATTACAATAAGGTGGGCTCCACATGTTGACCCCAACAAGTCACAATGAGTAGATAGATGTATCATGAATTTATGAGTATTGGTGCATATTTTCTAAGAAACCAACATAGACCGACCTACTCCCAATGTTGGCGCAAGTGTTAGGGCCAGTGCTATTTAGTTGATGGAAATGTGCAAACAGTACAAATAGCATTGGGACCAATGTGTGGAGCGGGGATAACATTCTTGCTTCAGATTTGAAATTGATTTAAAATTATATATCCCCATAAACTTCAAATCTTTACAGCTGCATAATATAATTTAAATATTAAACATCTTTGTTCCTGGTGATGTAACTCAAAACAGCAAATTGTTATCTTAAAGAAATATATGTACATACTTCTGTGTAAGATCTCATATTAATACATCTTCATACAAAATGTAAGTACTAAAAATTAATATCACAGGATGCAAGGACTTCATTTTCGCCTTAATTTTCATTGTCATTTAGCTATAAAAATATTAATTTTGATTTAAAAAATTACAGTGTTCTTTTAAGAGCATATAGCTTGTGTATTCAGTGAAACCTCAATGCATTGTTTGTGTACATTGTTTTAGTTTTAATTAAAAATATGTTAGTGAATAAAGTATTTTTTCTCAAATCGTGAACAAAATTTTAATATTAGATCAATATAATATCCAACCTTTAGGACAATGACTTTGATTGTTCTGCCAAGCTAAGCTAGTAATCTGGTAAATGTTTTTGACAATTATTGTTAGCTCCAGTTCACTATGATCCAATAAGCATGCTGAATGCACTCTGCATAAAATTGATGTTTACGTCCATATTATGTACATTCATGGATAATTCCATCAGCTAAGCTATTTTTTTTCAAATAGGACTGCTCCTGCTTATTCCCATGGACTCCTCCATGGGAATAAGCATTTAATTTAATTATTTTAAAAATAAAACTGGCCAAATGTGAAAATTATTAATATCGATATTGATATAAAAAAACAAATATTTCCTGTAGTTTTTATGGTGGGCCATTACAAGGAGCATAATATCATTCCATCCAATTGTTATTGGTGTGCCATTGAACGCAGCAGTTACATTGAAATTTTTCTTTTCCTTGTTTTGACTGAAATCCGTTATCAAAATATGACAAATACACGGAAATTATAAATAGTTTAACACTTATATTTCGTTATTATAAATATAATATTAGGGGGGGGGGGGTATAAAAAGCCATTTGTTTCTAAAATTAAGTTATTATTAATAATACATATAAATATTTCTAAAATACAACTTCATTTCTAATTGGGGTAACTTTTATAGCTTAATTTATTTATTGTTAACTGATAACATTTAAAAACTACCTACACACTTACATAGACGAGAATAGTAGGTAGGTAATAGTACTTATCTACTCTGTGGTAATAGGTACGTAGGTATAATTTTTCTTTCCGTTTTAATCACGAACTTGCACTTTTTAGCCTTCTCAGGCTAAAAACATCCAAGTTCATGATAAATTATATCTATCTATTATACAATGCCCCGAAAGTTATCTTTACTGGTTAAATAATTATCGAATATGAAAAAGTTATCAATACATGTAAGTATGGGGCTATTAAATTTCCGAAAACTTGTCCCACAAGAGGCTGCACCCAGAATTAAGCCAGCAAAAAATGTTAGCACGACGAAAATTAAAAATATATACCACCATTTATTATGGTTCGAGAGTGCTTCTTTGCACAAAATAAGAAAATCGTAGGGTGTTCTGAAAAATAATAACGAGAGTAAATTAAAAACTTTTTCAATAGGGGGGTAGGTAGATAACCTACTCCGACGTGGTGGAATCTTGATTTTCAAACTTTCAATAAATGCAAACTGATTGGTTTACGTTAGAACCTGCTCCATCATCAGACCGAGATAATTCGACTATCAACTGCCTGCTTGTCGAGACCAATCCAACAAATCCAAAATAGTAAGTACATAGGTACCTACTAAGTGAGTATAAAATCGTAGACTTGCCGTATCTGTACATTAAAGATTTTTCAAAATAATAACTGGGGGATATTAGGGACTAGCTTTTGCCCGCGGCTTCGCCCGCGTGAATTTCGGTTTTTCACAAATCCTGAGAGAATCGTGGATTTCTGGTTCCCGTTCCCTTTTCCAACCTTTATAATACTTACTTTCAAGGTAGTTTGCTATAGTGATCTACGTATAGCTGTAGATTTGGGTTTTTTCAAAATCCCGTGGGAACTGTGGATTTTTCCAGGATAAAAAGTAGCCTATGTTTTAAGTCAGGGCATTATCAATTTCCATTCAAAATTTCAGCCAATCTGTTTAGTACTTGTGACTTTATAGAGTAACAAACATCAAAACATCCAAATATCCACACTTTCACATTTAGATAATTATTTAATAACTAAATAGCTTTAAAATATTTATTTAGTTATTTATTTATTGATTTAGTTATTAATTTAGTATTTATTTAATTGCCTTTGGCCACCAGAGGGCGCAGCTATCATATCGAGATTCCGCCTGCGGCCGTCAGAGGTCATTGCAATTGCTTCGAGTTTCCAGCTCCGGCCGCAAGAGTTTTGACTACAAGAGGGCGCTGCAATCGCTTCGAGTTTCCGGCTAGAGGGCGCCGCGATTGTTTTTAGTTTCCAGTTTCGGTCACAAGAGGGCGCTGCAATAACTTCAAGTTTCTGACCTAGGCCGCTAGAGGGCGCAGTGATCGTTTTTTAGTTTCCAGTTTTGGCTGCTATTGCTTCAAGTTTCCGGCTTAGACTGCCAGAGGGCACTGTGATCGCTTCAAGATAGGCCGCCAGAGGGCGCTGCGATTGTTTTGAGTTTCCAGTTTTGGCCGCAAGAGGGCGCTGCAGTTGTTTTTTTAGTTTCCAGTTTTGGCTGCTAGAGGGCGCTGCTATTGCTTCAAGTTTCCGGCTTTGGCCACCATCCCCTATTTTACCACCCTTAAGGGGAGATTTTCCAGAATAACTTATACAGGTTTTTATCATTTAAAAATTATAATCTAAATGCCTATTTTCATATCTGTAACTTCAAAAACATTACCTTCCTACCCCCATTTTACCCCCTTAGGGGAGGATTTTCGTGAAATATGTTCTAGGCTAATATCTAAGCCCTAGAATTAACCTACCTTCCAAATTTCAAGTTGATAATAGCAAAATTATAATTTAAACTTCCCATTAAAACTTTCATCCCCTATTTTACCACCCTTAAGGGAAGATTTTTCAAAATAAAATATACAAAGTTTTATTATTTAACCTTTAAGTACCGACGTGTGGTCTGACAGACACCTCAAGAGGTCGAAAAGTCTGATTACCTATGTTAGCGAAAAAGTATCCTCCTGAATTTCTCTGTACCCCTCGGAAAGTCGCCCAGCAGCGTCCCTGCAGAGTGGCAGTGTTGGCGCGTACGATTTCGGTAAGTTTTGATTTTTATAAGATCACGAGTGGTCTGTCAGACCACTCGTCGGTACTTATGTAACTTTTTTTGGATGCGACTTTTTTCAGATTATATTGTTTTCTCTTTTATTTTCAGTCAGTTATAACAATGGATTAGCCAGGTTCGTCAGGCATGAAACGGTCAGCCATAAATAAAAATAAATGTGTTCCTATAGGTAAGAAAAGACATCAAACACTGCTTCAATATAAAGACCACCAAGAACTTTTAGTGGAATGGCTAAATGAGAACTCAGAGTCTGAATCTGAGGTTATCTACCCAAATTTTACTGCTGTAGAGTGCCAAATTTTAGCACCTGAACAGACTGTGATACTTGTATGAAACACGTGTGCCTAAAATGCAGTAAGCCTATGCAAACACTGTTTGTAAACTTTGATAGTTCCTGCAATTTGATACTTTGTGATTTTTGAGAAAACGGTTGATTATTAAGGTTTTTTTATTTTTTATTATTTATCTAGCTATTAATCTTTAAGAAAAAATTGTTTTTAAGAAAAAATAATAGTATTACTGATACATATGAATTATTAAGATAAAAGTTAATTTTTTCCAACGAAGAATCTATGATTTCTATATTAATGCTTATAATTAGTAATAAATGTGAAAACTTCTACATTTTGTTTAATTTATACAATAAGTAGATATTTAACAATACATAGAAACATTTTTTTTAGGAGAATAATAAGAAACACAAAAGTTTTCGATTGGAAAACTATGGTGGTCTGGCAGACCTCACGTCGGTACTTGTGTAACTAAAATAGTATGTCGGTACTTAAAGGTTAAAACTATTATAATAATCTAAATGCCGATTTTCAGGTCTGTAACTTTAAAAACATAGGACTTTCATACAAACATTTAACAGTTTTAGCAAGTATGAGCTTAAAGGAGCTTAGGATAGACAAAATGATTCCCACGGGATGTTCAAAAATCAATATCCACGCGAAGTCGCGGGTTTCCGCTTGTAGGTACATAAAACAAAAAACAAATTGAGTTCTGTCTGTTGTACATAGGACACGTCTTCCCGAGTCACTCTCAACTCCCGAGATGAAGAAGTAGGTTAGTATCATGAAGATCCTTCATTATACTTCTTTATCTTAGGAGTCCCCTTCATCATCATCAAGGCATGGTTGGCTGTAAATGCCTATCCCCATGTTTTCGTTGTGCTTATATTAATCGTTATTCCAAACTTGCGGTGATGTACCGGCGTACCATATTTCGAAGTCATGATGCGGACTCCTAGTGTGCAGGTAGGTATAGCAAGATAAGAGGTGCCAGTTGCCGAAACAGGAATCGAATTTGAACTTGTAGTGGTTGTTATACTTATTATGTGAGGAAACGTGTGCTGATTGAGACCAACACCTTTTAAGCGATGCCACACGATGCGTTGCGGCCCCACAGCGAAGTGTTTTGTCTGTATGCTACACGGCTGTGCGTTACGCGCGGCGTCGCGCGACTACGCCGAAATGTTTCTACCTACGTACGAATGTTTCTACCTATGACGCCGCAGAAGTACCTACCTACCGCGCAGCGATAGCGCATGCTATGACCACAGATTTTTAAGAATTTAAAATTTTGTCGGAAACCGCAGCATAGGCGAATACAGCGACGCCGCCACGCGCGGTTTGGCGTCGCCATTAGGTACGCCCTGCATACCTCTCGACTAGGCCAACTCTGATATAAACAATCACCTGCAACATGTTGTGTTATCACATAGTAACTTATCAGTTTCATCTAACAGCCGGTTAAGTTGTCGTCGCGCTAAAGCAATTACGGGGCATTTTTTGTGAAGGATGCTGGCTATTTCGCTATCTGGATCATTCTCACAACTGCAGCCAGCCGCAGGGTCTAAAGTCACTCGATCGCTTCTCGGAGAATCTGGTAAATCCTCATTAGTATCTTCTGTTCTGCTGGTGTAAACTTCTAAAGGGCTACCATTCTTGTTTTTATATGTTTTCCTACTGTAGTGTAAAATATTTTGGAATTGATATTCGTCATTCTGCATTTATTTTAGAACAAAGACACCACGTAATGTAATAATATTATATAAATGTAGGTATAGGTTGTTATTGAAGCAAGTGGAACTTTGAACTTATTTAAAGCATTTAAATTGATTCAAATTCCTCAATAACAAAAAGTTGTCAATAATGTGATAGATGATTGACAAAGAGTAGGTAGATTTATAGATGTTTTAAAAGAAAAATTGAAAACATAATATGTAAGTAGGTATGTAAAGTCTCTTTAGTATAGACCAGGGGTGGCGAACCTTTATGTTTCAACGTGCCATTTTCTTCTAAACAAATGTATAGACGTGCCGTGAAATAATTTTGACATCGTGATTATTGGGAAAATAATTTTAAGTACTTACTAAATACTCAAAACTGCTAATGAAATAATAATGTTAAAATGTGTAAAAATCAGTTATACGCGTTATTCAAATTAAAGTAATACGAGGTCTGTCCCAAAAGTATCCGACCTGCCTCGACTTCTCGGCGCTTGATTTATTCTTCGTCATCCGGGAGGTAGCATCCTTCAAAGTAGTCCCCATTTGATTGAACAAGACGCTCATATCGATGTTTCCACTTATTAAAGCACTCTTGAAAGTCAGACTTCGGAATCGCCTTTAGTGCATTCGTCACATTAGTTTCAACAGTCTGTTTATTGTCGAATCGATGTCCCTTATGCGACATTTTCAATCGAGGAAACAGCCAAAAGTTGCAGGGAGCTATATCAGGACTGTATGGAGAATGGCGGAGCTGCGCAACACTGTGACGTTCGTACCTTCCAGAGAGTCTCTCCGCGCGAACAAATCAACGTAGGTCGGATATTTTTGGGACAGCGTAGTAATTAGTATGGTGAAACTTCATGGTGAACTTTGTGATCGATGACGTGCCCAAAATATTGTTGTGCGTGCCATCAATGGCACGCGTGCCATTGGTTCGCCATCCCTGGTATAGACGATGTAGTATAGCATGAACCCGGAACTGCTTCATAATGTGGCAAACCGTTGCGCCAGGAAGATCATTCGTCCCAGGGACATGCGCTATGTGACCATACGCACAAGAAATATTATTAACCTTTCTGTAAAAACAATAATCAGAAATTCAAAACTAATTGTAAATAAAAATTGTAGGTAAAATAAAGAAAATCTCTCAGTAGTTTCTGAGATTATAGAGTGAATCTATAATATAATAAAACTGTAACAGATCCAATTCTGTACATTGAAGATATTTTGAAAATTTTTATTGGAGGGCACTCTATAATCGATACTGAAGCCAAAACTGCAATTTTTTTCATTTTTGTCTGTCTGTCTGTCTTTCTGTCTGTCTGTCTGTCTGTATCTTGGCCGCGCATCACGCCGAAACTACTGAATCGATTCAAATGAAACTTGGTACGATTTGAGTTTATACTCCGAGGTAGGACATAGGATACTTTTTATCAGGGACTGAATTACCGGAAAATAACGGTACCCCTATTTAGTGGTATGACGTCATACCGATATATTTCGGTATCTAAATCATTTGGGTACCATGAGATTTCGGTATCAATGGATAAGGGTATCAATATTTGGTTTCGGTTAAATAAACGGTACCGTTATATTATTATTACATGTATGTACATACTTGCATGGAATTCCTATCTATTTTATTTCCTAGTTTCAAATTTTCAATTTATTACGCGACGGTCGAGTTATTGAGTGCTGACGTGAAGCAACTAAACAAGATGCATCGAAAAAGAAGGTAATTATGTTTTATTTTATTACTAACAAACTATGAATAATATTATGTTAAGTAACATTTTGGTTCACATACTAAGTATATACATATGTACATATATTAATTGATTTTATTTATAAATAATTCACGCTCACGGGAATCATGGTGCTTATATTAAACCAAACTCCAAAGTACGGATTTATAATGTAGAATTAAGATGCCAGTGCGGAAGGCGTATTATAGACTACAATGTATTATACTAATGTTGGCGTAGTAGAAAAAAACCAGTCAAGTGCGAGTCGGACTCGTACACGAAGGGTTCCGTATCATCAAACAAGAAAAACACCATTTAATTTTTTTGTGATTTCGTCATCGTCTTTATCAACCGATAGACGTCCACTGCTGGACATAGGTCCCTTCAAGTCAATATGAAATTGATATGTCAGTAGGGTTTTTGACATAACAGTATAATGTTCGTGTATATAATGCATATAAAATGCTAAGATAAAGTATAAGTACCTCCTCTTCCTAGATAAAATGAGATTTAACTCGCCATTTTATCTCTATGTGTCAGGTTTTAAAGGTGAACCGTACTTTTGACATGACAGTTGACGTTACAAGTATAAATTAAAAATTTAAAAAAACCCCTGACATTCGCCATTTTGTGGCGGCGGCCATCTTGGATTTGCATAGTACTATTCTACTAGTCAAGCCCTTTCATTTGATACCCATATTAAGGGAGTTGTGAAAAATATGTAATCCGCCATTTTGTAGCGGCGGCCATCTTAGATCGATTTTCATCAAACATAGCTAACAACAATCTCGACTAATTCACCTTTCAAATAAAAAAAACCGCATTTAAATCGGTCCACCCGTTTGAGTGCTACAGGGGAACAGACAGACAGACACACACACACACACACAAATACACACAGACACGTCAAACTTATAACACCCCGTCGTTTTTGCGTCGGGGGTTAAAAATGGCGAGTGAGTTCTCACTTTATATGGACTCAAAATTATTTTATTACAGGGCAAAAGATAAAACGTTCGCCGAATTACATCCACGAGTACAACACAGAATTTTTGGACCAGCCGCTGTCCCCATCGCTACTACGTCCAAAAATAAGAATAATTATGGAGGAAAAAAGGAAGGAAAGCAAGAAGAAGAAGTGCGTAGGGCCAATTGTGTGGATTGTTCAAGTCATCTTAGTGATCTCAGAGATGATAAAAGAAATGAATATTTTTTCCAACTAATTAATGAAGAACTGAAACTTATTAAACCATGCATGCAGTCAAAATGTTATGTAAAAATAATTAACTTTTTAAACTCTGTAAAAGGTCACCACACACATCAGATTGAGTTAACTGATTCTGAACTGAAATAAACTAAAATTGTTAATTTATCAGAATTTTTATCAAAAAAAAATAAAAATAAAGTAATATTATGTTTGCAAGTTGATATGAAGACAATAATTTTTCTTCAAGATAATGTATAAAACTGTAAAATGAAAGCAAGTTTCAGTAAATTAATGATACAACATTAGTTATTCAAATGAGTTTTATTTAAACTATATTATTAGATACATACCTACTTCAAATGCAAGAACTTAAAATTATGACATACTAGCCATACGACATACTACATACGAAGTCATGGGTATCACCCATGACTTCGTCCGCGTGGATTTAGGATTTGAAATTCCTATGGGAGCTCTTTGATTTTTCGTGATAAAAAGTAGATTACTCAAGTTACTCTCCAGGTCTTAAACTATATGCAATCCATGAAAAAAATCACCATTGCTTCATTGTGACGTGATTGAAAGACAAACCATCAAACAAACACACTTTCACATTTATAAAATGTGATGCGAAAATGTGTTTGTTTGTTCGTTATAGGCTTGTCCTGGGATTTTTGAAAATCTAAATCCACGCGGACGAAGTCACGGACATCAGTTAGTTTATAATATTAGTAGCCCGTTAGAAAACTGGAAACAACCTAAACTACAACTACTACTACCTAACTAAACTATTAACTAACGTTTAGTTATTCCTTAACACTAAAATATCTTCCACTATTTCTTCGGATAAATTATATCGAAGTGATGATAGTACAAATTTAAGTGAAGAGAAAAGCCTTTCGACGCTCACTTGTGTTGCAGGTGTCGCTAATATTGTGCAAGCTAAGCGAGCCAGCTGGGGATCGGAGGTTTTCTTGAGGTGCCAAAAGTTAAGGATATTTTCCTTGTAATTGATGCGGGGGTGCCTCGAAAAATTTTCCAACATTCCTGCTATATTTGTTTGTGATTCATAGTACACACGACTATCGCGCCTCTTGTTACTTTCTGTGAGCGCTAGAAGAGCTTCCATTTCGTCATCTTGCTCCAAATGTTCTTCATCTACATTATTATTGTATATATTTACTCTTAAAGATTCTCCATTTGATCGTTCTTCAATATTTAATAGTTGCAGCCACGTTGCATTTATATGATTTATTGCAACTGTGACTTCTTCAGGCGAAAGGACTACTTGAAAGCGAGGATCGAGATAAAGGGCACTAACAAAAGTTTTATTTCCCATTAACATTTTTTTCCTTATATCCATGTGGTGACAAATTAATTGAGCTAATGGAACCATTATTTTAGCTGTATCCATAAAACATTTTGTCCAAAAGTAAAAAAAATCTCCAAGAGTTAGTTGCTCAGACTGTAATTGTTTTGTTAATATTTTCGCAGGCGTAAGTGATTTTATTAAATCCTGAATGGCTGCCCATGTCGTATCGGGCAGGTATAAAATATCGCCTGGTGTATTTGAGCAACATTCTCGCAATTCAACTAGTCTCTCAAGCATTTCTAAAGTCGAATTCCAGCGGGTAGGACAGTCGAGAATCGGCTTTCTTTTATTGCTTGATTTTAAAATATTTTTCATCGTCGGCGTTCTAAGACGCCGCACGATTCTTCTTGCATCTTCAATTGTATTTAAAGCTTCTATTTCTCTCAATGCGTCATTAATTGCCAACTGTAGAGTATGAGCAGCACAGCGGATGGATGTTATTGAATATTGGTTGGAATTTAGAGAATCTATTTCATCTATTGTTATTTCTAGGTTTGCAGTCATATCGTAGGTCATGTCGTCATCGTCAGTATCACTTTCATCAGCTAAAGTTTCATTTAATAGTCGAGTCATTTTGATCATATTGGACCCATTGTCAGTAGTTACCGAATAAATTTGGTTAACACTCAAATTATACTTGCGTATAATACGTAAAAGTTTTTCTTTGATAAAATCAGCCGTACTCCGTGAATGTAATTCGGTAACACCAAGATTCCTTATTACAATTTTACCATTTTCCACATATTGTGCATTGATTCCTAAAAACACACGGTCCTGGCAAGTTGCACCATCTACTTTAATACAAATTAACCTGTTTTTAAACTCGCTCGAAATCATTTCTCTTTTTTCGCGGGCTGCCATTATGACAGCGTCCCTTATACTGTGAGAATTAATACTCTGTAGCTCTCGCTGGGAGAAGGACGTAAATGTTAAAATATTTTTAAATGCAGTGTCATCCAACAACGCGAATGGCCTGCCATGAATCGTTACCAAATTTATACATTCACGTCTCAATAGTTCGATTTTGCTGCGAGTGCGGTGCGGAATACTGGTGCTGCTGCTGGGCATATCATTGTCACTCTGTATTTCTTGGTCATTGTCCTTCCCAATTATTTCATTCCTTTTTTGGACTATTCTAAATTCTTCTTCGTGTTTTGATGATAGATGGTATAACAAGTTTGTTCCATGAGAACCCTGAAAATGCAGAGTGTAATTTAGAATCGAAAAAATACCTTAATTTATCTTTACATGATATGTATATTGTATATGTAATATGTATCCTACTTATTAAAAATAACTAAGCGAGCGAGAAATTGAGCGAGGTCTCCGAGATAAATTGGGTGGATTTAGGTACTCTTGTCCACCTGTCTGTCTGTCATAGCCTTTATAACTTCTGAATTAATAAACAGAATTGCTTCACATTCACCAATAATATGTAAATCGACGGCTTGATGTTGATAGCTACATAAAAATTATAGCAATCATTAATTGAGTGGCGCTCAAAACAAAAAAAAACATCGAAATCAGTCAATCCGTTCTCGAGATATAATATCATGTAGCTAGAAGCCTTGTATGTATCTACTCGTATTACCGTTTTATAGACAGAACGTAAACCACAATAACTACAACTATATAATATCATAAACAAGTATAAATCAAAAATTTAAAAAAACCTCCGACATTCCTTATTTTGTGGCAGCGGCCATTTTGCCATTTTGGACGCACGCACGCACGCACGCACGCATGCACACACACACACACACACACAAGTCAAACTTAACACCCCATCGTTTTTGTGTCGGGGTTTAAAAATAATAAAAATAATAGTGGCAGCACAATCTGTGAATTTTTCAACTGTCTACCTATTACGGTTCATGAGATACAGCCCGCTGACAGACAGACGGACTGATAGCGAAATCCTACTAATAAGGTCCCGTTCCCAAAGGGTGCCGCCCTTTGGGTACGGAATCCAAAAAATCAGTTCCGCCGTTCTTGAGTGTGTAATTAACCTAACTTTGTACACCCGACGCAAAAACGACGGGGTGTTATAACTTACAAGTTTGACGTGTTTGTGTATGTGTGTGTGTGTCTGTTCCCCTGTAGCGCTCAAACGGGTGAACCGATTTAAATGCGGTTTTTTTGTTTGAAAGGTGAATTAGTCGAGAGTGTTGTTAGCTATGCTTGATGAAAATCGATCCAAGATGGCCGCCGCTACAAAATGGCAGATTACATAGGTACATACATTTAGATTTTGTGTACAACAGAATTGGCTACATTGTATGTGTATAGTAATTGCTATTGAGTGTGTATAGTAATTTGGAAACGATGTCGCACAGTAAGGGTAAGGGTTTTATTATTTTATTATGGAACTCTAAAAATACCTACAATATCTAAGTAAACACTAATTATCACGCTTACCTTTATAATTGCTGAACAACCGCTAACGAGACATCTGGAACTGTTCTGAGCTTTTTCATACGAAAAGAAACCATGAACGGCGTTTTTCTTGTTGCGACCCATTTCACACGTTACATAAAAAAATATGAACTAAGTAATACAAACAATTATAGCTATCTAATATTTTTAATTGTATTTTATAGCGCGCCGCGTAAAAGAAAGTGCAAATATTGTACGTGAATTGAGTGAACTGACTGATGTGTTTTGATTTAGCTAAGTACCTACCTATCTAACAAACCAAACATGTCTCAACCTGACTAAAACGTAGGTAGGTATTTTATCGACTGATGTTTGTTTTTCGGTACCGAAATAAGATTTGGGTTAAATAACGGTATGACTGAAAAGGGTTGAATTATTGGTACCGGTAATTTTAACCGGTTAAATACCCTTATTCTTCTACCGTTTTCAGTCCCTGCTTTTTATCCCGAAATTCAGCACGGTTCCCTTGGGAGAGGGGATGAAAGTTAAAACGTGTATTTAGCTGTAATTCATTAACGCGTTGTTCGATTTCACTCATTCTTTTTTTGTTAGAAAGGTAATACTTTGTGTATTGTCCCGTAAATATTTCAAGGTCATAGGTTTTTTAGAAATGACAGACATTACAATCCTCAGTATTGGGTTCAAATAACTTGGGACCCGGATCTTTGAACGTACGGCTTATTTTAAACTGGTGTGCGTTTAAATTTATGTTTGTCGGTCTGTCTATTTATTCCAGCTAATCTCCGAAACGGCTGGATTGATTTTAATGGAACTTTCAATGTTATGACAGAGAAAGCGACTTTGTTTTATACTATGTAGTGAAGAAGAAGAAGAAGAGGTGAAAGATTATATAATAGATAGCTGAACCCCGCAACTTCGTTCGCGTAGATATAGGTTTTTATATAGGATCGCATCGGATCCCATAATTCTTTTATATACCTAAACTAAATGTAGCCTGTTACTCCTTATAACATTGAAAGTTCCATTAAAATCGATCCAGCCGTTTCGGAGATTAGCTGGAACAAATAGACAGAACGACAAACATAAATTTAAACGCACGCCAGTTTAAAATAAGCCGTATACGTACATAGATCCGGGTCCCAAGTTATTGGAACCCAATAAATGGGGGGTGTTACACTATCAGTATTATCACGCGATCCGCGATACGCGATCCAATTATTGATGGTTTGGCCGCTTTTTTGCGTCAATACTGATGGATTTCCGGATGGTCTTGAAATCCGCGATCCGTGGATCGTGATACGGTATTGATAGTGTGACAGGCCCCAATGTCTGTCATTTCTAAACTAAAAAACTTATGACCTTGAAATATTTACAGGACAATACTTAAAGTACTACCTTTCTAACAAAAACAGAATGAGTGAAATCGAACAACGCGTTAATGAATTACAGCTAAATATACGTTTTAACTTTCATCCTCTCTCCCAAGGGAACCGTGCTGAATTTTGGGATAAAAAGTATCCTATGTCCTACCTCGGAGTATAAACTCAAATCGTGGAAAGTTTCATTTGAATCCATTCAGTAGTTTCGGCGTGATGCGCGGCCAAGATACAGACAGACAGACAGACAGACAAAAATGAAAAAAAATGCAGATTTAGCTTCAGTATCGATTATAGAGTGACCTCCAATAAAAAATTTCAAAATATCTTCAATGTACAGAATTGGATCTGTTACAGTTTTATTATATTATAGATAGATAGATAGATTCCACTACTTTTAAGTCACTACTGCAACGTTTGTAGCAAAATTGGTAAGCTCACCCTAATACTGACTTGTAATCGAACAAAAAAAAGATTCCAATAGTTAGCTTAATTAAAAATACATATTATAGTTTTTTATAAATATAATAAATCTTTGCCACGTCTATACATTGTATTTGAACTAAACGAACTACGAGCATATATTTTACCAGCTTGGTCTGGTCAAAACTAAATTTGAAATAGTAAAAAATAGTATACGTACAGCAGACAGCACACAGGTGAGCAACGTGATCATGGGTATTAAACGCTATTATTATTACATATTATAAATTAATTAATTTCAATTTTGACTTAATTTAATCTGATGAATTCCCCGCACTACGCACTACCTGAGTTCAACTATATTGTCCCATTAGTTCAACTTTTTAAAAAACTAGATTCAGTTGAACTAATGGGACAAAAAAGTCTCACTAGTTCAACGGTTGAACTACTCAGTTGAACTAGTGGGAACTAACCGATTCAAGAGGAAGGTTTATAAGTAGAAAAATTGGACCCGGTAGGTGGCGCTAATAGCGGGCAGGACGACGTCTGCCGGGTCCGCTAGTAGATAAATAAACTTTGAAACTGTGAATAGACTGGTTATTGAGGGTAATTTTAGAAGACAAATATTACCAATCAAATCTAAACTGATTTCAATCATGTTGAGACTAGAGAAGTTATCGCCAAAATAACTTTTCTTTCTTTTTAACCGACTTGAAAAAATGGAGAAGTTCTTCATTTGGCGGTTAAGTATATACTATATTGTTTTGGACGCCGGAACTTTTTACCAAAGCGGACATGGGATGAGAATGAGACAAGAGATGAGATATTTCGTAAATAATAATCAATAAGATAATATCATTATTCCCTCATTTTCTGTCCGCTAGCTTCAGTGGACACAGTACAAGCAAGCCAGCGCCTCACCAGTTCGCACTCTTGGCTTTGGTGGATATTGGACCTCAAACCACAGGCCTCAAAAAAACACACACGCCACAGAAAACTATACTCCTAGCGGAGACTCAAACGTCAATAAATTATTTGTAATTTTATCGAAGTGTAACCTTCAAAACACAAAACAGCAAATAAGTACATTGAGGTTATCTTATTAGCACTGAAGGAAATGAGGTCAAATATGTATTAAAAATACGTTTAACGTCAATAAAATAAGTTTATTGCGTATAATAATTATGTCCTATCTAAGTACTATCGTGTATTATCTAGAGTAGGTAGACCGCAGCGTATTTGTGTACCTACGCAGTTCAGAATATTAATCTCCAAACGACTGATGCATAAACTTTCTGGAGTACTCGTACACCACGAAGAGAGCCGCCGTGGCTGGAATGGTCCGAACTAGCGTAGGCTTGAGGCCGTTGTAGAGGGCTAGGGCTCCTGTAACAATTCAAACGTTTACTAACCGAACTTACTGCGCCTTTAAGAACGTATTTACCTTTCTTTTTGTTACCTTATTTGGAGTTAGGATAAAAAATAAACATGTTACATTACACTAAATTAGTAAACTCCCTACTAATTGTAAGTAATATTATAAATGCGAATGATTTTTAACCCCCGACGCAAAACGACGGGGTGTTATAAATTATAAGTTTGACGTGTCTGTGTGTGTATGTGTGTGTGTGTCTGTCTGTTCCCCTGTAGCGCTCAAACGGGTGAACCGATTTGAATGCAGATTTTTTCTTTAAGTGAATTAAATAAGAAAGGTGAATTAGTCGACAGTGTTGTTAGCTATGTTTGATGAAAATCGAACCAACATGGCCGCCGCTACAAAATGGCGGATTACATACTTTATCATAACTGTTTTAATATGGGTAAGTATCAAATGAAAGGACTTGACTAGTAGAATACCACCCACCCTCCCCCCCTTGTGATATTTCGTGATTTTTGCCGAACCCCTCCGCCCTGTGCCGAACCACACGTGATTAATGGACAGCATCTGTCTGTCTGTTACGCTTTCACGCGTAAACCGCTGAATCGATATTGATGTTTGGTACAGAGACAGATTAAACCTGTGACAAGGACATAGGCTACCTTTTGTAGCGAAAAATAGGCACGAAGGGGTCGAAATAAGACATGAAAGTTTGTATGGTAGTCTGTCATTATTGAACCCGAAGTCTTAATTACTTGGCTAATGATAGGTACAAACCTTCTTTTCGTATGATCTCGAGACCAACGGTGAGAAACTTTTGACTCTTGTTCGATATCTGAACGCGCGATTTGATCACGTCCGAGGGGAATATGACCGTCCACAGCACCAGGCCGCCCACCGCCCCGGCCACCATCGTCCTGAAGAAGCCGATGTCGTCTTTAGACTGGCCCGGCTTCGATAACAATACCCTTGTACCTGAACAAGGAAAACAACGGAAAATCAAATATTATATGTGAACGATTCAAAGGTCAGGCACCTTGCAAGCCTTAAGCAAGCCTGTTTGAATAAAGACGTTTTTTGTAAAGCTATAGGAGCGCCTATCGATAAAAGCTTCATATTAGGTTGAGCGCAAATTCGAAATTATTTCGCTTAGTTTTTAATGTTTCATGCAAAGAGAAAAGGCCGGTAGTGCTAGTAATAAAACTTTGATAATAATTTACCTTCATATGCGCCGAAAAAGAAGAAATACCCGGGCATTTCCCTCATGATGGTGGGCACAAGGCCCCTAAATAGTCCTTGAATGCCATATTGTCTGAATATCTGTTGTGTCAACTGGAGTGGGGTTATTTTCAGCTAAAACGCAAAACAATAATAATTGAGTAAGTATAATTATTATTAAGTTCTAAATAACTTGGAATAATAATATGGTGTTTCATGCAGCATGCCTCTAACGTAACTTATCAGATTGAATGACTGCCTCGATAGTCTAGCGAATAACATGCTCGATTGCAGATCACGAGGTTCTGGGTTCGATTCCCGGGTCAGGCCAAAACATTGTTAGGTATTGAGTTTTTCTGTTAAAATATTCCCAAATAAAAATTGGTTCAAGTAATTAAACAATTACAAGAGCCTCAATAGCTCAAACGGTTCAAACCGCCCTATTGTCAGTATAAAACAAGCTTTACGCGGACTATTTTATTTAAGGTAAAAAAATAGTCCCCTTTCGTTTAATACAATCGAAGAAGACTCTTCTTCGATTGTTGATATAAAAATCAATGGCGCAACTCGATTGTAGCGTGAGTAGTAACAGACAGACAGATATGCCCCAATAGACAGAATCAGCCCCCCTGACAAGAATATGATACAGACAAAAAATTTACATAAAAGTCACTATATTAAATAATTAGTGCAAACACTCACAAAAAGCAATATTAAATGATGTAACAGAATTACATGATCACATTATAATTATGAAGATAATGTGGCCAATTCTGTTGTACACAATCTCTAAACCTAAACTAAATTGACAGGTTTAAAAATAGTGCTATCCCCTTCAGCAGGGAGGATTGTGAAAGAGACAGGAATATATTTAGACCTGTCATTTTAGTTTAGATTTAGAGATTGTGTACAACAGAATCGGCCACAATAATAGTTTAGTAAACATATAAACTTAACATTAAAATGTTAGTATTATGAACGAATGATATCTGATAATTTTAATAATTAGGTATAAATAGGTAATAATAAACACAGTTCTACTAAAATTGAATTATAAGTTATTCAACAATATAACAATAGCGCAAAAGCTCAGAAAGGAGTAATCTAGCAGATTAAAAACATATTTTAACTGAAATACAGGCCTTGTTACTTTAAGTTTAGATTTTAAATACAACAACATGAGACATCCTATCTCGCTCGTAACACCGGATGTCACCATGCCGCATTCAGAACAACCAATAGCAGATGAGGATATTTTTGCATCTATCAAAATAATTACATCTGCACAGCTAGATACTTATTTGCGACTTATATTTGTGATCGAACTGTACTAACTTAATAGTAACACCTGCTTCTTTACAATACTTAATAGTTTACGGTGAAATATATTTAACGAAATACCCAAAGGAGTTATCATATCATCATACAGCTGTCTGTGAGCCTTGAACATTGACTTCCCTCATGGCTTGTAACTGGCATTTGATTAGTTCCGTTGGGCACAATGTGAATGATGAGAAGAACGATGCGAGAAAACCAGCCGTTGCATTGCCCAGGGTTGACAGTTGATCCACACTCTAAAACCACAATAATACTTACAATTTAATACACTAATACTTCTAAATACATACAAGTAGGAGATTTTTGTTTATATTTTTCCCCAACATCCCACTTTCAACTTATAGACCTTGGACTTAGTCTAGCAAACAAAAAAGAATCTACATAATTATCTTAGCTGATGCAATTTTATTTTTTTAATAATCCAATTTTTAGATTAACTAACTCAATTTTGATAATTATTACCTCAGTATTTGTCATATGGCAAACGAATTTTTGGCAGTAACCATACGCTGCAAAGAGGACAGAATTCTCAGCAACATTAGCCATAATAGCCGGTGTAGTGCCCGCATACAGCCCTCTGATTATACCATCATTTCTAAATGTTTGTTTTAAACAATCATACATCCCCTTATATAGATGAGGGAAGGTTTGCATCTTAACCTTCACAGTATCTAAGGGTTGTCCAACATAGACCACAGCTACCCCACCTAAAATTATATTAAGGTTTTAAGCTACGCAAATTTTAGAATATTAAAATTATATAAATTAGGTTTTCAAAGTGAGCTTTTAAAATGTTTGCCTATAATCCATTGCCTTGTGAAAACCTCCAAAAATCAAATATACCTACTTTTTTATATAAAATAAAATATCCACAAGGTAATTGAAAATCATTACTTTAAAGTTTAAACTAGATTATTTTAGATCACTCCTAACTTGCTCTATTAATTTGTTTCTGTATCTTTTTGATTTCTGGTGTAAAATAATAATAATTTTTGTTCTGTATATGTTTGAGAAACAACCCTTAAGAAGCTCTGATTCAAGAACAACTTCTCTCCAGGCCCACTGCTAACCCTTAGGAAATATCATTTATATTTTAGACAAATAAATTAAATTGATAAGTGTTTGTTTGTGATTTCGAAATAAGATAATTAAAGATCATTTAAGCAATAAGATAATCCAAACAGGTTTTTAAAATTTTTATCCATCCATCTGTTTGTCCGAGATAATCCTCAGTATGGTAGGTCTACTTGCCTATCAAAATAAAAATACAGCCTATATAATTCATATAATCTTCTAGGATTATACAATCTAGGCTACTTTTTATCCTGGAAACAGTTAAATTTCCAGCGTAAAAAAAATTAAAACTATTGATAAATGATATTATATTCTTCTCATTCTGAAAGGAGACCTGTGCCCTATAGTCTATGCTATAGTGGGCGGGCAATGGGTTGTTAATGTTGATATTATTGATATAGATAATAAGTGGAAAGGTTAATCCATTTTCACAGCATAACTGTTGTACCAATCTTGACAAAATTCGACACAGAGATATCTTGTATCATTGAAACAGAGTTACTATTTTATCCTGGCAAATCAAAAAGGTCCTACAGGTTTTAAAAAACTAAATATATGTAGATGAAGTTGCAGGCATCAGCTGATATTCATAATAATTATTATAATTAGCTTATTTCCTTTAAGCTTAGCCGATTTCCCTAATGTGATGATGTTTCATAAAGAAGTATGAAAATAGAGCTTGAAAAGAAATAAAGAATACCAAATTATTTTGATAATATATTTACCTAGAGAACCCGCTGTGAAATCTATAAGTCCACTTTTTAAATTGCCACCAGATTCAGATGAATGGGCCATGGTAAATACTTATTCAGTATGTCTAAAATTTAAGAAGAACTCCAATAAACTCATATTGTAAAAATGTATCCTCCTCCTTAATGTTTGAAATGTGCTTTGAAATATTGTAAATAAATAAACTGAATAATGTGAGAGATGTACCTACTTATGTTCTGATTAGAATTCAAATAGAACATTAATTACTTAGGGTTTAGGGAAGTACTATTTTGTGATCTCGCAAAAACTTATTATAATTTATTATTTTTAATAATTTTACAATAATAATAATTACCTATTGATCAATAGGTACCTAATAAAAGTTTTTTTAATTACCTACTTAAAATGTAACTTCAAATTATTATAGCTGATAAACTACTGCCTAAATGATTTTATGCAAAATGCAGATAATTTATCAGAACTCAAATAAAATAAGGCCTACTTAAGGGCCTACTTACTTAACTTATACTACGTATTGTACACCAAGTTCTTTGAATTGTGTTCTATGAACACATCAAATTACTACTATAATGAACTTATTTATATCAGTTTAATATTTTCTTAGAAGCTAGTTTTTGCAAATAATATAAAAATTAAAATAAATTCGACTGACTTTGCAGTACCTCAAAAACAGGAAAAACAGTAACAGGAATAACCATAGAGATAATAATAATAAGTAGAGTAGGCATACCTACCTTAAAAACGTGCCAAAAATACACTCACACACGCACAATCCTACAACTAAAATGGCGCGTGTTCATTGTGATGTCTCAAGTTGTGCGTGTGTGAGTGTTCATGTATACATTTTAGGGAGGCCATCTTAAGGGAAGTGCAATAAAATTTCTGCCACGATCTGTTTTATTGTTATGTTTAAAAATGTAGTGTTGTCTCTTACACACTTATGAAAATTTTGATAAGCTTAAGCTATTTTCCGATCCACTATTTTCTATAGGACATTATGCCAAGTCCACTTCTATAGGTTCATGGGAATAACAGGATCATCGGTGGAATTCTGACAGCTGTCATTGTCATTTACAGATGAGTTTGTATCATGAACCTATTTGTATCATGAACCCACACATGAACCTATAAAGAAGTATTATTTTTTCTATGGTTTGTATGGAAAACAGGGTTAACATCTACGAAGTACAATTTTACCCCAAACTACTTTAATTCCCTGTCAACATAAAAAGCCCTAAGCCGCGTAATAATATTCGTCGTTTCCCCCTAAAATAGAAATCGCTAAGAGTGGAACCTAGAAAGTACACACTAACAGCAATAGAACACAAAAGAAGCACACTGAAAAAATTTATTCAAAAATGGAAGTTGAATGACATTATCACCATGAAGTGTCTGTCAGGCATTTGCATGAACCTATAGAAGAGGACTTGGCATAATGTCCTATAGAAAATAGTGGATCGGAAAATAGCTTAAGCTTATCAAAATTTTCATAAGTGTGTAAGAGACAACACTACATTTTTAAACATAACAATAAAACAGATCGTGGCAGAAATTTTATTGCAACTTCCCTTAAGATGGCCTCCCTAAAATGTATACATGAACACTCACACACGCACAACTTGAGACATCACAATGAACACGCGCCATTTTATGTTACAGGATTGTGCGTGTGTGAGTGTATTTTTGGCACGTTTTTAAGGTAGGTATGCCTACTCTACTTATTATTATTATCTCTATGGGCATTTGTCATATCTATACCCAAATTACTGATTCTGTGGAATTCTGACAGCTGTCATTGTCATTTACAGATAAATTATTTGTATGGAGAACAGGGTTAACATCTACGAAGTACTATTTTACCCCAAACTACTTTAATTCCCTGTCATCATAAAAAGCCATATGCCGCGTAATAATATTAGTCGTTTGGCCCTAAAATAGAAAACACCAAGAGTGGAAACTAGAAAGTGCACACTAACAGCAATAGGAAACAAAAGAAGCACATTGAAAAAATTGAAAAGACACCATGAAGTGTCTGTTAGGCATTTGTCACATGCGGCAGTTGATTTTTATTTACATAAGTTTAGAATTTTTTATCTTTTTTGTGGGAATTTTTTTATCTCTGGTAACATTACGAAACGTCAAAATTCCACGGAATTAGTAATTCGGGTATACATGCGGCAGTTGATTTTTATTTACATAAGTTTTGAATTTGTTATCTTTTTTGTGGGAATTGTTTTATCTTTGGTAACATTACGAAACGTCAGAATTTCACGGAATTAAAAATCAGAGTATACCACAGATCACTATTACCTATACGATCACTATAACCAGCTGTCTGTGATAGGCTTGAAGAAAAAATATCGTTATACAGTATGTAGGAAAAAAACCCTGTCAGATCCTGAATCCGGTATATTGTTATCCGACAGATATTACTGAAAAAATATTAAAAACATTTTTATTCTATAAAAATGTTATTGTAATTTAAAATGCACATTTTTAGTGCCCTAATTTCCCAATATCATGCAAATTTTTGAAATGTGACAACACCAGAGTCGGTGGGCGGCACTTTGGTAGGCCTGTAAAGGCGTGTTCACAATAAGCTTAGAATCGACCGATGCAGCATATTGTTTGCCGACATAGACGTAGGTATTACTCAAGCTTGCCGACTAAAACAAAAAAAAACGGCCAAGTTAATTTTTAATGATGAGAATGAGGTGGCCATTCCATTGAATTGCTGCCACGTCCGATCCAAGGCGAATAGTTGACATCTAAATGCTCTCTTATGGCTATAATAATACCGAGTAGGCATGTCTTTAAACTTAGCAAACATCACAAACCTGAATCACAAACAAAAATGAGTAATAACTTAAGTAGCGATCATAACGCCTCCTCGCCAGGAACAACAAAATAAAATTTCAGATATTTCAATTTTTTATACGAATTTTTAATCAGTTGAAGTAGGGGTCCAATCCTTAGTTTTAACCTCATTCGCTGACTAATCAAAAACAATATTATTATTACCTGATCGCCCGAGGTATGCGATGGAAACCCACATTCGAATAACATAAGAACAGCTTACGCGCTCGCGGTTAAGTTATGTTTAAACAATAATATCTCCAAAAGTAAATAACTTACAGTCAAATTTTTTACGTCGTTTTGTTGCTTATCTCAAAGCTGTCGATTTAATACTTAATAATGTGGTCTTAATGACCTCGTTTTTGCAAAATGCAGCAAAAACTTGTAGTTTTCAATATTTTTGAAAAAAATTTTTTTTTCCGAAGCATTTTTGATCGAGTTATTTTAACATTTTATTCTATTGTTTGGTATTTAATGATGGAGAATATTGTATCCAATCGAATAAGGTCATTTGAAGACCTGTGCATCAGCAGACTTTCGAGTTATTACATTTTTTGTGCGCACATACCCACAAAAACGCACACCAAATTGAAATGGCTGTCCCTGGGAGGGGGAGGGGGGCAGGCCCTAATAAGTGGTATTTTCAGAGAGGTAATGAGTTGTAGAATATGTCCCTAAAATATCGCTAATTCGATCCCGAACACACTGTATATATTTTTTTCGATATATCGAAAATGATATCGTAATTTTTTTAAAGTATCGATACGATATATATATCGATACTTTTTGGCACTTTCTAGTCCCTATTAAAAAACTAGTCTTTGATGTGTCTTTGATACTATGCTTTGATAATACACCACAGACACGAAAAATACAAAAACCACAGACAAAAACAGTAGATCTTTTATATTTTATTATCTTTAAAATTTTTAATTTACATTTATAAAGAAAGCTCACTGCTCAAGCAATATATTTATTAAAATTATTTCGAAAAATTTGGCAAGATATGAATAAGAGTATAACTTGATATATTGAATTATTTAAATTTGATTCACCTTACATATTTTATATAAATCTTATCTTTTTAGTAACCGAAACATCAATATTATTTTATGTATGGAGTGAATCTCAAGTTGATGCTCCATAAATGCTACTGCTATGAATGAAGTGCACGAAAACATGGTTGTTTTTCAAATTTCAGCGTTCTCTTGACTTATTTTACCCTCGTACATATATAGTTACAATTAATACTATTAAGAAATAATGTTGAATTATAAAAATCAAATAACCACCTAATTTTTGGTTATACTTGAATTTACGAATAGCTCACTGTTAGTGTCAAGAAGTGCTAAATAAGAGAGTTCAGTTGTTACTAGAAATAAACATGAATTTCAAACACATTTAATGTTTTGAGTAAGTGAATTAAACTGTGTGATAATTTCTCTAAGAGATTTTGTTATATTTACGATACGTCTCGTGATATAGAAAGAGAAAATTTGAGAATATTTTTGACGTGTCGTTTTTTGAGTTTTGTGCTCGGCCGCCATGTTTGTCTTTTTATAATTTAAAGTATCAGTTTGGTAATAATGCTATAATTTCATAAAAGATACCACATAAGCGACTGTATTTATAGGTTAATCATATAATAAAAAGTTGTTAACAAGCCATTATTGTGGGTATTCTAAGGGTTAATAATTCTAATAGTATTCTGTCGTGATTGTGTTCATTACAATGGTCGCGTCTTTGTTTTTTAGGTGTTCAGTTCAGGATGGTTGTTGGCTCAGCGGCTTATCCGGGGAGACAAGTGCTCTACAAAATGTATTCTATGGGCATGACGCCCCGTGAATTGTCCGAATACGATGACATTGCCACGGCACTTATAGTGGATCCTTATCTCGGCATTACAACACACAAAATGAACATTCGATATAGGCCATTGAAGGCTAATAAGGAAGAATTAAAAAACATAATAAAGGAGTTTATCCAAACTCAAGATTATAATAAGGCTTACTCAAAGCTTGCAAGTGGTGAATGGATGCCAAGACATTTTAGTAAAAATAAACATCAACAAAATAAGTTGAGAGAACATGTTAGTAGTTGTTAACCTGATTTTCTTTAGTTTAATTAATTTAAATTTATTTAGTCAAGTAATATATTATATTATATAAATTTAATTGTTGTTTCAGATATACCGCTATCTTCGAGTTTTTGATAAAAAAGCTGGGTTTGCAATTGAGCCTTGCTATAGGTATTCATTAGAAGGTCAGGTTGGAGCAAAGATATCAACTACAAAAAAATTTTTTAAACATGAAAGAATTGATTTCTTGGTTGGCTGCATAGCTGAGATGACTGAGGAGGAGGAAAAACAGCTGCTTCATCCTGGAAAAAATGATTTTTCAGTTATGTATAGTTGTAGAAAAAATTGTGCTCAACTGTGGTTGGGTCCTGCCGCTTACATCAATCATGATTGCAGGCCCACATGCACCTTTGAGGCCACCGATCGCGGTAAGGCCTTTGTTCGTGTGTTGAGGGATATTGATGTAGGTGAGGAGATAACATGTTTTTATGGTGAGGACTTTTTTGGTAATGGCAATTGTTACTGTGAATGTGAAACTTGTGAAAGACGTGGGAAAGGTGCATTTTCTGTACAAAATGCTCATAATGATGAACAAGCGACTAGGTATAGATTTAGAGAAACAGATAATAGAATAAATAGAACAAAAGCAAAACAGAGCCAAAAACCCATTAATGGAAAAAATCCAGAAAAAACAAGAATATCAAACAGACAAGTTTCTAATATAGTATCTCCACTGAGTATGAAAGAAATGAAACAGAAAGGCTTAACAAAATATGACGCTGAACTATTAATAGCTCAGGGATGTATTGCAGATGTTGTAAATGGAGGTATCAGCAAAGAAGCTCAGAGCAGCAGAGAATCCTCGGCGTCAAGTCGCGGTGAGCGTCTGCGCCGGCGCACTGACAGCAGCCGTGCTCAGAATGGAGCCGTGCCCACTGCCTCCGCTCAAAGTAGAGCACCACTGTCTCGTTGTTGTAGTATTACTAGTTCTCGTAGCAGTCGAGATTCACATTCTGGTATAGTTTTAAGAAGTCATAAACGTCTCACTGATAATTGTACTCAATCTACTTGTACGAAAACAAAAAATTCTACAAAAACCAGTTCTGATGGTAAATTGAGTGCAGATGTTGTGTCTAAAACTGATTCTGATATTACTAATTTAGAAACTAACAATTTAAGTATTGAAACTGAAACTGCCCAAGTCCCACAGAAAGAACCCTGTGTATCTGAACCACAGCCGGTTACTAGTACTGAAATGAGTCTATTATCATCAGAGAATAAATGTGATACAAATGAATCTCTGCCGCAAAGTGAAATGCCTTTATTAGTTACTACAAAAATGGAATCTTCCAAAACAGATAATTTAAATACAAAAGAACAAGTTATAGAAAATGTTAATTGTGTAAGTGATGATGTATGTATAAAAAGTGAAAATTGTGACTTTAGAGAAAATGTTAACCCAAGTGAATCTAAGGATAGTATAATAAATAAGCATCACAAAGTTGATGTCTCAAGTAGGACTGAAGAAACGAAAAAGGAATCAGAATCAGGACCTCCATGGTTGGCAGACAACTCTAACAAAAGCAGCGAGTGCCCTTGTACCCCTCCACGCAGAGGCTTGAAACTAACCCTCCGTGTGAAACGCAGTCCAGTTGTAGAAGAAGTAATGGATTGTGGAGGCCCAGCCGAGGCCCCCGAATATGAAGTGCTGAGATTAGAAGGAGTAGACCCAGAAACAGCTCGACGAATAAAGAAAAGACGTCGATCGAAAGAGCGGCACCGCAAACATAGTCCTATCCGTCCCCTGCCTCCTATGAAACGCTTAAGATTAATTTTTGGTAATGAAAGTCGTACCATTGACTTGCCTCCTGCTATATCAGCAGACTGACAGCCACAACGGGCTTGTGGCTATGTTTCCACCGTGAATATTCAATTATTAGTTTAATTATTGTCACTGACTAGGGTTATTTTATTTAGTATTTATATTATATATAACTGTGACGTGAAGTTGAATTCAAGTATTGTGATAGGTAACAAATTGTTTTAATTGATAAATCTGTGAAAATATTTATTAAAAAATTAAATGAAATTGTGTTATTTCAAATATTTGACAAAAGTTAGTGCTTAAATTAGGGCCCTGTATATGGTTTTTAAAAATTAGTAATTACCATAACGATTTGCATTATTCTTATTTCTTAACTAAGAATATGTGTATCTTTTTTCCAGCTTTAAATTTTTTTATGAAATGTATAATACTGTGTATCAATACATTCTATTCCATTCATGTAAAGTACTAACAGTGTAAATTGTTTGATTGTAGATTTTCTAAGATATTTCATGTATATAAAGTATTTACTTAAAATGATGAGAATTCAATAACTTTTGAGTTATAAATACTTAGTTAACGAAAATGTACTGCCGGAATTACCCTAATTAAATGTAGGTAAGTAATAATATGGAAAGAAAATAGCACAGAACACTAGTCTAAAATTTATGAAAACTGTACAAAGCTTCAAGACCCCACATGAAATATTATGTACCAGTATTATTATTTACTAGATGGTGCCCACGGCTTCGCCCGTGTGTATTTAGGTTTTTAAAAATCCCGTGGGAACTTTTGATTTTCCAGAACAAAAAGTAGTCTATCTGTAGTAACCCGTCCCCAAAACGGAAAAATTCCGTGGGATCCTTACGATTTCGGAATGCAATTCCTTACAGCATCAGGGTTGAGGAGTTGGACATGTACCTACTCGAGTTCATTCAACAATAAAGTCTTTAATTGGTATCCCCAATATCAATTTAAATAACCGACAGTGCTTAAATCCCATTAGTTTTGGGGATCAGGTCCCCTACATCATCAGGATTGAGGAGTTGGAATCAAATTTTTTTGTAGGACAGTGTCGCAATGTTTCTCTATCGATTAAAAAAAAATTACGCAAATCGGTTCAGAAATCTCGGAGATATCGGTGAACATAGGTAGAAAAACACAACTCCTCCTTTTTTGAAAGTCGGTTAAAAAAGTGGCCTATGTTACTCCCTGGTTAATTCTCTACTTGTATGTGAAAGTCCCGTCAAAATCGGTTCAGCCGTTCCGAAGATTAGCCCGTTCAAACAGACAGACAGACAGACAGACAAAAATTTTAAAAACGTGTGATTCGGTTATGGTATCGTTCAAATAACCATATGAGCTTAATATGAGGTAGTTATTTCGATATTACAGACAGACACTTCAATTTTATTTATTAGTATAGATTCAATATATCAGATTATCCAGATAAAAAAACAAGACTGTTATAATATTTTCTGGTTCATAAATGAGTGGGAAAATTAAAGTCAAAACAATCTTGAAGTATAATTCCGGCCTATTGAACTAAAAACATTCAACACATCTTGTTTTCTGAAAATTTTAAAATGTAAATGGTGCGCATCTGATGTACTAAGTAGGTATTATTATGTACAATTACTTTAAAAAATTGTAACATGAAGTAGGTTCATCTTAAATATTTATTTCAACCTATTAATATAAACTTACGTGTACCTACATTCCATATACTTATGTATACTAACCAATAGGTACTTATATTTTCTATTTGCTTATTTTTGTACGAGAATGAAATAAGAATTATGATATTATTTTTGCTTGTAATAAGAAATTGACGATGTTCACAACAATTTTTAGGGCCAGTTGCATCTCAGGCAGTTAAAGTATTTCAGACTTTACTGTAATCGCCTGACGTGAAATTGGTCCCTAATAGGGTAAAGGCATTTATACCTCTAATATGTCAGCTAAATTTTTATTACTAATGGACATTTGACATTAAAGCAATTATTTGAAAAGTACACTCTAGTATGTACTTACGTACGATGGATATAGTGAGTGGTAACTAAAGTCCGACTAGTACAAAAGCGTGTAGTTAGTAACCATAAACTGATAATATAAATAAATATCCTCAAAAGTTTTTTGCACATATAATATGGTCAGTTTTGATAGTATAAAAAATGCGCATCATTTACGATACCTAATTCTGTAAAGTTATACATTGTTGGTGATACTGATATATTATGTAAAATATATCTACTACTTAACTGCTAGTTACAGGACGACTAGCTTTGGTGATATTCCAAAAAGGAATAGTTAGTGTAGGTATGTAAAAATTTATTATGATAATAAAATGCCTCAACTCTTAAAACCTTTTATTTGTGCACCTTACAGTAGAAACCTCACTGCTCGTAGGCAGGCCCGTCTGTCTCACTTTGCCGTGTGTAAGCGGCGGCGAGCTGTAGCCTGCTGCCTGAGGTACATCAGCGCACCGCGCAACCCACTGTCGGCGTCGCGTCACACGAGTAGATAAGTACAGAGAGGAAGCTTCATACAAGCGGCCCGCTGTAGGTACATAGGTACACTCACACAAACACTCACCAACGGTTCACGGACGCCCGCTCGTTCCACTAACCGGTACAATTGGTGACAAACGTGCGCATATGTGTGAGTGTACCTACAGCGGGCCGCTTGTAGAAGCTTCCCCTCTGTACTTATCTACTCATGTGGTCGCGTTGCGTCAGTGCACGTTCTGTTATTCTACCGTCAACAGATAAAAGATTACGCGATACAAGGAGTGGCCTTTGTAGGTGATTATAAAGGTTAGGCAGGCACTCATCGCTATGCGAGCTGAACTGCACTTTACTGCATATTCGAATCAAGAGTATTTATGTGCCGAAACACTTGCGCACGGTTTTATTATTAACCCCCGACGCAAAAACGACGGGGTGTTATAAGTTTGACGTGTCTGTGTGTGTCTGACTGTTCCCCTGTACCGCTCAAACGGGTGGACCGATTTGAATGCGGTTTTTTTTTATTGAAATGTGAATTAGTCGAGTGTTGTTAGCTGTTTGATGAAAATCGATACAAAATGGCGGAATACATATTTTTTCACAACTCCTTTAATATGGGTATCAAATGAAAGGGCTTGACTAGTAGAATAGCACTAGGCAAATCCAAGATGGCCGCCGCCACAAAATGGCGAATGTCGGGGTTTTTTTTAATTTATACTTGTGCAGCGCGGCACGGTCGCGCGCGGCTTGTCTGAATGAAAAACCGTGCACGTCCGCAGTCTCCTGTTGAACCTTCCGACAGTATAGGTAGCATATATCGTGGATCGCGAAGTCTAAGAACGTAGTACCTTGTGCAACTGCCATTCCACTTCCTATTTACCCCCTTTTTTTAAATAACTTTGGCATCTTGCAAATGCGTACCATCTTAGGCCACAATCATCATAACTCTCTATTTAAGTATTAGGTGTGATTGTGGTCAAGCGTGTACTTATAATAATAATTAATCAATTTAAAGCAAAATTTTTTTTTTAGTACAAACTATGTATTGAATATTCAGCGTCCTCTGGTAACAAATGTTGACTGTTGATGATGACTACGTAGGATTTAAAAAGATCAAACGCTCGGATGGACCAATTTCGATTCGGTTTTTTTGTTTCATGGCGGTGGTTCTTAGATACGAGCATATTCGATAAAATTCCGTTCAGCCATTTTTAAGATCATCGGCACTTTTTGGTAGGTAGGTGTCTCGATTCCAGTTCATAAACTTTGACTTATGTAGACCTATGATGAAAATGATTATAAGTAACGATGACTGCAATAATGCGTAGACAGTGGCGTAGCGTACCTTGGCGGGGCCCCGTATAAAAATTTGTTTGGGGGCCCTTATGAAGGGTAAAGATTTCTCACAAAAGAAAAAAAAATGTTAGCATAAAATTAAAAGCAATATTTATTCATCATAATTATTTATCTGTCACTTTTTCTAAAATTTTCACAAACAAATTCAAATTAAATATATACTCTCCTTGCCTTTTTTTCGGCAAACTGATTTATTACATCATTTATAGCTGATGATGACTTTAGTTTTTTTAAAGATTCTGCCTCTATCATCGATGGCCTCTATGGACAATAATGACCGGTCTGATAGGCGTTTTGATAGGATCTGATAGGATTTTGTCATTTCTAAAATAAACAAAAATTTGGGAAGTTTTTGTTAACTTTTGATTACGCACGTCGGGGGCCCCCGTGGCTTGGGGCCCCGTATAATTGATACGGCAGATACGGCGGTAGCTACGCCCCTGTGCGTAGACCGGATTTCAGCCATGGTAGACACAATTTCAGCGGTGACAACTACGCAGGAGTTATAGTGCACGCGTGTGCATAAACAGCTGTTGTAGATGTGCCCTATTCCCTTACAATCAGGCCTCTTGTTCACTCGCCGTGAAAAACTACGGTTACCTACGGTTAGTACACGGTCGTCAGTGTTGTATGGAGCACACTGGGAGCTTGATAACGCACTGTACGGAATTACAGCGGCGGTGCCGCGCCGTGTCGTATAAACCGTGCCTGCAAGCTTCCATTGTGTAGCGTAATTTTTTTTTACCCGACTGGGTATATGTGTTTCACCTGTGTGTATGTATGTCCATTCCTATGTCCGCTTGTAACTAATCAACGGCTCAACGGATTTTGATAAATGATACGTCATTAGATTTGTCTCAATGACGCGAGTGTTATAGGGTACCTAAATTAAAAAAAAATCAAAATGGCGGACTTTATGCGCTTTAATGTGCGAGCTGAAAAAAAATTTTTTCTTCAAGACCCTCGAGTGGGGTATCAAAATAAAGGGATTCAAAAGGCAAATACGAAAATGTATAAATTTATATATTTGGAAACAATTTGGAGTGATAAATCGTAGAAAATGACCGTTTCCTATGTCAGTTCGTAACTACTTAACGGCTCAACCTATTTTGATAAATTATACGTCATTAGATTTGTCTTGACGACGCAAATGTTACTGGGTACATAAAATTCATAAAAAATCAAAATGGCGAATGTTATGCACTTTAATGTGCGGGCTGAAAAAAAATTTTTTCTTCAAGACCCTCGAGTGGGGTATCAAAATAAAGGGCTTTAAAAGGAGAGTACGAAAATGTATACAATCTATATGTTTTAAATCAATTTGGAGTGACAAGTCATGAAAAACAAAATAAATAACAACTACACTGTAAGTGGTACGGTGCAGGTAGTTTATTAATTTTTTAGTTCGTTTTTTAGCATGGCAGTCGGGTTTTTTTAATTTTTAAATTATAGCTTGTTTATACGCATGAACAAGAGGCCTCATAGTCCGACGGTTATATAAGTACTTACTCTTTAGGGACGGTAATCAGTCACAACCCGAGGGAAGTCAGGCATAGGATGAACGTCTTTAGGTACGTGTGCTTCGAAACACGGGGATTTACCACCGCCAACTTCTCAACTCCGGGCTGCTACTGAGAATTTCTCTATAGTAAACCCAATAACTTAACTAGCGCGATCCGGGACTCGAACGTAGGACCTCATCATTCGAACCAGCTGATGTCAGACAGTCACTATAGCTTTCGATGCGGTTTTTTTAAAGCGGTGGTCGGTGGTCCTTATTGATAAAATCCGTTCAGCCAACGGAAAATTAAAGCGTGAATTTGACTGCATTGCAAATGACAACCTGGAGGTCCTGGGTTCGATTTTCGGCAGTGGCAATTTGGGATTTTATACCTAATTTCTATCTAAAAAGATATCTGATCTGCTTTGGTGGGAGGCTTCAGCTGTGGCTAGTTACCATCTACCGCCAGCCGTGCCGCAAAGCGATTTAGCGTTCCGGTACGACGTCGAGTAGAAACGGATCAGGGTATGGGTTTAATAAAAACTGCCATAACGCTCCTACTTAGCCCACTTCCACCTTAAAAATGCATCGTCACTATCAAATGAGCTTGCAGACAAGGGCTAACTTGTAGATGAATAAACATTCTCCAATATGACTTTCTTACTGTTATGTGAATAATCATGGAATTATTGCTCACGAAAGTGGACCTAATGCAATCTGGGGCAGCCCGCTCCAAACTACTTGAGCCTTTAGTAGGGTGCTTAGGCTGTGAAGTGTGCGCGAGCGTCACGCTTTTCAATACATATTCACCTTTTCGTGCACACCGAACCGATACGTTATTAGAGCGTTTGTCCACCGCCACCGTCACCGGGACGTCACCGAGAACGAGATTATTTCTGGCCGAGAACAAGTTGACGTGACGGGCGTGCGGTGGACACACGGCCGTAGTAAATGTATGTATCACTAAATCGGCGCCGTCATTTCGTTGTCGGTGACGTTGGCGGTGGACAAACGCTCTTAGGGTATGCGTAATCGCTAACATATACGCTACTGTTGGTCATAAGTATCAAATAAATGAAAAAAAAAAAAAAATCTGCAGCGATAAATATACTTACTATGCCACTACACCCCGCAGAAGCTGATCCACCGTTGATGTGGATTTCTTGGAGTATTTTTTTGTATGGAATTAAGGACCTACACGAATACTCAAGAAACAATTTGACATTTGGCCCAGAATTTGCTTGCATTCCAAAGTTGGACATAGGCTGCTTTTGAGAGGAAGTGAAAGAGTTCCCATAGGATTTTTTAATAACCTAAATCTAGGCGGATTTAGGTTTATAGTTAGCCACTAACTCGATAACAAAAACATGTGGGTCAAAGTCTACTTTTAAGGAGTTGTGGACAACTAACTGCTAGTTTAAAAATAAAGATATGAATGGGTGAGTCAACTTTTACTATTTTTTTGTTGAAATTATCATAATACATTAATTTATTACTTTCAATCTGCTTACAATTTGAAATGACTGCCAAATTAATAACAAAAATTTATTCTGAGTGAATTTATTGTTAAAACTTATATGCTGTATGACATTAATTCTCCTTAGATTCACAAAAAAAGATGCCCGTAGTAAACAGCTCCTGCAATAATGCAGTTCTAATGCCCATATCTGTAATGAATGGAAAAAACATATTCAGAATACAGTGTTAATGAAAATTAAAGGATCACAGCAACTGCAAGGCAGGATGTTGCATTGAAGTGAACTGAATGTTTATATATAATACAAGGAATTAATGTTACAAACAAGATTGTTGACAGAAATGTGGTTCCAACATGTTTTTGGCAGTGTTAGCACCATTTATTTTGTTTTATACTTTGCAACATTATACACTGTCATTCTACACTGTACAAGTAAAATATGTAAAATTGTATTAAAATTAAGATTATAATAAATATAAAAATAAACAATGGTACATACTTTTGGAATTCCCACTCTCTGTTATCTAGCGGACACACTTGCCGAGTTTTGAGCCAACGGGAAATGCAATGGAAGTGGAATGCATGCTGAAATAAATATATAAGTAACATAAGCTTTTATCCTGATCTCTAAAAACTTGAGACATATAACTATTATTATTTTTCAAATTAGGTATATTATATTAGGAAATGCCAGCATTTTGTACACTTGATAGCATTGCCAAACAAGATATTTTCGACTATATCATATAAATGTACAGAATACATCTAGTTTAACTTACATTACAAACCCCCCATGCTACTGTGCATTCTTCACTTGTAGCTGATGCCTGGTTGGCTTGACACTCAATACATAGGTCCATTATGTGATTACGACAGATTGCACAGTTGTCTACCACAATATCTAAAAACAAAATATAACATGTTAATTATACTGAAAAATAATGAAAAGGATTATAGTATTTTAATAAACTATAACAACATATTTTTGTGGTTGTATAAAACACTGTACTTTAATTATAAATAATTTATCTACAGGTGTAAAGTAATAATTAAGACCAATACTAAATTGTACTTATTTATTAAAGAGTAAGTTACTTTATTGCTTATAAACAAAGGATCGTGTAGTTGTATGTTTATAATATTTGCTAATTATTGTTGATACATACCCCATGCCCATAAAGCTACAGCATTCCACTGTAAACAAAAATGTACAGATGAGATTCCAAGATATACTTACCAATTTGTTATAACAATTAATTTTTGTTGGTAAAAATAATTGGATAGCAACGCAATGAGTAAGCGTAAACGATTGTTACCTTTTTAACTTCAAATCTTTTTTTGTCGCCTTTACCGCTGCTGGAAGAAGCCAGTTCTACTTCTTCTTCGTCAACATCCATTGCTGAAGCCATATTTTAGAAGAATATCCTACGATTGAATGTAAAATTTAAGTAAAAACTACAATTTTTAGTTTAATTTTTATGCAGTAGGAAATTTCATGATTGACAGTCGACAGCACGGTGACAGCACGGATTCACAGATGACAGAAGTCAGAACTCAGAACAAAGACAAATAAATTAACATAGAGAAATTAATAGTAGTAGAGGCGCCTAGCAAAGCAAAAGGAATTTAGGGAATTAAATAGCTCAAGCTTACCAAAATTTTCATAAGTGTGTAAGAGACAACATTATATTTTTGACATAATAATAAAACACTTTGCGGCAGACTCAAGACAAAAGATGGCCTCCCTTATCCCTAAAATGTATACATGAACACTCACACACGCACAACTTGAGACATCACATCACAATGAACACGCGCCATTTTATGTCTTCGGATTGTGCGTGTATGATACCTAATCTAAGCTTGTGTGAGTGTATTTTTGGCACGTTTTTAAAGTAGGTATGGCGCCTCTACTACATTAGTTTCTCAATGTAAATTAATGACAGTTGACATTGTGACATTGACACTCACCCTGACAGTTGATAGTTGTTTATAGTCATGACATCAGTGAGGTGTAATAAATAAAGAGTAGAAGCGTCATATAAACTGTTCTCAGAAAAACGCATAGAGATAATAATAATAAAGAGAGCTGGCATAATGTCCTATAGAAATTAGTGGATCGGAAAATAGCTCAAGCTTATCAAAATTTTCATAAGTGTGAAAGAGACAACATTACATTTTTGACATAATAATAAAACAGTTTGCGGCACACTCGTGACTTAAGATGGCCTCCCTAAAATGTATACATGAACACTCACACACGCACAACTTGAGACATCACAATGAACACGCGCCATTTTATGTTACAGGATTGTGCGTGTGTGAGTGTATTTTTGGCACGTTTTTAAGGTAGTTATGCCAACTCTATTTATTATTATTATCTCTATGGAAAAAGGTAACCACTTTTGAGTTTCAAAGACGTAGCTTTGAAACTAACAAATACGCCAAGTAAACTTTGAGTAAACTATATTTGTCTCGTTTCTTCTGCCCTCAAACTAATTACGTTAGAATAAGACAAGACATTGCAATTAGACAAACGATTAGAGTTACCAGTAACAGGAATAATTTCCCACAAAAGAACGATTTCCCCCAAAAAATTATTTGAGTTTACGAGATTTAATAATTATATTAGATTTAATAAAATTTTCAATATAAGCCATATAGAACTAAATAAGGATTACTAATAGGAAAAAAAATATTTAAATGCGTGAACGTAAATAACTTTATTTAAATCTCTCATCTATCTATCTATACTATACTATTACTATACTTACTATATACTTACTAATAATAAATAAAATTGAAGTGTCTGTCTGTAATTTCGAAATAACTACCTCATATTAAGCTCATATGGTTATTTGAACGGTACCATAACCGAATCATACGTTTTTAAAATTTTTGTCTGTCTGTCTGTCTGTTTGAACGGGCTAATCTTCGGAACGGCTGAACCGATTTTGACGGGACTTTCACATATAAGTAGAGAATTAACCAGGGAGTAACATAGGCAGGTTTTTTAACCGACTTTCAAAAAAGGAGGAGTTGTGTTTTTCTACCTATGTACACCGATATTTCCGAGATTTCTGAACCGATTTGCGTATATTTTTTTTAATCGATAGAGGAATATTGCGACAATGTCCTATACAACATTTGAATTCCAACTCCTCAATCCTGATGCTGTAGGGGACCTGATCCCCAAAACTAATGGGATTTAGGAACTGTCGGTTATTTATATTGATATTGGGGTACCAATTAAAGACTTTATCGTTGAATGATCTCGAGTAGGTACATATCCAACTCCTCAACCCTGATGCTGTAAAGAATTGCATTCCGAAATCGTAGGGATCCCACGGAATTTTTCCGTTTTCAGGATGGGTTACTACAGATAGGCTACTTTTTGTTCTGGAAAATCAAAAGTTCCCACGGGATTTTTAAAAACCTAAATCCACACGGGCGAAGCCGTGGGCATCATTTAGTACTAATAATAAAACTGTAACTGGTCCAATTCTGTACATTAAAGATATTTTGAAAATTTTTGAACCAAGCAAAAATATTAGTTACATATGGGTACGTTTATGTTAGTAACTTCATACATAAGAATGATCACTAGGTATGTATATGTATACTAATATCTTTCTGAATGTTTGTAAATTACGATAGTGAAAAAATTATCAAAATCGGTTCATTGGTTTTTGAAATAATCACGAACATACGGGTCGAATATGTAACCTTCTTTTGTGAACTCGCTTGGTAAGAAATCATTATACCTACTTCTAACTATTTTATAATGACTCAGTATGATCACATAAATTACTGATTTACTTACGTTTGCCTTATAGGTACATACATACGTTCATCATTCGCTTTTTCATTCACTAATTTCCCAACAATGTAGGGAAAATCAAAATAGTTTTTACTGGCAACACTTATAGTAAAAATAATGCGCGGTAAATTTATGTTTTTATTACGTGTTGTTTTGGATAATCGGAATTAAATAAAACAAACTTACTTGTGAAAAGTAACACCAGTTGCTTTATTATCTTTTTCTGACCGTGACTAACAAATTTTAACAACACATTTCACCATTTTGACAAATTGTGTGGCAAGTAACAGTTACGTTCGTGTTCACTCGGACGTCGGGCTGGCAACTGAAGTCGTAGATGTCATCGGACATCAGCGAAGTAGCAATGAGTCGGTGCTTTAAAATGCTGATCTAGTTAAGGTTAATACATCATTGCATGACATTGACACTGGCAATTTACTGTTCTGAAAGATAAATTTTGCTTAAAGCAAAACTTACCCCCTATAATTTGTGGGTAACCTTGTGATATGGAATTAATACTAAAACAAAATAAAAGTAGGAAACAGATATATTTTTTACTATACTCATACTTACTTACTTAGACTGAGTCCGCATCATGACTTCGAAATATTATGTTACGCCGAATAATACGACACCGAATGTTTATAATAACGTATAACGTGATGACGAAAGCACATTATAACGTTTATCGTAACAACGAAAATATGTGATAACGTATCACGCAATAACGAATGCACGTTAAAACGAAAAACATCATACCGAACTACGCGCCTCGAAATAACTTAGGGATGGCCCTGGGTGCCGTACCCAAAGGGTAAAAACGGAGTCCATCTCCCCATCATGTCCCCCCCCCTCTATCAGCCAAATGGCAGTATATAGGAACTTGAAAAAATTCACAGCCGTAGTATATACCTATAATCAATTTTTAAGGAAAACTATCATGGCTAAGACAGTAGGGTTCACAGGTTAAGGAGTTATATCTGTTTTTCGAGGATTGTGACTACGGAACCCTACACTGCGCGTGGCCCGCCACGCATTTGGCCGGTTTTTTGTTTTGTCTGAGACTTTGGCCTTTGCACGCGTAGATTTAGATTTTGTAAAATATTTGTAGTGGGAACCTTCTCTCATAAGGGAGGCATCTTGCATCCTGCTGAGTACCCTCTACTCTTTGTGTCAAACGTTAAAATCGTTAACTAGCTGTTTTGAATTTAAGATATTTCCTAATTTCGGATGAATTATAAGCAAGCAATATATTACTCTCTTGTATTAATAGGAAGGAGCCGGAGGATAAAAATGAATAGAAAAAAAAAAAACAATATTTATGCCACATGATAATTTTTTAATTCAATTTCTTCGGCTTGATTAAAGCTTTGTTTTTTTCTTTTGTATGAGTTTTTCCATATTTCATAGAAGCACACCGTTGCCTGAAACCTGTAGCAGACCAGCAGCGGAACTGACACGTGGGTGATCAAGGTCCAAGCCCAGACTCCATAAAATTCCATCTGGAAATTCAAAATTCAGTTTTATTGCATAACTAGAGGATGCCCGCGACTTTGTCCGCGTGGATTTAGGTTTTCAAAAATCCCTCGGGAACTCGTTGTTTTTCCTATGCTCCTCATACCTTGCTAAAAACTGTTAAAAGTTCACTGCCGGATGTTTAGGTACATCAAAATGTAAACATCTGCCAGTGAAAGTCCCATCAAAATCGATCCTGCCTTTCAGAGATTAACCGGTTTAAAGTAACTCCTTTCTAACAAAAAAAGAATAAATTAAATCGGACCACGCGTTAATTGAATTACAGCTAAGTACATACACATTTTGACTTTCATCCCCTCTCCCAAGGAAACCGTCCTGAATTTCGGGATAAAAAGTATCCTATATGTTACTCCGTAGTTTTTGTCATGTTATTCAGTAGTTTTGCGTGATGCGCGTATAAACATAAAGACAAACAGATAAACAGACAAACAGACAAAAATTTCAAAAATTTTTTTTTTATGTTGTACAACTTACATATTCACTTGTGTTGTTACACCCAGCTGTAAAAAACCATGCAGCTGTCGCGTAGTCGTGAAAAAATACCTGCATCGGATGAAATTCAGCGCGGGCATTCTTGACGCGGTTGAGCAGCCACAGCGCCAGGTTGCTCACGAGCAGGAAGGTCACCAGCTGGCGGCCCGGCCGCTCCCGCCCGCCGGCGCAGCGCCGCGCCCACGCGTCCAGCACCAGCAGGGTTTGACATGAGCTTTGTATTACGGCGCACAGTGGTGCTATGATTCTGAAACGTGGACATGTAAGTAGATACTATTATAATCTCATACGTGCAATCGAGCGTGAAATGGTGACTCGTGTCACAATACCGGGGACCGATCAAACTGGACGATGTTCGTCCAGTTTGATCGGTCCCCGGTATTGTAGGAAGCAGCGTGGACAAATGTACCTACCGAGTACGGCGTTGACCTAGGTGGCATAGTATAATATTTATTATACTCTTGGTACTTTTCTTCAACCTCGCCAGTGACTAATAGTTTTTCTAAGTTTTCAGAGCTACGGCGTAGAGCTACTACGATATTGTCCTTCATATCAATACTTTTTAAGGTTCCGTACCAAAATGGTAAAAATATATGGTGCGAATTTCTCCGTCTATCACAGTCGATTATTTCAGTAACTATGAAAGCTATGGACATGAAATTTGGACAATCAAAAAATCACAAATAATTATGGTCAATAGCAATTTATGTATAATTTTACGGGAAAAATAAAATCAATGCTCTATCACAGTTTTTTTGAAATTAACAATAAACCTCTACAAACAAAGTTAGTTTTGTGGTTAAGAAGGGATTTGTGTTAACATAATTACGTTAAATACTTTTACTTCTGGAGTACGGAACCCTCGGTGCGCGACTCTGACTCGCTGTTGGCTGGTTTTTTAATTATTTTTTTACGCAGAAAACATAGTTAAAAACGCGGAATAGTAGGCAATAATTTAAGGGGTAAGGGATATTCCAATACTGCGTTGCCTGGGGCGAGGTCGCCACTTTAGGCACCCAACGTCATCGGTTCTTCGCGCTATGTGCAGCGTCCATTGCCAAATGCCACTTCCTTCAGTTTTGAGGAGGTTTTGGTGGAACATGTAATGGTATATTGCCTCTTTAGTTCTTAGAACCTTTAGTGTGGCGCTTTGAATCAACACAAGAATCAGCTCATTTGGTGTGACCATAGCTTGTCCAGCATAACTGCAGATGTCAGTGATTGAATACAATTTAAATACATTATTTTGTCACCTTGTCGCCTTCCTTCCTTCTGGACCCTGCTGAATGAGGAAGCCAGCACCGATGATTTGGAACAAATAATAAAGGTACACTCCGCACTGGGTCACCAATAGCAGCGCATGTTCTAGGGGCATCGTCGCGGACGCCTGGCGTATATTTAGTTTACGCATCCGCTGAATACATATTCCTGATCCCATAGTCATCAGTATAAATAATACTGTTTCCCATATATTTATCTAAAACATAGATACAATTTATTTATCGTTATTATCAAAATAAGCTAGAAAATACCGTTAATTTTTTAACTAAAACCAAAAGGAATGGCTAAGGAGATACTTACTTGTAGCAAAGCGAGTTCAACGTGTTTCTCGTTTTGGAATAGTCCATTGAACAGCATGAGGCTGACGATAGTGCCCGCGAGCACTGCGACGCCCATGAACAGACCTTTGTGCGCGCTCCCACAGTCTACTGAGAAGTGACTGTTGGATTTTGTTCTTCCACAGCACTGCTTCTCATCCAGCTTTACGTTAATTTTTTCCATTTTCTGCATTTTCACAAAAAAAAACATAAAATATGTTTGTTAATCTATTACGGCATAATATGATCAAAGTGAAGAACCATGCTTCTTTAACTGAATTTTCTGAAAAATTCAAAGTCTTCTTGACGTGATAACGTCTTATAAATCGATGAATGCCGGCTCCAGGCATAAAAAAGCATAACTCATTGTCACGTGCAAGCCAAAGCGCGGAACAAGCGATAGAGAAGACACGGTCGGCCTATAAGCGTTCGGCTTCTGGCGCATCTCTCAATCTCTCTTTATTTTCTAATGACGTTATCACGTAAAATATCGTCCGTAAACCGACTTTAGATACAGACTACCAATTTTTTTAGTAAAACAATAAACGCAAGAACGTTCTAAGTATAAAACAGAAATATATAATTACCGATCCAGGCACGGTGCAGATATCGTTGTAGATAACAACTATTATAACGGAGCATAGCAGGCTATATTCAACTCCGCAAGGCCTCAAATAAGGATTCATGGTTCTAATTAGTGGCGTTATCATGTCCGAGACATTGCAACTCCAGGCCTCTATCTTTGCGGTTAAGTTTGCATGAATTATATCGCTGCTGTTTGTGAAATTTCCATTTATATAGTCATCTAGTGAGGTTGTGTTTATTATTTCTTCAGTCATAACTAGTTTCGACGGGCCACTCATGTTCGTGTACCTCAGGGAAGCCGGCCGATCGAACGCTACGGCTACTATGTCGTCCCTAGTTTCTTGTATGACTACGTTAAGCCACTCGCATACGTTGGTAGCTATTAAATGCATTAGACCGAATCTGTCTAAGACTACGCCTCGCATTGGGTCTAGAACCTGCAAATGACAATATTGAACTTGTTATATATTATTTTGAAATTGTAGGATTAATTATATTGCGGGACTTAATTAGTCTATTAATGTACAAAAATGCGTTATATTTAACAGTGATTAGCTTCACCTGTAACTAACTAACTATGTATGAAATCTTGGAAGTCGTATTTTTACCAACTTCTAAAATATGTTGTATCTATTTGAAACTTTGCAAATTCATAACGATGGCAATACAATAATTTGATTCCATCGAGCTGATCTCATGATGGAACCAGGAGATGGATAATGGAACTCTTCACTGGCTCCTAGCAAATCCCTAGAGTTTGGGCTCATTTGGTTTGTAACAATTCCAAATCTAATACATTACATTTGGGTCCGATGATGGAGCTGGTACTTCCCAGTTCCATCATCAGACCCCCTTGACAGATGCACTCTATATTGTCTACAATGGTTATTAGTAAAGTTTAGGCTTATTTGATTTAGATTTGGTTGGTGTTATGACGTGTTATGACGAGTTATGATGGGTCTGATGATGGAGGCAAGAAGTAGAAGCGTGTTTATAAGTTTTTTTTAAACTGTATAAGTACCATTTATTAGGCGTTATGTGTGGGTTTAGGTCACGTAGTACCTACTATAAAGTAACTTATGATATAGATGGTTACTAGACGTAGAGCCGTAGCGGGTTCGTCACAACGAACCACGAGAAAATACAAATTTTATTTTTATTAGTCATCAATTTAAAGTGATTGAAAAATATATTTTTTACCTTCAGCATCGCGGTCAATGTCAGACATTTGCTAATAAATATACAAAATAAATTAATAATGAAAATACATAACTTGTGAGTGTTTGTGCAAATAATCTGAAATCTGGCGTCAAACAAATCCTGGCTTTGCGGTTAGCACTCTTTAGTGTAATCTAGCATTATATTTATATAAATCTTCGTGTTTATCTAATTAGATGGATTAATTTAATTTTTAATAAATAGAAGCATAAGTAAGAATATCTATTCTTTATTCGTAATATTATAATTATTGCGAAAGTTTGCGGTGATGTTTGGATGTTTGTTATTCAATCACGTTTGAACGAAATTTAATGTTTGGCACACAAATAGATCAAGTGTTGGATTAAAATGTAATAGGTTACTTTTTTATCTCGGAAAATGAAAGAGCTACCACGCGAATCTTGAGCTATGCGAACGAAGTCGCGAGAATCAGCTAGTATTTAATAAATACGTATGTATTTATCGTCTATACAGAAGCATGATAACTCAACGGCTTAGGGAATTAGTGGAATTAACAGATAGATCTCAGCCCGTCAACAACAACATTCATCTACTATAATTTTATTGTAAGCACATATTTTTTGCTTACCTATTTGGAGGCGAATGGAATTTGGAAAATATTAGTAAGATTAGTAGTAGTAGAACTAAAATAATGGAAACTTACGTCAGTGTAAGAGAATATAAAAATAGTTTGTGCGACCAAATAGAAGATTCGAAGGGCAGGCTTGAGGGCCACTATAATCAACTGACAGTCGCCGGAGAGATCGAAGTACTCGCCGAACTGCAAGCAGGAGTAGATAATGGAGCCCACACTGAACCCCGCCACGCCCATGTGCAGGTAAAAACTGCCGTAGCGTGTTCGTTTTACATTATCTGCAATAAATATTTCTGAATAAATATTAAATACAGTCATATTATCAAAAATGAGATGATGCCCACGACTTCGTCTGCGTTCATAGGCTTTAAAAATGTTTCTTCATAGGTACAAACTTTAGGCAGCACCATTTTTCACCCCGTTAGGAATGGAATGTAAGAAAATCCCTCCCCAGTGCATTATTAGGTTTACAAGAAGTATTTTCTTCAAATTTCAAATCTCTAAATCCACCGGTGTAAGTTGTGCGTTGTCTATCACTCAGTCTGTGTGTTACTGAGTTTTGTTTTGCCTAAGATTGAAGAAACAGCGGCGAATCCTTCCGCCTAATTTTTGATTTAAAAAAAAGTGATTCAGCCATAATTTGGGGTGTAAGTAGCCCAAATTCCACCTATGTGGCCAAAGTGAACCTCACTTGGGTGCGGTGCACCCTGTCAATATGCTAACGAAGCCCTGACGCTCTCAGTCCCCGCTACGGGTCGTTGTGCCTTATACCACACAACTTAATCTAGAATCACCGCTTTGTGGTAGGATTTTACCCCGAATCCATCTGGCTAGCGACCACTCTTCAGCCGTGATCTGCCGCAAAGCATCCGATATATTTCGGCAACGAGCTGAATAGCCAATCCCCTTCCTCATCCTCACATAGGTGACCCGCTTGCTCGTTTGCCCGCTATTATTATTTTAAAAAAATGGGAAAGAAAATTCAATTAACTATCAAGTTTTTGTAAGTAGGTATTTGTGTACAAAAATTGGTGCCGAGTTGGTTTAGATGTTAGCATATTTGACTGAGGATCACAAGGACCTGAGTGCGATTCTAGGGTCGCTGTAAAATTTGACGTGATAACGTCTTATAGGTAAATCGATGAGCGCCGGCTACATGCACGAAAAAGGATGACTCATTGTCACATACCGCGGACGTAGCACGTAGCACGTAGCATGGAACTGAGCATTCGGCTTGTGACGCATTTATCTCTCTTTGTTTTCATAAGACGTTATCACGTAAAATTATTGTCCGTAAACCGACTTTATAGACAACCAATTTTTTTTACTATATACCTAATTATCAATATCTACTACCATCTATCTACTTACCATATCTACTTTTCTTCGCAATCCGTAGATGATAAAACGTGTACGCAAGGAACAGCATACTCACTACGTAGAGATACATTGTAAATATCTGCAACATAATATGCAAATGAAATGCAAGTGATGTAAATGCTGTTATGCCCATGACAATTATTCAATTTGAAATAATAATTAAATGTATTACAACTTACGTCGGATGTGATATTCGTGTAGAGCTCATTTTGGATTGTGCTGGTAACTGGTAATGCTAAACCTAAAACTATTAATAATTTTGCGTAAAATGCTGACAGCACTACGGTCATTGATTCACTGAAACAATATGATATACTGAATTAATTACCTAATGTAATTGTCTAACAATGAATACGTACCTAATGGAAATTAGTTTATTGAATACCTAGGTACCTAGTTTGGTTCATATTATATTAAGAGGAGCATATGTCAAGTGCACCTCATAAAAACGAATTTTAATTCTTATATGAATAAACCAATTAAAAATTAATGAAACATGCTCTATTAAACAAAGATTTACCAACAAATTGAGCTCGTTAAATTAAACTGTCACATTTTCACGGAATTCTGACTCAGACACAGATATTATTTCGTTAGGAATGGCAACAGTGAATCTACCAGTTTACCAAATTTATTTGACGATTCAAAAGCATTTGGGAAAGTTTTTTGACTATAAAAATTTCTATTCTATTCTACGTAGGTAGGTATATGTATTTTTCACTTAAAGGTATAAGTACTCGTATCATAGAACAAATAATAAATCCTTCAAACGACTGCGTGATCATTAATAATCTAGGTACCTACTTGGTACTTAAGATTTTCAAGAAAACTTGAAATGAGATTTAGAACTCATAATATTTTCTTCGCCGCCTGGACTATTATTACTACATCAGCTAAGTTACTTACCTATCTCTTTGTAAAGTAAGTATGTTTAGTCTAAGTAAAGTTGTTGATAATTAGGTATATTAATCAAATCCCGCGAGCCCAGCATGTGGTAAGAACTAGTATGTTATAATTACTGTATTGTAGTAGATTTAGTGAATTCAAGCGTTCAGCAAATTCAGCATATATTAATCCTATATTAGTTAACGTATCTACCTCGCTATCTATAGATCATTGTTTAGATTAACCTCATTAACACTTGGTAAGTAGGTAGGTGTATTGATATTAGATCTCTCGGGTCTAATTGGGACCGTATCTAGATTTAAAGTAGATAGCTCATAGCAGATAGTTTTGTTACTTGTTTTTGTGAGAAAACCTGCCAATAAATACTCTCGACTTTGACGGGATATTGCACTATAGGTAGATATTATGAGTTATGAGCTATAAGTATTTCCCATGGCACTCTTTTAAAAACATTACGTTACGTTTAACATTAAGAGGGGACTCGAGTGGACCTTTCTCCATACAAACGTATTCTGCTGTTTCCTTCGTGGATAATACCTCTAGAGCAATGTTTTTTTCCCAAAAAATCTATGTCTAATTAATGCGTGCCTCTATCATTTCCTTTTTTCCAAAACATAATCACTACAAGAAATATGACAATCCAAAAACCCGAAAAAAATACCCGTTTTTACTGCCGTGTTCAGACGACTATCAGACAAATTTGATAAGTTTTTAACAAAAAAGAAAATAATAGAGGCATAGATAAACTATTCCTCTAAATTTTGATACCAGAATTTTTGAGATCTGTTCAGTTTTGAAGGAGGAAATAGCAGAATACGAAACGTCTTTTCGCCAACGTTTTTGTAGGTAAAATCAGCCTGAGCTGCAGTTGTCCCTATCATACTTTACGGGGGCAGGTTGGTGGCGAGGGGGGAAGGCTTACACGTACACTAATAGGGAAGTGGATATTTTCAATATTTACACTATACAATTATTATTTTTATTTATTGTTTACCGACTTTATTCGCCCGCTACTAGGCTGCGGAGCCCTCTCCATGGCATCGACAAATCGTTGGTGAGTGGAGTCTAAAACAGTGATTTCTGCATTTAGAGAGCGAGACGTCTTCAGTAAAAAAGAGTACTAAAAATATATACATAAATAAGTAATAAATTAATTAAATAAATAAATTTTGCTTGAGATATCATGATTTTTAGTGAAAAACGGCAAAGTAAAAAGATGCAAATCTAGGTTTGGTATTTCGCCTATTTTAGCAAATATTTGGCAATTTTTTACATGAACTAAAGGCATTTGTAATTATTATGAAGTAACCTATGATAGGACTTCGGTCGTTTTTCAATTTTCTAGTTTCTTATATAGTCTATTTAAGCACGAAGTTGCCCCAAAATTTGCCCAAAAATAGTGATTTTCAAGCGTCATAACTTTCAAAATAAATATAATTTTACTAATATTTTTATTTTATGGCATAGATAATGGAGATATCAATTGATATCTGGCTTAACTTTAGACCTATTGCGACAAATATTAGAATAATAGGCGTAATACGTTTGTATGGAGAAGCGCGTGAAGAGAGTTACCGTTGTCAGTCAGATATTTTTGACAGGCTACTATTACAATATCTTTACTGAACGACATGCAACTGGTTTACTCGGCAAACGTTACTTAACGTTAGGGTAAAAGCGGTTTTATTTGGACTTAATTACAAAACCGCATCAAAACAAAATCCATCAAGTATCTAGTTTAGAAGTAGGTATAGGACTAACCAAATAACGACTATGTAAACAACTCTGTTTTATTCTATTTCAAGATATAGAGAAAAATAATTAATTATTATCGATCCAATCAAGAGCGAATAATACCTACTATAGTTTTTGGTATGAGTTGGGTGGAATTTCATAGTTCGTCAGTAATTATTATCCAGTCATAATTATCACTGCTGGAAATAACGTAGGGCGCCTAGTCGATAAGAGTAGAGCGATGACATTAAAAAGTGAGTGGACTTTGATTGGATTTGAAATGCTGAAGACAGGTAAAATTGTAGCGCTATCTAATGGAAGCCTATCCCAAAGCGAAGGCGAAATTGGGAGCGAAGTGGAAAGAAACGCGGTTCGTTTCGCTTCGCTCATGTTGCTATACTATGAGAGCTCACAAGTTCGCATCGCTGGCTTCGTTTAGCTCTGTAGTTCGCGGTGTGACCCGAAGTATCTACGAAAAGCCTAAGCAAAACAAAAATACTTATAAGTATAGTCCCTAATAAACGTCGAAATTGAAAAGTTCAATTAATTTCTTGAACAATGAAAATTAATAAACAGTAAAATAATCATTACTTTTGAAGTACTCTGCATATTTGAAAAAGATAATATGAGCGAAGCGAAACGAACCTCGTTTCTTTTCGCTTCGCCCCCAATGTAGCCTGCGCTCTGTAGTGTGTTTCATTGTTGGTGTTTGGTGTAGTTTCACTCACTCGCCATGCGACAGCCGCTTCGTGGCTTGTGGGATAGAAATTCGATCCACACTAGTGTTGGCACTGCACGGCAACACCACGCTGAGCCGCGGCAGCGAGTGGGGCGGGTGCTCTCTGAAAACAACTCATTATTAGACTGCCTCGTTGGTCTAGCGGTTAGCACGTTCGACTGTGGATCACGAGGTCCTGGGTTCGATTCCCGGGTTGGGCCAAAAAAAAAATGAGGTATTGGGTTTTTCTGTCAAGAAATTCTCAGTGCCAGCCCGGAGTTGGAAGTTGGCGGTGTTAGATACACCCCCGTGCCTCGGAGAGCACGTAAAGTCGTCGGTCCTGCGCCTAATCTCTCTCCAGTCGTGTCGCATTGGCGTCCCATCGGACTATGAGAGTGAGGGAATAGAGAGTGCACCTGTGTATGCGCACACACTTGTGCACTATAATATCTCCTGCGCAGATGGCTAGTCTCTGCCTCGGTTGAGATTGGCCGCCGTGGCCGAAATTCGGTCAATTAGTTTTAACAATTTCATATTAGTTTGATATGATACGTCTGGAACGCCCTTCACACATTTGTGATCTCTGCCACCTACAATTTTATCTAGGTACTTATTTACCAGTACAAATGAATCTTTTAGGCAAGAGCATTGCAACTTCATCAATATGCATGAATATCATGGTTATCATGCGCAAGTATCATATGCTACTTATATCATAATATGTAAATTTTTTTATTTATGTAAGTTAATAATACCTATAACAATAATTAGTTGTTTTATCTAGGAACATAATATGGAATAGACAAACATTTTTAAACACACTTTATTTTTTTTAAACACACTTTATCCGTTGTTAATTTTAAGTAAATCAGTTAGTATAAAAATTTAGTTTAATCAAAGCGGTATATGAGCCTAATAACATTATTGAAATGACCAATACTACCGACGCATAAAATAACGGTTAATGATTTTTGGCTCGTTAAAAATATATCATGAATGCAAATAATTTTATCGCTCACCACCCAGTAGTAAGTAATCTTGTTTGCTATTTATTAAATTCTTCTCGCATGAAATATTGCCGTGGGTACAATTTTTATCACCACCATATTTCATTGTACCTAATTCTATCAGTCATTGACATGCAATTCATAGTTGTAAGAACCAAGGAAATAGGTAGGTAATAGGTAGACTTAGTTTACTATGTTTATAAGACGACAAGAAGTAATAGAGTGTTTCTTTACAGAATTATAATAAAACTCTATCAAAGCATTTTAAAACAAATCAGGCGACGATATAATATTACAGAGTTGTTTTGTTAGAACGGGAGCTTATCGCCTAATAGTGCATTTAATGAAGCTCTCCGCCTCACCTTTCATCCTCAGGCACCGAGAGCAGCGGCTCCGATCTCTCCCGCCAATCCTTTGCCGTTATCTGATTGGATTTCTCTTTATTTTTAGACATAATTCACCACGCTCGTATGTACTCGGATTTTCACATCGATGGCTTCACGTTTACACAATTTTTAATCACACCACCGAGACTTTTGAATTTCGTCACTAACAAGATTAGTCAGTTCAAATATAAACAGTGAGACGAAAATATTTCTCATGTGGATACCTGTAGTGTTATTAGCGGACTGTATTGAGTTCTGAGGAGACGTTACTGTGACGACAGAACTTACACATGTGTGTAAAGAATTAGTAACTGATAGTAATTTGTAATAAGGTAAGGTAGCTTAGATGTGACTAGGATTATTTTTAAACCAAATACAAACAAATTTAAGTTCGGTTCGGTTACAATTATGGAATCTTTTGTTTTTAGTCTCTATGTTTTGATTTGTTTTGAGGCAAAAAAGTAAGTAAACATAGAATGATTTTTTTGCATTTTACATTAGGTATTCGTATGATAAGCAGCAACTAATCCTACTAATCCTACTAATATTATAATGTGAAAGTGTGGATGTGTGGATGTTTGTTACTCTATAACGTCGCAACTGCTGAACCGAACTGAACCTGAATTTTGAATGAAGATATATTATGCCCTGACTTAAAACACAGGCTACTTATTATAATGGAAAAATCCACAGTTCCCGCGGGATTTTGAAAAACCCGAAATCTATATCTACAGCTATAGGTAGATTACTATAGCAAACCTCCTTGAAAGTAGGTATAGGTATAAAGGTATAAAAGGGAGCGGGAACGGAAACCAGATATCCACGATTCCCTCAGGATTTGTGAAAAATCGAAAATCACGCGGGCGAAGCCGCGGGCAAAAGCTAGTTACCTATAACCATAAGCGGTTTTCACTAAACCCATCTAAAAAACTTCTGCATCGCCTTTACAATTAACGCAGGTAATATTAATTGCACTAAATCTGCATTGGTCTGCACTCTGCAGGCTAGATGTCCTTACGGGCAAATAATTAGCGCCGGCGGTGTCAGTTTCAGACGACCCTCCTAACGAGCACATGCACCCCCTTCCCCCCACTTCTTATCTTCAACACTACGCGATTAATTAGATGTCTAACTCTAAAAGGTCTGACTTAGCGTTTGATCTATCTTTAGCATATATTAATTTGATAAAATAATTAAAAAAAAACATAAATTGCGTCTGCTTATTATTGCAAGCTAGTAGGTAAGTATTTTTATTTTACATGCTGAAAACCTTCACCAGGTATTGACTACGCTACATGACTTCTCCACGAATAGGTACCTACCTACCTTATTCAAAAAGTCGTTATTCGAAATTTAAATTAGGTAACGTAACGTGAACGAATAACTTTGACAATGTTCAGAGGAAGCAAATCCTCGTCGTTGGATTTTCAAAGTTAGACGAGTTAAAAAGTATATTTCGGAGCTTTGTTTAAAAATGAAAGTTTCGTAAGAAAGATTAAAAAAAACTGAATGCGTTTTTCCAACTTGGATTTTTAAAATCTCGATGACCGACGTAAGCTCGAAACGAAAGATGAAACTTGGTTAGGTACTTACCTGATAAAAGTAAGAAAATTGGTTAAACTGAACAGTACCAACCGTCCGTGACGTATTTTCCGTTCTAAGCTAGTGCTTATCTGCCGAAGAGGATGGTAATGGTGATGTGGGCCGTGCTCGTAAACCGTAGAAGTCGAGGGCTTGCAATCTCGTGCGTCTCTTGTCCTATAAAATATTTAATGTACCTTTTATGTACCGATACTCATATGCAGTCTGTAGGTATTAGTTAACTCGCTCCAGCTTCTATGTAATTTATAGGAACTACCTGCAGAACATTTTTGACGTGATAACGTCATATAAATCAATGAACGCCGGCCGCACGCATGAAAAAGCATGACTGATTGTCACGTGGCGCCTATCCGAGCGTGCAAGCGAGAGCACAGAACAAGAGATAGAGAGGCAATGTTTTCTTATGACGATATCACCTAAAATTATCGTCCGTAAATCGATTTTACAGACAACCAATATTTTTACTACATAAAAACTCCGAAAGACATTTATCTATTTGTGAAAAATGGTGAAAACTAGATATATACATCGATAACAGTTCAGCGCTTTTTTGAGTCTAGCGCTTTCAGAAATATGGACGAGGTAGATTTTAATGGTAGGTATTATAAAGTACAGTAAAATCAGACATTTTTAATTAAAATTTTTATAAACCCCCGTCTTGGTCTGCGTGAAGTTACGTTTATCAAACACCCCGCGGGAACCTTTTGTTTTCACGGGATAAAAAGTCCAGGTCCTAACTAAACCTACACAAAATATCCTGCCCATCCGTAGCTCTGTTGCGGCGTGATTGAAGTACAAACAAACACACTTTGGCATTTACCTATACCTAGTACATATTATTAGTAGACTAAGGGCCTGTCTCACCACCTTCAGATAAGTATCAGATAGCTATCTACAACTTTTGTCTTTGTCACTTGACATAAAGTAAGAAAGTGACAAAACTTACGTTTAGACTATCCGACACATATCAGGAGGTGGTGAAGTAGGCCCTAAGTATTAGGTATACTTACTAGAATATTATAGTTAGATTTCTTACTATCAACAGTTAAAAATATCTTAGGTATGCCTATTGGACAAGCAACCATATTATTGAAAACATTTTTACTTACCATTGTTCGATAAAATCTTCCATGTTGTTTAGGATTATTTTCTTCAAATCAACGCGTGTTGTAGGATCAATATACGAAGCATTTCTCGATCTCCGTTCATTCTGCATTTTCGGCTCCGACAAAGTAATCCCTTGTGATGATAATCATGATTGTCAAGCACACTAAAGCCATTTCTGCGAGATAACATATCTCATGCTATATTGAAGATTCAGGACATGTAATGATAAAATCAGTGACGTGATCCGCTACTGATGTTTTGGCCTGCTGCTTGTATCAGTATGATATTATGATTCAGTCTAAAATTTTCTCAGGAGTTACTCGCTCATCGTAAAAGATTATGGCTTAGATACGATGACGCATAAATGATTTCAATGATGAGTAAGTAACAGATTTTGTTTGTCTAGTCGACTAGACACGGAAAATTTGAGATTTGCTTAATTGAAATTCATAGTAGGAATACAGCATTGGTTTTCCCTTTTCAGGGTTAATATATTGTAGCAATTATATTATAGCAGTGGAGTAAATGCCAACAATTAGCGAGTATTGTTGTGAGTTGTCGGTCGTGACAAAGGGTAGCATTCGATGCGTTAAATGCTTTATCACGTTCGACGGAAATTTGACCAAACAATTTTACGTCTGTTTATTTTATTTTCTTGACAAAATAAGTCTGTGGAACATGCGAAAACTTTACGTACCATTATTGTAGTGAACGAATATAATAAGTATATTGTTAGGTTCTTTGATTTACCTACTCGTTAGCCTATTCTTGGAATCACCTAAAGCACTGTAATGGCACAGGTACATATTATTATAGTTATTAATCTAAGAGAAATTATAAGTACCTCCTCTTCTTCCAATAATAATATAGTTAGTACAATTTCGAAAGCTCTCTTATCATTCGATTGCGCTAGCTATGTAACGTTTGATCAGTAATTGACAGGTGACCGATTTAGTAGACATGATACCGATTAATTATTTTTACTTTTATTAAATATACCGATTAATTATTTTTATTAAATATATTTACTAACCTAACCAATAGTAATCGTTAAATCTAAGAGTCGCAATAACAATTCTTAACCTACAATTCATTCTTGACCGATTGTGGAGGTAAATTGGCACCTACATTTATGTATGTATCTAGTTTAAATATTTAACTTATTTTATCTAGCAAAGTTAATATATATACAAATAGCACTTAACTTCAATCAATAAATATTATTCTGAAAGTTTTATTTGCATTCTATCTAATCACCACTAGGTTTGATTTAGATAGAATGCTTATACTTCTCGCACTTAAAAAATTATAAATAAGTAAGTAGGTACTCGAATGTAGATCATTAAATCCATTTATTTTGTGAATTCATATATTCAAATATATTGGTTTATTTTTAAAGCTGTTCTTCCAGATCTCGAAGAGGCAGATGGTAGAATGGAATCGATAGAAGATAGCGAGTGGCATGGAGACGTGCGTGATGATGGTCCACGCCCAGGGCCCGTAGAACGCGAGGTGAGCCGGCCGGAACTCCGCGCGATTCTGTTCAAACGGAAAAAATTGTGATCAAGTCATTGATGAAGTAATACTTAGGGACCGTTCAGATAGAACGCCGCGGAGAGCAGAGCAAATTTTAATCGCATTTAAAATATAATCTTATGGCATTGAAATAAGGTTTATTTTTACAATTTATTTCTTTTGGGAGCATCCTCGAGCATCCTCTTATCATAAAAGAGAAAAAATGTAAATATAAACCTTATTTCAATGGCTTAAGATTCTATTTTAAATGCGATTAAAATTTGCTCTGCTCTCCGCGCCTGAACGGTCCCTTAGTGAAAAAAAAGTCAAAGTGTGATGAAGAGATGTCACAATAGAAGTTCTTTCGTTTTGTGCTTCTATAACTGGTAAGGGTGTGAAATTCTGTTATCTATAAAGTATGAGCAGCATTTTTTTTATTTGCCCAACATCTAAGACAACTTTTAGTCATATAGACACCTTTTATCAAAAAAACGTACCTATAGCTCTCAAAAATTTTAATTTTATTTCTTGTCGCGCATTAAAATAAACTGCTTTTTAACAGGAAAAGTACAGAATCCAACGAAATTTTTAAAACACGTAATGTCGTGATCAAAATATATATTTATATCCTTATTTATCGTTTTGAATTTCATCATATTGTACTTTACCTTTTCGAGCGTATTGATTGCCCACATCGCCATGTTTGCTACGAGAAGGAAGGTGACCAACTGCCTCCCTGGTTTCTTCCTTCTTTGCTCCGACGTACCACTTCTGCGCCACCATGCGTCTATTATGAAAAGCGACTGCAAAATTGTCTGGAAGAAAATTGCATTTGCCATAAATGTTAATCCCTACCTAGAGGCGGACACGCGTACTGATTGCGACGCAGTTTTTAACTATCGGAGGTAGTATCGGGCACAAAAAGGCTCTTCTGTTAATAGTTATGATCATAGATCGGGAATAGGTAGTGCGATTTGGGGTCAACGACCTGAAACATTACTATCAATAGTATGGATATGACTGTGGGATTTCTGTCTTTTGCGATTTTGATAACTCATATAATGTTCAGTATCGAAGAACTTTCTCTTTTTCACTAATAAAAACTGAGTATGAAAACCAAAGAAAAGTAAGGGATAATATTTAAAAAAATTATGAATTTGCATATCCACATTATGATATTATGAGGAATTGCACCGTCAATTCCTCATAATATCATAATGAAATTGCATAATAATTTATAAAAATTATTATGCAATTTCATCTTAAAATCTTGTAAGTTAATTAATAAACATAATAAGTTCTTGGTATAGTTCAGATATAAATATTGCGTGGATTCTTTAAATTATTGTCAAAAAGTAATTGTCCAGAAAAGTATTCTTAATCTTAGGTGGTAAATTAAATAAATTAGGTACCTGATTCAAAGATAAGAATTCCGAGAAGAAACCCGTGAGACCGGCCCCGTCAATGTTATTGATCGTGTGGTGACAACCAATAAGGCTGAACATACAGTACACGAACATTCCTGATTGCGCAAGAATTAGTAAAGACGTATCTAATACTAGAACAGCTAAAACAAAAACAATTGTTGTTTTAAAAAAAATCCTGAATTCCCGTGCATTGTTTAATTTTTGAGATTTAGCGAAAAATATAGTGCAATTTGTTGCGCTTTTGAAATGCACCTACCCTGATTTTTTCTTTTGTATGGAAGTACCCTCATTTGTTTTAAGGCTGTCGCAGACGCCAATATACTTATCGTGTACAATATTAACTCGCATATATTTACTTGGAATATTGCGTCCTTGAAAATAAATGGATAAATTTATTATTTCTGTCCGAATTAATCAAATTATGAGATCTTCAAAAGTTCAAACCCATTTATTTCATCTTACATTGACTGTGCTAGGGTTGCTTGCGAGTACGAAGAACATGATTAATGATATGATAGTCAGAACAATAAGAAGTATTCCAGTGAATAGGCCTCTGTGCGCGTGTGAACAATCCACCGAGAAATGGTGTAGGGCTGTTCTACTGCCGTGAGGCGAACTTACGCCCAGCATTCCAGCTGAAAAGACAGATTTAAAAATCAAACGATTATTATCAACAAGTATAAATTGAAAATTTAAAAAACCACCGACATTCGCAATTTTGTGGCGGCGGCCATCTTGAATTTGAAATAGTGCTATTCTACTAGTCCAGCCCTTTCATTTGATACCCATATCAAGGGAGTTGTGAAAAAATATGTCATCCGCCATTTTGTCGCGGCGGCCATCTTGGACCGATTTTCATCAAACATAGCTAACAACACTCTCGACTAATTCTCCTTTCAAACAAAAAAACCACACTCAAATCGGTCCACCCGTTTGAGCGCCACAGGGGAACAGACAGACACACACACACACACACACACACACACACACACAGACACACACACACACACACACACAGAGACACGTCAAACTTTAACACACCGTCGTTTTTGCGTCGGGGGTTAAAAATATCATTTACTAAAAAATATGAAGTAGGTATTTAAAAATCACTGTAATATCTGCCTTCAAGTAGTTATCGTGAGTGTATCATTATTATTGCTAAAAAATTTGCACCAAGATTATACCCGAATATGTCCAACGTATCTATATAATTCTTTTTCCAGTATTTTAATTAGAAAAATATTATGATCTATGAAAAAATAAACATACCAAACTGCTGTAAAATTTTTTCAGGAGTTACTGAATTATTACGTGATTTGTTTTTCGGGCTGATAAATTTCTTTTCAAAATCTTCAGGTGTGCATTTAACCTAAAAATTTAAACAAACTTATTAAGCTGCTCAAAGTTGACATCAAATTAATAAACTGCTGTAACTGGTTTTTTACCTCTTTCCACATTTCGTACAAAATAACAGCACAGATTAGTGAGTACTCAATAGTACACGGAAAGAGAAATGGTGACGCATTTTGTACGAGCGTGCCCATAATATTTGATCGCCGGCATGGCATCTCTTCTGTACCATTATGACTACTATTAGGCTTCGCAAACATTGAATGTTCAAGATGATTTATTTCATGTTTTGTTTCTTCAACGAGAACATACAGCCACTCGCACAGATTTGTTGCGATCATATGCATAAATCCAAATCTTTGTATCATTTTGTAGCTGCCAACTTCGATGTCTTTATTTGTTAAAAATATGAACTGCATTTGAGCTAGAGTTAACGCCATGCGTAATGCTGGAGTTAACGCAGACAGGACCGAACGGCAGCGATCAGACATCTCGAAATATTCTCCGAACTCCAATCCGCTGTATACCATCGATCCGATACCAAAAGCTGCCAAAAAATACTTTATAAAACTCATAGTCGACAAATAATAAATTGAGCAGTTGTCACACAATTATACCTATAGCCCCGAGCCTTAAATAAAAACTTCCATAACGAGATATTGTTTCCTTTTCTTTTAGCCTTTCAGTAGGTGTAGCTTTACCGGTACCGTTTCTATCTTCTTTGTCCACTACATCTAAAATTGTACACGTATTTCATTTAATTACACATTTGGCAGTCACAAAAATATTTATAATTAACAAACATTCAATGACTGAAAACGTTAGTGGAATACAAAGTTAAGAAGGTATTCTTTGCAGTGGTAATTATGCAAACAAGATGTGATTTTAATGTCGCATTTTGTTACGCAAATGCGACTAATTACTAAGGCTAGAGATTTTTGTTATTTTACTCAACTTAAGGCAAACTTAATTGCTCAGTCCACGTATCCTTACCTCGGTTATTAATTATCATGTTGAATGCTTTTTCACGCATTAAATTCGCATATTGAAATATCACAAATATTAGTGATATTAAGTAAAGATACATGTAAAATCCCTGTAAAAGATTAAAATAAAGCGTTATATTGATCTTAAGGTAGGTACTAAATACTTCAGTAAAAAATTATAAAGATTTCTTCGATTTTGATAGTAATTTTACCTGATAGTATGCATCTGGTACACCATTTGCTATAACTTCAGTTACGGGAAATGCCAATCCGAGCACTACTAAAAGTTTGGCGTATAGGGCAGATAAGGCTTTGCTCAAGGCTTCGCTGGAAACAATAAAAACCATTAAAGGCGAAATGTTATGTTCCGTAATTATATCGAAACATTTTATGATACCACAATAATGTAAAGTGATGCAAAGGTAATGAAAAAAAATAATACAAAATGATCGAGATACGACAAGCAGCATTGAAAACATATTTATATTTTTTAATTAAAATTTGCGACAAGCGTTTATAGCGAATACTTACAAAAGCATTGTCAAGCAGTCTGTCTGTTAACTACTAAAGGGTATGCTTTTGAATTGTGTGGACGCATTGTAGGTGTCGAGAATTGTCAGAGATATAATGCAGGCATAGCGGCACCGGAGAGAACACTATTTAGTTTCAAGTAGGTCGCTCATCTACTCGTACAGCGGTTATAGTCGTGATGGGCCTTTTAGCGTCTCATTCTATTCAGAATATTGCAATTATAATCCGAATCAATAATGCAATGTGTTTTCTATTCTGTTCCTTAGTAAGTTTTAAATTAAAAAATTATGTTCATTTTATACCTCTTTATAAATAGAATACGAATGATTTTAACATTTGCTGGATTTGTGATGGAAAGATAGCGGTAGAGCAGTGGTAGAGTCTACGTCGTGTACATTTGCGCATCTGCCACTCAACAACTCTGACAGCGGCGCTAGGCGTAGCGTCTCGTAGCGGCCTCATAATATGGGATATTTTAAAAATTTTAATCTAATAACCTTAACATTGTACTATTACTTTTACAGTGTTTTCTTTTTATACTGGATAGTATTTTATAAAAATGTGTGTCACATTCGAATATATGATAAAATACATGACATACGTACAAAATGTAAAATATTTATTTCAGAGTTCTTAAATCTAATTTCCAAATATAGCAAACACAAATATAGCATGGTATGTAGATATTAAACAAAATTTTGAAATAGTTATATTTTGTTAGTATTTTAGAACCGTTAAATATTAATAATATTATACTTCTATAATATAATAAAACTGTAACAGATCCAATTCTGTACATTGAAGATATTTTGAAATTTTTTATTGAAGGGCACTCTATAATCGATACTGAAGCCAAAACTGCAATTTGTTTTATTTTTGTCTGTCTGTCTGTCTGTCTGTCTGTCTGTCTGTCTGTCTGTCTGTATCTTGGCCGCGCATCACGCCGAAACTACTGAATGGATTCAAATGAAACTTGGTACGATTTGAGTTTATACTCCGAGGTAGGACATAGGATACTTTTTATCCCGAAATTCAGCACGGTTCCCTTGGGAGAGAGGATGAAAGTTAAAACGTGTATTTAGCTGTAATTCATTAACGCGTAGTTCGATTTTACTCATTCTTTTTTTGTTAGAAAGGTAGTACTTTAAGTATTGTCCCGTAAATATTTCAAGGTCATAGGTTTTTTAGTTTAGAAATGACAGACATTTATTGGGTTCAAATAACTTGTGACCCGGATCTTTCAACGTGCGGCTTATTTTAAACTGGTGTGCATTTAAATTTGTGTTTGTTGGTCTGTCTATTTGTTTCAACTAATCTCCGAAACGGCTGGATCGATTTTGACAGAACTTTCAATGGCAGATAGGTGATGTTATAAGGAGTAACTTAAGCTACATTTAGTTTAGGTACATAAAAGAATTATGGGATCCGATCTGATCCTATATGAAACCTATATCCACGCGAACGAAGTTGCGGGGGTCAGCTAGTATTTAATAAATCTATATCAAATAAAGTAAAAGCAGTATGATACTTAAATAATTAATTATGTACATGACGACAGGTTGTTAATGATTAATGAATATTATTGTTAATAGTTTATTATTTAAGGTGACTGATTTATTGCGTGTTTATATTATACAGTAAAAGTAAGGCTTACTGGCCCATGATCTCCGCGGCGGACGCGGGGTGCTCGTGGGTCGAGGCCATAGAGGTGCGCGAGTTCGGCGACAGCTCGGACAAGAAACGTCTTTGCGTTGCGGCGCATAGCGCTAGAGCTTGCGACGGACGACGAAATGCTGCGATTATCGCCGAGGGCCGCCTTTACAGAATATGTCAAAATTTTTTCATGTACAATTTATGATGCTTTGATTATTAATCGATTAGCTATATCATCATCATCATCATGATCAACCCATTACCAGCTCACTACAGAGCACGGGTCTCCTCTCAGAGTGAGAAGGGTTTTGGCCATAGTCTACCACGCTGGCCAAGCGGATTGGCAGACTTCACACACCTTTGAGAACGTTATGGAGAACTTTCAGGCATGCAGGTTTCCTCACGATGTTTTCCTTTACCGTTAAAGCAAGTGATATTTAAATACTTAAAACGCACATAACTCCGAAAAGTTAGAGGTGCGTGCCCGGGATCGAACCCACGACCTCCGATTAGAAGTCGGTCGTTACCACAGCTTTTAAGATTAGCTATATACTGTGGCTATATGTATATGTATGTTCCTAATACTCTACACTAATAGGAGGTACTAAATCAATTTGTACCTACTATTGAAAATTGTCTGTAGTTATCTTCTTTTAATTGTGGTAGGTACAGAATAAAAGCGGACAGGTTGACAGAAGCGGAATATTGCGACAACCACACAGACAGTAGAAAGTTATAAATTGGCTTGAAGCTCATAAATATTCTAGTTTCTAGATAGACGGACTGCACTCGGACTGCGCAGTCGGTCGGCAGTTGCGACAGAACTGCAATAGAACTTTATTCATACTGCAATTTTGCACAATTTCTATCATTTTTCTAGGTTTTAGGTGAGATAAATACCTCGTGTTAAGATTGGCGGCGAGTTTGGAGTCTATGTCGTTGGAGAGACGTCGACTGTTTGGTGAAGAATTCTGAAGCAGCGGTTCCTGTCCTGGGCTTAACATCGCCTGGGTGCGCTCCCGTAGGTGCCCCAAGTCGGAGTATGACGATTCATCACTGATGGGCGAAAAGAAAATGACTAAAAATAGTAAAACTAAAAATAAATCACACAGGTATTCTATTTTTGATAATATTCGAGATGTTGCATTCTTACAATTTTATTTTTAACAATGTTTATAAAAAATAAAAATATGTACACATATATAATTTAAAAAAAACATTCAATTACAAAATGAGTTCCATCGGCAGCGGTATACAAGTGTAAATTGAAAATTTAAAAAACCCCCGACATTCGCCATTTTGTGGCGGCGGCCATATTGGATTTGTAATAGTGCTATTCTACTATTCAAGCCCTTTCATTTGATACCCATATTAAGGGAGTTGTGAAAAAATATGTAATCCGCCATTTTGTAGCGGCGGCCATCTTGGACCGATTTTCATGAAACATAGCTAACAACACTCTCGACTAAATCACCTTTCAAACAAAAAAAACCGCATTCAAATCGGTCCACCCGTTTGAGCGCCACAGGGGAACAGACAGACAGACACACACACACACACGCGCACACACACACACACACACACAGACACGTCAAACTTATAACACCCCGTCGTTTTTGCGTCGGGGGTTAAAAATCCAAGCTGCCGGTGGTCAGGGCTCCAGAGTGAGGAACCTCCTCACAATGCGAGCCGACTCGAGGAGAACCGCCCTCTGTATCCTGCTCTTGATCCAACAGCCAAGCGAAAGTTTCTTGATGTTGGTCGAAACTTTTCGCTATCAGACCATTTACCGAAACGACAATCGGAACAATAATCGTTCAATCTAAATCGGTCTAAATATTTTGTTAATTTTAGAGAAATCACACAGATATTCTATTTTAGATAACATTCGAGATGTTATCTTATTCTAATGTATTGAACATTAAGAAACACATAGGGTTTAACACGAAAATAACGAATGTTTTACATAGTTTGGTTTCAAAGATTTTCGAATGGAATTGTTAAACTTTTACTAGGTAAAATCCTAGCTTTGTTGAAAAATCAAGTTTAAGCCTTTGTAAAAACTTTGTAAAACGTGTGAATTTTTAGGTTTAGTAAACAAGAATGTGGAACTACACCTATGGCAGAGGACAGATCAAAACTTCCTTTAGAGCTTAGTTTTTGAGTTCGTTTGAGAGCAGACGAGCTTGAACGGTGTTATGCGACACAAAGCGGTCTATCAAACGTCATAAATATTTTCACAGCTCCCGTGCTGGCTCTGCACCGAAATCCCTCTTTGTGTATGCATTTCACGCTTTCCGATCTTATACAGGCTGATCGAAAGCGCGTCCTGTATTGAATTTTCAGAATTTAATATAACAGGTTTTATATTTTATTTATTAAAAAAAACAAATATTACTAAGGTTTACTAGCTCTTACATATTAGAATATAATTTTTGTAGCGTTTTTCAAGTTGGCACAGTAAAATAATATGTATGATTGTTTACCAGTTTATTTTTAGTAATTTAGCAAAAGTTATAATTAGTGTTAGATTTCTTAGCCGAACTTCTCTGCTATCATTTTATTCTTTTTTATTTATTTAGAGCACTCTTTTTATGTAACGTATTGAAAATACGAATCGTCACAGTGGATATAGCCCTTTGTTGAGCTATTTGGACTCCAAGACTGAGCGCCAAATCTCCAAATATGCATCTTTAGCTACTGGGAATGTTCCCGTAAGCTTTCATAAATATCTGTAGGTTTGAATTTCAAAAATATAATACATTCATGCTTGAAGTCTTTGTTTACTCACAGATCTGTACCTATATGCTATTCATTCTTTTTTTTCACATTTTTAACTGACTTCAAAAACAAGGGATTTTTCAGTAGAGTAGAGTAGGTATGTAGTAAAGTAAACAGTAGACTTTTAAAAATACGTAGCACATAACATTAAGTTACATACTTATACCTACCTACATATGCAAAATTGTTTGTATTAATAATCCAAAAATTTTGCAAAAAAAAAATTAATACATTTGTCATCTCAGACATTTTAATAGCCAGCATATAGCCAGGTTCCTTCTTAAATTGTGTTTCTATAATATTCTTCCTCGCGGTGGTAGGAAAATTTATAACTTAAGATTTCTTTTATAAACAAAGAAGTATGCGTGCAAATGATCTCATAAGATAAGCGTTAGTCTAACCAAGACAAGAAAAGCACAAAAAGGCATTTAAAAAGAAACTTTTATTAAATCGTTAGCATATTTTACATTTGTGGCTCGAAAGTGGAAATCTACAAAAACTAAAACTAAATAAGTAGTAATGTTAAGTAAATCAAACTTTTTGACTCTAGGAAAAATAAAATCCTAGTTTCGTTTTCAGATGTGTGAAAATCTGAAGGTCCTTTTCAAAATAAAAATTCTAGTCATCGAATATTGCTAAAATGTATTACTAATAGTAGATAATATTATGTAAGTACATCTATCTAATACAGATATCTAACTAATCACGAAAATACTAACGTAGGACAATACTGACGTAGGACAACGTAGGATAATACACACGTAAGATATAAAATAAACTGCCCTACTCTTAAAGTTGGATAACTAACTATGAATCAACCTACAGCCCGAGATCTATTTTATATTTCACTAGCGGTCCGCCCCGGCTTCGCCCGTGGTACATAATATTATATAGCCTATAGCACTCAGGGATCACGTACATTTCCAACGGTGAAAGAATTTTTGAAATCGGTCCAGTAGTTGCTGAGATTAGCGCGTTCAAACAAACAAACTCTTCCGCTTTATTATATTAGTATAGAAAAGTAATTTTCTAAGAAATTATTGCCTATAATTTTCACAAAGAATACGCGTAGGTACTATGAACGCGTATTTATTTCTTTTAAAAAGCTATCTTCCTCTCCAAGCTTATGAAATACGTACCTACACAAATTCCACACAGCCTCCACACAAGCACAGATATCAAGTATCCTATATACGTATTACATTGCTACACTCAGGATCTGTACGTTTCACAGGTATAAAAACGTAAATTATTATTATTTAACATACCTGTCACTGTCATTCTCCTCTTGCACTGTATCCATGTCAGTGACAGTGACGCCCGGACGCGCCTCTGTCGCTTCACACAGTGGAGTCCTCTTGGCTGAATTCATCTAAGAAATGACAACATTATCACATGGCCTTGCTAACAAAAGATACAAATCAAGCTCAATTATCCTTAAATATCACGTGTTATGTACCTTACGTTGATTTGAAGTACATACTTATTATTATACTTACATATACTTAAAAGAAAAACATTTAAATGACCAGATTAACTTTTTCATTTGAGCATCGACTCACTCAAAATATAATTATTTATTATTACTTAGGTATAATATTGTTTTGTTATTTGTTTTTACTCGGGCGATATTCGGGTTAGCGAAATATAAAAATAGCCTGGCGCTATTTAAAATAAAATAGGGTGTTTAAAAGACAGAGGTTTATTTGTATCGTCCAAAATATGTTATACTACAAACTGAATTTGAACAGAAAGATGTAGAAGAAAGAGTATCTTCCTATTCCTAGACAAAAAAAAACCAGTCAAGTGCGTGGCGGGCCACGCGCAGTGTAGAGTTCCGTAATCACAATCCTCGAAAAACAGATATAACTCCTTTACCTGTGAACCCTACTTAGCCATGATAGTTTTCCTTTAAAATTTATTATAATATATACTACTGCTGTGAATTTTTTCAAGTTCCTATATACTGCCATTTGGCTGATAGAGGGGGGGACACTTGACTCTAATAAAAATTAGCACTTTAAAACATCATATTTTACAAACGAATCTAGAAATCGAAAAATGATGTTCCCACACTTACAGTATTTTTAAAAGACCTATTCAACGATACCCCACACTATGGGGTAGACGTGAAGAAAAATATTCATCCCCACTTTACATGTAGGGGAGCAACCCTAAAAAAAATATTTAATATCAACATTTTATTTCACCACTTTTTTGGCGTGATTAATATTTATATGAGTAATAAGCCAAATTACAGATTTCTAGCACTAATAGTCTCTGAGATTAACCGAGGACGGACGGACAGACAGACGGACGGACAATGGACATGGCGAAACTATAAGGGTTCCTTGTTTACTACGGAACCCTAAAAAGAAGTCCTAATAAACTCTGTATAAATCTTAAAAATTATCAAAGCTTAGAGCACCTACCTGTCTATTAAATGCTTGCTAGGTTTTTTCCTGCAATACTTTTTCATTGCCCTAATCTTCAACGAGGTACTGAAGCGCTCGGCGTTAGTAATTGAATTGACACGGCACATCCAAATTGCTTTTGGCGGATGTTTTTATTTTTTCATTTTATTCCATTTGAACTGTATATGGATATATAACTATTAAAGACACGCGTCTCTTGATGCTCACTTGCTACTGAGCGGCTAAATGCGATTTTGTTGTCCGAGATGTCTCATCGAGATCGTTATCACTTCAGATTATGATAGATAATCCTATAATACCTACTTTGTTCGTATCGCCGACTACTTTCTGAATCCCCACTTCACTATGTCAATAAGGTGTATAAAATGACGTTTTATGAAGAAGATATTCAAATACTATGCTTATAATAATATGCAAGACACGGCGCAATAGGTTATTTTTACAAAAAGAACAGGTGCATCCAATACAGAAAAATGACAAAATGAATTGAAAGAAATAGCCATATTTTGTCATATTTTGCAGAAGGGAATACGAAAATAGAACGAACTTATGTCAATTATCTCTGGTGTCTAAAGTGAGCTAACTCAATATTTTGCTCACTTTACATACGAATTTCCTTTATTGCATGACTGTAGGTAAAAATATAAAAGTGATCTAATTACTTACTATTATTTTGTATTTTAATATTTATTTTAATAAAGACAAAGATTAAAGAGTAAGTTTGTTTGTCTTGTGTCCGCCGGGCGGTCCGCTCTAAGGTTGTTAGGTTGTTGAATAAGTTTCTGAATTAAGAGAACTGAAAGTTTTCTCATCTCGAGATTACAGCAAAGTGTTTACCGTTTGGCTGTACTCTGTAGGATGCGGCCGCGACGCCGACACCCCTCCAGCCTCCTAGTCATGTCTACTAACGCTATGCTCGATATTTTTAAAACTTATTACTTTTTATGTCTCAAACTAATAATTGCGGACTGAATACAAAATAGCGGGAAAGTTAAATGAGTTTCTTAATTACACTTACAATGTATTGTTTTCAACTTGCATTTTTCTCGTGAGTTTTATGGTCGTATGATGTCATGTCCATTTATATGTATATACATCAGCCCTATGTTTTTATAATTTATCAGTCTTAAGGAAATATTGTTATTAATTAAATAACAAATAAAGTATATCTAGTAAAAATGAAATTATGTTTCAGTAGAGCACTAGTTACTTATTTATGTATTTTAATACACATTATATATATATATATATATATATATATATATATATATATATATATATATATATATATATATTTATATATATATATATATATAATATATATATATATATATATATTTATATATATATATATATATTATATATATATATATATATATAATGTTTATTATATACACATATACATTGAATGTTTTACAAATAAGAGTGTCGATATCGATATAACAGTGATCTATGTACCTATGTATCTAACATTTCAGTGGAGATCCACTTTCAAAAAAAAGTGTCAACAATATTTGCACTGGACGCTTTGTAGTTTTAATAATAACTGTTTGCTTTAATTGCATTATTTTATCGATGAAGCGCGTCCCTAGCGGGACATTCTCGGTATTTTCATAAAATATTTGCGTGAGTGTATCGCACCTGATGCCTCAGATGTCGCTGCACTCTAAACTCTCCGTGATTTACGCAAACAAAAAGCCGCTAACAAATATCGAAGCGAAAAAGTAACTACGGGTGCAAACTTTGCGAAACGATCTGTGGCAAAGACGGCGAATAACATAAAATTAATGAGAATTATTCACATTTAAACAAGATACATTTTAGAATTTAAGAGGCGATTATTGCTCTTAAAAATACCGTACGAACGAACGGTTTATACTTATTTCAAATAAACAATTGTTAATTACGTCGTACGAAGACATAATGCACTCCGTAATTTTATTATTCAGTGTAAATCCAGCTGAATTTTTCAAAGCTCTTCCCATCTCTACAACAGGAAACTTTTTTAATTAATTTATATTACATATCTAACTAATGAGATGAGATTATTTTGTGTAGTTTGTTGTAACTAGTCAGTTAATGATGAAATATACAAACGTCATCAGCAAACTGCTTACCTAATTAATAATAATTTAATTATTTTATATGTATCTATCTGATGAGATGAATATCTATTTGTAGTCTGTTTATTTGTTCATGATAAAATATAAAAAACGTAATAGACTGCGATGAAGAAGCAGTTTAATGTGAATTACCTACGTAACCGGTCTGCGATGAAGAAGTCGTTTAATTTCTATTACCTACTTCAGTTAGATATTTACCTGCAAATATCGCGCAACGGATGCAAATTGAGACAGATCACGACGCGAGGCGCGAGGCGCTAACTGCTGCAGAGTGATTGTTTACAATGATCGCGCTTGACCGATCGTTGAGAGCAAAATAATTACTTACGCAGCAAGTGAATACCATGTATTGTCATGACCTGCTGGGTTATTCTGTAACTTAGTTAGCAAGTGAAAATAGTTGCTAACGAATTAGTTTGATATACATTGCTGCTTTACTGTGGGAAATATAAAGTGTTTTCATAATTTTACACAGTAAAGCAGCAATGTATATCGAACAAATTCGTTGGCAACTATTTTCAGTTGCTAACTAAGTTACAGAATAACCCCCCAGAAAATAAACGTCGTCATGTTGCGGAAAATCAAAGAACTTCAACTGGTAACACCAACTTTAAAACGTCATTTTAGTATTGCAATGACAAAAGCGAAAGTGGCCCGATAGAGCAGGTTTTTTATTTTTTTTGGTTAGGTTAGGTTAGTCCTATCTACTTAATATGAGAAGCAATTATCCACAGGTATGAACGAACGAGCGAACGAACAATAACTAAACGAATGTTCTAGCAACTTCTATTAAATTAAAAAATTATAACCAGTAACCTACCTATGACAATTTTCTAGGTAGTAAACTTAATAGAAAAATAAGGCAGACGTTTTTCTATTTATCAGTAAAAGGAAAAATGATTCGTTCATTGAGTTTAGTTACACGTTCATCTTGATTCTTGTCATTAAATACATTTTGGCTCATTTCGTAATGTTTTCCTTTAAAAATATCCCATATAAGGAATTATTTTTCTCTCATGAAACCTCCGAAAATGAAACCAATAACAGTCATACAATGATGAGCAAACCATGAGAAAACCACATGAGACTCATTAAATGATGTCTAATGAGTCATTATCATTAATCTGTTAACGAGCTGTCATTTGGCTGTACTGATGAAGCGTTAACTCACTCAGAGTGAAATGTTTTAAATCTATAACTAAGTAAATATTTCCTATAAATAACCTTAAGCAACTTTGAATGCGGCAGCTAGTATCAAAAAATTTTTGATACTTTTTTATCAAAATATTATACTTAACATATTTTGTAATTCTACCTAATATTTATATTCACGTAGATAGAGAAATAAAAATAATAGCATGAAACCCCTTTAGCTAAGATAAAGCACATGATGATATCTTATGTTAGACAAAGAACAAGTTACAAATGTGAAAGTCGAGATTTATACCTAGTACAAAAAACTTTAGCACGGGAGCAAAGTATACATAATATGTACCTATTTAAACAAGTGTAAGCCGTGTAAATATTCGCTTTCATAAATACGGTAATCACTACATATTATAAAACAAAATCCCCGCCGCGTCTATTTGTCTGTATGTTCGCGACAAATTTAAAAACTACTGAATGGATTTTCATGCGGTTTCCACCAATAGAACGAGTAAATCATAAGGAAAGTTTAAGTTAAGGTTTTGTGTAAATTCATTAATTAAATATAGTTTTTGATAAAAATATGACAATACTTACTTAATAACTAGATGATGCCCACGGCTTCGCCCGTGTGGATTTAGGTTTTTAAAAATCCCGTGGGAACTTTTGATTTTCCAGAACAAAAAGTAGCTTATCTGTAGAAACCCGTCCCCAAAACGGAAAAATCCCGTGGGATCCCCACGATTTCGGAAAACAATTCCATACAGCATCAGGGTTGAGGGTGAATTCATTCAACGATAAAGTCTTTAATTAGTAGTTGGTACCCCCAATATCAATTTAAATAACCGAAAGTTTCTAAAACCCATTAGTTTTGGGGATCAGGTCCCCTACAGCATCAGGATTGAGGAGTTGGAATCCAAATTTTTTATAGAACAGGGTCGCAATGTTTCTCTATCGATTAAAAAAAAAATTACGCAAATCGGTTCAGAAATCTCGGAGATATCGGTGTACATAAGTAGAAAAACACAACTCCTCCTTTTTTGAAAGTCGGTTAAAAAAGTAGCCTATGTTACTCCCTGGTTAATTCTCTACTTGTATGTCAAGGTCCTGTCAAAATCGGTTCAGCCGTTCCGAAGATTAGCCCGTTCAAACAGACAGACAGACAGACAGACAGACAGACAGACAGACAGACAGACAAAAATTTTAAAAACGTGTGATTCGGTTATGGTAGCGTTCAAATAACCATATGAGCTTAATATGAGGTAGTTATTTCGATATTACAGACAGACACTTCAATTTTATTTATTAGTATAGATTAATTGTTGAAAAAGTCGCAAAAGTCATAAGCCGCCTGGGAGCTTTCATCGAAAACGCTGCCAAATCCCTTTGAGACAAATCAATGTCTGGTGGAATAGTAGCGGGTAATTACTATTCGTGCGAGGCGGGTCATATTTTGTTTTCAAAAATATGGTATCAATAGCTTCCAGTTCCGCGTGTCATAAGCTAGTATGATATAATAACAAATCCAATATGCTTGATAATAATATGACAAACTCTACCATGCGAGAAGCCGTATGGAATGCGTGAAAGTTATCACAGGAGAATATCAGGAATTAGGAAATGCCATGCATTCCAGTGTTGGCCATCTAGGTCTAGACTTTAGATCCTATGAAATTGTTTACATATTATAGGATTTTTAATTATTTGCTCGTTTACGAGTTTGCTTACGTCTATACTTAATATACTTTTTTAAGCATTTATTTAATGTTTATTTCTATACTTTTTATACAAAAAATTTGCAAAAGCGAACAAAAGCTAGTACTACTTATTATATTTTGAGATATCCTGATCCTACTAAAATACAATAATGCACTTTTAAGGAGTAGATATTGTAATATAGAAAAAGTCTACAAAAATTTTTTAGGACTGCAAGATGAGCTATTCTGGTTTTAATTATAACTAATTTTAGGTGGGTAAGTACCTCGTACCTCGTAGGTACCTATGATGGTATGATTGGTATAGGTACCTACTCACCTTTAGCCAATTATTATTAAAACTTGATTTAAAGTGACTCAAGATATTTTTTGCCTTTTGCATAAGAATTAAAGGGGATATTATTCGTATTGAATACAGTTAGTAAGTAAGTTAGTTTAGTATGTACCTACATCAAACAATGAGCTATGAATTAATAGAAATAGGTACTTATTTTGTAACACCGAACAATTTATAGGTATTCTTGGCCTATTTTTTTATTTATTGAATACGTGTCCGATATAATAAAATTTTTAAAAATAAGTATTACTTTCAGTCAATTGTAATTATTATAGACTAGCGGTCCGCCCCGGCTTCGCCCGTGGTACATAATATATAGCCTATAGCACTCAGGGATCACGTAAGTACATATCAAACGGTGAAAGAATTTTTGAAATCGGTCCAGTAGTTCCTGAGATTAGCGCGTCCAAACAAACAAACTCTTCCGTTTTATCATGTTAGTATAGATTAGTATAAGTTTTAAGCGGGAAAGGTAAAATTAATAGGGCCCAATTATTGTTATCAATAATTACATTTACCTAGCTGTTTCTCTTAAATAAAATAGAGATATTATTTACCATTTGTTGCGAAATGGTTTTGACATAGTTTTACTTACAAATTAAATGAGGAAATAAATGCCTTATGGCTTCGAAAGGTAAATATAATAAATATCGACTACAATGTTAATAGTAGCAATTATTTCTTCAACTTACGTTATCTTACAATATTCATTTATTCACACACAAAAGCTCCCGAACCAGTAAGAGGTGAACACCATCTTTAGATTTAGTATCTACTGAGTTGCGATAACATCACACCCGTCGGTTGTCCTTATTATGCTAATTAAATGACGAATTTTTATAGCACGATTTCAAATGATAGATACTATCACATTTATTTATGTATATGGTTCATTGGCACCTTAAAAATAAAATATATTTTATTTACTAGCTGACCCCCGCAACTTCGTTCACGTGTTTATAGGTTTTATACAGGACCGGAACGGATCCCATAGTTCTTTTATGTACCAAAACTAAATGTAGCCTAAGTTACTCCTTATAACATCACCTATCTGCCATTGAAAGTTCCATTAAAATCGGTCCAGCCGTTTCTGAGATTAGTTGAAACAAATAGACAGACCGATAAACATAAATTTAAACGCACGCCAGTTTAAAATAAGCCGTACGTACAAAGATCCGGGTCCCAAGTTATTTGAACCCAATAAATGTCTGTCATTTCTGAACTAAAAAATCTATGACCTTGAAATATTTACGGGACAATATATAAAGTACTACCTTTCTAACAAAAAAAGAATGAATGAAATCGAACAACGCGTTAATGAATTACAGCTAAATACACGTTTTAACTTTCTTCCCCTCTCCCAAGGGAACCGTGCTGAATTTCGGGATAAAAAGTATCCTATGTCCTACCTCGGAGTATAAACTCAAATCGTACCAAGTTTCATTCGAATCCATTTAGTAGTTTCGGCGTGATGCGCGGCCAAGATACAGACAGACAGACAGACAGACAGACAGAAAAAAATGAAAAAAATTGCAGTTTTGGATTCAGTGACGATTATAGAATGCCCTCCAATAAAAAAATTTCAAAATATCTTCAATGTACAGAATTGGATCTGTTACAGTTTTATTATATTATAGCCGACCCCCGCGACTTCGTCCGCCTGGATATAGGTTTTGTATAGGATCGGATTGGATCCCATAATCCTTTTTTGTACCTAAACTAAATGTAGCCTAAGTTATTCCTTATAACATCACCAGAAAGTTCCATCAAAATCGGTCCAGCCGTTTCGGAAATTAACTGGAACAAATAGACAGATCGACAAACATAAATTTAAACGCACACCAGTTTAAAATAAGCCGTACTTCAAAGATCCGGGTCCCAAGTTATTTGAACCCAATAAATGCCTGTCATTTCTGAACTAAAAAACCTATGACCTTGAAATATTTATGGAACAATATATAAAGTACTATCTTTCTAACAAAAAAAGAATGAGTAAAATCGAACTACGCGTTAATGAATTACAGCTAAATACACGTTTTAACTTTCATCCCCTTTCCCAAGGGAACCGTGCTGAATTTCGGGATAAAAAGTATCCTATAACCTACCTCGGAGTATAAACTCAAATCGTACCAAGTTTCATTCGAATCCGTTCAGTAGTTTCGGCGTGATGCGCGGCCAAGATACAGACAGACAGACAGACAGACAGACAGACAGACAGACAGACAGACAAAAATAAAAAAAATTGCAGTTTTGGCTTCAGTATCGATTATAGAGTGCCCTCCAATAAAAATTTTCAAAATATCTTCAATGTACAGAATTGGATCTGTTACAGTTTTATTATATTATAGATTGATTTAAACATTGAGCAAAATAGACTGATGAGCAATAAAAAAAAACAACAAAAATTTTGACTCAACAGTCCAAGTTTATTTGAGTGAATTTGCACTTAGTCCGTCTCTCTGTCCGACTGTCTGTTTATTACAGCCTTAAAATATCTGAAATAGTTAATGAACCTAGGAAGTAACTTAATAGTTAAATAATTAACAAAATTAATTAATTAAATAGTAAATTTTAAAAAGTGTGGAGTTCAATAGCTTATATATGCCCAATATTGTGGGTGTTGCAGATAAGAACACAATACTTTTGATTGACGACTGACAGCGACTTCCTTGAGATCGTCCATCCAAATCGTGCGGGGTTTTCCGACGCGACGCGACGGTCCGCTTGCCGATGTGAGGTAACCAATTATGACAATAAAAATGAGGCCAATTATCACAATACAAAAATAATACCCTTAAAAACAGAAGTTTCGCGAGGTCTAAAAGTTCGAGGCGAACCACTAGATTTTGTTAATTTCGCAGAAATAAAAAACATTTTCTTTATATTCTCATATTTTATAGACTCGTGTTTTTAACATGTTTTTGTTGAAACAAAACTAAAGCTGTAAAAACTTAGTGAAGTAGCAACCAACAGGTCGATGACACGAAATAACACTGCGGTGGACGGCAAAGCTCTTTGAGCGTGTCCCGACTCCGGACTCGGTGTCCGCGGAGCGCGCTGAGCTGCCAGCGCGAAAAATCCGCAGCTTTGTAGCTCCGCGTGTGCTTCCCAGTTGTCAGGGCCTATAAAGTTAGGCGAAAAGTTTGTTAAATTGGACTTTTTTCCGATCGGATTATGATTTACTTAAAGTTTTTTTACTAGGTATGAAGTTCTTAGGACTAGTTCAAGTAGTTAATACGTGTGGTTAGGACTTCTTGTCGCCCCGTTTGCACAAAGATTGAAAACCACCTGGAGTAGAATATCATTTTTTTTTCTCCCGAGGAAAGCTATAAATATCCTGAAAGATCCCCATTACAGCGTATGCTTGTATCAGTAATAGAGGACAGGCTGTGCCAATACAAAATGAAAGTACCGAGGTACTTTTTTGTGCTGATTAAAGGCAATGTAGAACTAAATTTGACATTTCCCAGTATAATTTTTCATATTTCACATTATAATAACTTTTTTTAGCGCCATAGTGATGATAGTAAAATTGCTTTATCATCACGTCATCTATAGCCAGTCCAACGTACCTACGTGTATTAATAGAGATCAGTGATGAGGATCCACAATTTGCGAATATGCACTGCTTATGATTGTATAAGCACCATTCCAGAAGCATAGGTTTCATTTTTAACGCGCTGAGTACTGGCTTTCAATTAATGGAAAATGTAAATTATTTAATTTATAACTAAGTCAAAATATTATTAAAATAACAGTGATTATCACCCGCACAAACTCAGGCAATATCGAACCGAGTTTAACCGAGATGTCTTCTCAGATCTATTTTATACGAATTAATTAATTAGACTCAGCTAAGCCCAAAATGGCAATATTTATACGATTAGGGTGTGATTGCTATCGTAAACCCTCAATCACGACCTTAACGCTGAAGCATCTACTAAGTACTTACCTATTCGTCGGCTGAATCTCGGAAGGAGACTAAATTCGTAGCTTCAAAGTACCCTATACCTATAACTTTAAATTTAATTTTTAATTGATTTAAAGATGAAATTAATAATTCATCATTAAATCATTTCTGAAAATTCAATTTTTAAAAAGAATCACTTAGTATTATAATAAACTATTTAAAAAAATAAAGAGCTGAGCGCTGGTGCCACGTAAAATTTATTTAGCAAAATGAAGATGAAAATTTTACTTCTCTTTGAGGTTAAGTTACCACAGTTAATTCAATTTGGTGTCTCTCTTAAAATGAAACTCTGTCATAATGTTATTTGTTGGCTCCACCTACGCTTGTTGACTCGTCCCGAACAGCGAGTGCAGGAGCGCACCGGCGCTAAGTGATTCGATACACGTTCAATATGTTTCATTAGGGAGCACCGTGCTCACTTATTCAATCATATCGGCAGCGAGGCGCGCTTTCCATACGGCGATGCCATGCAGCCTATCCGCGTACCCACTTTACTTCATTCTTACGTAATCAGTTTTTCCGGCTCAAAATGCTGTACACTCAATTTAAGCGAGCGTATACCAAAATAACCTCTTCCACTATAGCTGTTTCTTTTTGCGGAACCTTTTATTTTCTTTGATATTACAGGTACTAGAGAAGGCATTTTTGTCCTTCGCTGTTTCCATCCCGTCACTATATCACATTATGTTACAATATAGGGTAATTAAAAAGCAATATCGCGGGAAACTGCAGCCGTAATTTTTCCTTCCCTTGGCGAACGTCGAATGCAGAATGTTTCCGTCGCGCCGCTGCTGAGAAGGAACCACTTCTCGAACGCTGTCTGCGTCCTGTGTCACAGGAAATGGTAATTACCGCCTAATCTCGCCCGAAGCGTAGGGCGGCCCGACGTCCGGATATGAACTTCCGTTATGAACAATTTAGCTCGCGAAATTGGACGACGGTGCGCCCTGCGTATACCTGAATCAGGTAATGCGACATGCACGTGTCTCTGCACTCAAAGCCTGCACTCCGTAGTCATCGCAGGGCCATTCATTGCTGCGATTTGCGCTCACGAATAAGTTAATATGCCCCGGCCTACTGAATATGAATCGTATGAAGCCATTTAAAAGGCAATGGTCAAGGAAATTGCATTTTTGCACAATTTTAAAAGAGTACTGCAAAGCGCTCGTAGTTATTATCCGCCTGGTAAAGATGTGCTTTTAATAAAAAATTCGAAACTCCGCTTAAGCGGAGGGTGATAAACTTTTATAGACTTGCTGCAATATTTAAATCCTTTACAGAATTAATAAGTAATTTAATATTTATATTTCATTATTTAGTCCTAATCGTCAATTAATTTACCATTGCTTCGGAAAACCTAATTCCATTATGAAACTTGATAGAACTTCTTAATAAACAATTATTAATGTAAGAAATTAACATTAATTATTTAACTAAGGTACATAAATATTTATCAAAAGTATTGTGATCAGTAAATTACTAGGTACCTTAAAAAACCACATTAAGTACATTAATTATGAAGAATTATTAATCGTTTATTTTTGACGAGTATTATGGATACTATGGATTTTTCACAATATAAGTTAGGTCTAAAACCCCACCCTCTTCATGCTAAGTAGTTGATTGAAATTTTGACGAATACAGTGAACTTTTGTGATTTGTTAAGATTTTTACCAGATACAGCTGTTATTGATTTTTTTTAATTGGTAGATATTTCTGGACGGAAATTGATACTAATATTTAATTTAATTTTGAATTCTTTTGTAATCGAATTAAGTTTGTTCATTATTCACACAAGTGTTAAATTTTTAAAATTTATTTTTGACTAGGTTTTGCTCGCGTCTACGATCGCGTGAATTTTGGTTTTTCACAAATCCCGAGGGAATCGTGGATTTCCGGTCCCCGTTCCCGCTATTTTTTCCATCCATTATACCTACTTTCAAGGAAGTTTGCTATAGTAATCTACCTATAGCTATAGCTATAGCTTTCGGTTTTTTCAAAATCCCGTACGAACTGTGGATTTTTCCAGGATGAATCATCACCAGGGCTCTAATCATCGATTATTATATGCCTATGACCACCTTTCTGCTCCATTATCGGAATCTTGTTCCCTTTTGAATTCCCAGTATACAGCGATACTAATACAAAGATAATAATAATTATGTTTTTAATGTAAAATACCATGATGGATAAGAAATTCTCAGAGTCAGCTCGGAGTTTGTAGTAGGTGTTTCACCTCCGTGCCTCAGACCAGGTTTTCCTTCACGCATGACTTCGAGCTTTGGTCCCGGTTATTATCACTATCATAAAGCCCGCCAACCCGCATTGCAGCAGCGTGGCAGGTCTAAGCTATAAATCCCTCTCTCCTAAATAAGAGGTCTATAAATCCCTCTCTCCTAAATAATCTCCAAAAATCACTGTTTTTGGGTTAGGGATAAATTATATACTTAACTAAATTATTATTCACTTCTATACATGATATTATAAATCTATACATATAGGAAATAATAAAATCGTAGACTTGCCGTGTCTGTGCATTAAATATTTTAGCAAAAAATAACTGGGAGATGTAGAAAGTAACAATGCAATTTTTGAAATTTTTGTGTTTGTCTCAGGTATGTTTGTGTGCACATCACGCAAAAACCACTGAATGGATTCAAATGAAACTTGGCATGATTTAAGTTCATACTATGGAGTAATATAAAGGATACTTTTATCCCGAAATTCAGCACGGTTCCCTTGGAAGAGGGCATGAAAGTCAAAATGTGTACATAGCTAATATTATTCATTAACGCGTAGTTCGATTTCATTCATTCTGTTTTTGTTAAATAAAGGAGACACTTTAAAAATTTACTCGTAAATATTTCAAGATTATCGGTTTTGTAGTTCAAAAATTACTGATATCACAACCCTCAGTATTATTATATATAAAGCTACTTGAAGTTACGTATTGATCACCTCTCCTGAACAATTTTGTATGGGACTTTTTCACCATACTTTCCGTGTGTGTAGAATTCAAAAAATTTAGGTCTACAAAATTATAGAGAGAGCTGGACGTGGAAAACTGACTAGAGTGCCCTAAGGGATCTCAAAAACTATCAGCCGGAGAGGTACCATCCCCAAACAAAAAATGTTCAAAACCTTGGGCAATTGGGTGAACCGGTGAAAAAAAGATGGCCACCAAACAAAAAAAATGTTCGTCTCCATACAAAAATTTCCTAATTTTCAAGAGTCTCTCCAGAACAATTTTGTATGGAACTTTTTTCCCCTTACTATTTATATGCGTAGAACTTATAGGTCTTCTTTCAGGAAAATTATGAAACTTCATGAATGTGGAAAATTTATCAGAGTACCCCAAAGGATCTCAAAAACTATCAATCATAGAAACATGGTCCTGAAAGCGAAAATGTTCAAGACCTTGGGCCGTTTGGTGAGCCAATAAAAAAAAGATAGGTACCGAACAAAAAAAAATTTCGCGTCCATACAAATTTTTTTTTAATTTTCAAGAGGCTCTCCAGAACATTTTTGTATGGAACTTTTTCCTCTTACTATTTATATACGTAGAACTTATGGGTCTTCCTTCAGGAAAATTATGAAACTTCATGAATGTGGAAAATTTATCAGGGTACCTCATGGGTCCTCTAAAACTACCAGTCATACAGGCATGGTCCCAAACAAATGTTATTAAGGACCTTGAGCCATTGGGTGAACCGGTAAAAAAAAGATGGCCGCCGAACAAAAAAATTTTTTCTCCATACAAATTTTTTGGGTTCTTTTCAAGAGGCTCTCCTGGACATTTTTGTATGAAACTTTTTCCTCCCACTACACGTATACATAAAACTTAAAGGTTTTTTTCACAAAAAATACAAAACGTAGTGAATGTGGAAAAATTACCAAGGTACCTCATGGGTCCTCTAAAACTACTAGTTATACAGGAATGGTCCCAAACAAATGTTGTTAAAGACCTTGGGCAATTTGATGAACCGGCAAAAAAAAGATGGCCGCCCAACAAAAATTTTTTTTGGAATTTTCAAAAGGCTCTCCTGAACATTTTTGTATGGAACTTTTTTCTTATCACTATTTATATGCGTAGAACTTTCGAGTTTTCCTTCAAAGAAATTATAAAACGTCATGAACGTGGAAAATTTACCAGAGTACCCCAACGGCTCTCAAAAACTATCAATCATAGAGGCATGGTTCTGAAACTGAAAATGTTCAAGACCTTGGGCCCTTTGGTGAGCCAGTAAAAAAAAGATAGGTACCAAACAAAAAAAAATTTCGTGTCCATACAATTTTTTTTTTAATTTTCAAAAGGCTTTCCAGAACATTTTTGTATTGAACTTTTTCCCCTTACTATTTATATACGTAGAACTTATGGGTCTTCCTTCAGGAAAATTATGAAATGTCATGAATGTGGAAAATTTATCAGGGTACCTCATGGGTCCTCTAAAACTACCAGTCATACAGGCATGGTCCCAAACAAATGTTATTAAGGACCTTGGGCCATTGGGTGAACTGGTAAAAAAAAGATGGCCGCCGAACAAAAAATTTTTCTCCATACAAATTTTTTAGGTTCTTTTCAAGAGGCTCTCTTAGACATTTTTGTATGAAACTTTTTCCCCCCACAACACGTATAAATAGAACTTAAAGATTTTTTTTTCACAAAAATACAAAACGTAGTGAATGTGGAAAAATTACCAGAGTCCCTAACGGCCCTCAAAAACTATCTATCATAGAGGCGTGGTCCTGAAACTAAAAATGTTCAAGACCTTAGGCCCTTGGGTGAGCCAGTAAAAAAAAGATAGCTAGGGAACAAAAAAAATTCGAGTCCATACAAAATTTCTTTTTAATTTTCAAGTGGCCTTCCAGAATATTTTTGTATAGATCTTTTTGCCACTAAACGCATGCATAAAACTCATTAGTGTCCTTTCAGAAAAAATACGAAACGTGATACCAATATTTCTTTTTGTCTTTCAAGAGACTCTCCAGAATATATTTTAGTATTTAGTATTTGGTATGGCCTCCCATTTCTTAATTTTATGAATATTGAAGAGACTACAAGGCCCGCGAGCTGCTTGCAGCTCGCGCACCGAGCGCAACACTAGTATATATATATAAAGCTACTTGAAGTAAGGTACTGATCACCTCTCCTGAACAATTTTGTATGGAACTTTTTCACCATACTTTCCGTGTGTGTAAAATTCAAAAATTCTAGGTCAACAAAATTATAGAGACAGCTGAACATGGAAAACTGACTAGGGTGCCCTAAGGGATCTCAGAAACTATCAGTCGGAGAGGTACCATCTCGAAACAAAAAATGTTCAAAACCTTGGGCCATTGGGTGAACCGGTGAAAAAAATATGGCCACCAAACAAAAAAAATTTTCGTCTCCATACAAAAATTTCCTAATTTTCAAGAGGCTCTCCAGAACAATTTTGTATGGAACTTTTTTCCCCTTACTATTTATATGCGTAGAACTTATAGATCTTCTTTCAGGAAAATTATGAAACTTCATGAATGTGGAAAATTTATCAGAGTACCCCAAAGGATCTCAAAAACTATCAAACATAGAAACATGGTCCTGAAAGCGAAAATGTTCAAGACCTTGGGCCGTTTGGTGAGCCAATAAAAAAAAGATAGGTACCAAACAAAAAAAAATTTCGCGTCCATACAATTTTTTTTTTAATTTTCAAGTGGCTCTCCAGAACATTTTTGTATGGAACTTTTTTCTATCTCTAAGCGCATGCATAGAACTCATGAGTTCACACTCTCACACACTCCTTTCAGGAAAAATACGAAACGTTATAAATGTGGAATATTTACCAGGGTGCCTCATGGGTCCTCCGAAACTACCAGTCATACAGACATGGTCCCAAACAAATGTTATTAAAGACCTTAGGCCATTGGGTGAACCGGTAAAAAAAAGATGGCCGCCGAACAAAAAAAAATTTTCTCCATACAAATTTTTTGTGTTTTTTTCAAGAGGCTCTCCAGAACAATTTTGTATGCAACTTTTTCCCTTCACTATTTATGTGCGTAGAACTTATGGGTCTTCCTTCAGGAAAATTATGAAACGTCATGAATGTGGAAAATTTACCAGGGTACCTCATGGGTCCTCTAAAACTACCAGTTATACAGGAATAGTCCCAAACAAATGTTGTTAAAGACCTTGGGCAATTTGGTGAACCGGCAAAAAAAAGATGGCCGCCCAACAAAATTTTTTTTTTGAATTTTCAAAAGGCTCTCCTGAACATTTTTGTATGAAACTTTTTTTCTTTTCACTATTTATATGCGTAGAACTTTTGAGTTTTCCTTCAAAGAAATTATGAAACGTCATGAACGTGGAAAATTTACCAGAGTACCCCAACGGCTCTCAAAAACTATCAATCATAGAGGCATGGTTCTCAAACTGAAAATGTTCAAGACCTTGGGCCATTTGGTGAGCCAGTAAAAAAAAGATAGGTACCAAACAAAAAAAATTTCGTGTCCATACAATTTTTTTTTTAAATTTCAAGAGGCTCTATATATATTTTTTTATACGTTTTTGTATATAACTTTTTTTCCCCCACCAAGCGCATGCATAGAACTCATAAGTGTCCTTTCAGGAAAAATACGATACGTTAAGAATGTGGAAAATTTTCTAGGGTACCTTATGGGTCCTCTAAAACTACCAGTCATACAGGCATGGTCCCAAACAAATGTTGTCAAAGACCTTGGACCCTTTGGTGAACCGTTAAAAAAAAGATGGCCGCCGAAAAAAAAATCGTCTCCATACAAATTTTTTGGGTTCTTTTCAAGAGGCTCTCTTGGACATTTTTGTATGGAACATTTTCCCCCCACTACACGTATAAATAGAACTTAAAGATTTTTTCACAAAAAATACAAAACGTAGTCAATGTGGAAAAAATACCAGAGTACCCTAACGGCCCTCAAAAACTATCAATCATAGAGGCATGGTCCTGAAACTATAAATGTTCAAGACCTTAGGCCCTTTGGTGAGCCAGTAAAAAAAAAGATAGCTACGGAGCAAAAAAAAATTCGAGTCCATACAAAATTTCTTTTTAATTTTCAAGTGGCTCTCCAGAACATTTTTGTGTAGATCTTTTTTTTCCCACTAAACGCATGCATATAACTCATTAGTGTCCTTTCAGAAAAGATACGAAACGTGATACCAATAGTTCTTACTATCTTTCAAGAGACTACAAGGCCCGCGAGCTGCTTGCAGCTCGCGCACCGAGCGCAACACTAGTTCCATATAACTTGGAACCCAGATTGTATACCTTTGAACGTACTTACGGATTATCGTCACTAAGCTAGCGTGCGATAAAAGTTACGTTTGTCGGTCTGTCTGTTTGCTCCGGCTAATCTCCGAAACGGCTGGATCGATTTTAACGGAACGTTCACTGGCAGATAGCTGATGTAATAAGGAGTAACTTAGGCTACTTTCATTTTAGAAAAAAGAATTACGGGTTCCGCACAAAAAAATTAAAATCTTAATGATGGGAAAAGGTTATTTTAAATTTAATAAGTACTCATTATTGTACTTCCATTTTAATGCGCCACTTTTAACAGTTTTTAGCAATGTATGTTATAACCTATATCCACGCGAATGAAGTCGTGGGGATCCGCTTGTTATGAATAAGCAAAGTTATTTTAACTTTAATACTTAGGTTTAATAGGTAAGTTTTATTTTAAAGATTAAACACGTTACATTGCAAAGTGTCAATATTTCAAACGCATTCCACTTTGAATAGCAAACGTCAAATAGTTGATGTAAATGACGATCACAATTCGACGGTGGCCTAATGATCGCCATTCATCGTGATCTGCATTGATATGGAGCTATTATTACTAGCAACTACCGCCTCAACCACCGGCTGCACATTTGTCAATGCAAGTGGCTCGGCCACTAACTCAGCCTCATCATCTAATCATACACCAATCACGGTTCTATCATTATAGCGATACTCTATCGCGTGAATATGTGATAATGTAAGACGTATGATATATCTGCCGAAGGATGATACGATACACACAGACATAAGTTGAATACTTAAGTGCTTTTGGAATCTTCTTCTATACATATAATAAAATCGTAGACTTACCGTATCTGTACATTGAACATTTTTGCAAAATAATAACTGGGGGACGTGAGAGATAAGTAATAGAACGTAAAAAAGCTATTTTTGAAATTTTTGTCTGTTTGTCTGTATGTTTGTGCGCGCATCACGCGAAAACTACTAATGGATTGAAATGAAATTTGGCATAATTTAAGTTAATATTACGGAGTAACATATAGGATACTTTTTATCCCGAAATTCAGCACGGTTCCCTTGGGAGAGGGGATGAAAATTAAAATGTGTACTTAGCTGTAATTCATTAACGGGTAGTTCGATTTCATTTATTCTTTTTTTATTAGAAAGGAAATACTTTAAACATTGTTTCGTAAATATTTCAAGGTCATCGGTTTTGTAGTTCAGAAATTACAGCCATCACAACCCTCAGTATTCCAAATAACTTAGAACCCGGATTGCACAGGAACCTTTTAACCTCCGGATTATTATCTGGGGTACATGTAAGTACATCACTGAGGGACTCCAAAATTCTGGACTGATTTTGATGGGACTTACATTGGGAAAACTTTAGTGATGGGAAAGAGCTATTAAAGTGTTAATAGTTAATACTCATTACTGTAGTTCCATTTTAATGCGCGACTTTTAACAGTACCTACGAGCTCAAAGGAGCTTACGAAAAACAAAGAGTTCACGCGGGATTTTTAAAAACCTAAATCCACGCGGACGAAGTGGCGGGCATCCCCTAGTTATAAATAAATTTGTAATAGACGTATAATATGAAGGTATATTTATCATCATTATTCACTTTATTCAGCTTAATATAAATCTCTTTGAATTCAATTTAATGTAAAAACGATCGAATATCTATTAACTCAGTAATCGGAAACTTAAGTACGTTTAGCGTTTTTAAAATTGAATTCAATTGGTCCCATTTTGAAATATTTTTTACACTGCAACAAAATTGCCCAGCCATTAACCAGACAGAAACAAAATAACATAAAACCCACTAATAATCCATTTTATAGCCAACGAGCGACGTTAATAAAATGTCGGATAACTCGAGTAATTAACTTATCGCCGTAGCTATGGATGATGCGATAAAAATCACTGCGACCAAATGGCAGCAGTCGAAACGCACTGAAATTGAGGAAAATCATTTTGATATTCAGAGAGCGAGAAATGTACGGCCGGTTATTGTCGGCTCCAATACAGACACCAAATGGACTGCGCTCGTTCAATTTCGATACTTTCACGACACAATAGGCGAGAGTAAGGCGTGTTCGCTCACCTGTCAAATTAAAAAAAAAAGCACTTCAATATTCAAAATAAACCCAGTAAAATGTACCCGCCGATAGTATACAGAGTGAATTTTAATTTCTGCGAAGGTAATTGGATTTCGTTCACCTATCGGTTATTGATAAAGGCTTATTTAAAGCTTTTTTATATTACTTCATTAAAAAAAACGAAAGTTAGAGTTATTTTTAACCGACTTCATTTCATTATTAAGGTTAAGAGTATAAATTCTTAACACGTAATATTCAGATGCAACGAACACAAGACACAAACACAGATTATAGGATCTAGGACAGACATTACAAAACTCAGGAGTGTTTTATATAGGCTCTTACCTATGCTATGTAAAATTCGCAAGAAAAATAAATAACAATACACGCAATAACAAAACAATAAAATATATTTAACAACAAATTAGCAAATTTTCGCAAGCTATATTAAAATATGGTTCCTAATTTAAATTACAATACAAAAACTTTGACGACCAAAAAGCTTCTTTTCTTCTTTTCGTCCTACCATCGTACTTTTACAAAATCTAGAAAGTTTATGTAAAAGTTTACCACAAATCTGCAATGCAACTCTTTATAAAAGCGTAACATTTAATATTACAAACGATAACAATTTTACACATAAAATAGTAAAACATACAAAATAGTAAATGAATCAATACTTAAATTAACTAAGCAAATATTACATTACTGTACCTAATTATAAAGTAACTTCCTTAATCGTGGACAGTATGATAGTTACGATAGAATAATAATTATATTATACCTAGATACGAAGGATACCTATGGTGTTTATACAACTGTAGCTGCAAAATATATTAAAACGAAAGATAAAAAAATATTTCTCGTGAATACGTCACTTATATTCACGACATATAAATAACGTCAATATTTAAAGACAAATAAATTACGTATTTAAGTACATGACGTATTTTCGAATATTAAAATTGTAAAACATCAATTACAAAAAAGAGAAAATAATTTGAAATGATTTTTGTAATTATGTAGGTATTGTGCAAACAAGGTCCAATCCACAAATCGTCACATAAATATAGAAAAGAGTGACCTTGTTTATATTGTACCAGCGAGCTGTCCCGGCTTCGCACGGGTACCAATTACCCACCGTACATTGTTATATCTCAAAATCTAATCCCTTTGAGATTTTTTCTTTGAGATCCAGCGTTTTCGATGAAAGCTCCTAGGCGGCTTGTTTTTTTCCGACTATTTCATCAATTATTATCGTCATATTTCAACCAATTTACACAAAATCTTAAAAAAATTACACTTGAACTTTCCTAATGAATTGCTGTATCTATTACTAAAAACCACATTAAAATCTGTTGCGTAGTTTAAAAGATCTAAGTTAACAAAGAGCGGGAGCGACTTTGTTTTATACTATGTATAGATTTAATATAGGGATTAAATCTTATTTGATAAGTTTTGTGGACTGGTTCTTGTTTGCATATCTTCCGAGACACAGTTTCAACTAGTTCGGAAAACAAGAGCACTACAATATTTTGTTTTTGTAACTAATTTTTAAACTCAATATGTTTGTTTATGTTGTATTTGTTATATTTGTGGAGCCCAATAAATTTTATCTTATCTACGTCCTGTCATATATTATTGAGTGTAGTTGGTGCTTTTTTCTTCAGAGTCTGGCATCAGTTGGAGTTCGCCGCACATTTTGCAGGTTTCGTCGACAACGAACCAATTATAATCACGGTTCCATTGTCCCGAAACCCGAATTATGTGCGGCTTCTTCTTTACTCTTATCTTCTCTTCTATCTTGTCTTCCCACTTTTCTTGTTCTAAGTCATTAGACTTGTAAAAACCCATGCCAGTTATTTTTAACTATAACAATATACATTATACGATATACTTACAGTAACACAACCATAGCGTGTACATGCTAAGCTTTCAGCTTATCTTAAAAAATCTAAATCACACATATAGACTGGTCAACAAGTTCGAAAACGTGAAAAATAGAGATAAAGGTCCTAAAAATATGAACTATTGAAAAATCATAATAATCATGTAAATCATACGATTTACATTAGTTATAAAAAATCATAATTAACAAATTAATAAACTTTTACAAAAATTTATCGCAGGATCTTATGAAGTATATATATCAGAAGGGCTCAACGAAGTTTAAAATTTTTAGGCCAATTATTTATAAATATTGGCCTAAAATTTTTAAACTATACCTTTCATCACATTGTTTATGCCAACGGAAATTGGGAACGTTAGTTTACAATTGAATAACTTATTGAAAAATGGTGCTTAAACTTTTTTCTTCAGGGATCGATGCTTTCAAGAAGATCCTAGAATTTTTTTAAATCACATTTTATGTTATAAAAAAATTATTTTTATTGCTGAAGGCTTTTTTAAAATTGCTTAAATATAAATATTTTTCGAGTTAATAACATAAAACGAAATATCATTTTTTTTTTCATCTTATTTTTAACCCCCGACGCAAAAACGACGGGGTGTTATAAGTTTGACGTGTCTGTGTGTGTGTGTGTGTATGTGTGTGTGTGTGTGTGTCTGTCTGTTCCCCTGTGGCGCTCAAACGGGAGGACCGATTTGAATGCGGTTTTTTTTGTTTGAAAGATGAATTAGTCGAGAGTGTTGTTAGCTATGTTTGAAGAAAATCGGTCCAAGATGGCCGACGCTACAAAATGGTGGATTACATCTTTTTTCACAACTCCCTTAATATGGGTATCAAATGAAAGAGCTTGACTAGTAAAATAGCGCTATTGTAAATCCAAGATGGCCGCTGCCACAATATGTCGAATGTCGGAGGTTTTTTAAATTTTTAATTTATACTTGTGTTAATAACAATTGCAATTTTTTTCCTGCACCAAAACCTTTCAAAAACATTTTTCTAGAGGTGATTCAGAATCGAATGAGCTATCGCTCATATTTTTAGGACCTTTATTTCTATTTTTCACGTTTTCGAACTTTTTGACCAGTATAATACATTATTTAGAATTAAGATCGTTGCAATTTATTTATTTACATACAAAATTATATCTTTCATAAAATATGCTTTTCTTACTAATTATGTCTACGCCACGTTTTTAAAATAAATTTATATATTAATAATATATTATGTTACAGCGAAAGTAATAAATCGGGATATTATTTATACTATCCAGTTATTATACATAATATTATATTTTTTGTACTACATGCATGAAAACAAGAATTTTTTTAGAAGAAGAAAGTACTAGCTTTTGCCCGCGGCTTCGCCCGCATGAATTTTGGTTTTTCAAAAATCTGAGGGAATCATGGATTTCCGGTTCTCGTTCCCGCTCCCTTTTCCAACCTTTATACCTACTTTCAAGGAAGTTTGCTATAGTAATGTACCTATAGCTGTAGCTATAGATTTCGTATATCCCGTGGGAACTCTTTGATTTTCCGGTATTAAAGTAGCCTATGTGGTAATCCAGGGTATAATCTATCTCCATTCCAAATTTCAGACAAATCCATTTAGTATTTTTTGCGTGATTGAGTAACAAACATCCAAACATCCCCACTTTCACATTTATAATATTAGTACGATTCTACGATGTCAAGATAACGATTCCGCGAATCCTACACAAAAGAAGAAAACAAGTTTAACTAAATTTTAATTATGGAATTGGAACGGGCAATTAATTACTTAAGAAAATGGCCTCGCTTAATAAACAAACTGCCCGATGAGTGACTCTGTCGTCTCGGTGTCCTGTTTCTCAGGAAAATAGGATGTTGCTCGCTTTTAAAATTCAAAGATTGAATTTACAGTCAACTCGTGGATAGAAATTAAATAAACCGTGGATAAAAATTAAATAAATTAAACAAAGGAAAACATCTCCACTATCTTTATTAAAAAGTAGAAAATAATTGTTGCTGCTTTTATTTCTCACTAGCCGTTATAATTATGTGACTTTCACCATACACAAGATATCTTTGGGGTCAGTTGGAACGTAATATGCGGTTAAAGTATCATCAAGGTTATACCGTTAAAGTTTGACCACCCAAAAAGAATATTTGGGTCACTAATAATACAAAATTATCTGTTACATCCCAAGATTCATTTTCAAACGATAAACGCACATAATAATTATGTTTAAACGTTTTCTCGAACAGCAGAACAGATGACCAATTGTTCGTACGCTCATAGAGGCAGCCGCTAAAAGTTTTCCCATTTATTCAGCGCTCATACGTCAAGTGGATGTAGCGGCGGGCGCGGCGGGCCCGGCGGGCGGCGCGGCGGCGCGGCGGGCGACGCGTTCCGGCGTGATAAGGCGGGCGGGCCCATTGTCGCAGCGTCGGCGCACGTTTCCTCCGCAGCCGTCGAGTCTGCCCGCATTGTTCCCTACGTAATGAACAAACTTATTCCCGAGGCGAATGCTACGAATGCCCCGCGCCGCGGTCGCGTCGCGCCTACCACCGAATTCGCTCACTTTAACGTTATCTCCCCGAATTGTCATCGACCTACGTGACGCAACTATAATAGCCGAAACCCATAGGCCTAGTTTTGTTTGAATAATGTTAACATACTATTGAATGTGTGCTCACATTAGCATCGTGTTGAGGGATTATTTGAAGAAGGGCCCGAAATCTATTAGTAGGTTTGATATCACTTTAAGATAATTTGATGTCATGTTTGTGTTGTAAATTAGTGATTTAACCTCTATATGTATTTATAGGTAACTGCGTACTTGTTGTGACTAAGTATATAGATGTTCACAGTCAGTTATAGATAAGTATTAAACTATGACTTTATGTTATCAACAAATAAATAAATAGGTAAGTATTTAAAAAAGTTCTTTAAATCTCTTTGCGTCTGTCCTGTCATTACTTTCCATATTATTTACTCGCAGTTTCTAGCTACCACCCCTCTACCTCTCATAAATTTGTCCCGTCAACAGAACTGTTCAACGCGGCGCACCCGTTGCGCCAAAATTTCTTATTCATTCGAATACATTCAAAATTTTCTAATAGTAGTAGCGCTCCTTTCAATAGAGAAAAAATTCGCGACGACCCGGCGATAGCTGTGAAGGGAGAAAATCGCATTTCGATCGAAAAGAGGGCAAATCTTTTATGTAATATCAGATTGTCATCGCGATTATTACAGGCAAATAGAATACGCCGGATCAGTAAGTAGGTTATCTTCTGGCTTCCTTTGCCTGAAATCACTTTATTGGATGTAGCGAGGTAGGAACCCACTTATTTTATTTTTGTGCTTGGTCACGTTTTAAGTGTTTCTGCAGATTTGCATACGATACGTTTTGTATTCATCTTATAATAAATACCTACCTAAATACCTCATAAGAAGGCTCAGGGTCACTCAGCGGGCGATGGAGAGAGCTATGCTTGGAGTATCCCTGCGAGATCAAATCAGAAATGAGGAGATCCGCAGGAGAACTAGAGTTACCGACATCGACACAGCTCATCGAGTCGCGAAACTGAAGTGGCAATGGGCGGAGCACATTGCTCGAAGAACTGATGGACGTTGGGGTTCCAAGGTGCTTGACTGACAACCTCGCACCAGCAAATGTAGCGTTGGAAGACCCCCCACTAGATGGACGGACGATCTCAAGCGAGTCGCTGGTAGCCGATGGAAACAGGCGGCATAAGATCGTGTTCTGTGGTGATCCTTGCAAGAGACCTATGTCCAGCAGTGAACGTCTATTGGTTGAAATGACACGACGAGACGAGACCTAAATACCGTCTTCTCCTTTCAAACGTTCTACATAGTCACCACGACTGTAAATGAATATCCAGTTTCTGGGTACCCAGATAGGTATAGGTAATCAAACTTGAGGCATCACGCAAATTGTTTGTTTTTTTGCAAAATATAAGTACGTATGTATATAGTATACTGCACTACCCACTTCAAATAAAAATAAAAATCTATCGAGTTAATGTATAAAAATTTAGATCCTATTTATTGAATAGGAGGAAACGAATCGAAACTTTTTGTACGTGGAGTGACGTCAACTGTAATAAAGTTTTCCCTAGATACACAAATTACTCTCACACAAAACGTCTATGACGAGATTGTTATCTCAATTTCGTAAGGAAACTTTGAACGCGACAAACAATTTCATAAAGTTTAAATAAAAAAGAACACCGGTACGCTTTTTCAATTTCTTTTATAAATTAGGCTACCTAGCGAGCAGGTTAGTCATAACTTGAGAGCGTAGTCCGCTGCGACTTTATTTTTTTTGGTACTTTTTGAGAACGAATACCGCTCGAGAGATGATGAACCATATATGTACATCTAAAATTCATTGAGGTACCAGAACAATTAAAAAAACAAAAATTTTTGTTCATAAATAGCTGACACGAGGCTTAGAGTCTAGGCAGCATTTGAGCTGCAAGTCGACTGCAAAATTGCAGTTCTGATACAGTTGTATGTTGCGCGGAATGTATACGTCTCAAATGATAAAACGTAAAAGTATAAAAGATCGAGCATACGTAGGTGTAAAATAGAAATGATGCGAGCATAGAAATTATTGATGCGAGTAAGATTATGTTCGTTAGTGTCCTGACTCGTGTATAACAGCTTGAATTGCTTCGGCGTCTGCTAGTGCATAGAGTTCAGGATCAGATGCGCGGAAAAATCACAGCTTATTAACCGCCTCGAGACGGCGACATATTCATATTTAAATGTGAATCGCAGCGGGTGCTATAACTCGTGTGTATTACTTATAACGTACTGCGACGCGAGACAGTTTCCGTTAGTGTGCAATCGTTTTACGCATCGCTTTACATTTTGCAGGGATTCAAATTAACTTATCGGAGAATTACTGAGTAAAAAATGTATTTAATGTATTCTAGACTTTATTAAGGCCATTCAAAGATGGAATAATCTAGTGAAAGAAAGTTTTATCTTGTTATAATATATATAAATATATTACTACAATATATATATATATACTCCAATGATCACTATGATTTGTCATGTAAAATTCTACCGAACGAAGTTACTCTTATTTTTCACATTTGATATCTCCATAAGTACCCCAGTTACGAACTCCACAATTACGCAGTTATTCAAAGCAAATGAGACACTACTGAGCCTCAGGTTTCATCTTTCCGAAAATAAGTTATGTCAAATCGCACTGGGATCTTGGTCTATTAAGTTGGCGCAAAAATCGCGGAAATCTGCTCAAAGAGACGTAACGGGCTGGTTCGATATGAAGCCTTGTTGTGAAAAGGGATTAAATTCTTCATCATATTAAAGCTTATCTTTTAAGTAAGTAAGTATTTTTGAACTCAATTGAAAAGTTTCCTCATTATAATTATTACTAACAGCTATAAAAATAACTAATGTAATAAATAATTAATTGTTAATAAGTATCCGACCTGTTTAGTTTAGTTTAGTATGTAGGTAACTAGTAATACGTAGTAAGTAGATATTCTTTTCAGATCGTAAAACTTTATCTTTTACTTCATTATACCAAAATTGGGCAAATGTAAATTATTTGCAGCTTTTATTTCTTTAGGTAGACAAAAATCTGTTTACATATAGTTTCCTAATAATCTTTAAAGGAGGTACTTTCTCCGTTGAGGCCTAGGAAATGGCGGAGACAATTTCCTTTCAAAAATTTGGGGTGGTTAAAGCCTTAAAGGGAATTGTTTCTTTTCGTGAAAAAACATTATTTTATTAAATCACAAATATAGTGTGAATACGCAAGTGTGATTTTCATGTATACTTATCTACACTTTATAGACACCCTGTGCCGCAAAGTTTAGTTACGGAATCTGGAAATCTGAATTATCAGAAATAGCACAAGTATTTGGTATATTTTGATCAACATAATATAATTATTATTATATAGATTGAATTGGAAGTGATATCGAAATATATTCAGTAGCTCTGGTGGGCAATAAACCATTATTCAGATAAAATGTCATTAAAAATTATTTATTCCTGTAAAGTATATTTTCAAACATTTTTTTGAAATAGACCGCAATATTTAAGCCTTTTAAATTCTACAATATCGAAGTTGCTCGACCGCAACGCCTCATCGGCGGAACAATCAAAACGAGTAACAAAATTACAAAGACTAAAGGGATCTCTTAAATTTCTCAACTACAACAAAGGGATAAAAATGTACGCTGCAATTTCGCGGAGAGTCAACGACTCAATCCCGCACCGCTCCGGGAAGCTAAACTGAATTTATGGTTTGAAAATTAAACTTAAATTGGATGTAGCTGGGTTATTTTTAAGCGGCTATATTTGATATTTAATTAGATACCGTGATGTAGTTTTGATTAGATAGATAATTCGATGAGAGCAGAAGATGTCGCTTAATATTTAAATTATTGTAAGGTAGTTCAGGACAACTGCACATCAAGTAAACTAAACTAAACGTATTTATGTAACGAAGTACGAAGTAATGTATCGTACATGTATCGTGGTCAAGGTATACCATAAATTCTATCATAAATTATTTCTATTACAATACATATTATTACAACACACATTCGTTTTAAAACCATTTCAATAAGATGGACTATAATTAACCCCCGACGCAAAACGACGGGGTCTTATAAGTTTGACGTGTCTGTGTGTGTGTTTGTGTGTCTCTCTGTTCCCCTGTAGTGATCAAACGGGTGGACTGATTTGAATGCGGTTTTTTTGTTTGAAAGGTGAATTAGTCGAGAGTGTTGTTAGCTATGTTTGATGAAAATCGATCCAAAATGGCGGATTGCATATTTTTTCACAACTCCCTTAAAATGGGTATCAAATATGATTGACTAGTAGAATAGCACTATGCAAATCCAAGATGGCCGCGATCACAAAATGGCGAATGTTGGGCGTTTTTAAATTTTTTAATTTATACTGGTTATTTATTTGTTCCAAGCATTCCGTATTCGGCTCATATCACGTTCTCTTTCGAACATGCTGGAACGAAGCTACAGGTTGCATGTTAATTCATGTGAGATACATCGTACAAGTATCCTGACAGGTTGCTCTCAGTAACATTCTGGTGTCAGTGAGTGCTATTGCTAGGTACATTTCGATTGTAAATCTGAAAATTTCATCTTCAATATTGAGATAGATAGCTTGAGATAGATTGCTATATGAGACTAACTGAAGAGTAATAAAATGGATTCACACTCATGCAACAGCATGAGTGTGAATCCATTTGGACAACAGTCCAAAAGAATTAATATAACATTCATGTTCTAAGATGCAAAGCGCAATGGGTTTCCTTCTGCTGCATGTTATATTACAATTTCAGTTTTTAATTGTAGTAGGATCAATATTTTTGAATGCTCTTTTTATTATTTCGCGCATCAGTATACCTCCAGACCGTAAAATAATAATTCGGTCGGTCAGTCAGTTACTAAGTTGCAGCCTATAAAAACTAGAATGCAGAGCTAGTGAGCCAAAAAGATTCTTCTTTTGATGAAAATGGAGCCTAAACTACAAAATATCGTCACATTATTTCATTTTATGCTGACAGATCGAGGTCAGTGTAAGGGGATTTTTTTGAGTTGTGTAAGGATCTACGCGTTTTATTCTTTTGCTTTACAACAAATAAATATTTAATTCGTGAGTAAAAAGCAATTTAAAATTATAACATAATATTAATCGGCCAAGTGCGAGTTGGGCCTCGCTCTATTAGGGTTCCGTACGTATGATCAAATAAAAAAGTTCATTTATTTTGTTCACAGATTGGTGGTTTGTTTTGGCAGGTATACGTTAGGATTGTAATATACACTAAGCTATTAACTAGTAGGCATATATGCGTATTTGTGTCTCCTTGCAAAAATGTCCATCATTCGGTTCAGATGACGACGACGAACCTCTATTTTGTGTTTTACAAATAGATTGTTTCGTTGGTAAAACGTGTTAACATATTCAAGTGGAATATTTAGACGGTAGGTTGAGAGAAAAAGGAAAACAGTTGAGATTACTTTTATACAGCGTGTTGACATTGCAGGCTTTTATCACCCTTTTAGAGAGGGTGAAATCTTTTACACACATTTAAAATAAACAAATAAAACTTGAAGTAAAAATAAATTGTTTTGTAACAAAATCACACTAATATTATAAAGGTGAAAGTTTGTGCGTGTGTGTATGTTTGTTACTCTTTAACGCCGCAATTAATCAACCGATTTGGCTGAAATTTTGAATGGAGATAGATTATGCCCTGACTTAACACATAGGCTTTTTATCCTGGAAAAATCCACAGTTCCTACGGGATTTTGAAAAAACTGAATTCTATAACTACAGCTATAGGTAAATTACTTTAGCAAACTTCCTTGAAAGTAGGCATAAAGATTGAGAAAGGGTGCGGGAACGGGAACCGGAAATTCACGCGGGCGAAGGCGCGGACAAAAGCTAGTAATATTATATTGTTTAGTTTGTGGCCATAACATGTGGTAAGTATACAACACAATATATACATACAACACAATTACAATTAAATCAACAAAAATGATTTTTATTTTGATTTCGGTCAATAGCCATACTTAATTGACAAAAATTCAAAGATCATTTTAAGGTAATCCAAACTAAGTATTATAAATGCGAATGTTACTATGTCTGTGTACCTTTTCAACGCTCAACCGATTTTAACAGCACAGAAATAGCAGCACGTCTTGAAAATGGAAACAGGATACTTTTTATCCCTCATCAGATCCATCAGGATTCTTAAAAATCTTTTAACCTATCCATGCGGACGCAGTCGCGGGAATGATTTAGTTCTTATATAACCCTAAAGCATATATATATTTTATATTATTAGTAAAATTATTTTTGGTTTCAAAATGGATTGAATTTCTGTATTGCATTTTATTTATAGTGCAATACATAAATAAGCTTCGGATTACAAAATTGTATTTTCCGAAACAATCGCGAGACAAATCTGTTTGTTCGAACGAGTAACCGGATCAGAGAAGATGACACGCCATATTTTAAGTATCGGAAGAAAGTGTACGCGGAGGCGACACCTGGAGGACACCCCTCTTCCACCCTCTTTATTGATATTGCGGTCGACGCATTAACCACTCCACGATGTGTATTGGCTTTCACGGAGCCCACAATAAAACTTAGATTGCGGCTGCCTAAGCATACGCGGGTATAAACATCCTTTTGGTGGGATTTAAGAACTAACTTTGAAATCAATGATTATTCAATATCACATTATTTAAGTTAAGTTGTCGGTGTGGATCGGTATAGATTGGCTTTCACCCGATGTTATTTATCCATTCCTCAGAGATAAGTAAATAATTATAATATATTTTCTACCAATTTTTGGAACGAAGTTCCTTATCGCGCGTTGTGAAAGGGGGCTAGACGGAAAAAATTAAGAGAAAAAGTTGTAACGACACTTTTTGCTATAGTTGTAAGCCGTGCAACATGCGCGTGTTTCTCTGTCTGTATCTCTCTCTCTCTCTCTCTTATAGAAAGCAAGCCAGTTATTTTCGTTTCGTCTTTCTATTTCGCATTGAACAGTGTGGTGTCGCGACGATTATTTTTGTTGAGTGTAGGTATACACGTTTTTTGTACATAATAAAAAATAATAACTTTATAGACACCTCTCAAGTTTTTTTTAAGTATATTACTGTGCAATTTAAAGATTTTATTATATTTTAGTATAATATTGTGTAGAGTAACAGTTTAATATGACTAAAGTTTGAAAGCTCCAAGCGCCACAATAGGTAATATAGAGTTAGAAAGTAAAGTACGCGGCGGTCAGTCGAGGGGAATCGTAGCCGGATCACGATAATGAAAGAGCTTCTCCATTAAGTAGAAGAGCTTATATTCCACTCGTTGAAACGGCCAGCCACGGCGATTGTCGCCTGTAATTGTGTCCGGTCCGTCTCCTGTGAACCCGCAGACTTCTTAACTTAACCTTTACCGTCGGTACACAATCTATTTGCAAATTGCCCTTAAGCCTTAATTTTATATGCAAAGCGAGATACAATCTTCCGAGTATAAAGCGGTATGTGTGCGCCGTAAGTGGCTGTTTAGTAGTATAATTTTCTTAGTGTACAAGTTTAGCTCGAGGGAGCCAAGTTTGCAGCTGGAGCGCGCCCGCCAGGCGCCGTCGTCTGACCGCGGACACCACGACAACTGCCGAACTTGGCGACACTTTAATTAGTATTTACTACACTTAATAAGTTACAAGCTGTGCCGAACCCGAGCCTAAAGAAAACTTCCTACAAAATAAATTGAATATCCAATTTTGTTTTTATGAAGAAAACTTTGACGGAAGAACGACAAGAATGTATCGCTTGTTTAATATCGCTGTTCAATCTTAAATATTTTACGCATTTTAAACTTCCTTGGTCTGAATCGGTGTTTATTTATAGATTAATTAAAAAAGTGTAAGTAGTCGCCTGTATTTTAGCTTATTTTACAATAATATGAACCTTTTAAGGCTTCCAAAGCATATATGCTTTATTAATTTATTCTTAACTAAAGAACAGTGTGCTTAGTCTAAAGCGGAGCACTCGAAAACGAACTCGAAAACTATTGATCGATTTCAGAGTAAAATAGACCTAAAATGGCTTGTATTAAGGTTTGAGTTCGCCAATACATTCAGCATTCGAACAATGCTGAATGTATTGGCGAACTCAAACCTTAATACAAGCCATTTTAGGTCTATTTTACTCTGAAATCGATCAATAGTTTTCGAGTTCGTTTTCGAGTGCTCCGCTTTAGACTAAGCACACAGATTACATTTACCTACGCTGAAAATCTGGTCTTTATTATATGCAAATAAATATGGTAAATGTTCGAAGTTATTGCACATCTAAGTATAGTATAACAATTACACGGCTAGCCTCGCGAGCAACAGCTAGGTTATTATTTTCATATAGACCTTTTAAAGAGGTTATATTCAACCTTCATTGCATATAAAATGGAAACCGTTGAACGCTCGTAGAGGTAAGTATTTTATGAAACATTAGCCCGTAACATCTAGCAGGCAACGTCGCAGGTATGAAAATGGAAAATAAAATAAGCTGCAACTATATTAGCTTTAGCACGGACTACAACCTATTCGGGATGCCCCTGTAAAGCCGTTCTCAATAGATGGCATCAGGTAATAAGCTCAGCGATGGGCTATTACGGAGCTACGGTGGAAATTCGTATCGCAGGGGCTCTGAAACGTATCATTGGCGTGCAATTTTTATGTGCAGTTTTTATGTCTAGATTGTCATATGCACATTGCACACATAATCACAGTCGATTAGTATTAGCTGCCTGTCGGCATTTTGCAAGAGTTTCTCGTGTCGTGTTTCGATATTTCACTATACTTACCTATGTACATACATTACCTATGCGATTTTTTATTTTTTATTCATTTATTTTTTATACATCTACGTATTTTGTAAAATTTTCTTATCACACAGGACGTTTATCTGTTTGAATAGACTCGTGGCTACAGTTTGTAAACTTACAGAACATGCTCTACTGCTGGTTTAGTCGGAGTCTATTATAAGAGTATACCATATCTACGACGTTAAGTTTTACATAAAAAGAGTCTAAAGCCCTTTTCGTTTGGAGGTCTTAAGCTCTCTCTGTCTTTTTAAGCCACTAGTCATTGGGCCTTAAATCAATAAACCTTTTTCTTAGACAGGGTTCGTAATGGCGTAATGTTATTTTAAGGAGTTTGTCGCGAACACTTTCGGTTGTCTATCGGCCGTTGTCTTGAACTGTGTCTGTATGTAGAGACCTATATAGGCACAATATGTTTATGTGAAGGAAACTGGCAGACTTTGCGACCGTAGACCTATTTTTTAAATTCTAAAAATGGGCGTTCTTTGGCAACGGAAATGTCTGCCACGCATTCCTGATCAATTTTATTTTCGTTAATTGGTGGGGTGTGGTTAAAGAAAATAAAAATATTTTTTTGAAGTATGCGTGAATCGTTTATGTATTCCGTCGTAAAGACACACAATCAATTTTTCTTTGTATTAATTGCGCATGTGGGCGCATGTCATTTGTCAGAAAATATTTTTTGCAAGTTTATAACTCGGGTAACTTTACTTTAGAAGTCCAAATTTGGCCTCTTTGCCAGGACCGAGGTACTCTACAAGGCAAGGATTCCCTCCTTGCTTTGTAGAGTACCTCGGTCCCGGTTATTATCACTAAAATTTAACAATACCTAATCGTTTAACCTAAGAGTCGCGTATTCTTAGTTGATTCTGATCTGGGAAGTTCTGGATTATTATCCTAAGAAAATAACTAACGTTATGTGATTAATGGAAAAGGCTCGCGACCCTCATATGATAGGGAATAGGGATAGAAGATGGGGAATACGATGCAGAGCGAAAGAATGACGAATGCCTCTACCTTCGGAATGTAACTTTATCTATCTCTACCCCTTTATTGTCAACCTGTTTTAGGAAATCCTATTGAGTAATTAAGCTCAGCATTTCGGATGATTGCGGAGAGTTCTTATTGATTTTGGGAAGGTAAATTAATTCATTGATTATGATTCTTGTTTGCAATGACGCGGGAAACGCGGTTCGCTCGCCGAGTTGCTCTGCTATTAATCAACAAACAGATACAGCTATTCACCGGCTGCGCTGATCAACACAATCGTTGAATTTCCACTGTTATTTATACATCTGGGGCCTCATTATTATGTACGGCTAATGATAATCTCTTATTTAATAATATCGTTTCTTAATGTGTGTGTTATAGTGTATACCCGAATTACCAATTCCCCGGAATTCTGACAGCTGTCATTGTCATTTACAGATGAGTTGTTTGTATGGAGAACAGGGTTAACATCTACGAAGTACGATTTTACCCCAAACTACTTTAATTCCCTGTCATCATAAAAAACCATATGCCGAGTAATAATATTAGTCGTTTCGCCCTAAAATAGAAAACACCAAGAGTGGAAACTAGAAAGTGCACACTAACAGCAATAGAAAACAAAAAAAGCACATTGAAAAAATTCATTCAAAAATGGATGTCGAATGACATTCTCACCATGAAGTGTCTGTTAGGCATTTGTCATATCTACATGCGGCAGTTGATTTTTATTTGCATAAGTTTTGAATTTTTTATCTTTTTTGTGGGAATTGTTTTATCTCTGATAACATTACGAAACGTCAGAATTCCGGGGAATTAGTAATTCGGGTATAATAAGTAACACTGTAACAAATAATTACCTACCAACTTTGAGGAAGTTCTTAGCAGAAGTTTTTTATTTCACCGATTACATTATATTTTCTTCATTCAGCGTATAATTATACTTAGATGTGATGCATATCATCAAGAAAGACGTTTACACAATCAGCAGTTCAACCAAAAATCTTGAGGGAGTGGTTTTTATCTCGCAACATTGTTGTAGAATCTACTGCTAAATCTTTATTTTGTAGAGTGCCAGATGTTTATTTAAAAGCAAAAATAAGGTGTAATTTTTCAGCATATAAATTCAGGCCAATAAACGAGGTTGACAGCGCGTTAACTCAAAATGAGCTCGCCGAGATTGTTATAATGTCGCCAAATTTAATTGAATAAGGCTCGCTTACATTTTACGACACGGCGAGGCCAAAGCCACAGCGTTAATCTCCTAGGTAAAATCAATTGCCCAAAATGATATTTTCTCAAACTCCGATATTTGACTAAGAATCTTAAACGAAGGGATTACGTTCTGAATTCGTGCACGGGGCTGTGATGAAAGGTAAATTGTATCATAGTATATTATTTCCTCGTTAATCGTGATTTCCGAAAGTGCACGTATCTACTTGGGGCTCCGCGGGCGATGGATATGTTTTACTTAGTCCCCGGAAGGTGTATTTTGCGGTGACTGCTATGAGAGCTGTGTTTTTATTGGGAAATTTATAGAGCAGCGTTTAAGACCATCACCGCACGGGCCGCCGCCGCCGCGCGCCGCCGCGCCGTTGTGAAGACATTTCGTTGTCCCTTTATTGCTTGCTTGAAATTAATGTCTCGACCTCACGGCGAAGGATTTTCTACTTTGTGGGAACGTTTATCGGATTTTATTACGTAAATATTTTATGAGTAAATGAAATGGGCGGTGCAATTATATGGCTGTGGTGTAACTTTTACATCTAACTGCTTCTCTCTAGTTTCTATCACCAATTCGGATGATAGATATTTTGATAAGGAAATTCTTAGTCCGTAATTTCTTGATGAAACTTGAAAGACTTATCTTTTAGCACTTGTACGTAGTTATCACTACATAGTATAAAACAAAGTCGCTTTCTCTGTCCCTATGTCCCTATGTATGCTTAAATCTTTAAAACTACGCAACGGATTTTGATGCGGTTTTTTTTAATAGGTAGAGTGATTCAAGAGGAAGGTTTATAAGTAGAAAAATTGGACCCGGTAGGTGGCGCTAATAGCGGGCAGGACGACGTCTGCCGGGTCCGCTAGTTGTAAATAAATAACAAAAAATATGCGTTGTTTAAAAAAAACGGAGACGTTGTTACAAAATTAACTTTTATGATGGAACTGCTGCCTATTGGTTTTAAATAGACTTTAAGCCTGTAAAATATGTAACCAGTAAACCTTAACAAACAACCCGTTTGTTAACATTACGTCCAGTTTGCTGCTTCATGCACCGCGGTGGGGGGGGGGGGGGGGGTCGCGCGGCGGGGGCGACGCTAGGCGGGTGCGCGTGTAATTTTCAGATTAGTTTGTTCAGTAGCGAGTAGAGCGCCGCTTAGCCGCAAATATGTGGCCAATAATAATGCCCTGCTACGCGATGGCCCCTTGTCAATGACACAACATTCTTCTGAAAATATACGCTTTAGAAATTTTAATTAACTACCATCTAATTAGGTACCTAACTTGAATGACCAAGGTTGTTATTATCATAAACTTCACACCACAACACAATATCGTTGATGTCGTCGTCACGAGAACCCATCCACTGCTGTACATACCTATTATTATTTTTAAATAATTTATATTAATTATATATATTTGTAAGATGTCCATTGAACAAGTTCTTGGGCCGCGTGTGACCTTATTTGGCTACTTGGTTGAGTATCTCCGTCCATCCAGTGGGGGTCTTCCAGCGCTGCGTTTTATGCTATTCGTTCATCATTGGCCTATCTGGGACCTCAATATCTATCAGATTCATCATCAGCATAATATAATATCTACTTATAATAATTAGTTCACAGGAAAAGCTCAACTTTCTCAATACAAATCAGTGTCGCCCAGATGTTTATTATCACTTTCGCTCACAATAAATAAAGTCGTATTATATTCTTGAGCGGACGATCTCGACGCTCTATAAATCATTTTTATTGTGCTGTCGAAGGGTCCGGGTAATAGCGGAGTTGGAGGCTAAATTGGGTCAACTTTTACAATAAATAGACAGATACTTCATTACTGAAACAATTTTTTTCGTCATGCAAATCATATTAATTTTATTTATGAACCTAATCTTGGTTTTTCTACCATTACAGATAAATACACCAATGTCAATCGCATCTGAAACTGGAAAGGAACCATCGGCATTCTGCAAAGTTTTGGAACAACATAACGAAAATATTTTGTTTTGGTATTAAAATTGGTACCACGGATTAGCTAGCTGCACTAATTTTTCATGAACAAGCAACATAAATAAAAAACTGTATATGGGGACTCACCTTCAATCAAATACCTCAAAATTTGCTACGGGCTTTCGGGTCATAAAACATTTAGGTATCTGATATTGCAGAAAATATACATATATTTCATCAGGAATAAAATGCTTTAAAATGCTAGAGTAGTTTAATCCAAGCATACTATGTGTACTGTATACAGTAGATCCTGTACTTATAGGTGTTACTGTGTAGCTATATGAAACCCCTCTGTTTATTTTACACGAAAGGCTAACGGTTGAACGCTTTTGAAAAACACTTTGTGTACGGATGGGCAGGCGGGTGCGACATTAGCTACAAAAGCATTTTTAAATTTATTTAGCTGCGAGAGAAGCACACTAAAATGAAATTATACCAAAATAAACACTAAATAGAATAGGCCTAGTATCGGCCAACTTTTAAATAATTGCGTGCAAAAATTGATTGACACGTTATATCATCGGTCATGGGCTATATATGGGAAATTTTAATTGAGAAGACAGTCAAAACTTTTATGGTAGGTACTTGTGGTAGGTTTTATAGTTTGTATTCTACGTTATTTTTGCATGTAAAAAAGGATGTCAGACAGACATAAATCTAGCTATTTCTACATCAATATATCTTTATCTTATTTGAATGGAAATTGGACAAAAACATGGAAATGCCAGCAGAAAATCACAGTAATAAGTCTCATCTTTACAGTTCAAGAAGCATATGACAGTAACGTAGAACGCGGTCCATTAGTTCTGTTCAATTATGTTCATCGGACAATGCAGAAGGAGCCCGCTCGGCGTAGCCCGCGCTGCTTGGGCGACGTTCGACGTAGCATCGTGGAAACAATGAAAGCTTTGACATTACTTACGGTAGTTACGCAGCGTGCTACACTCCACGCCTCATTTCGTCCCATTCCTCTACAGTGCATTTTCAATGTAGGTAACACTGTAAATGTTACTTGAATTTAGAAAATACTAGCTGATGCCAGCAACTTCGTCCGCTTGGATTCTTATAAATCTCGTCCCCTATTTAACCCACTTGGGGGTGGAATTTGCAATAATCCTTTCTTAGTATGCACCTACGTCTTAAAAGAAAGCTACTGTGAAAATTTCTAGTTTCTAACTTCAGTGGTTTTAGGCTGTGCGTTGATGATCAGTCAGGACAAGCCTCTTGATATTAGTATAGATTGGTGTAGCGTTTTGTTAAGTTCTTGTTAGGACATTGCTGTAAAGAACAGTTTCCGAGCTTCGTATTAAATTTCGCTTTCGATCCGGTTGAATTGAGTATAAGTAGAGTACTTATGAGATTAATCGTATTTGATTAAGGAATAATTAGTTTCTTAATCTTGTAACTATCGATTTATATATACGATATACAATATTGTGAATTCGATACAAATATAAACTCGTGCCTATATAAATTTCAATGATATCTCTGGTACTTCTATTTGCCATGATAGGCGTATGGAACAAAGTTAGGGGCTGACACACAAAATTAGACGCTGTTATCAACGTTATCAATATTTTGCAAGGTCAAGTCCAATCTTGTTATTAAAACACATATTTATCTAGTTAAAAGAATGTAGGTAGTCCCTAACTAGTAAGTATTTATTTTATGTAGTCGTAATAAGCTGCATGATATTATTCCGAACCGTTTGTTATCTCGATAAGCGTCTGATATAAAACCGAGATATAAAAGGGGTTATTTGGTTTCGCAGACAATAAAGCGGCAGTCTTGGAGGACAATGCAAGATGCACTCCGCCTCGTCGCATCTATGGTATTTTGTTGTATATAAATATTAGGAAGTACTTTTCTCATGTCCGATTTTTAAGTTTTCGTAGTCCGGCTGCCACAGCATTATAACTACGTACCTACATCTTATATGGGGATTATCCGAGTAGTAGGTAGGTATTGTTTATTCACAAGATAAAGTAAACATACTTATGTAGAGTGCAGATAGTTGCAGTGAAATGGAAAAAAAATCAAAATTCCTGAAAATTTCACTAACATCTCACACTGTTACAAAAACCTTTAAAGAAGAAAAGCTGAAATAAGACTGTTAGTTTTATTACTAACAGATCTGATATAAGTATAATGGATAACAAAATGGGTAACATCTGAAAACAATATTTTGGAAGATCTAAAGTCAAAACAAGACACCTAGAAAATTAAGTGTTATCATATTAAGGTAAAGGTTGGAGCGGAAATAGCTCGTTAGTTCAACGTTATGTCGCGGTTATCTTGATTGCATTTGATGTCAAAAAACCAAACGATAAGAAAATTTTCCTTCGAAAAACACTTAAGTAAAACAAACGGTATACTACTTTGGAATTTGTTACCTGAATTTATTGACAGTATTTAAGAGTTACTGGGTAAGTGGTTATTATTTGGTTACAATATGAAAAGGGAAATACCAACTTGCTCATTAAGCAAATGAATGTGATGTAATTAATGCTAATATTTTTAATGCTATAAAATTTTTAATAGAAGACTTAAGTATAATATTACAATGCCGAAATTTAAATAACATATTTTCCATTTTTACTATTATTATTAATGTGTCCATGATAGACAAATTATTATTATATAGGTAACTGAAAGTAGACCTTGGAGGCAGCAATGTATTTAGATAATCCTGGCAAGTGCAAGGCTCTCGGAGAGGATTGTGGTGACAACAATACAAAGAGGGACTTGCTCGTTACAAACAATATCGTTTGCAGACACCTAGCCCTATCTTTGATGCCATTATTGCTTACATTTATACCGCTTCTTAATTCTCAATAGCAGAGTTCTGCGACGGTCATGACTATTAGAAACGTAGACTTAAGCGCAGTTTCCACTTCTCTATATTATCCTTCGACATATGTACATTAAGTAGGTAGTATAGACCCCATACTATATAGTATAGCTTAATATGAACGTGTCCATACAAATGAATGCTGCAGAGCTATTCTATTCTTCTATATTTAAGGTATATTATAGAACAAAAAGTCTCATTTTTGTACTGTACTGGCATGGTGTAAAAGGTTACAAAATTCAATCGATATTCGGTACTGAAATTTTTTTGAATTAATTGAACCACTTTATCATAGGGTTTTATCTCTGACCCAAACACATAGGATCATCTAGTCCAGCTATCAATAAAGACGTCACAAATTCAAAGTGGGTCGTGAAAACAGCACAGTATTTGGATAATCTCGGTGAGTGCAAGTCTCTCACCGGGGATTGCGGTGACAGCAATACAAAGGACATGCCACGGCTAGCTCGTTAGGCAAAGGATCGTCTGCAGACAATCAGCGGATCGCTTATACCAATATTGGTTACAGTTAAAGCGCTTGGCTTCGCCTTAATTTTTCCTTGCAATATTCCGAGACAGCTACGATATTGCGTAATGGAAATAAATGAAAATAAAAAATTCATTCAAAAATGGATGTCGAATGACATTCTCACCATAAAGTGTCTGTTAGGCATTTGTCATATCTACATGCGGCAGTTGATTTTTATTTGAATAAGTTTTGAATTTTTTATCTTTTTTGTGGGAATTGTTTTATCTCTGATAACATTACGAAACGTCAGAATTCCGGGGAATTAGTAATTCGGGTATAATAAGTAACACTGTAACAAATACATACCTACCAATCTTTGAGGAAGTTCTTAGCAGAAATTTTTTGTTTCAGCGATTACATCGTACTTTCTTCGTTCAGCGTATAATTATAGATGTGATGCATATCAACAAGAAAGACGTTTACACAATCACCAGTTCAACCAAAAATCTTAAGGCAGTAATTTTTATCTCGCAACATTGTTGTAGAATCTACTGCTAAATCTTTATTTTGTAGAGTGCCAGATGTTTATTTAAAAGCAAAAATAAGGTGTAATTTTTCAGCATATAAATTCAGGCCAATAAACGAGGTTGACAGCGCGTTAACTCAAAATGAGCTCGCCGAGATTGTTATAATGTCGCCAAATTTAATTGAATAAGGCTCGCTTACATTTTACGACACGGCGAGGCCAAAGCCACAGCGTTAATCTCCTAGGTAAAATCAATTGCCCAAAATGATATTTTCTCAAACTTCGATATTTGACTAAGAATCTTAAACGAAGGGATTACGTTCTGAATTCGTGCACGGGGCTGTGATGAAAGGTAAATTGTATCATAGTATATTATTTCCTCGTTAATCGTGATTTCCGAAAGTGCACGTATCTACTTGGGGCTCCGCGGGCGATGGATATGTTTTACTTAGTCCCCGGAAGGTGTATTTTGCGGTGACTGCTATGAGAGCTGTGTTTTTATTGGGAAATTTATAGAGCAGAGCATCACCGCACGGGCCGCCGCCGCCGCGCGCCGCCGCGCCGTTGTGAAGACATTTCGTTGTCCCTTTATTGCTTGCTTGAAATTAATGTCTCGACCTCACGGCGAAGGATTTTCTACTTTGTGGGAACGTTTATCGGATTTTATTACGTAAATATTTTATGAGTAAATGAAATGTGCGATGCAATTAGGTATATGGCTGTGGTGTAACTTTTACATCTAACTGCTTCTCTCTAGTTCCCATCACCAATTCGGATGATAGATATTTTGGTAAGGAAATTCTTAGTCCGTAATTTCTTGATGAAACTTGAAAGACTTATCTTTTAGCACTTGTACGTAGTTATTGTAAATAAATAACAAAAAATATGCGTTGTTTAAAAAAAACGGAGACGTTGTTACAAAATTAACTTTTATGATGGACCTGCTGCCTATTGGTTTTAAATAGACTTTAAGCCTGTAAAATATGTAACCAGTAAACCTTAACAAACAACCCGTTTGTTAACATTACGTCCAGTTTGCCGCTTCATGCACCGCGGTGGGGGGGGGGGGGGGTCGCGCGGAGGGGGCGACGCTAGGCGGGTGCGCGTGTAATTTTCAGATTAGTTTGTTCAGTAGCGAGTAGAGCGCCGCTTAGCCGCAAATATGTGGCCAATAATAATGCCCTGCTACGCGATGGCCCCTTGTCAATGACACAAAATTCTTCTGAAAATATACGCTTTAGAAATTTTAATTAACTACCATCTAATTAGGTACCTAACTTGAATGACCAAGGTTGTTATTATCATAAACTTCACACCACAACACAATATCGTTGATGTCGTCGTCACGAGAACCCATCCACTGCTGTACATACCTATTATTATTTTTAAATAATTTATATTAATTATATATATTTGTAAGATGTCCATTGAACAAGTTCTTGGGCCGCATGTGACCTTCTTTGGCTACTTGGTTGAGTATCTCCGTCTATCCAGTGGGGGTCTTCCAGCGCTGCGTTTTATGCTATTCGTTCATCATTGGCCTATCTGGGACCTCAATATCTATCAGATTCATCATCAGCATAATATAATATCTACTTATAATAATTAGTTCACAGGAAAAGCTCAACTTTCTCAATACAAATCAGTGTCGCCCAGATGTTTATTATCACTTTCGCTCACAATAAATAAAGTCGTATTATATTCTTGAGCGGACGATCTCGACGCTCTATAAATCATTTTTATTGTGCTGTCGAAGGGTCCGGGTAATAGCGGAGTTGGAGGCTAAATTGGGTCAACTTTTACAATAAATAGACAGATACTTCATTATTGAAACAATTTTTTTCGTCATGCAAATCATATTAATTTTATTTATGAACCTAATCTTGGTTTTTCTACCATTACAGATAAATACACCAATGTCAATCGCATCTGAAACTGGAAAGGAACCATCGGCATTCTGCAAAGTTTTGGAACAACATAACGAAAATATTTAGTTTTGGTATTAAAATGGTACCACGGATTAGCTAGCTGCACTAATTTTTCATGAACAAGCAACATAAATAAAAGACTGTATACCCCACTCACCTTCAATCAAATACCTCAAAATTTGTTACGGGCTTTCGGGTCATAAAACATTTAGGTATCTGATATTGCAGAAAATATACATATATTTCATCAGGAATAAAATGCTTTAAAATGCTAGAGTAGTTTAATCCAAGCATACTATGTGTACTGTATACAGGTCCTAGTAGCTACTCGTATATGAAACCCCTCTGTTTATTTTACACGAAAGGCTAACGGTTGAACGCTTTTGAAAAACACTTTGTGTACGGATGGGCAGGCGGGTGCGACATTAGCTACAAAAGCATTTTTAAATTTATTTAGCTGCGAGAGAAGCACACTAAAATGAAAATATACCAAAATAAACACTAAATAGAATAGGCCTAGTATCGGCCAACTTTTAAATAATTGCGTGCAAAAATTGATTGACACGTTATATCATCGGTCATGGGCTATATGGGAAATTTTAATTGAGAAGACAGTCAAAACTTTTATGGTAGGTACTTGTGGTAGGTTTTATAGTTTGTATTCTACGTTATTTTTGCATGTAAAAAAGGATGTCAGACAGACATAAATCTAGCTATTTCTACATCAATATATCTTTATCTTATTTGAATGGAAATTGGACAAAAACATGGAAATGCCAGCAGAAAATCACAGTAATAAGTCTCATCTTTACAGTTCAAGAAGCATATGACAGTAACGTAGAACGCGGTCCATTAGTTCTGTTCAATTATGTTCATCGGACAATGCAGAAGGAGCCCGCTCGGCGTAGCCCGCGCTGCTTGGGCGACGTTCGACGTAGCATCGTGGAAACAATGAAAGCTTTGACATTACTTACGGTAGTTACGCAGCGTGCTACACTCCACGCCTCATTTCGTCCCATTCCTCTACAGTGCATTTTCAATGTAGGTAACACTGTAAATGTTACTTGAATTTAGAAAATACTAGCTGATGCCAGCAACTTCGTCCGCTTGGATTCTTATAAATCTCGTCCCCTATTTAACCCACTTGGGGGTGGAATTTGCAATAATCTTTTAGTATGCACCTACGTCTTAAGAGAAAGCTACTGTGAAAATTTCTAGTTTCTAACTTCAGTGGTTTTAGGCTGTGCGTTGATGATCAGTCAGGACAAGCCTCTTGATATTAGTATATTATAGATTGGTGTAGCGTTTTGTTAAGTTCTTGTTAGGACATTGCTGTAAAGAACAGTTTCCGAGCTTCGTATTAAATTTCGCTTTCGATCCGGTTGAATTGAGTATAAGTAGAGTACTTATGAGATTAATCGTATTTGATTAAGGAATAATTAGTTTCTTAATCTTGTTACTATCGATTTATATATACGATATACAATATTGTGAATTCGATACAAATATAAACTCGTGCCTATATAAATTTCAATGATATCTCTGGTACTTCTATTTGCCATGATAGGCGTATGGAACAAAGTTAGGGGCTGACACACAAAATTAGACGCTGTTATCAACGTTATCAATATTTTGCAAGGTCAAGTCCAATCTTGTTATTAAAACACATATTTATCTAGTTAAAAGAATGTAGGTAGTACCTAACTAGTAAGTATTTATTTTATGTAGTCGTAATAAGCTGCATGATATTATTCCGAACCGTTTGTTATCTCGATAAGCGTCTGATATAAAACCGAGATATAAAAGGGGTTATTTGGTTTCGCAGACAATAAAGCGGCAGTCTTGGAGGACAATGCAAGATGCACTCCGCCTCGTCGCATCTATGGTATTTTGTTGTATATAAATATTAGGAAGTACTTTTCTCATGTCCGATTTTTAAGTTTTCGTAGTCCGGCTGAAACAGCATTATAACTACGTACCTACATCTTATATGGGGATTATCCGAGTAGTAGGTAGGTATTGTTTATTCACAAGATAAAGTAAACATACTTATGTAGAGTGCAGATAGTTGCAGTGAAATGGAAAAAAAATCAAAATTCCTGAAAATTTCACTAACATCTCACACTGTTACAAAAACCTTTAAAGAAGAAAAGCTGAAATAAGACTGTTAGTTTTATTACTAACAGATCTGATATAAGTATAATGGATAACAAAATGGGTAACATCTGAAAACAATATTTTGGAAGATCTAAAGTCAAAATAAGACGCCTATAGGTTGGAGCGGAAATAGCTCGTTAGTTCAACGTTATGTCGCGGTTACCTTGATTGCATTTGATGGCAAAAACCAAACGAAAATAAAATTTTCCTTCGAAGAAAAACACTTAAGTAAAACAAACGGTATAGGTACTACTTTGGAATTTGTTACCTGAATTTATTGACAGTATTTAAGAGTTACTGGGTAAGTGGTTATTATTTGGTTACAATATGAAAAGGTAAATCCCAACTTGCTCATTAGGCAAACGAATGTGATGTAATTAATGCTAATATTTTTAACGCTACAAATTTTTTAATAGAAGACTTATAATTTACAATGCCGAAATTTGAATAACATATTTTCCATTTTTACTATTATTATTGATGTGTCCATGATAGACAAATTATAATTATATAGGTAACTGAAAGTAGACCTTGGAGGCAGCAATGTATTTAGATAATCCTGGCAAGTGCAAGGCTCTCGGAGAGGATTGTGGTGACAACAATACAAAGAGGGACTTGCTCGTTACAAACAATATCGTTTGCAGACCCCTAGCCCTATCTTTGATGCCATTATTGCTTACATTTATACCGCTTCTTAATTCTCAATAGCAGAGTTCTGCGACGGTCATGACTATTAGAAACGTAGACTTAAGCGCAGTTTCGACTTCTCTATATTATCCTTCGACATATGTACATTAAGTAGGTAGTATAGACCCCATACTATATAGTATAGCTTAATATGAACGTGTCCATACAAATGAATGCTGCAGAGCTATTCTATTCTTCTATATTTAAGGTATATTATAGAGCAAAAAGTCTCATTTTTGTACTGTACTGGCATGGTGTAAAAGGTTACAAAATTCAATCGATATTCGGTACTGAAATTTTTTTGAATTAATTGAACCACTTTATCATAGGGTTTTATCTCTGACCCAAACACATAGGATCATCTAGTCCAGCTATCAATAAAGACGTCACAAATTCAAAGTGGGTCGTGAAAACAGCACAGTATTTGGATAATCTCGGTGAGTGCAAGTCTCTCACCGGGGATTGCGGTGACAGCAATACAAAGGACATGCCACGGCTAGCTCGTTAGGCAAAGGATCGTCTGCAGACAATCAGCGGATCGCTTATACCAATATTGGTTACAGTTAAAGCGCTTGGCTTCGCCTTAATTTTTCCTTGCAATATTCCGAGACAGCTACGATATTGCGTAATGGAAATAAATCTATTCGATATTAAACATGGCTTGATTTATATTTCCTATTATAACAGTGTTTTAAAGTGATGTGCACGAAGTTTGTACACAGTATTATTAACAAATTGCTTATAAAATTTTCTTCCTTTATTAAGTAGTGGTTCGTCTGTTATCTAAGTTTATTTGAACTATTTTATACTTCTTTTTCTAAAGTTGAATATATACAGACATTATTGGTACACATAGCTGAATAAAATACCTTTTCCAAATTATTAAATTATAATTGAGGAACCGTATTCAAACAATTTGAACACTTTATTTATAAATATGTAGGCATTTAACGAATGAAATTGGTGATGCCGAAAATTATACATTTATGATTGATGCATTTCAATATCAGAATAATAATGCGGTCATACCTACGTAACATAGACTAAATACTCGCTTTGGTTTGTACATTCAAAATATTTTAAAGGAGAATTCGGAATAAAGCGTAACTACAGCAATATCAATAACTGAACGCACGATTACCTACATTGAGGGGATTAAAGCCAGCATACGTGGAACGAGTTCCATTATACGAGAGAACGCGCCGGACTATTGAGCCGGAAATTCTTAAAACTCCTCACAATTCCGCCTCCACGGGTCTTCTTATTAAGCTATGCTAGAAGTAATTGTGGCAGACTTACAAAGTTAAGCGGCTGGAGGTAAGCCGGCCGCCCGTGAAAACTCATAATCGTTATTTTGTCTGTCGACTTTATAAAACGTAAATGACGCCGACCATCTTAACTGCAATCTACTTTTATACAATTGTAGCAATAAGGCCTATTTAATTAGGAAAACAAATAGAGTAAGAATTCGATTTTTCGATTGTAATCCTTGGTTTTCGGCTGTAATTTATGCAAGGCTAAATAATCAAACTACCTATTAGCTCCAAAAAATCAGTAGGTACTCTAATCTCTATATTCTATTCGAAAAGTAAGACAAGACAGCTCAAATTAAAGAAAAACCAATTAGGTTTCATTGCACAGTTCATAAGCTATTCATTAATCTTAGGGTTAACTTAATTGTTTTGCAAATGAATTCTTACAATTGAAAAAGCTAAAATAATTTAAAAGAATTGTGCTAGGTACCATCATTATTTAATCATGTAGGTCTTTTCATCTTTATCTGAATTCCTTTTTGTTCCAAGAGTAGACATTTATAGAGTAAGTACCTGAGGTCACATTTTAGTCACCTTTTTTCTCAGAACAGTGGGTCTACCATCAACTATAATCGCGACTCAATTAAAGACCTAAACTGAAACGAATCGCTATTTCGTACCATGAACTCTTTTATCCGACCAATAGATGTCATGACGTCACGACGTCTATTATAGACGATATTATAGACGAAACAAAAACCTAGTATAAAAATATAGAAACAAAAAGATACTTCATGGTACGAATTCAATGCGATTTATTTTAGGCACCGATATTGAATAGCATCGGAATTGGATCGTTAGATTAAAGATTGTAGTAGGCCTTCTGGTATGAAGTATCAAATTCAAATCTATACAGAATATTGAGATCCATCACGACCCTTCTACAGCCCTGTGCCCAACAATGGGACGTATCCATTGTTGGGCACAGGGCTCCTCTCATATAGAAGAGAGGGATATTGAGATCAACGGTCCATGCTATAAAAGTTCGTAGCTAAACGCAATAAAAAGATTTTCATACGACAGGTCCCACTCATTGCCCATCACCAAAACTTGTAAGGTTAAAACGTTTCTTTACGTGTTCAAATTGGTGTAGACCTAGGTCGTTTCGAACCCATTCGAAGTTTAAAATCATGAACTTTGCTGCGATATATCTCGAACTGAATCAACGCGTCACGCTAAACGTACGAGTTCGAAAATAATCGGGCCTATGGGTAGTTAAATTCCTAAATATCTATTTACAGCTGGAATTGTTTCATCATTGTTCACGTTATTATTAATTAATATTGTAAATTAACTGCGCAACATTAGTAGGTAGGTATAATATCCTAAGTTCAGCTAATTACTATACCTAGTTTAGCATAGTTCTGTTACAAGTTCTAGAAATGCCATAACTTTCGACATTGCACCTGTATTTCCTCCGTATACCTATTAACACACAAGTTCTAATGAGTAGACACGCATAGTTATGTTATGGAATATAATCTATTTATATCGGAAATTTTCCTTAAGAAAAATAAACAACACGGTAGACTATGAAAGTGGTAGAAGTATTTCTGCAAGATTGACTATAAGGAGATCCGTAGGAGATCCAGAGTTATTATCGCCATGGGGGGTTATTCTGTAACTTAGTTAGCAACTGAAAATAGTTGCCAACGAATTAGTTTGATATACATTGCTGCTTTACTGTGGGAAATATAAAGGGTTTTCATAATTTCACACAGTAAAGCAGCAATGTATATTGAACTAATTCGTTGGCAATTATTTTCAGTTGCTAACTAAGTTACAGAATAACCCCCATGGCTCATCGAATCGTGAAGCTGAAGTGGCAATAGGCGAGCCACATGGCTCGAAGCACCGATAGACACGGGGGTTCCAAGTTGCTCGAAAGGCGACCCCGCAACAGCAAACGCAGCGTTGGAAGACCCCCACTAGATGGACGGACAATCTATGGGTAGGCCCTGGTTACAAGCGGCAAAAGATCGTATTCAGTGGCAATCCTTGCAAGTGACCTGTCCGTCCGTACGTGTCCTGTCCGTGATCATGTCCGTGTGGACGTGGACGCTTGAGATGATGGTACGAATGCTTTTGCTTTTAAATAAAAGTTGGCAGTTGGTAACCGCAATACAGATCAGTATAGTCCGTTCGGTAACATAGTGTCGGTACAGGCGCAGGTGCTCTTAGTATTCTGCTTTTTTTTCTGTTTGTAATTTTTTTTCTATTCTAACAGAATCTCCGAATAGTCTGCCAATCCGCACTTGGCCAGCGTGGTAGACTATGGTTAAAATCCTTCTCATTTTGAGAGAAGACCTGTGTTCATGATAATATTATATTTTATGTTTATGGTTATATTGTAATAAAATACGAATATAAAAAAATATAAAAAGGAAAGAGAATTTTATTAAAAAAATATGAGTAGGTATAAAACGCCAAAACCCCTTGTGCCTGTAAACCCCGCGCGGCATGCTTTGAATTCACGGCGGTGCCTTTGGTAAAACACCGCGCGGCGGAGGCGGCGAGACACAAAAGGCGACCGTAAGAAAACGAACAGACTTTAGATCCAGCCCTCAACTTTCCAGCCAGAGCCAAATCCAGGCATAATTCGTGCAGACTTGTTCCAGGTTCCAGCGTCGATGACGTTGTCACGTCAAATAAACAGTGATTCGGTGAAATGGCACAGTTATCGAATCACGGCAAAGATGGGATTAGGAGTGGTGCACGGACGGCGGACGATTCACGTCAACGCGTCTGCGGCTGTGAGCCCACCTACGTGTCTACAATATCAAATCTACAAGTGGACATTGAATGGAAGGCGGGTGAATTCGATCAATCAACTGAATACTGTGCCCCCGTAGTAGTGTAGGTCGTATGGCGTTTAATGCGACGTGAAATATTATGGCGTTTACATTATGACCGTCTTTATTTCCTCTACGATCTTTCTTCATGAAATGTCCTTTTATGCTGCAGTTACGCTATTTTAGGGTATATATCTAATATCTATTACTAGCAGATGCCAGCGACTTTGTCCGCTTGGATTCTTATAAATCTCACTTGGGGGTGGAATTTCCAAAATTCCTGAACACGTAATTCTTTATTTTTAACCGACAACACAAACACCGATTTTCATCGATATAACTTTAAAAATGACGGACTTTCATACAAACTTTCATCTCCCATTTAACCCACCTGGGGGTAGATTTTCCAAAATTCCTTAAGCTCATAACTCTTTATTTTTAACCGAAAACCTAAATACCAATTTTTATGGATATAACTTGAAAAATGACGGACTTTCATACAAACTTTTATCCCCTGTTTAACCCCCTTTGGGATGGAATCCTACTAATATTATAAATGTGAAAGTGTGGATGTTTGGATGTTTAGATGTTTGTATGTTTGTATGTTTGTATGTTTGGATGTTTGTTACTCAATCACGCCGCAACTACTGAACCGATTTGGCTGAAATTTTGAATGGAGATAGCTTATGCCCTGACTTAAAACATAGGCTACTTTTTATCCCGGAAAAGTATTCCTGTGGGACTAAAATAGATAGAATCTTCCAAAAACGCCATAGAGGGCGCTGACTGTTCTTAGGTAAATCACGTTCACATAACACATTATTGCAATAGTTTGCTGTGTTGCATGCATTGGCAACACATAGGCTACTTTTTATCCTGGAAAAAATGCACAGTTCCCATGGGATTTTGAAAAACCCGAAGTCTATATCTACAACTATAGGTAGATTATTATAGCGAACTTCCTTGATAGAAAGTATAAAGGTTGGAAAAGGGATCGGGAACGGGAACCGGGAATCAACGATTCCCTCGGGATTTGTTCAAAACCGAAATTTACGCGAGCGAAGCTGCGGGCAGAAGCTATCACACATAATCACAATACCAATCCTACTAATCCTACTATCCTACTAATCCTACTAATCCTCCTACTATCCTACTAATCCTACTAATATTATAAATGTGAAAGTGTGGATGTTTGGATGTTTAGATGTTTGTATGTTTGTATGTTTGGATGTTTGGATGTTTGTTACTCAATCACGCCGCAACTACTGAACCGATTTGGCTGAAATTTTGAATGGAGATAGCTTATGCCCTGACTTAAAACATAGGCTACTTTTTATCCCGGAAAAGTATTCCTGTGGGACTAAAATAGATATAATCTTCCAAAAACGCCATAGAGGGCGCTGACTGTTCTTAGGTAAATCACGTTCACATAACACATTATTGCAATAGTTTGCTGTGTTGCATGCATTGGCAACACATAGGCTACTTTTTATCCTGGAAAAAATGCACAGTTCCCATGGGATTTTGAAAAACCCGAAGTCTATATCTACAACTATAGGTAGATTATTATAGCGAACTTCCTTGATAGAAAGTATAAAGGTTGGAAAAGGGATCGGGAACGGGAACCGGGAATCAACGATTCCCTCGGGATTTGTTCAAAACCGAAATTTACGCGAGCGAAGCTGCGGGCAGAAGCTATCACACATAATCACAATACCAATCCTACTAATCCTACTATCCTACTAATCCTCCTACTATCCTACTAATATCATAAATGTGAAAGTGTGGATGTTTGGATGTTTAGATGTTTGGATGTTTGGATGTTTGGATGTTTGTTACTCAATCACGCCGCAATTACTAAACCGATTTGGCTGAAATTTTGAAAGGAGATAGATTATACCCTGACTTAAAACATAGGCTACTTTTTATCCCGGAAAAATCTACAGTTCCCACGGGATTTTGAAAAAAACCGAAATCTCTAGCTACAACTATAGGTAGATTACTATAGCAAACTTCCTTGAAAGTAGGTGTAAAGGTTAGAAAAGGGAGCGGGAATGGGAACCGGAAATCCACGACTCCCTCGGGATTTGTGAAAAACCAAAATTCTCGCGGGCGAAGCCGCGGGTATTCTCTAGTTCGCAATAATCCTTCCTTAGTGTGCGCCTTACGTTATAAAAGGAAGCTATTGTGAAAATTTCAAGTTTCTAGCTTCAGTGATTTTGGCTGTGCGTTGATTGTCAGTCAGTCAGGACAAGCTACTTTATATTATTACTAGCTGATGCTAGCGACTTCGTCCGCTTGGATTCTTATAAATTTCACTTGGGGGTGAAATTTCCAAAATTCCTGAAATACGTAATTCTTTATTTTTAACCGACAGCACAAACACCGATTTTCATCGATATAACTTTAAAAATGACGAACTTTCATACAAACTTTCAACTCCGATTTAACCCACTTGTGGGTAGTTTTTCCAAAATTCCTTATACTCGTAACTCTTTATTTTTAACCGAAAACCTAGATACCAATTTTCATGGATACAACTTGAAAAATGACGGACTTTCATACAAAATTTAATCCCCTATTTAACCCACTTAGGGATGGAATTCGCAAAAATCCTTTCTTAGTGTGCGCCTACGTTTTAAAAGGAAGCTACTGTGAAAATTTCAAGTTTCTAGCTTCAGTGGTTTTGTCTGTGCGTTGATTGTCAGTCAGGACAAGCTACTTTATATTATTATAGATAGATAGATAGATAGATACATAGATAGATAGATTATCTATTACATATAATCTCGGTTGGAACGGCATTCCGAACCAGTGGTAGATTCAATTGACGATTCAAAAGTACTTGTAAATGTTTATTTGAATAAAAAACTTTTCTATTCTATTCTATTCTAATAACATCATAAGACTTATATATACCTACATTAAATATTTTTGCAAAATAATAACTGGGGGATGTTAGATATACGTAGGTATTAGAGGGTAAAAAGCTATTTTTGTTTATCTGTTTGTTTGTCTGTATGTTTGTGCGCGCATCACGCAAAAACTACTTAATCCATCGAAATTTACCTAGCCTTTCAGAGATTAGCCGGTAATCTTTAAAGTATTTCCTTTCTAACAAAAAAATAATTAATGAAATCGGACCACGCGTTAATGAATTACAGCTATAAGTACAGATTTTGACTTTCATCCCCTCTCCCAAGGGAACCGTCCTGAATTTCGGGATAAAAAGTATCCTACATGTTACTCCATACCATAGTACGAACTTAAATCATGCCGAGTTTCATTTTAATCCATTCAGTAGTTTTTACGTGATGCGCGCACAAACATACAGACAAACAGACAAACAGATATTGAATAGAAGCAGGCGTTACTTTGCGGAATTCCATGATATTATACAATGAACACAAAATTACTTTGCTATAATCCGCTAACAGTGACTTTGTAGGCACAACACCACACAAATTCACCACAAAAACTCGACGATCGTTTCGCTGTAGGCTTCATTTAAAAGAAGTTTTGATCGAAATCCGGATGAACTGAACTCTTAAAAAATTATGGAGGAATGTTACAAAGACAAGCACGTGTTTAAAATCATAAATGAAATTCAAACCGACTCCAGGTAATCTTGTCTGCCCCACCCCTAGATTGTTTTCGTAGACATTCGTAGCAAAACGAAGATCGAGTAGGTAAAGCTGAATGAAGGGAAGACGTAGTGGGTCTTCTGGCGTAGCTCATTAAAAGAAAACTCCAATTTTCACCATTTGTTCTAGAACCATTTTTAATCGATACTTTTCAGTAAAAACTATTTTTAACCATTTTTTTTTTGTGTAAAACAACTTTTGATTTTTTTTTGCATAAAAAGCGCTTTTGACCGGTTACGATTTCCGACTGTTCTATACATTTAACATTTAAGTATCAGTTTCTGAAAATATTTCAGTTACTGAAATTCATTATTCAAATAAATAAATTTTCATTTCATTTTCATAATCCTGTAGAAGGTTTCAGGAGTATGTCTCTTTCAAAGTATGACTAAATAAAATATTCTCTTACACCCTTCAAATAAACGAGAAATGTTGGCTTTGATCGAGTCGATCTCAGTGCTCCCTTAAAAATTCGCGATATATAGACGTTGAAGTATGTAGGTAATTACATTATAATATAATACCTCTAGGCTCTGTGAACATAATATGAAACGGGGCTGGTATTATTCTAAAAAGATGCCTTAAAAACCAAAATAAGCCAAACAAAGGATGCAATTAAATTTGATTCTGTGCTAAAAACGCGTACTTTAATAGATACATTATACTGATGTATTATAATAACCCGTTCGGAACATCAAATCAACGAAAGTATATTTTTTTGATCCATAAACATATTTATAAATCTTATAACATGCGGTAATTTCATAGAAGCGCTGACAAATACGAAAAAGTTTGATTGGTTTCAAATCGTACGAAGTTGTGAAATCATCAAAACTCATTAAAAAGTAAGAGAAAATGTCGAAACACAAATCAAATAAACTTAGCTGTATACTGGCTTGCTTTTTTGTTCATAAAGTTAGATTTCGTTTTTTTAGGGTTCCGTACCTCAAAAGGTAAACAAGTATAAATTAAAAATTTAAAAACCCACGATATTCGCAATTTAGTGGCGGCGGCCATCTTGGATTTGCAATAGTGCTATTCTACTAGTCAAGCCCTTTCATTTGATATGTATATTAAGTGAGTTGTGAAAAAATATGTAATCCGCCATTTTGTAGCGGCGGCCATCTTGGACCGATTTTCATCAAACATAGCTAACAACACTCTCGACTTATTCACCTTTCAAACAAAAAACCTGCATTCAATTCGGTCCACCCGTTTGAGCGCCACAGGGGAACAGACACACACACACACACACACACACACACACACACACACACACACAGACATGTCAAACTTATAACACCCCGTCATTTTTGCGTCGGGGGTTAAAAAGGAACCCTTATAAGATCACTTTCTTGTCCGTCTGTCCGTCTGTCCGTCTGTCCGTGTGTCACCACCAATTTTCTCAGGAACTAGCAAGTTGAAATTTGTACTAGATACTAAGGTCTATAGTCCCTATTAGATGTATAAAAATTAAGGTCCTTAGTCTACACAATAAAAATATATGGGCAAATTTAGATTTTCACGAAAATTTGTAAGTACCTAAATTTACCTTAATTTTCAACTTTTTTTATTTTTCGGAATTTTCCCTTTACTTGATCTGTACTTGCTTTTAACCAAAATTGACAAATCTAGGTCAACCGGAAGTACCCTATAGGTTTTGGGTCGAAAACCTAAATGGTAGTTCCAGTTGACCTAGAATTACGAAATTTGCCAAAAAGCTAGGTCTTACAGCACAAATAAAGGAAAAATTCCCAAAAATAAAAAAGTTGGAAATCAAAGGGTGTTCCCATACATACATAGTTGACGCCAATTAAGATATACCTCTGAGTTGTATGGGCGCTCATACAATTTAGAGGCCTAGCTTAATTAGCACCTAACTTTTAAGACAAACTAATGAAAAACAGATTGTACTTATACTTCTGGAGTACGGAACCCTCGGTGCGCGAGTCTGACTCGTACTTGGCCGGTTTTATTTATTGATGGCATAGAGATGTTACTTGAATTATAGAGAAGCCCTCAGCCCTCTTCTCTATAACAAGTTATAGATTATTAGTTATAGATCTATAACTTGTTATAGATCAGAGGGCAGAGAGTGAGCTAACCTAATGGATAAATTAGGATAATGAATAGGGCTGTTGCCGCTGTAGCCATTTCAGTGACCATCTCATACATGGTCATGGTGATACTATGCTCATGCACATTTTTTTAGAAAAAAAAATCATGCTTTTTGATTTGTAAATATACTCATATTTTGGGTAGTTTTGTGCTACATATTTTTATTCTATTCTATTTAAGGGAAATTAATAATTAATTGTATATGAAAAGCAATAACCAGCAAATAAAAAAGATATCAAAAGAGCACAAACTTTTTTCTCAGTTTTTACCATAAATATTGATTGCGCACCAAAATTTCTTTTCTAAAAACTTACTTAAAAGGCCGTTACAAATAAAAAAAAATTGTTTGTATACGTTTACAATCGACAGTTAATTTACTATCGACGCGACAGTTCCTTAATCCCCACGGCTTAGGAGTCCAGTCTGTAGGTTCAGGATTGAGGACGCTGCAGCATCAGGATTGAGGAGTTGTGATCTGGAGTTCAATGATGATGTCTGGACCTGGTACTGACAGTATGAGGTCACAATCCACTATCCACGGTGTCTAAATATTCAACGCTTAGAAGTGCAGTACACTGCAGCAGCAAAATTAAGGAGTTGTGACCTGCAGTTCAAATCTATTTTTGGTACTTACAATATCAATTCACAATAAAAAATTCCTAAATCCGCACAATTTAGATGGGCAGAACTTCTGCAGCATGATAATTGAGGAATTACTCTTCCACTCTATCCTTCCAGAAATTTTAATGAGACCTCGCAAAAGTTTTTTATTGACTAAGCGATTTGAATATTTCTATATCGAAGAACAATAATGATTGCTTAGAAAAAATTACACCCTATTCGATGAAATCCAGTGAAATAGAGAGTAGGGATGTAAAATGAAGTACGCATCCCTACTCTACATTAGGTCACAAGTAATTCAGAATGAAATCTGAACTCTCCAACTCCATGCAGCCTTATCTGTCCTATCCTTAGAGTATTGTTATAAAATTCTAAATTATCGCCAAGGAGGTCCTGAATGAAGCAAGCCTTAGAGACCGAGTGGAGCGAGGGAGGGCTGTGGCGAGCGAAGCGAGCCGCTCACATCAGTAGCAAAACGAAGGTTGTGTAGATAAAGCTAAAAGGTAGGTGAAGGTAGAAGCGAGTCTTCTAACGTAGCTTATTAAAAAAAAAACATTAGCCAGTCAGTCAGTATTTACAAGATCTCAAGCACACTTTGTTTCACTGTTTAGTGCAAAGTTTGATGATAATTTTGATTATTTTGTACTCCAAGTGTCAGATGGTGGTGAAGCAGGCCCTTATTGTTTCAGTTGGGAAAAATAGTTGGTTGATTACAATTTTGATATAAAATTTTTGTGGTGCGCAAAGCTTAATTAATTGTGTATTATATCGAATTCGCTTTAACGTATGAGTTTCATTTGATTTATTTTGGTATGTACATTTTGGATATGCAGCTAGTGTTTTTGGATGTAACACTTATAGGTATATTTAGTTCGACGAAATGGGAATTTGTTTGGTTTTTAGTTAAATGCCATGCTTGGTTTAATTACACGAATTACAGGCAATTTTTTTATACATATAGGCATGTTATGTTATGCACCTTAATGTAGGTACAGTAAGACTTCTTTTATAAGTTACATCGACAATATTCGTTAACGCAGCGAGGAATAATCTCGCTGACTAATTTGAAATTCAAGAAGAGCCTTGTGCTATGTCGTTTATAACAGCGGACGTCACCACGACATGTACGGAACAAACAATAGAGGATGAAAGTATGACCATATTGAACTGCACAGTGGTACAGCGAGTAAAAATATAAAACAAGTGTAAATTGAAAATTTAAAAAACCCCCGACATTCGCCATTTAGTGGCGGCGGCCATCTTGAATTTGCAATAGTGCTATTCTACTAGTCAAGCCCTTTCATTTGATACCCATATCAAGGGAGTTGTGAAAAAATATATCATCCGCCATTTTGTAGCGGCGGCCATCTTGGACCGATTTTCATCAAACATAGCTAAGAACACTCTCGACTAATTCACCTTTCAAACAAAAAAAACCGCATTCAAATCGGTCCACCCGTTTGAGCGCCACAGGGGAACAGACAGACACACACACACACACACACACACACACACACAGACACGTCAAACTTATAACACCCCGTCGTTTTTGCGTCGGGGGTTAATGAGGGCGCGTCCTATGTGCGTGCTTCACATGAAGAGTCTCTTCCGGGCCACTGTTTCATTACTAGATGACCGGAGCGACGGCGACCGGCCGGCGGTGGTAAAAAGCTGGCTTTTCCCTTTGTCATAATATTTCGTTATGTCCGGTCTTATGCTTCACATACATCAGGTCGGTGCTTGAAGTTTTGTAGCCGCAATTATAGTTGATGAAATTGTTTGGTGGGATTTTATGAGAGCGCAAGTATGAAGTATGTTTTCTATTGTTGGTATGTCATTATTTTGTAAAATTATTCGTGATTTGCACTAGTTGGTTTCTGCCTAAAGAGGTTTAGTTACCGTAAATGATATGGAGGTACATAATTATTTTGCAAAATAATGAAAATAACTCTGAAACTTAATAAGTAATGCAAATTACTTCGTAACATTTTCCTTTAACTCATAGAATGTTACTAATTGCAAATTATACTTAATTCTTGAGTTTGGGTATACAAATTAGAAATCAGGATGTAAAGTTGTGTGTAAGTAAATTTTGGATCAATTTCCTCATGGTTGGTAATAAGTAGATTATTTTACTTTTCTGAACCAGTTGTAGTCTATTTCTATTACAAAATCAGATGAACATTTACGTTCTATAAAAGCCTAAAATTTTAGACATCTACTTTAAATATAGCTAACTTTAGAGCTAACGCATAGACAATGTTTTTGGCATGCGGATCTGCGACTTGGTCGCTTTTAGTAAGCTAGAATCTACGAGTGAATTTTTATCGCCGCAATATAGTACTCAGTAAATTGCTAAAAATCAGACGGTCAATTGGTAAAGGGACCGAACGCCCAGGACACAGAATAGAGAAACAGGATACAGAATTTTTCACAACTGTTAATCTTATTATTTGAAAATAAAATTTGTCCGTTCGTCGCTTATGCATTCCCGAATCGTTTACCCGATTCAGCTGAAACTAAGCACAGAGATAGCTCATATCCTGGATACGTACCTACATAGGATACTTTTCAACCCGGAAAATAATTTCACCGAAAACGTTCTTTATGCGTTCGCATACCTAACATTCATACGACTGAGCTAAAACTTAGCACAGAGATAGCTCGCATCCTTGATGCGTACAAAGGATAATATACGTTATTTCGTCCCGAAAAAAGTTCCCCAGGAAGGAAACAATGTCGCGGTTGTCATCTAGTATTTTATATTCCTAATTAACGACATAAAAAGGGAAGAAAATATTTCCAACTAGAAATACTTAGTTGCAGTGCTTATTGCCACAGATAGGAAAATTCCACCACAATCCAATGTTCTTGTATAAATGCGGCGTTCATTTAGTTGCGCTGGGTTATTACCTAACTTTTATCTGATTAGAAACTAAGCATCTCGCTCATAAGCTTTTATGATATTCCAGGAATTGTTATACTTAGTTGTGATATTAATTTCTTGAACTCTGCATATTATTTGCAGCTATATACTGACAACATATAATAATATAGACATTTTTCATTTTCGATATAAAATACAATCGCATTTAATTTTTAGGCAAAGTAATAATCTATACAAATAAAAGTGTAGTGTCTGTGTGTGATTTCGAAATAACTGCCTCTTATTAAGCTCATAATATGAGACCGATAACATATTATAACATAACCTAAACTCAAGTTTTTGTCCATCCGTTTGTTTGTCTGTTTGTCCGGGCTAATCTTCAAAACGGCGGAACCGATTTGGACGAAACTTTCACAGATAGGTAGAGAATTTGCAAGGAATAAAAATACAATATACAATATTACAAATGCAAAATATGGTTAATATTCTCGAAATATTGAGGATTCATGCATAAAAAATAAAAACTTTTGATAGGGACAATACATTTTTACGGTCTAACCGCTGCACTGATGTTAATGGAAATATGCCATAGAGATAGTTTGCATTCCGGAGACAGGCTACTTTTATCCCGAAAAATAAAAGAGGATTAAAAAAACAAGTCAATTCACGCGAATAAGTTGTGGACATTATTTTTAGTTCTTTTTTTTAAATTACATCTATATTATCTACCTATCTATTATCTATTACCTATCTATATTTAGTATTTGCAAGAAAAATTAAAATAAAATAAAGAGCTAAATTCCGACTAAATATTAATAATAACATGATGGTTTACAATAAAATTTCCTAACTTCAATAAAAAGTTGCGAGGGAATAAATGATGCAAGTACGAGTATAGATCGTTAAAGTCATAAACCTTTATCACTGTAAAAAAGTTCATCAATTTTTGATTTTTTAAGAAGAAAATTAAATTTATAAAGAATTCAGAGATATTAAATATTTGCGTAACGAATACAAAATAATTTCATACTATTGATTATTTCATCCAACTATTGATATCGTTAGTCGACTAACGTTTCTAACATAATATACTCATTACTCGTACATATCGAAACTGCAAGTTGTCACGTGGTACGCGCCTGAAATAATAGACCATATAAATAAAGTACTTCCTGAAATCTTGAACTTCATGATGTGATCGGGAAACTGCATTTCTTCACTCAGCACAGCATGGGTTGTAGTATTGCAGACGTGATTTTCTTCCTGCCAGTTCATGACTTCTACGAAGAAATTGCTTTTTTTATAAAATAAAATACTTCCTGAAATCTGGAACTTCATGACATGTGGAAACTGCATTTCTTCACTCAGCACAGCATGGGTTGTAGTTTTGCAAACTTGATTTTCTTCCTGCCAATTCACGACTTCTCCGAAGAAATTGCTTTTTAATCAAATAAAATGTTCACTTACCCTCGAGGCGGGTGGCGTGCAACGAACGACGGGTTGCCAGGCTGCAGCTATCACGCGGCCGCTCTGTTGAACCCCGCGACCACAACTGATTTTCCACCGCGAAAACTTCCCTCGAGCACGTCATCACTCACCCCATTTCCAGCCGACCAATAGGACCCGTCGATTTTAGCGAAGCCTTCCGATCTCGGCCGAGAACCGCCGAGTGCTGGGGGTGGCGATTGGATCTTTTAATCTGAAACGTAAATGCATACAAAAAGAAAATAAGTGAGCTGTAAGCTTCCGTGCACGGGATGTAGGCCGTAGCCCGTAGTGCCAGCTCGCGCAACAGGTACAGCTTTCTCACTCAATCTACGAGCTTCACGGCTACGATTCTTTTATGGCTACTTAACTTTATAGTGTTTCCGAATGGATGAGTGCTACGAATAAAATAGTGTTGTATTGAATGGTTAAAGCCCATACGTTACATGAAAATAAACAGATAGATTAATTTGGTATTTCATCGATTTAAATATACCTTACTGTATTTTAGTAATGAAAAAGGAAGGTGAACTTGTCAAATTATAAAATGTCTAATTTACAATTCAAATGGTTTGTTTATAGGAGTCGGACAGGATTAAAGAGCAAATTTATTCCTGTGACAGGATTTTGGTTATCGTCCTGATGTGATTTTCTGTCTTTTCTTGATTCTAGCAATACGATTGCAAAGCCACGTAAAAAAATATTTTATTTGTGATACACGCAGCGATTCATTTGGGGATACAAATATGGCAATGGATTGCGGCCGTTAAATTTTATTTTAACATTAAAATAAATTGAAACAGGTCCATAATCCTCTTTGATTACGTGCACCGCAAAATACGTAGGTTATATCGTGTGTAATTGAAATCCCTTCAAATGGATTGTTCGGGCGAGTACGTGTGGCCCATTAGATTACTTGTTTAATTCTTGACCACAAGTAGCGCAGGCGGCAGTCGTAATCTAAGTTGTAAACTAAATCTTGGGGCCCGTCTCACATATCCCCAGTAAGCCTGGCTTGCTTGCTATTTGAATGTGCCTCGAACGACCACGAATTAGTATGCGCGCTCCATTCGCCCAACGTCCCAATGGGTACGAAACCACCTATTCTCTGAATTCCTCTCAACTTTAATCCGTTACTTAATATTATAAAGATTTATTATGCCTACTGTGTATCGGGTAACGTGTAATTTTAGTCAGTTAACCATAATAATTTTACATCTTATATACCTAATTTGGATGTAGTTGCAACAAGCAGACCAATAATTGTAACTTAAAAAAATTATAAACTACGAAAGTAATTATTCATAGCCAAAACAATTACAGTCTTACTAGGTACTTGCTTACTACAAAGAAAATTGTTTTGTTTTAAACCGCTTTATAATTTGATACCTATTGCTAATACGAAAACTGTCAAAATGTCTTTAGACATTATGTAAACTTGTTTAATTAGTGTCTAAAGACTTTAAATTTGTTGAAGTACCTAAGACTAAAACTTTAATTTATTTCAAAGTGATAAAATAATATAATTTATAAATTTAATACTTTAATTATTAATTAAGCTCATAAGATTGCGAGTACTCATGGAATATGCCCCGAACGTGGCTCAATTTGTAAGCGGGATCTTGGGATATGTTCATTTAGTAATAACAGAACTAGCGCGGAATGATTCCGGCGGCCGGCGGAATTATGTAAATATGGATTCAAATATATTTGTGCGAATAAACATTGTACTGCTTGGGGATACCGGGGAGACATGTTTGTTAACAATAACGGACAAACTAATATAGAATACTACGGTTTCGTGTCAGTAATGGGAATTTCACATTGAAATTGTCGCGTTTGTTTGGGCAAATATACCTAACTCTGATCATTATTGATTACTCAACATTTTTAGGTAAAAGTTAAAGAGGTGTATCACACTAATATTATACAGGTGAAAGTTTGTGTGTATGTATGTGTGTACGCGTGTTTGTTACTCTTTAACGCTGCAATTACTGAACCGATTTGACTGAATTTTGCATGGAGATAGATTATGCCCTGATCTAACACATAGGCACTTTTTATCGTGAAAAATCCAAAGTTCCCGGGGGTTTTGAAAAAAAATTGAAGTTTGCTATAGCAATCTACAGCTGCAGCTATAGGTAGATTACTATAGCAAACTTTCTTGAAAATAGGTATAAAGGTCGGAAAAGGAAGGAACGGAAACCAGAAATCCACGATTCCCTTGGGATTTGTGAAAAACCGAAATTCACACGGGTGAAGCCGCGGGCAAGAGCTAGTACCTACTGTATATGATAAAAAGTTTCACTATTTGCACTTTGGCTCAAAGACTAAAAAATGTACTTACTTATTTTCTAAATAATAATTCCTTTTCTAATACCTTAGTAAGTTACATGTAAAATGGATTTCAAAATAGAGAAGTTTGAAATACAATGTCCACAATACAAATGAGTAATGAATGCTACAAATCATATTAGTCACATAATCTTAGCAAGTTTAAAATCGGATTTTAAGTAGATCAAATACATATATAATCTTTAAAAGACATCCAAATACCCAGACATAGTCTTCTCTGTCTTACACCTAGAGTTTTTGTAAAGCGCAAAGTTTGTGAACAGGCAATCTTAGAAGCGACTTACACAACCAGTCAAAGTGGGTTTCAGAGTTTCACTGGTCCGTGTAGTCACAGGTTAAAAAGCTGCATTGCGTTGAAAACTGAGCGTCTATATTTTATAGCAAAATATTAATCTTTCTTCATAATTGAATCCATATGATGGTCAATCTATAAACATAAATAAAATTGATGTGTCTTTCTATGATTATGAAATAACTGCCCTTTAAAAAGTATTATGATTATTTGATTAATTTTAAAATATGTATTTGTTGTAAAAAAATAGGTATTTCTATCTGTGATGTTTAAAAAATTTTTGTGTCTCTTTCTGTCTGGTTTTTCTTTGTCCAGAATAATCTTTAAAGATTTATACAATACATGTCAGATTTATACAAGAAGTGAATCTAGGCTACATCATCATCATTCCAGGAAAACAAAGAGTGCTCTCGGGATTTTTAAAAATTCAACGCGGACGCGTAAAAGATAGTACTAATTAGGTATACCTCATAGTCTAATCATCTTCGTCTTAGCATTTGCTGTATTCAGTTTACTTTGTAGCTTAATCTTTTATGCATAGAAGGAAGATGCATACATCAGATTAGCAGCAATGAGCGTATACGTCTGTAGGGCTTCGAGCAATTTAAAAATTTGTCCCGAAGGCGTCGCCTGCGTTGTCTATATTATGCGGGCAAGGCACCGGCCGCCTGGCGCAAACCGCCCGGCCCCCGCGCGCAGATTTATCACTGTCCTAGAGTTACCTTATTTTAGTGGTTTTCACTACATCGACTCATATCCTTATCTACTCGAAGGCATGCCGGACTCGCAAATCGCCCTTCCATGGTCCTCCGTGATTAGCAGACTTATATACACTTAGGAATGAAAAACTAACGCTACAGGGTGCGTTTTTTCGTAAAAAATGTAATAAGATATTATATTATTTAATCACATTAATATTATAAAGGCGAAAGTTTGTGCGCGCGCGTGTGTGTGTGTATGTTAGTTACTCTTTAACGCCACAATTACTGAACCAATTTGGCTGAAATTTTGAATGGAGATAGATTATGCCATGACTTAACACATAACAACAACCTGCTTTTATCCGGGAAAAAATCACAGTTCCTACGAGATTTTGAAAAAATTAAAATCTGTAGCTACAGCTATAAATAGATTACTATTATAGCAAACATCCTTGAAAGTAGGTATTAAGGTTGGATTTTGGAAAAGGGAGCAAGAACCGGAACTGGAAATCCACAATTCCCTCGAGATTTGTGAAAAACCGAAATTCACGCGGGCGAAGACGCGGGCAGAAGCTAGTATAATATAAAAATTACAACATTGATGAGATCTATTTCAACATCAAATTGAATTGATGAACCTGAATTTGACTGTGAAGTCTAGAAATATCTGCCTACTCAGCAAAAATTAAGTTTAAGTACTATACGTTTTAAAACTCAATTGTATTGTATGCGAAGCACATTATTTATTTTTATTTATTTTTTAGTATTATATCCAACGTCCAATAACGAGCATGTAATGAGCACATTTTCAGATTTATTCATAACTTTTAAATGTTATAAACTATGATGCAGGAGTTGCAAGAGATTTATGTCACGTCTATCAGTTGAGACGGACGACGATGAAATGTTTAAACTCCATTGCATATCCTGGATTCGAACCCTGTGCACACCACATGGCTCTGGCTGTAGGTACTTAAACATGTTTCATGTAAACATTTTTAACCCCCGACGCAAAAACGACGGGGTGTTATAAGTTTGACGTGTCTCTCTGTTCCCCTGTGGCGCGCAAACGGGTGGACCGATTTGAATACAGTTTTTTTTGTTTGAACGGTGAATTAGTCGAGAGTGTTGTTAGCTATGTTTGATGAAAATCGGTCCAAGATGGCCACCGCTACAAAATGGCGGATTACATATTTTGTCACAACTCCCTTAATATGGGTATCAAATGAAAGGGCTTGACTAGTAGAATAGCATTATTGCAAATTCAAGATGGCCGCCGCCACAAAATGGCGAACGTCGGGGGGTTTTTTAATTTTTAATTTATACTTGTACTTGAAGAGAAATATACTTTTACTTGCGCAGTTTACAAAGAAGAAGCGAACGGTGGAGAGTTCTCACGGACTTGGCGCGGACACATTTTTCTTACATAGACTTACGAGGTAATTACCCGCACTCCGTCTCCGCCCACAACTGTGTGCTTAGTCTAAGATCGGAGCACTCGAAAACGAACTCGAAAACTATTGACCGAATCACAAGTGAATTCAGAGCAAAATGAACTCAAATACTCGTATTTTAAAGTCGTAATTCTATAGTTCGAATATGTATTTTACAACATTTCTGCTTGGGGCGCTCGTTGTGTTCGAATGCTGAATGTATTGGCGAACTCAAACCTTAATACAAGCCATTTTAGGTCTATTTTACTCTGAAATCGATCAATAGTTTTCGAGTTCGTTTTCGAGTGCTCCGATCTTAGACTAAGCACTCTGTGCCCACAATTACTGTGCCTAATTTGTATTTCTTTATTTACATACACGAATTGCGGGTACAAGCACGGCTATAGGTACACATATATTTGTATTGTTTGTCTATTCTAATCTTTCTCAGCTCTATAGCACTCACCTAGTGGGGCGGACGCAGGCTGGGGGGGCGCGAAATAGACTTGATTGGAAACCCTATTCCATATTTATTATGGGCCTATTTTGTCATGTTTATTGACGCGCTTGTCGTGTACCTCAGTTATTAGCTAACTTTCAAACTGAGTGTAATAACTGCTACGAAAAATTAAACTATATTGCTAGGTTTAGCTTAGTTCGAAATCTGTAATTCGTATAACGGAAATGTTATTTCGCAATTTAGTATTGCTTTCTCAATCGTTTATAGATATATTATGATCGGTAAGTATATTAAATTAAAATTGAACTCATTCAATTCAATTGAATTATACAATTAAATCTATTGCAAACAATACTCAACATACACTACAGCTTTTATTCGTTATGGTGTATGATGAAATAGGAAGTTAGGTGGAAGGTGGAATAGGTGCTGACTAATTTCCGGAAAATTCACAGTACAAGTGTTAAAACACTCCCTCTGGTTTCAACTTTTTACAGTCCATGTTTTTCTTTGTCTTTTATATTTAAAGTAAATAATGTAAATGAAACAAACTTTTATGTTCAATAAAGATATTATTTATTTATTAATAAAGGTCTTAATTTATGTAACATGTTACAAATTTTTTACGCATGCACACCCACATTGTTAAATAGGTCTAACATATTATTGTGTTCACATTACTAAAACTTGTGTTATGAAACATGTTTAATAACCTTGTATTTAAATTGTCTGAACGCGCTATTATATTTAATTTTAATCCATTTTACTAAAACAAATCCTTAGAATTTTTGCCGATACATAATAGTCCGGTCAAATTAGACTAAAAAATAGGGGTGAGGTTACAATAATTCCCACCTGGCTGAAAATTGGTAGGATTGTTCAAAACACATTATAAATGAAATGTGAAAAGTTATTGTAGCCTTGAAAGTCTAAATTGACTGGGCTATAAGGTATTACCTACTATACGTCATTTAACGTTATCCTAAAAAAATATGTTATCATTACTTTTAAAAACGAATAATATTCTACGTTGCGGTAAACTATTCATGTTTCATTAAAAGTTTGTTGCCTAACTGAAGTTCGTCATACCGAGGTATTGGCAAAATTTCTTGAAATCGCAATGTGAAACCAATATTATAACTAAGGAACTTTTTGAAGACCAAATGAATTTCTTTATCGCGTGGTCGATCTTCATAATTTATAAATATTATTTATAATATATATAGAACTTTCTTGATAAGCTTATTTTATATAAAATAAAGCATATCAAGAAAGTCCTTTATAAAGAAATCTTAGATTTTATCACACTATTAAAATTACAAAAGTGGCTGAAATAGAACACGTTTTTCTTTGGCTATACTTTACACAAGAATAACATAAGAATAAGGATCTAACAATAGATGTTGTATATAATATGAGTGCCCTGCCCAGACAACATGAAGACAATTCGATTAACTAAAATCTCTACGCTGACAAACCTCTTGTGTAAGTATGGAAGAAAATAATACCTATATGAGTATTTTGTTTAGAAAATTGTGATATAAAAAATCACTGAAGTGAAATAAAACATGCTATACAAAAATTGGAATGCTGAATTCTAGACTCTAGGCAATGGAACAATGCTATAAATTTTTAAATAAATATCTTTGAAAAAAATCAAGGGCTGTGTCGTGAACACGGTCGTGTGTTTCACCTGAATAGGTGTACGGCGTTTGTTACAGACCATTGCCTTGATAATATTTTCTTTGAGCGTATTATATTATGTATGTCAATTCAACGGAAATTATGTGACGCAGCGAAACGCCATCACAATGACGGCGCTCCCACCTCTGCAGCGCGCACGATGCTCAATGTAACGAATTATTTGATCATTTAGCTATCAACTGGTATATTTAAATTTTGGATGTTAATGAACGATTATTATATAGCTGAAAAACTAATCTATATCACGGTTTTTGTTATCATATTTAGAGGCAATTCTTTTGAATTGCCTCGCAATATAAAAGTTTACACGTATTCACGTCAAAACACTGCGATAATCGTTTCATAATCGAAATAGAAAATAAAACGTACACGTGAGGGGTGTAAGGCGAGAGCATATGTCGGTGTAATGAAGATTTGAGGATAATCGAAAGAGCGGCCGCTCGGCAGACGATTTATTTGCCGCGCGACCGTCCGGATAATAATGCCTTTAACGGCGCTTCCGGCCGTGTTCGGGCCCGTTGTGACGACCCACTGCACTTTACTCCCTGTTATAATAATAATAATAATGTCCTCCTGACCGAATTTCGGCCACGGCGGCCAATCTCAACCGAGGCAGAGACTAGCCATCTGCGCAGGAGATATTATAGTGCACAAGTGTGTGCGCATACACAGGTGCACTCTCTATTCCCTCACTCTCATAGTCCGATGGGACGCCAATGCGACACGACCGGAGAGAGATTAGGCGCAGGACCGACGGCTTTACGTGCTCTCCGAGGCACGGGGGTGTATCTAACACCGCCAACTTCCAACTCCGGGCTGGCACTGAGAATTTCTTGACAGAAAAACCCAATAACCTCATTTTTTTTTATTGGCCCGACCCGGGAATCGAACCCAGGACCTCGTGATCCACAGTCGAACGTGCTAACCGCTAGACCAACGAGGCAGTTACTCCCTCCCTGTTATAACCCTGATGTCGTGTAGTTACCTGCAAAATATCATTACTTTATCTTACGATTCGAGTAAGATTTAAGGCGGAATGTACGCCTCTTAATTTTTAAGAGCATCTTAAACATTAGCAGCTTTACTACGAAAAGATTAAACCAGTGTTGAACAAGACGTGTTTATTTTCAATTTGATAACCAATACAAAAACTGAAGAGCGTTAAGGTAAAGTGATCAGTTAAACGCGTTTAAATGTTTTAGTAAGAATGATTACATACAAAAAGAAAGTCTTGTATACAAAAAATTAAAACGAACAAACTTGACGTAACTATAAATATAATTTATCCTAAAATGGAAATCTTAATAGGAAAATCCCCCGATGGATTTAATATAAGCATATATTATTACATACTAGATTCTGCCCGCGGCTTCGCCCGCGTGAATTTCGGTTTTTCACAAATCCCAAGGGAATCGTGGATTTCCGGCTCCCGTTCCCGCTCCATTTTCCAAACTTTATACCTACTTTCAAGGAAGTTCGCTATAATAATCTACCTATAGCTGTAGATTTAGACTTCGGGTTTTTCAAAATCCCATGGGAACTGTGCATTTTTTCCAGGATAAAAAGTAGCCTATGTGTTGCCAATGCATGCAACACAGCAAACTATTACAATAATGTGTTATGTGAACGTGATTTACCTAAGAACAGTCAGCGCCCTCTATGGCGTTTTTGGAAGATTATATCTATTTTAGTCCCACAGGAATACTTTTCCGGGATAAAAAGTAGCCTATGTATGCCCTTTAAATCAGGGCATAAGCTATCTCCATTCAAAATTTCAGCCATATCGGTTCAGTAGTTACGGCGTGATAGCGGAACAAACATACAAACAAACTCACTTTCCCATTTATAATAGTAAGGATTATAGCCAATTCCACAGCAGCAAATAAACTAATATTATGACAGTACCTACGTATGGTATTTTTTTTAAACGATTATTTTTAGTAACTTATAAAATCCTTAAGTTTATAATTAATTTGAAACGAGTTTTACTTTTTGTACAAAATCGCTGCGGTCTACGCTTCTCGGAAAGCTATGTTTCTAATGGTGCAATCATAGTAAACGAGGCACGAAGACCTTACTGTCTGCAAGCCGTGCTACTCGCCTGTTGATAGACTTTCAACCTCGCTTTAAGTGTTTTTGCAAACCTCTCAGGGTTAGAAAATAATGTTTCGCATACGTGATTTTGAAATTTTATTTAAATTAAGTAATATATAAGTACTTTAATAGTAACAAGCGGATCCCGGGACTTCGTTCGCGTGGATATTGGTTTTTTTAAATCCCGTGAGAACCATTTTGTTTACCCTAAGCTCCTTTGAGCTCATACCTTGCTAAAAACTGTTAAAAGTTCATTGGCGGATATTTAGGTAGATCAAAATGTAAACATCCGCCAGTGAAAGTCCCATCAAAATCGATCCAGCCTTTCAGATCAGAGATTAGCCAGTAATCTTTAAAGTATTTCTTTTCTAACAAAAAAAGAATGAATGAAATTAGACCACGCGTTAACGAACTACAGCTAAGTACACATTTTAACTTTCATCCCCTCTCCCAAGGGAACCGTGCTGAATTTCGAGATAAAAAGTATCCTATATGTTACTCAGTATGAACTTAAACCACACCAAATTTCATTTCAATCCATTCAGTAGTTTTTGCGTGATGCGCGTGATAGATTATTGAAAATAAATGAAACCTATTTTGTGATTTTTATCGAATAATTGAATATTAAAATGTGTGAACACTATTTATTATTTGCGTGTGCCAACATTTGTTTACTTTGTATTCGTACTTGTGATGTTGGTAATGTATTTAACCTTAGCAAGGTTATATTTTTGTTACTAAAATATGTGTAGTTTTATTCAGAGAAAAGACTAGACATTATTAAAATAAATAATTACCAATTTTACAATGCGAAGTATTGATAGTTAATACTTTAAGAAATAATGTTATTTAAACTATAGGTCAATTGACTATCATAGAGCAATAAGAGCCATCATAGAGATTCATCAACACAAGTTTTCAAGTAATAGAATAACTACTTAATTAAATTACAATCTTGTTTAAAATATATAAAACTACTTCATAAATATTTAAATAATAAATTATTAAGTTTAAGAGTATTTTTGAGCATTGATTTACTGTAATTATGATCAATTGTACTTCAACTGACTTATGGCTTTTGTATACTTTTCTTAAATAATTAAAAACAAAACATAGTATTAACCTTTAAGTACCGACGTGTGGTCTGACAGACACCTCGAGAGGTCGAAAAGTCTGATTACCTATGTTAGCGAAAAACTATCCTACTGTGCTTCTCTCTACCCCTCGGGAAGTCGCCCAGCAGCGTTCCTGCAGAGTGGCAGCGTCGGCGCGTACTATTTCGGTAAGTTTTGATTTTTATAAGATCACGAGTGGTCTGTCAGACCACTCGTCGGTACTTATGTAACTTTTTTTGGATGCGACTTTTTTCAGATTATATTGTGTTCTCTTTTATTTTCAGTCAGTTATAACAATGGATTAGCCAGGTTTTTCAGACATGAAACGGGCAGCCATAAATAAAAATAAAAGTGTTCCTGTAGGTGAGAAAAGATATCTAACACTGCTTCAATATAAAGACCACCAAGAACATTTAGTGGAATAGCTAAATGAGAGTTCAGAGTCCGAATCTAAGGATATCTACCCAAATTTTACTGCTGGAGAGTGACCATAATTCAGCACTTGAACAGACTGTGATACTTGTATGAAACACATGTGCCTACAATGCAGTAAGCCTATGCAAAGACTGTTTGTAAACTTTGATAGTTCCTGCAATTTGATAACCTGTGATTTTTGAGAAAACGGTTGGTTATTAAGGTTTTTTATTTTTTTATTGTTTATGTAGCTATTAATCTTTAAGAAAAAATTGTGTTTAAGAAAAAATAACAGTATTACTGATACATATGAATTATTAAGATAAAAGTTAATTTTTTCAAACGAAGAATCTATGAATGCTATATTAATGCTTATAATCAGTAATAAATGTGAAAACTTCTACATTTTGTTTTACTTATACAATAAGTAGATATTTAACAATACATAGAAATATTTTTTTTAGAAGAATAATAAGAAAAACAAAAGTTTTCGATTGGAAAACTATGGTGGTCTGGCAGACCTCACGTCGGTACTTATGTGACTAAAATAGTACGTCGGTACTTAAAGGTTAACTGGAAAATAATGTAAATTATTGATAGTTATGTTAATTAGTATCTGTAAATGTATATTTATTAGAAACTCAGTTTAATTGGTGACTGTGAGAATAATGGTTTGTTATGTTGTAACTACTGGATTAGGAAAAAAGGTGGAGGTAACAGAGTCTATAAAAACGGCTGTTTGGTTGAATAAACAGTTTTTAGTTCTACAAGCCGCCTAGACTAAAGATAAGTATTCTTTTGTACCTGTATATCTGATTGTTATTGTTATATTCACTGTGATAATGTGGCCAATTCTGTTGTACACAATCTCTAAATCTAAACTAAAATGACAGGTCTAAATATATTCCTGTCTCTTTCACAATCCTCCCTGCTGAAGGGGATAGCACTATTTTTAAACCTGTCAATTTAGTTTAGGTTTAGAGATTGTGTACAACAGAATTAGCCACATTGTGTTATTAACCCTTTGGTGTAAAACTCTATTAATTAAATTATTGTGTAAATGGTAAATGTTGTGTACCCACTTTAGTTTGCTGATAGAAAAGATATCTTATGAATCATTGAATAATATAAAGAGTAAAGTTTTAGATCTCGTTTTATTCCTTTTCTTTAGTAGTTTTTCCTGAAGTAAATAAATTGCTTACTCTTGAGTATCATACAATATTGCTTATTTTATTATAGGTTAAATTCCTTTGTCTTGTTAGTTGTACTTTTAGTAGAAAGGGACTCTACGAAATTACTTACCTTCTTACCTACATATTTTATCAAAACAAAATAAAGGTATACTATAGGTATATAGCTTTCTAAATTCATTGCATATTAATTGCATAGCAACCGCATAGTAACCGCATAGTAACTGCATAGTAACCTCGGTGCATAGTACCAGAATCTAATTGTAGCTTTACCTTTAATATTTTAAATTCATAGTAACTATTATAACTTAATAAATTGAGGCTCTACCGTACCAATATTTTAAAATCAGAAGTGGGATCTGAATTCTTTTCTAAGGCAATTGTTACAGTGTTTTTTCTTACGCAGGTCTTGAAGAAACAAGAAACAATGAATCTAAAAGCCGAGCAGCTTCAAAGAGGATGTGACTCTTTAACACCCAATCAACGCAGCAATGACATCGCGCTATCCGTCATCCATCCCGTGAAGAGAGATAGTGACGCCGAGACCTGGTGCCAGATCATCGAGTCACGCGGCGCCGAGCTAGGATGGAGTATTTCAAAAGGCAGCTAAAGGCGGTAAGGCCCTACGAGATTCAGCCTTATCTTTGAGACTTGGGTGCCAGATCAAAGTAGATATCGCAAGAGTTTTAGTAAAGATGTAAATCCTGATAAGTGTTGTGTAGTGAAAATTTTTTCTGAAAATGATCAAAGGCAGTGTCGATTCATCAGACTCGAGTGAGTCATTTATTGAGTGATATGAAAGAGAAGAGTTAAGATTTATATAAAAATATAAGATTTTTGTTTGACTATTGTCGGAAAGTCAATCGAGCTTTTAAGTAGTGGTGTACGGGAACTAAATTTTAGAAATAACTAAGACCATTTACTGTTTGAATTATTAGGGACTGTTAGGGCCGTTGATGCCCCGCTCTGTTGCTATGCCGCTATGTCCCATCAGCGGGGGAATAGGCACTTGCTTATAACGATCGGAGGCAACTAGTCTGCTGGGTTGTTGGCTCCACTCGGTCTGGATCTTCACGCACAGCAGGTGGGAGGACCGAGAAAGAGAGTCGATAACTAGTAGGTTAGATTAGTTCTAGAGACGGTCAAATTGAGAGATATATACATATGTCAACTATAATAAATATATTAAGTACAACCAGTTATAATATGTCAGACTGGCCAAACGGTTTATAAGAAGTTTAATTATTTATCACTAAATTCCGCTAGACGAAAATCTACTGGTTTTGCTCTTATTTGATTATTTGTCGGGATTAATGGTAATATACCCTACATACAGGCTCGATTGAATAATGTGAATGATAATGATAATCATGTATCTACATCAAGAACTAATTGATGTCCGTGCAGAGTTTACTAGCTCACCGACTAGTTAATGTAGCGAGTAATTTTAAAAAGGCATTTTGATTTATTCAGGCTAGAGAATCTAGTATATATAATATTGGGGACGTAATATTTCATATAAATAAAGATCACAGACGTCATTGATAAAGTAAAAGCCATATTCAAAGGTGGGTTAAATTCAGAATGTGTGTACTAAATGTTTTTCTGTCCCGTGAACTTAAAATTATTTTCAATAATCAAGCTTTGTAGATATTATGTCTTTTAATAAGCTATTTCATATAATATGTTACTATTACTATTTTTTTTGGATAACCTGTCATGTTTCTCGGCGTGAAATATTTCATAATTCTGGTGTGTGTGTACATATTTATCAGGGTGATCAAATCGCTTGTTTTAAATAATGAATTAAGTATATTATGTTTAATAAAATAAACTATCAAGCACTACATTTAGTTGTCAAACGAACTTAAAATTCCAAATAATTTAGCAAATGAAGCTATTGAAAAATAATTTTAGATTAAAATTTCTCAGAAAATCTCTATCAATTTAGTTATTATGTAGTAACATTATTAAACTGATAAAAATAAAGTCGCGGTTACATGTTATAATTATACGTTTTATGTTTAAATTAGGCTTCACCTGTCCCCTCTTAAATCAGATTTTCATATTTGCCATTGTATGTTATTTTTATAATATTTTGTCATATTTATTGTCTAAAGGATATAATATTGAACTTCATAGATCGCAAAATCCAGTAAGGAATCATAAAATTATATTTTTTTTTTATAATAGTTATGTTTGCAGAAATGACTCCTATGACAAATGCAGAATGACATAAAGATTTAGAATTATATTAATCACAACTAATTTACATTAAGATTTAAAAAAAGAAGAGAATCATACTCTAAATAAAAATAAAACTGATCAGAGAAAGTAACAAAAAATTAAAATTTTGAAAAATGTGAAAATGCAATAGTAAAAATTATCCTTCATTTGAGTTGAATAATAAATGTCTTCAAAATTAACTGAGATTAATTTGAACCATAATTTGAGTAAGAATAATCCAGAAAATGATGATGATAATGATCAGTTCTCTATGGATGATTATCTGAATATATTTTAGGATCATTACCTTAACTTTGACTGGCAGACTTTGGTTAAATTATAGGATATCATTGAAACACAGTTGAGAGTATTTTCAAATAAAAGATTATATTACTACCTTCTGTAGAATAAAATACTGAATATAATATTTTTATAATTATAGTTAACTATATAATATAAGATTTTTGAAGCTTTCACAGCTATGTGAATTAACTGTATGCTTATGTTGATTGTTTAATTATGATGATTAAAGAAATTGTTTCTTTAATATGTTATTCAGTATTATTTATTTATTTATCTATTTAAGAATCTCATACAATTTATTGACTGATATTTTAACTGTAAAACAGTGATTATATTGAGGTTTATTTTGATTAATTAATGATTAATTTTAATGGTTTCCTACAATTTTTCATTCACAAGACTTTTATAATTGTAATATTGAAACATTGCAAACACAAAGTTTTAGATATTTTAAGTAACTATCTAATTAGGTACGTGTAATTCAATCGTATGAAAGTGATTCCGTTAGATATCTTATCCACATAATTTTGTTATTTCTGAAAATTTAATATTATTGGTTTTAAATACAAGTGTCGTTTTTAATCACAACATATTTAAAATTCAATACAGTTGAAGCAAGTATCTAATAATATTAATGGCCTATAATAATTTTAAACTGTGAACTTATCTTTATAGTATCAGTTTCTTTACAACTTCTATCAATATCGTTATCAACAGTTTCGTTACTTTCTGAGGTTTGGTACATATTTTCTGAATAAGACCCCCATATGTAATTATTAATATGTTAGAAATTTATCGATTTTCGATAAAAGAGAAAAGAGGTTTAAAGGATATTGTTATTGCCAAGAAAAAGTTAAGACGTTTGCCTGGTGAATGGATAGATCAAAATGTCAATGTTGAAATTCATATTGAGAAGAGTTTTAATTAAAACGTCGATGACCATTGATAGATTATTATTTTATTTTTGAAGTAATGTTAGCTTTTAGAAAAACAGTATGGTGACACTGGATAGAGTTTAGAAAACAGTGTGTTATTTTGTTCGCACACTGGTGGATAGGTGGATAGAGATTAAAAAGACAGTGTGTTATATTATTCGCACACTGGTGGATAGGTGGATAAAGTTTAAGAGGACAGTGTATTGTATTGTTCGTACACTGGATAGAGTTTAAGAGGACAGTGTATTGTATTGTTCGTACACTGGATAGAGTTTAAGAGGACAGTGTATTGTATTGTTCGTACACTGGATAGAGTTTAAGAGGACAGTGTATTGTATTGTTCGTACACTGGATAGAGTTTAAGAGGACAGTGTGTTGTATTGTTCGCACACTGGATAGAGTTTAAAAGGACAGTGTGTTGTTTTGGTTCGCACACTGGGTAGAGTTTAAGAAAACTGTATAATGATTTTAGTTTTAATATTCTAAAACAAATTTGGCAAGTAATAAAAGTTTAATGGTTTTTGTTTTATGTACTTATAAACTATGTAATGAAATTTTTTTTGTCGTTTTGGTTCGAGAACGAACCACGGTCAGTCTGGCCGTGATAGATTATTGAAAATAAATGAAACCTATTTTGTGATTTTTATCGAATAATTGAATATTAAAATGTGTGAACACTATTTATTATTTGCGTGTGCCAACATTTGTTTACTTTGTATTCGTACTTGTGATGTTGGTAATGTATTTAACCTTAGCAAGGTTATATTTTTGTTACTAAAATATGTGTAGTTTTATTCAGAGAAAAGACTAGACATTATTAAAATAAATAATTACCAATTTTACAATGCGAAGTATTGATAGTTAATACTTTAAGAAATAATGTTATTTAAACTATAGGTCAATTGACTATCATAGAGCAATAAGAGCCATCATAGAGATTCATCAACACAAGTTTTCAAGTAATAGAATAACTACTTAATTAAATTACAATCTTGTTTAAAATATATAAAACTACTTCATAAATATTTAAATAATAAATTATTAAGTTTAAGAGTATTTTTGAGCATTGATTTACTGTAATTATGATCAATTGTACTTCAACTGACTTATGGCTTTTGTATACTTTTCTTAAATAATTAAAAACAAAACATAGTATTAACTGGAAAATAATGTAAATTATTGATAGTTATGTTAATTAGTATCTGTAAATGTATATTTATTAGAAACTCAGTTTAATTGGTGACTGTGAGAATAATGGTTTGTTATGTTGTAACTACTGGATTAGGAAAAAAGGTGGAGGTAACAGAGTCTATAAAAACGGCTGTTTGGTTGAATAAACAGTTTTTAGTTCTACAAGCCGCCTAGACTAAAGATAAGTATTCTTTTGTACCTGTATATCTGATTGTTATTGTTATATTCACTGTGATATTGTGTTATTAACCCTTTGGTGTAAAACTCTATTAATTAAATTATTGTGTAAATGGTAAATGTTGTGTACCCACTTTAGTTTGCTGATAGAAAAGATATCTTATGAATCATTGAATAATATAAAGAGTAAAGTTTTAGATCTCGTTTTATTCCTTTTCTTTAGTAGTTTTTCCTGAAGTAAATAAATTGCTTACTCTTGAGTATCATACAATATTGCTTATTTTATTATAGGTTAAATTCCTTTGTCTTGTTAGTTGTACTTTTAGTAGAAAGGGACTCTACGAAATTACTTACCTTCTTACCTACATATTTTATCAAAACAAAATAAAGGTATACTATAGGTATATAGCTTTCTAAATTCATTGCATATTAATTGCATAGCAACCGCATAGTAACCGCATAGTAACTGCATAGTAACCTCGGTGCATAGTACCAGAATCTAATTGTAGCTTTACCTTTAATATTTTAAATTCATAGTAACTATTATAACTTAATAAATTGAGGCTCTACCGTACCAATATTTTAAAACGCGCACAAACATACAGACAAACAGACAAACAGATAAATAGACAAACAGACAAACAGACAAAAATTTCAAAAATAGCTTTTTTACGTTCTATTACTTATCCCCCAGTCATTATTTTGCCAAAATCTTCAATGTACAGATACGGCAATTCTACGATTTTATTATATGTATAGATATAGAATAGATTATGTATACGACTTCTATAATAAATCGCGTCAGACTGGTCTCATGTACGTAACGTATACATAGCTATGATGCATAATGACATCAGGAGGTTGATTTTACTATAGATATATAGAAAAATAAAATTAAATGACCCAATACAAAATATTGTTATAGCTCCACTTAACACTTGTTTCTTTTACGAAAGTATTTAAAAAGTGTACGTAGTGTATGTATGTAGGTACGTAACGTAGTGTATGTACATAATGTTAAATCCTGTACGATGGTACGGAACCCTTCATGTGCGAGTCCGACTCCTGGATTTAATAGAATAGAATAGAAAATAGAATAGAAAAGTTTTTTATTCAAATAAACTTTTACAAGTACTTTTGAATCGTCAATTGAATCTACCACTGGTTCGGAATGCCGTTCCAACCGAGAAGAACCAGTAAGAAACTCGGTGGTTGCTCTTTTTAAAAATAACAATATAACGATTTATGTAAGTACATGATTGAAATGCCGTCTCGCGCATTGCTGGAACGAGTTAAATTCATGCTTTTTTATCGTTTATATAATCTTCAATTGTATAATAAGCTTTTATAAGAGCATACTTTTAACAGAGTTCTTAAACTTGTGTAAAAGCAAGTCTAAGTCTAAGTCTAAATATGGTAAAAGATGTCATAATGACTCGGTATAGATTGCGTATGTTAGACGTCGGACCAGTCTACTTAATTCTCCTCCTGTTGATTTGACATGACTTACTTATTACTTTTAGAGATTCAGATCTGATGGAGTGCGTTTTCTCTATTTCCTTGCTGCCGGTCCAACGCTCTCTACCAGGTTTAAATACTTAGGTAGATACTACTTACTTAAGATTATTGCACTATTTAAATAAAAGTTTTATTGCATTTTTAACATACTTATTCGCAAGCTAAGTTGTATTGGGTATGGCAGTTTTGATTAAACCTGATCAGTTTCTATGCGACATCTTGTGGATGAACTTGGTAAGTATTTAATAAAAACAAATAACTAACCACGCCTCAGCAGACTGAATGTGATTCGTGTCTTATGTTTTCTTTCAACCGTACGTCAAAGTTAATAAAGCTGAGGTTGAGTTGTTTTCATTATAACACACTGCGCCTCGGCACCACTCCACTCTGCTGGCTTGCAGCAGTTAGCAGGACTTAATTTTGCACTCTATGTACTTAATTTGACCTTTACTGAAAACTAAACACTTACGCCTAACATAGGTATATGTCGGCGGTAAGTGAATTCATACTTTCAGCTGCGAAGCTCCGCATGGGAAAACTATTCAGGGGCAACTCGAGTTTTGTAGCCGAACATAGTTAGAGTTTTATTCAAATGGAGGCAAAGCTTGACAGGCGCGCCCACCGGATATTGATTTACTGGGGCCAATGAAGCTCGGTTCCGTTGCAGCCTCCGATACACCACATAAGCTTTGTGATGCGTTGTGGGTAATTAATTTTCACGAGGTCGCCCGATATGATCGGGTACTTAAAACATTCAATTAGGGTTAATGAGCGTTTTTAGTTGCGCAACCGTTTTCTATATAATAGATATAATATTAATTAGGTGTTAGGTATTGAAATAAATCAAGCGATAGTTAAGGAGAATTTGAAATTGATTTCATTAAGGAGCTACTTCAGGTTAGGAAAGGATTTTTTATTGAAAAGTCATCACAATCCACCAACCCGCATTGGAACAGCTTGGCTGGTCTAAGCGCTTAATTCCTCTCCTTTATGAGGGAGAGAGGGAATGTGCCTCTGTGATAAGAAAGGAGGTTTGTGTCCAGCATTAGGACGTGAAAAGGCTGTACTGGGGTGTAAATAATTAATTTGATTTTTAACCACTTTATCATCACGTTTTCGTATTAATCACGTTATAGCCTTCGGTAGTGCTTATTGTACAATCTCTAAATTAAACTAAGATGACAAGTCTAAACGTAATTCTATCCTTTCCCTTAGTGTATGTGTATTTGATATACTCTAATTACGATATCAGTGGATATACTAGTAAACATTACCTTTTGTTTGTATTTCTTACTACAGGCTAGCTGTTACACTATCAGACTAGGATACAAAAATACACAATCTACCACTTTATATTTTAACATAAAGCATACATAACAAACATTTTTGTCGAAACCTATACAAGCTACACAGAAATCAATATTTCTTTAAAAATTTAGAATCGCAAAATATTATAACTATATAAACGGGCGATGACCATAGATAATCACACTAAGCAGATAAATCGGTGTACTGCTTTCTAAACGTTTGATATGGTATGAATAACATCAGAGGGTGATTCGAATGGATGAACCGCGCGGGACATGAACGTCGACATTGCCGCACGCTCTATTGCATACCATTTCTGTGGATGAGGCAAATATTTTAAAATACCTTACCCATTAAACGTTTTCTATAATCCTACTTGCAATACCGTATCGTATATAGATCTTTTCAGCCATGGCACCTCTGTTTACAACTAGTGACACCGACATTCTAGACCTCGCATTAGTAGTACAAAGTTTTTTAGTTAGTAATACAAATGATCTTGAGTGTAAAAAACGTGACAACGCTGGAGATATGTAAGTTAGTCTGCCAAAATATTGTGAAAATGTCTGACCACGTTCTTGTGTCCACACTAAACAAGGAAGTTGTATTCTCTCTCTTCTCTCCTAAATCACAGATTTACGCCAACGCAAATGTCACGCTAAGCTACTTATTCCAATTCTCGAAAAACTAGGATCAAGTAAATACAATAAATCTTTGTTGAAAAATTACAAGAACAACACGTGTTCTTATAGTCAATTTAAATTAAGTATGTCAAAAATTCAAATTAAATCATTATTGAACCAAGCGCGACTCGTTTTTACACGCTTTATATTAGCTTCACCGGTATGTATGTTTGTAACCGACTTCTTTGAACGCGATTTTGACCCACTTTAACCGGTCAGATTTCATTCAAACTTTGTAGATTTATCGAGGACCGATGACAATACACTAATTTGATAAGATTATTTCATTATTCAATTTGGAAAATAAGATTTTGTGTTCATTTCTCAAAAGTCGTCGGTAAGGAAAAACAATAAACATTCAAAATCGCACGGTAACTAACTGTAACTAGGGTAACTAGGATGCTTTTAAGATGTTATCGAAATGATAATCCTCTATACACCCATGCACCCCATGTTTTTTTTTTTTTTTTATAAAATGCATTTTTTTTCATATGCACACTATTATTAATTTATATTTATTAAAATTTATTTTCTATTTTTTAGTTTGTTTTTCTAAAAAAGCGTGTTTTTTAGTTTTTTTAAACTATTATTTATTCTTTATCAATCGTATGTTAAAGTAAATAAAGCTGAGTTTAAGTTGTTATAATTAAAAAAAATTGTGCCTCAGCGTTAAACCACTGCGTTGCTGTGCCTGGCGCCTACTACCAGAAACACAACCCCTAGTGATTGGAATTTATGAACCGTGCGGGATAATACCAACACCGCAGTTTGATTTCCTGCAAAAAGACTATGGCGCAAGCACTGCTCTTTAAACGAGGCACGTTTTATTAACTTACTCCAAAAATCTTTTTTTAAATCGAATAACTAGTTGTGACTTCACAATGAACAATAAATAATAGAAGAATTTTAGACTTGTTGTAAGTAAGTAGTTCAAGATAATTTTGACAAATGCAAAACACATATTTAGATGGGTAGTACATATTTTGTAGAGCCACGATTATTATCAGTGGGAATCGGGTTGAACGGGGACGCGGCGCGATTCTCTCACTCGAGAGATCACCTGAAAGTGTACCACTTAATAACTCACATCCTCTCTCGGTTCACTGGGCATCCGCTGGATCGTCACATATCTCTAAATATGGCCGGCGGAGCGTGGCGCTCACACCGCTCGGATTAAGCGCATCCGACGCTCGCTTGCCATGTGAGCTTGCTTTCATGATCGGGAAAATAATGTACATAACGAAAGCTCATTATAGAAGACAGATTAACTACAAAAGAATCGTCGAGTCTTAAATAAGTAGGTACCTGTCTACAAAAATATCTATGTACATAAAACTAAATAATTAATTATTATTTATTGCGAATGCTCATACCTAAAAAAACAACCTTAACTATACTGAAACGCGTCCCAGCGGTTAAGAGCTTTTTGTACATTGATGACTGTTTTTCAAATATAACAATAAAAAGGTCCTTTTAACTTTTAAAATATTTTCAGTATTCGTGGGCTACAGACTTCTATGTATGTCCATCTCTTTAAAGGTCTACAAAGTTTACGTAATAGACACTCGACGCTCGTTTAAGATGAAGATGATTGAGTTTGTATGTTGCTTCTCTTCAATAATGCTACGGAAAGTAGCTCGTAGAGCTACGAAAACTGTTTAAAAGGTTGATTGCAAGAGCATGTTACATTATAGATCCCTTATGACGTTGACACGTAATTACCTCAATGTAGAACGTAATCTGCATCGTAATAATATCCGCTAGCTAATAATGAGGCAGTTGCATATTTACCTAGGAAAATGCACAAGGTTTTCTTAACTAGAATAAAGTACGTGGAACTATTGAAGAGTTTAATAATATTCATTGGGTTCGGGCAATTTTCCGGACGAGCGGCGGCGCGTCTTTGATCAGCATCGACTAGCTCGAGAAGTCAAATTGACGAAGTAACTATGGCTAACAAGTCCTCAGAGCTTGCTTGTGTAATTTGATTTGTTTATATTTTATCTTTTAAGATTGTTATCGGAAAATCCGAGGATAATGGATTACGGTGTAGATTTTCCACTGACCTAAAAAGAGACTAAATGTAAGAGTAAAGTTTTTAAATGTTCTGAGGAAAGGATGGTATAACCAAAATAGTGTCAACTAATATTTGAATCAAATCTTTGATCAGGTCAATTTGATGAGTGATACGAATATATTTAACTAGCTGACCCCCGCAACTTCGTTCGCGTAGATATAGGTTTTTATATAGGATCGGATCGGATCCCATAATTCTTTTATGTACTACTAACTAAATGTAGCTTAAGTTACTCCTTATAACATTAAAAGTTCCATTAAAATCGATCCAGCCGTTTCGGAGATTAGCTGGAACAAATAGACAGACCGACCAACATAAAATATAAACGCACACCAGTTTAAAATAAGCCGTACGTTCAAAGATCCGGGTCCCAAGTTATTTGAACCCAATAAATGTGTGTCATTTCTGAACTAAAAAACCTATGACCTTGAAATATTTACAGGACAATATATAAAGTACTACCTTTCTAACAAAAAAAGAATGAGTGAAATCGAACAACGCGTTAATGAATTACAGCTAAATACACGTTTTAACTTTCATCCCCTCTCCCAAGGGAACCGTGCTGAATTTCGGGATAAAAAGTATCCTATGTCCTACCTCGGAGTATAAACTCAAATCGTACCAAGTTTCATTTGAATCCATTCAGTAGTTTCGGCGTGATGCGCGGCCAAGATACAGACAGACAGACAGACAGACAGACAGACAGACAGAAAGACAGACAGACAGACAAAAATGAAAAAAATTGCAGTTTTGTCTTCAGTATCGATTATAGAGTGCCCTCCAATAAAAAATTTCAAAATATCTTCAATGTACAGAATTGGATCTGTTACAGTTTTATTATATTATAGATTGAACTATGCCATTAATATTTTAGACATAGCACACTATGTGCATTTATTCTTGCAGTTGGTACCCACCCAGTATTATTTATTACTAGATGATGCCCACGGCTTCGCCCGTGTGGATTTAGGTTTTTAAAAATCCCGTGGGAACTTTTGATTTTCCAGAACAAAAAGTAGCTTATCTGTAGAAACCCGTCCCCAAAACGGAAAAATCCCGTGGGATCCCCACGATTTCGGAATACAATTCCTTACAGCATCAGGGTTGAGGAGTTGGATATGTACCTACTCGAGTTCATTCAACGATAAAGTCTTTAATTGGTACCCCCAATATCAATTTAAATAACCGAAAGTTTCTAAAACCAATAGTTTTTAGTTTTGTGGATTAGGTCTCCTACAGCATCAGGAGACCTAATCCACAAATGAGGAGGAGGAGGATAGGATGAGGAGTTGGAATCTAAATTTTTTATAGAACAGGGTCGCAATGTTTCTCTATCGATTAAAAAAAAATTACGCAAATCGGTTCAGAAATCTTGGAGATATCGGTGTACATAGGTAGAAAAACACAACTCCTCCTTTTTTGAAAGTCGGTTAAAAAAGTAGCCTATGTTACTCCCTGGTTAATTCTCTACTTGTATGTGAAGGTCCCGTCAAAATCGGTTCAGCCGTTCCGAAGATTAACCCGTTCAAACAGACAGACAGACAGACAGACAGACAGACAGACAGACAAAAATTTTAAAAACGTGTGATTCGGTTATGGTAGCGTTCAAATAACCATATGAGCTTAATATGAGGTAGTTATTTCGATATTACAGACAGACACTTCAATTTTATTTATTAGTATAGACTACTATATTTTGAATAGGCGTTTATTCTTCGAATTACACAAAATCAGTTGCGATCAAATACGAGTAGGGGAGTAGGTATATTGATTGATTCCTTTAATGGTTGTTTTTTTGTACACACTTATTAGTTCTCTATTGTTTAGATCATTTTTGTTCCCTCTTCACTAAAAGCGTTTTTCAGTAGTGATTCAATTTTCACCCCAAATAAAATGCTATTTTTCGACAATACGCGTTGATTGACGTTCCTATCTGATATGACCAAAAATTTTAACCGGACTTTGAGATTTCTGGTTGCTTTAAATTAGGAACATCATCTATCCAGCTGGTTTACTTAGTTAGTTTGACAGCAAAATGTATAAACATACTACTTAATAATAATTTACGCGTGATGTTCTCAGCTTCCTGGTGTTGAGTATTGTTGGACTTCTTTTATAAAATAGAGAGAAATATTAGATTTCGGCATGTATTTTACTTGCAGTAAAGTACAAATATATTGAATTTACTACGGTGCAAATGACAAATTTTATCAAAATCAACAAGCACGAGGGTGTCAACTATGGTAACGCAATTTTCCTTATTTTTATGGGCTCTTTACCTACTCGTATTCTCTCTACGAATACTCTTTTAAATCTGTGGAACAAGTTTTCTTATGTTTTTTACGTTAAATAGTTCTTTAAAATAACTATATGTATCTACTTGTTTGACAGTCGACTGTTAAACACACAGAACAAAGATGTTGTATTCTCTACATAGAAGAACAATTAACATCATTCTTGATTGAATGGTCACTTACCTTTGAAAGAGAAAATCGAGCTCAGCAATTGCCTTTTCACGTCAATTGTAGTAACCGAGGGCCTCTTGAGTACATCTCACAGTGTTACACTTTAGTTAGAGCTCAATACCTTTTATTGGTACTCGTGAACAGGTAATACAGATATTGGCTCGACGCTATTTCAGTTCATACATAAACCCATACCGATTCGATATACTTAATTTGCATTGAAACATTTTAATTTGATACAATCACATGCTTTTGGCACTGAAATTACGAAAAAGTTTGCGAATGTGATTTTTTTAAGTAAAAAAATCGCCATCTCAAATCATGTTATCTAAAATTAAAATCGTATATTTTATCGCGTGTGTCGTATGTGGGTAACAAAGCGCGTATGCTCATGTCACTGGTCGGGCCGATGTCGCGCCCTTCCGGTGCGCGGGCGCCGATGCAACCACCGTGACAAACCATGTACCTACCTAGATCACGGATTTTTTAATATATTACACAGGTTTATGTTACTGTTATAAGGTTTTTAATATTATTTATCAATAACAATATGAAAACTTTACTATACAAGTGTAAATTGAAAATTTAAAAAACCCCCGACATTCGCCATTTAGTGGCGGCGGCCATCTTGAATTTGCAATAGTGCTATTCTACTAGTCAAGCCCTTTTATTTGATACCCATATCAAGGGAGTTGTGAAAAAATATATCATCCGCCATTTTGTAGCGGCGGCCATCTTGGACCGATTTTCATCAAACATAGCTAAGAACACTCTCACGTCAAACTTATAACACCCCGTCGTTTTTGCGTCGGGGGTTAAAAATAGAATGAAAAGCGGCTCTTAAGAATGCTCTCCATGGCAGCGACAAATCGTTGGTGGGTGGAGTCTAAAACAGTGATTTCGGCATTTAGAGAGCGAGACATCTTCAGTAAAGAAGAGTACTAAAAATAAATAAATACATAATAAATTAATTAAATAAAAAAAATTTGCTTGAGAAATCATGATTTTTAGTGAAAAATGGCAAAGTAAAAAGATGCAAATATTAGGCAAGTTTTTACATTAACTAAAGACATTTGAAATTATTATTATAATAATAATAATAATAAATTTCTTTATTCAGGTAAAAACCCAAGTAGGTATAAAAAAAAAAAAAATATGAAATTGAAAATTATGAAAATTATGAAGTAACATATGATATGACTTTGGTCGTTTTTCAATTTTCTAGTTTCTTATATAGTTTGTTTACGCACGAAGTTGCCTCAAAATTTTCCCTAAAATAGTGATTTTTCAAGCGTCATAACTTTCAAAATAAATATAATTTTACTATTTATTTTATTTTATAGCATAGATAATGGAGATATAAATTCATATCTGGCTTAACTTTAGATCTATTGCGACAAATATTAGAATACGTATACAACTTACAGTTACATACATACACATACGTTACAGCAATATGATTCCCGAAAAGAGTTTTAAAAGTCTCGATACAAAATCAATAGGCTATGGTAACAAATATCTATCGGCTCTGTCTCAAAAATAAAGTGATCTTGTTACTAACATAGGTTCAGTGTAGTTTTTGAATTAGAGGTAGAAACATTAGTCGAAATTGGTCAGGATTATGTGGGCATAAAAAGGTTTGGCACGTAAAAAATGTATATATTATGTAAGTTCTCTAAAATGTTGTTTATTGGATATTTCAATATTATCTTTGTTGAATAATTAAATTGTCTTTATTAAAGTGCAATACTGAAAGGGTCCATTCTGTAAACTAATTAGTAGGTACCACGTACGTATATACATCAGTAGCTTTTATGATGCAATTAACGGGTACAGTTTAAGTGTTGTGAAAAACAAACGGGGTATCAATTTTAATAGTGACATGCTAATGGAGGCCCACCACTTGAGAGTGAGCTTTAAAATGTTTTCAGTGTATAAAATTCATTGTTTCATGAAAATACTGTTATGCATTAAAAATATTTCACCTTTTAGCCTTTTCAACGGTAAAATCACGAATAGTGATTTTGACTTTCGGCAAAAATTAATAAGTTGTCAATGTACTTATTACAATTGAACGAGAATACTAAAAGGCTATTTTCGCTTTAACTGAACACTTACAAGATTTAAGCTTCGTTGCTTCGAGAGGGTTCTTCATTAAAATAAAAATATTGTTTAATTCGAATAATGAACTGATTTCTTCGAATAATGTACGACGTGTTTTAGAATAGAAAAGTCTTTTTATACAAATAAACTTTCACAAAGCGCTTTCGGATCGTCAAGTGAAACTATTAAAGTTCTATTTTGATATTTTACACGGGACGGTAATCTAAGTATCGATTCTTAGATACACACCTGAACAACCAAAACATACCTGAACAACTAAGAATCAAATCTACTCTATTCTGCTAAAATCAGGATTTCATTGTATTCTGATCAACAATTCTGTAGGACAATTATTAGACAATGTATATTTCTTTCAGTTAAGATATTTATACAAAAAAAAATGTGCTAATTAGGTACTCTTCAAGATGAAATATCTGCCAGCAATAAGTCTACAATTCACGCATGCCATTTTCGCATTCATAAATCGGAGCGAGAGTGAAATACGACCAAATCACCAAAGTGAGATCGTTGGAGCATTTGGACACCTTTTATCGGCCGCCATAAGCCATTCACGTGTTCAAATTTTGTCAATTCAACGCAGCGGTTATGTAGAGAAGATCGGAAACAATTAGACAACTGTGGCATTGGTCAGCCGAGCGCATATCCGTACTGGCGTTCTGCCCTAGTGATACATTGGGCCTCACCTACTGTACACGCATAGCTCTTATAGCTTGCGACATAAATACCATATTCCATCAGGAATTTGTTGCCGATCGAACAATTGCAGATTCTATTTTTCTCTGGTAGGTATATGAGAGCGGGGAAACAATATTTGAGTGCACGCTTTGTAAGTATGATTTCAAACGGAATTGTTGCGATTCTTGTATAAATATTTTTATATTTTGTTGCAAATACAAATGTCAAAGAATCCTTTACGACGAGCTGAAAGTCGTAATTTCGACAGCCATTAAGACAGATATACAGGGCATAAGACAGGTCATTATTTCGATTCCAGGAAGAAAAAATACAAAATCTGTTTAAATTTTGGTCAGTTTATGTATAATATACGATAGGTAATATACAACAGGGCAACAATATGCATGTATGGAGGTTGTTCCGTAAACTAGTTTGTTTCTCGGCTCCTAAGTGCGTCCTGCACGATGCCATCCCGCCCGAGTACTTAACCTAATATTCTGTAATTGTATTAAAGGGCAGTAGAGCTAATTAACTGCCTCTCCGACTTAGTTAGCTAAGACGCCGAATTGATACGTGCTTTGCGGATCGCATATGTATAGGTATCGGTGAAGGCTTGCATTTCGGAAAATACAATAAATGTATCCACAATGAATGTCACTATCATAGGAAATGTGAATTTATTACTAAAAATTGGAATAAACGTATTTCTTATATCTTTTATATTTATTATATTATACTCTTCACTAGTAGGGTTAATAAATAATTTAGCTATGTACAAGTCTTTGTAAAAGGTAATTCTATTAACTAAAACAACTATAAGTAAACTTAATTTAAACTGTACAATAATGGCAAACTAACGAATACTACAACAAAGCACAATACTATATTAATGATCACAACCAGGTTTGTAAGCGGCGCCCCAGATATCCGCGAAGCATACGCTGGAGTGGAATCTGTAGAACATGATCAGTGGTAGGCAGACGTGACCGAGTATACTCCACAACACTTTGCCATAGAATTCGTATCTTTCGTCGAGGTTGTCGGGGGCTTTGTAGGAGAAGGTGTACAAGAGCCACATCGCCACGTTGCCGATGAGCAGGAACATGAGCACCTCCCTGCCTGGCTTCGAGCGCCGCAGCTTGCGGCTGTTGCTGCAACGCCGGAGTCCGTCCACCAGGAGAGTTGTTTGAATGATCACTTGGATCGCCTGAGGGTGAATTTTATAATTATTAGATGAAACTTTTGCTTTTATTTCATCAAATCAAGACTTCTTTCATCAAATCAACTTCTTTAATCAATACTTAAAAAATGTGAAACAAACTTTTCACAGCCCAACCTCTGATTTCTTTAATTTAAATCAATTTTAACGTTTGGCTCACAAATAGCTTGCATCCAGGTTACGGACATGTTAATATCTACGTAAAATGTACAAACAATAAAATAAGATATACAAATTATCTCAATGGTAAAACAAATTGTAATAAAATCTAAAATAAATATTTCGTCTTTCTTTCTTTCTTTCGAATCGAAAACGGTCGCAACTCACTTTTTTAAACGACGTAAGCCCGATTAGTATCGAATGCGTTCGGTGCGGTAATGGTACTAGTTGAGTTATAGATCGTTTTTTTATTATTATTACAATTTATTAGAACATAGAGAAAAATACGTAATTAAGAAAAGACTTTTTGGTTTTAAAATGAAGCTATTTTCAAAACTGGCTTACCATAACAACGACATCTATAGATTTGATGATATTTAATAAGTTGATGGTGGCAATCAGTGAAAACACTGTCTCCATGAAGAAAGCCGGCAAACATATGAACAGAAGGATATCATCAAGTAGTGATACAGGGTGTTCGTTGATGTCCAGCTTCCTCGTCTGATTGTAAGCGATCACAACAGCGAAGAGCATGAGTATGTGCAGTCCTAGTTTCGTGCAGGAATTGAGGAAGTAACCCAGTTCCAGGTACTCACTGAAACAATAGTGTATTGTTGTAGGATTTCTAGGATGTGGTATTAACAGATTATTGCAATATATTTGTTGTACGCGGCAGAGCAAAAAACTTGCGACGACGTATCATGTAATATTATTTCTATAGCTATATTATGTCTCAGTAGCTACGGCAGAACATGTAAATCTCACTTGGATAGTATCTATAAACTGCAAGTACGTTTGCTTAAAATAATAGTACCATACAAAATTAAAAATAAATTTAAAGATAATTATCATGAACTCTTTAATTATTGTAAAATAATGCCTATACATGAGAGAATAAAATATATATTAATAGTTGAAAACTTTTTTGATACGAATATTCAAAAAGTACGTAATTCATCAAGATTAACACGAAGGGCACCAATAAATAAACTAGTCATACCTCGAAGTACCAACCTGTATGGGAGACAGACCTTGGAGTGTCTCGTGCCTACATTGATTAACAGCTTACCTAACAATTTGAAACAAGAAATTACTGCGAAGAACATAAAAGAAAAACTCAAAACTTACTTCCTACAGTAATGAAATTGTATGTATAAAAATGGACCAACCTGTATATTATCATCTCGTAAACTGGTTTGAAGGCTAGTGCACGATTTTTGCGTCGCTATAGTTTTGTGTTTAAAACTCGCGCAGCGCGCTGGTAACTTCTTATTTCAAACTACCCACATTATATGTATATTGTATTGTATTAAGTGTACTTGGTTATAATATTATTATGTATGGTTATTTCGTAAAATTATTTATTATTGAGCGTATCTGTGGAATGCCGGTGTACGTATAAACTTGGTCAAGTTTTTGTTACACCGTAGCAGAAATAATTAACTTAAGTTGTTTAATGTATACTTGTTTTAAATAAAAAAAATAAATAAAAAAAAAATATTAATTTTCTTTAATAATTGAATCTTACTTTAAACTTGTATTGCAGGTAGGGTTTAAAGATTATAATAAATTGAATTAAAATTAATGATTGGGTTGAATCGAAAATAACAATATCCGTTCTATCCGCATGCACTGTTTTTTAGTGTATGTGTATAAAGTTTGTGCTTTTACCTAACTTTACAGAATAGCCATCTTAAATTGAAATCTATGACTATACAGATCGCAATTTTAACCCATAAAACATTTGTGAAAAAACAAGGAACTGAATTTGTTTTAACGATATTGTGTTGACACTACGACTGTTTTAGGGTGACATGGCCCAAGTTTGAAAGCTGGATGGGTGACTGACTTTGATGATCGGAAAAAGCCTTCACCTTCACTTATTACCTACAATGTATTATCTGATAACAATTGTTAACCCAATAGTATTACAAAAAGAAGTATTCTCAATCTGGCTGTTCATTAAATAGGCTAAAAACCTGCTCATAACGTGGCGTAGAATAATAAACAGACTGAGTAAAGAGCGAAAATACTAAGTACTAAACAAAGAAGACTTTTCTTTTCTTTCTTTTTCTTTCTTTTTTTTTTCTTCTAAGAAAAGCTTGAATATCTCGGCCACTTAATGAGACATCGAAAATACGAATTACTACAACTCGTCATACAGGGCAAGATCCAAGGAAAACGAAGTGTGGGGACAAGAAGAACATCTTGGCTGAAAAACCTACGCCAATGGTTAGGAAAAAGCACCCGTTCATTATTCAGAGCTGCGGTATTGAAGATACAAGTTGCTTTAATGATCGCCGACCTTCGAAAGAAGATGGCACTTTAAGAAGAAGAAGAAAGAAGACTTGGTACCTTCCAACGCTGCTGAAAACAAATCCAAGTATGAGCAACCCGGCGACGGCTACACTGAGCACGAGCCCTAGGAACAGGCCCTTGTTGGACGCGTGGCAGTCCGCGTGGATCACAATGTTACTCGTGTAGTCGTTCTCTTCGCTTGCTGTTGGTATTCTATGAACAGAAAATATCATGCCATTTTTAACCCCCGACGCAAAAACGACGGGGTGTTATAAGTTTGACGTCTCACTCTCTCTCTGTGTGTGTGTGCGTGCATGCGTGCGTGCGTGCGTGCGTGCGTGCGTGCGTGCGTGCGTGCGTGCGTGCGTGCGTGTGTGCGTGCGTGCGTGTGTGTGTGTGTCTGTGTCTGTGTCTGTGTGTGTGTGTGTGTGTGTGTATGTGTGTGTGTGCCTGTCTGTTCCCTTGTAGCACTCAAACGGGTGGACCGATTTGAATCCAGCTTTTTTGTTTGAAAGGCGAATTAGTCGAAAGTGTTGTAAGCTATGTTTGATGAAAATCGATCCAAGATGGCCGTCGCTACAAAATGGCGGATTACTTATTTTTTCACAGCTCCCATAATATGGGTATCAAATGAAAGGGCTTGACTAGTAGAATAGCACTATGCAAATCCAAGATGGCTGCCGCCATAAAATGGCGAATTTCCGGGCTTTTTTAAATTTTTAATTTATACTTGTAATGGAACAATAATGGCTGACTACGTGGCGAATTCTCCAAATATAAAATTTGTAAAAAGCAATATGCAAAAGTTCACATACAAAAATATTATATTTAATATATATTATTTTGAATTTTGAATTAAAAAATAATCAAAATCAAACTGATTTAAAGAAATTTGCGATTGATGGACAGCATTATGGTGCTTAGTTGACATATTTTTTCTTCCTATAAGAAAAACCTTGAATTTTAGTTGATGAATGAGTCCACGCTATTACCTACACTTATTCCTTATATTATATTTTCTTTCTCTCCTTACATAGCGCCAAGGATGTCTTGTTATAAAATGGTACTTTTTCTAGATTTTTATTTCTACGTACGATTTTGCCTACATAAGTTGTACGTACTTGCAAACAGTTTGGTTGTCACCCGAGTCAGAACTGCCGTCTGAATCTTCGTTGTCACATATTCCGATATGGTTCCAGATGATGTAATAAACAGCAACTGTAATGTATTAAACAAAATTATTGTTAAGTCAAGAATTATTTGACTTCACTTGACTTGAAATTAAAAGCTCGTTTAATAAGTTAACCATACACAGTAACACTTTAACCTCTCAGCTGCCGCAGCTATATTAAATATGAGTCAACTGCTAACCAACTCGTCTTAGTACGCGCCACGTATACCTAAAATGAGCTCTGAGAAAGGGCTGAAGTTTGAACGGAAAAACGGCAAGATCTACTGTCGCTGTGTATGTTGTTCTCGTTTTTCATATAGTTTGTTTTTTTGTCCCTGCAAACAATTTTATACCTTAAAATGCCGAAAAATAAAACTTAAAAACTCGTTCAGACATAATATGTCTTTTTAGCAGTTAACGGAGGTTTTGAAAAAAGACAATATGTCTTTTGGCCAGTTGAGCGGTTAGTGTTACTTATGGGTTACGGCTCCTATGTTGATGGCAGTTGTGTGCCTACATCGTTCACAAATACTATTTGTGCTGCAACGCTGTCTGTAATGCTGTAAGGGTAAGGACAATCCTTGCAGTTTTGTGTTACACAGGATGAAGTCTTTACTTGGTACCCAAGTACCCTTCTACTACCCAGGTACCCTTCTTGCTTACCCAAAATAACACTATGGACATCGCGATTTAAGTTGGCAACACCCTTGCAGAATCAAAATTAAGAAGTTGTAGCCCGAAGTTTACAGAATTTCATTCCATCGCAAAATTTCTAACAATAATCAAAGGCAAGGAAAATACGCACCAATGAGGATATTATATTCCACGCCGAATGGGTACATATAGGGTGAAAAATTTTCAATAATTGACGTGATAGCCCGAGAACCTGTACAGTTTTCGTTGTGTAGTATGCTTACATCGAGGACAGGCACTTGCACTAAAAAAGAAACCAAAATTAAAAATGGCTGCCTCATTATAAATGGCTCTAAAAAATGTAGTTACTAATAATGTGGCTTATAGTACGGTAGCACTAACAGTTGAGCAAGTCATTTTATACCGACTGACAATCATAACAATAATAGTTTTTTCCTAACAAATTACAGATCCGAACGTCTCCTGCTGCGATAGTGGTGGAACTAAAAGATGCAGGTTGAAAAAGTCATTGTATTGTTACGGAGAACCTTATGAAAAGGGAATAAGATAATGTTTGTGATCTTTTCTACAATCAAAATAAGAACGAAAAATCACGTAGAAGCGGTGGGGAAGCGATTATGTACCTTATTCCCATGTTATAATGTCACATCTTTTAGAATACCTCCACTGCGGGTGCGTCGACTGATGCTCACTTTATTAATTTCTGAACATTAAACAACTGATTGAAATAAAATTCATTCGGTATAAAATCACTAGAACATTTGCAACGCTACCTTCTGTACTTACTATTAAAAAAATTAAAAATTATTTTACCGAACACAGTCTCCACTGGAGGTTCTTCTGGCACAGTTCTGTTGGCATATAAAATACCAGCGTATATAGTCAAAGCGAGGACTGTCTCGCGGACAATGTTGTAAACCCAAAAACACAGACTGCTGCCTATCATGTGCATGAAACCGAAGTGGGCTAAACCCTGTTAAAAATAATTAATTAATACGTTAGATTAGGTTCGGTAACTATTTTCTTCAGGTAAAATATTTTACATAATATTTTGCTAATTAATTGTAATTTTGCGTGTCTACCACTGGACCTCTATTAGTAAAAGTAAAATGGACTGGCTATGACGACATAATAATAAAATATCTGATTTTAACAAAAGTGAGATAAAAGATGGTTGAAAGTAGGTAATGTCAATCATGAAAATAATATTCGAAGATGCAAAAAAAAAAGAACCCTGTTCTTCGATATAAGCGATATTATCGCAAACGGGAATTAAAGTGACCAAGCACTTAGTGACACTAACACGTAGGGATATATTTAATAAACTCTTCACGTTATTCAGGAATTTATCAAAGTTAGTTTAATTTAATTTAATTTTTAATTATAACTACGGAGTAAAAATCCTAGTAGATACATACCTGTGCCTTCAATATATGGACGTTAGAGTATTTGAAGATGAAGTAGAGCTGTATAAAGCAGTACAACGGGCTTGCGATGTCGTAAGCAAATTGCGGATAATCTATACACTCGTCGTTGCTAATATCATCGTCCACGAGATAGCCCACTTGGACGGTTATCTGCAGCACGGAGTGGATTAAGTGACCCAGTGCAAAACCTGAAAAATAGACACAGGGTTATATTATGACAACATTCGTATCTAGTCACTGATAAAATTTTAACACACTGATAAAATTTATTTTGGTTTTGCTAAATATAGGTATTCTGTGATTCGTTTCGCTTTCATTTCGTGTAAAACTTGTAATTTTATGAGTAACCAAATTTAGGTAATGATTCGTAAAAAGTGGAATTCAATTTGAAAAAATCCATACACAAAAAGCAAAAGTTATTACGGTATAGGATAGAAAGTTATATACATTGGAGAGACTTGGTACAGGCGATTTATCTTAAAAGGACAGCTTGTATCTCCAGTGATATATTTTTAACTGGTAACACTGGTAATAGAAATATTTTAGAGATAAATAATATTTTTGCAACTATTGAAGTCTTACGAACTAAACGGTAGAGTTTGTAGATTTAAAACCCAATGGTTTTATTTAAATGGTTGATTAAAATTGTCGACCCGATGAAAAAATGCGTGCCCTAATAGAGACATACAGATATATAGCATATTATCAAGAACTTCGGTTGGTCTTAGCAGTCAAATATGAACTCATACAAATAAAAAGTTTTTGTCTAATTTCAGTTATAATTTTTTCGTATTCTTAAAACATTCAGTATGTCCTGGTATGACAAAAGACTGTACTTGTGTGGACTGTACTTGAGATTCGTTTAAGATTAAAAAATATATATCATACCAGCAGCTCCTAGTTTCAGGTAAAAGCTGCCCGAATGCCGTCCATGGCTGAAGCAATAGTCGTGATTCATAGGAAGCAGCGCCGCCGAGGGGAACACTTGTGATGCCGCGCTACCGGGAGTACGCTCACCGGGACTATAGCCAAATTCTTCCTATAGTAATCATTTCAATTTCAATTATAATATGCTTTGGAAAGCTGGTCGATTGTTAAAATAGCACTTACAATGGTATTGTAAGTAATAGTTAAAACACTCTAACGCTCTCAAAATTAAGTAGTTTCGTGGCAAGAGTTTTCTAAATCATTTTTAGGAAATTAGAAATGGCAAAACATTAATTGGAATAATCTTGGTCAAGTCATAGAACTTTTTCCTGAAATTTTAAAAAGCAGGTTATTCATTAGAATAATATTGTTGGATGTCTTACCTCTTGTTTTCTGAAAAAATCTTGAAGGTTTTTGTCATGAAGTCTTTTGATCTTTTGGTTTTTCACTGCTACCTTTTTGTATCTCGTGATATCTGCCACTAAGTAGACATGATAAAAAAATCCGATTCCCAGAAGAACCAGTGAGTATATCTGTAAATATAATTGAAGGATTCATATCTTAAATTTTTGTTCGGAAAAGACGTAGTAAGTAAGTAAGTTTTGAGGAAGTTCTTGATAAAAGCTGAAAGTTATATAGCATAATATTCACTTATTCACTTACTTAGAATTGACAAAATAAGTAGTAATAATTTTACCGGAGATGTGGAGTATTCTCGAAGAAATGGATCCGTTAGGTAAACTATGAAACCAAGCGTCACTAGCAATACTGCGTACATACAGCTTAACATTAACGTAAGGTATTTTCTGGAACAAAAATAATGTAAAATTATAGAAACTAAACATAATATAATATTTACATACTTAATATACATATTTGGATATAATTATGTGGAAGAAAGTAACGAATATTCTTTGTAAACTGCAAAACGACTATATTCTAATCTACGATTTAAACGAGTGGCCTTTCGGTATTAGATCACGAAAAATATTTTCTGCCAAATAAGGGTCCGCCGCACCAACATGCGCTATTAATAGTAGGGAAGCCGATGACGCTAAATGTGCATTTATTCGAGCGTCGTCGCGTCGGGACCTATTAAATTTTGTAGATTAGTTGATAGGAAGAATAAAAGGTTATATAATCTTTCCCCTTTCAGTGTGGTGGGGAAAGCGTCTAGCTGGACGCTCTCATCTTCATAGACGATTTTTATTACTTCGGCTTGTGGAAATCGGCTGATTATATTTTTTGTTATTTTTGCATCATTCCCTTCAAAATAGAAACAAATTAAACCACCCTTGAGATTGGAGAATGTCAAGATAACATTTTTTTTGCAGCTTTGTAACGCTCCCACTCTCGTACGTTACGTTCAAATAGTCTCATTTTCTAAATATACATTTTTTAGCTCGTAATTAACCCACCATACCTTAATCTGACGTTTCTGAGTATTTCTGACCATCATTTTTTACGCGCGGCTCTATATATAGGGCTTATATATGGTAGAGGGTACTCAGCAGGATGCATGATGCCTCCCTTATGTTAATCTGACGCGCGAGAGTACCTAAATCCAAAAATCCCCTCTTGGGCTCCCCTACTATAATATTATGTATACTGACAGAAAAATTATGTGTCACTACGACAGAATACATAAACAATTCACGTACATTTTAATTTTATCAAGAATTCATTTTTATTTTTCGGCTACAAAGAAAAACGCGATGTTGGTGCGAGATAGGTTGGTACTCACACGGTAAGTCGGGCGTTGTCCTCCGGAGAGGTAGGCGGCGGCGCTTGAGTCTCTACGGACCGAATGGACTGGGCGTCCATCGTCGCCACTGACCTCTTGCGCGGGGTTGTTCCGCCACGCATCTCTGTCGGCGTATTCATGCGATAGCTACCTAGGAAAATTCTAGAATATTAATCCTATAAAAATATACAAATATTGTTTTTAATTCAACCTATAAAAATGTATATATTACAAGGAAAAATTAAACCGGCTTCAATATCCTAAAAACATTTGAAGAGTTCCTGTGATTTCTCCAAGATCCCATCATCTAATCCTGACCTGACTTTAGGACCGGACCACCTGGAAAGTATACCCTTATAGCCTCAAGGGCGGATCCAGGGGGGGGGTCATGGGGGTCATGACCCCCCCCTGGGCTGCGTCCAGGACCTAGGTGGATCACTAATTAAAATTGTTAAATGTAATGTTTTTATATATTTTTGTCACAATATAGATTTTATGTAAGTTCCTTCAATATTAATCAATTTAATATTTTGTATGAGAATCAAATCGTGGCTAAGAGCTTCAATGATTGAATAACGTCTAATCGGACTGCCACTTCTCCACGTAGTTCATTGAAATGTTACATGAGCTTTGCATTTATTAGAGGACGCAATTTTATTTTTGGGATATGTGTGGAGGGTCAACAGAAGCTTAACCTCAAGTTTGTGGGGTCGCCACCCTTGTACCCCGGCCGCCATCTTGGAAAACACTTTTTTCGCGATATCTCGGAAACCATGCGTCTTACAAAAAAATCGTGAAAACATAATTTGTAGCAAATTCTTTTGTCTACAAATATGTGTTAAAAACTTTTTGCCCCAAATTAAAAATTAAAGAAGTTATAATCAAAAAAGTGAGAAAATTTTTATAAAATCTTTTTTGCTCTGTAACTTTTTTTTATACATTTTACAAAAAAAATATCTCGGACCAATCAATTTTTTTTTATTTCATTCATATAAAACGCTGTTACAGCGCTCCAAAGTTGACCGGGTTCGTCAATGCTCATGAGAATCCGGTCAAAACGAAATGTTTCAGCCACAGCCACAGCCTGGACCATCGAAGAAAAGTAGATTAGAGTAGCTAGCTAATAAGTGATTGAAAATATTATGATGTTGAAGATTACCTTATAAGCAAGATGTCCGTGGAGTAGGCCTACAAAACAGTACAAGATTGGTCTGAAGTTTTTTTTGTAAAATGTATAAAAAAAAGTTATAGAGCAAAATAGATTTTATAAAAATTTTCTCACTTTTTTGCTTCTAACTTTAATTTTTAATTTAGGGCAAAAAGTTTTATGAACATATTTGTAGGCAAAACAATTTGCTACAAATTATGTCTTTACGAATTTTTTGTAAGACGCATAGTTTCCGAGATATCGCGAAAAAAGTGTTTTCCAAGATGGCGGCCGGGGGACAAGGGTAGCGACCCCACAAACTTAAGGTTAAGCTTCTATTGACCCCCTACACATGTCCCAAAAATAAAATTGCGTCCTCTAATAAATGCAATATTCGGTTCTTAAATTGTAACATTTCAATGGATTAACGTCCATAAAAACGTACCCATTGCAGTAAATGAAGTAATAACGCGTTTCGGGAGAAGACGTAAAAGAAAAAATTATTTTGTTATTTAAATATAGGTATTTTTATGTACAGTAATTACCTACTTACATCTATACTATCTATACTAATATAATAAAGCGGAAGAGTTTGTTTGAACGCGCTAATCTCTTGAAAGTACCTGTTGGATTTTAAAAATTCTTTTTTGAGTTTGGTAGTCCAATCAATGGGGAAAGTTATAGGCTATTTAATATCACTAAAATCTTCCCCTAAGGAGGTAAAATGGGGGTAGAAAGTTTGTATGAAAGTCCTATATTTTTAAAGTTACAGACCTGAAAATCGGCATTAAGATTATTAGTATTAAATAATAAAAACCTGTATATTTTATTCTGAAAAATCTACTTTTAAGGGTGGTAAAATAGGGGATGAAAGTTTTAATGGGAAGTTTTAATTATATTATTGTTATTATCAACTTGAAATTTGGAAAGTAGGTTCATTCCAAAAAAGACTTCACAAAAATCCTCCCCTAAGGGGGTAAAACGGGGGTAGGAAGGTTATGTGAAAGTTCTATGTTTCTGAAGTTACATATATGAAAATAGACATTTAGATCATAACTTTTAAATAATAAAAACCTGTATAAGTTATTCTGGAAAATCTCCCCTTAAGGGTGGTAAAATAGGGGATGAAAGTTTTTATGTGAAGTAATTATTGTTATTATTAACTTGAAATTTGGAAGGTACCTAGGTTCTTTCTATTGATATATTATTCTACTGATATTGATATATCAGCCTAGAAAATATCTTACGAAATTTCTCTTCTATGGGGGTAAAATGGGTGTAGGACGGTTACATGAAAGTTCTATGTTTTTGAAGTTTCAGATACGAAAATTGGCATGTACTTAAGTTATTAGTTTTAAATAATAAAAACCTATTTAAATTATTTTCGTAAATCTCTTCTTAAGGGTGGTAAAATAGGGGATGGAAGTTTGTACAGGGAAGTTTGAATTATTGTTATTATTAACTTAAAATTTGGAAGTTAGGTTCTTTCTAGGAGGTAGGCATCAGCTAAGAAAAATTTGACGAAAATCCACCCCAAAGGGGGTAAAACGGTTTACTTATATTTTACGACATCAGTTTATGAACCTAAATATAATAAAACAGAGATCCTGTAGGTACTAATTTTTATCGGACATAACTATTAACTACAGATTGACGTGATTTTTTCAGTTGCATTTTTTTAGTTGAGAACCTGGAGAGTTGACAGGCTACTATTTTTATTCGCGGAAAACAAAGGGTTCCCGTGGGACTTTTGAAATACTAATACCGCGGACGAAGTCGCGGGCAACAGCTACTAGTACATTAATAAAATACCTATGATTATAAAATTAAATTATAACTTCTTGTGACTTGACCACGACTATGTGACCCCCCCCTGGCACCAAAGCTGGATCCGCCCTTGTATAGCCTCTCCACATTCCCGCGTGAATCGCGCGCGAAGCCGCGAAACATGAGTATAGTACCGTTTGGCGTATTCTTCACGGCTCCGCGCCGCGTCCTCGGCTTTTTCCCCGATTAATGTCGGTTTTTGTCCCGCGACAAAGAGTTCGCGAACTTGACGCGAACGTTTGCGAGAGTGGAACCAAGACAGTTACTCTTGCTGCGATCCGCGCTGCGATGCACGGCGTGAATTGCGCCGTGAATCGTGCGGGAATGTGGAGAGGCCATTACAAACAAAAGTTTTTTTTTCCAAATTGGTCGAAATGTCTTTAAGTAATTGGGGAACATACATAAATCTACGAATTGAGCACCTCCTCTTTTTAGTCGGTTAAAAATCTATAATATAATAAAACTGTAACAGATCCAATTCTGTACATTGAAGATATTTTGAAAATTTTTATTGGAGGGCACTCTATAATCGATACTGAAGCCAAAACTGCAATTTTTTTCATTTTTGTCTGTCTGTCTGTCTGTCTGTCTGTCTGTCTGTCTGTCTGTCTGTCTGTCTGTATCTTGGCCGCGCATCACGCCGAAACTACTGAATGGATTCGAATGAAACTTGGTACAATTTGAGTTTATACTCCGAGTTAGGTTATAGGATACTTTTTATCCCGAAATTAAGCACGGTTCCCTTGGGAGAGGGGATGAAAGTTGAAACGTGTATTTAGCTGTAATTCATTAACGCGTTGTTCGATTTTACTCATTCTTTTTTTGTTAGAAAGATAGTACTTTATATATTGTTCCATAAATATTTCAAGGTCATAGGTTTTTTAGTTCAGAAATGACAGGCATTTATTGGGTTCAAATAACTTGGGACCCGGATCTTTGAACGTACGGCTTATTTTAAACTGGTGTGCGTTTAAATTTATGTTTGTCGATCTGTCCATTTGTTCCAGCTAATTTCCGAAATGGCTGGATCGATTTTGATGGAACTTTCTGGTGATGTTATAAGGAATAACTTAGGCTACATTTAGTTTAGGTACAAAAAAGGATTATGGGATCCAATCCGATCCTATATAAAACCTATATCCAGGCGGACGAAGTCGCGGGGGTCGGCTAGTCTATAATATAATAAAACTGTAACAGATCCAATTCTGTACATTGAAGATATTTTGAAAATTTTTATTGGAGGGCACTCTATAATCGATACTGAAACCAAATCTGCAATTTGTTTCATTTTTGTCTGTCTGTCTGTCTTTCTGTCTGTCTGTCTGTCTGTCTGTCTGTCTGTCTGTCTGTATCTTGGCCGCGCATCACGCCGAAACTACTGAATGGATTCGAATGAAACTTGGTACGATTTGAGTTTATACTCCGAGGTAGGACATAGGATACTTTTTATCCCGAAATTCAGCACGGTTCCCTTGGGAGAGGGGATGAAAGTTAAAATGTGTACTTAGCTGTAATTCATTAACGCGTGGTCCGATTTCATTCATTCTTTTTTTGTTAGAAAGTAGATACTTTAAAGATTACCGGCTAATCCCTGAAAGGCTGGATCGATTTTGATGGGACTTTCACTGGCCGATGTTTACATTTTGATCTACCTAAACATCCGCCAGTGAACTTTTAACAGTTTTAAGCAAGGTATGAGCTCAAAGGAGCTTAAGAAAAACAAAATGATTCCAACGGGATTTTTAAAATTAATATCCACGTGAACGAAGTCGCGGGTGTCCGCTTGTACTACCTATAATCGTTATCTGTAGGTTACTTTACTTACAGTTGAATATTTATCAGGTGTTATGTATGTTTTTGTACTCAACTGGCGGTTATTTCTGGACAAATAAGCAAATTATACTTACTAAGAGATTTGATGTCTCCATTTCTAAAATTTCCATACATATTTCCATTTCCATTGTACGAAAGCGGACTTGGTGTGTTTTCGTAAACTTTATCAAAAAAGACAAAAAATAACGAAATTAATTATTTTGTGCATTAAACAATTTTTATTTCAAATTCAGAGTAAATTAGATCGTCCTCACTCACTGGCAATTTTTGGAAGTTCAAAATAAATATCAACAAAAGATAAAAGTGCTTTTTCAGGAAATAATTTTCCGTTATTTGCAATATGATTTCATATATTTTTTACATGCGATGTTAAATTGAAATTGATTCAAGTGAATTCGACAAAAATAATTAATTATTCTGGTTAGTAGCGGGTAGGTAGAGTTTACTTACGTATTGGCGTAGGTGGATAGGCATAATCTTCCCTACTACTTAAGATGAACTTCGGTAGTCTCTCCGTGGAGTCCTGTAAACAACAAACTATAGTTTAGAAAAAATTAAATCGATTCCGGTCCAGCAATTTCAAAGAAATCGGTGTACCTAACAATAAAAAAATTCATATGGGTACATTTTTATTTTTACGTGTGCCTTCGTACATACGAATGATAACTAGGTGTATTATATACTTAAACCTTCCTGAAAGTATGTACATAGATTACGATACTAAAAAAACCATCAAAATCGGTTCAGTGTTTTTGAAATAATCGCGAACATACCTATTATGTAGAACATAATTAATATGTACATACATACATACGAGTCGAATACAGAACCTCCGTTTTGAAGTCGGTCGGTCGGTAAAAACCTCTATTACCGCGTGTGTGTTAGTACAGGAATGTTGTATTTGCTTAAATAGGCATGTTGTCCATATTCACGCCCGTAAAACGGAGCTAAAAAACGTTGCGTGAACATCGAAAGCCGGACAAAATCGGATTAATAACTTCATTAGTCGCTTGTTTCTCCCGATCGACACCACCCTGTATTTCACTATAATCCCATTACGGCGGTCCACGGTCTCGAAACGAAATTTTCGGTCGTACTTTTTCAACGAGAGAAGAAAAACTACGATATGTTTGTAAAAAGTTATTTCAGCAGTTTTTTTGTAATTTATTTATTTTTTGATAATTTACTAGGCTCAGGATCTTACTTTGGCGCGTAGATTTCACCATGATTATGATTTTCACCAAATGCTGCAAAAATTAAAAGTAGCTTGATTCGTACCGTGTAAAATCTGATAAGACTTTCAAGTTATAGTGAATTATTATTTTACAGAGCATAAATTATTTTTTTCCAGATTGTCCTTCCTTTGTAACTTCCTTTTTAGGTATATCAGTTTTTATTTATATCAAAATTATCTTTTTATTACGATAAATACAGTTTTCAATAATGTCATTTACATCCACTTTAATAGTATCTAGGTAAACACCTACTATCTTAACTTTATATCCCTCATAATATTATTATAACGTTAGCTAAAAATAGTCGTGTGTAGGTGATGAGTAGGTACCCATTTACATATTTATATCTAATCTGTTCGTAGTATTTAGCTCAGCTTTATTTTATAACTAGATGATGCCCACGGCTTCGCCCGTGTGGATTTAGGTTTTTAAAAATCCCGTGGGAACTTTTGATTTTCCAGAACAAAAAGTAGCTTATCTGTAGAAACCCGTCCCCAAAACGGAAAAATCCCGTGGGATCCCCACGATTTCGGAATACAATTCCTTACAGCATCAGGGTTGAGGAGTTGGATATGTTCCTACTCGAGTTCATTCAACGATAAAGTCTTTAATTGGTACCCCCAATATCAATTTAAATAACCGAAAGTTTCTAAAACCCATTAGTTTTGGGGATTAGGTCCCCTACAGCATCAGGATTGAGGAGTTGGAATCCAAATTTTTTACAGAACAGGGTCGCAATGTTTTTCTATCGATTAAAAAAAAAATTACGCAAATCGGTTCAGAAATCTCGGAGATATCGGTGTACATAGGTAGAAAAACACAACTCCTCCTTTTTTGAAAGTCGGTTAAAAAAGTAGCCTAGTTACTCCCTGGTTAATTCTCTACTTGTATGTGAAGGTCCCGTCAAAATCGGTTCAGCCGTTCCGAAGATTAGCCTGTTCAAACAGACAGACAGACAGACAGACAGACAAAAATTTTAAAAACGTTATTCGGTTATGGTAGCGTTCAAATAATCATATGAGCTTAATATGAGGTAGTTATTTCGATATTACAGACAGACACTTCAATTTTATTTATTAGTATAGATTGTTCTATATTTTTAGAAATAATTTATAAGAAGTTATCACGTCTTTTGACGTGATAACTTCTTATAAATCGATGAACGCCAGCTGCACGCACGAAAAAGCATGACTCATTGTCACGTTCCCTGAGATAGTGTGCAAGCGAGAGCGCGGAACAAGCGATAGAGAGGCACGATCGGCCTAAGCGTTCGGCTTGTGACGCATAGTCTATCTCTCTTTGTTTTCTTATGACGCTATCACGTAAAATTATCGTCCCGCGTAAACCGACTTTACAGACAACCAATTTTTTTAGATAGACTTCAGTCTACTTTATACGTTTCTGTTTTTAAAAGTTAGTTAAAATAAGACGTAATTAAAAAGAAACAATTAAGTAGGTCCAATTTATCGTGATACCTACTCAATTACGTTTTGATAGGTGGAGGCAACCGCTGCACGCTGGAGCAGTTAATGAATATTTCCATTGACCATTTATGATGAAGCCGGTCAACTGTTTGTGTAAAAAAAAAGTAAAGAGATTGAATTTTCATTAGGCGACGCGTCGGGGCGGCACGATGTGTCCGCAGTCGGTATTTACAGCTGGGCCGACGAGGGTGGCGGCCTAGTGGGGTGCGAGGGAGGCTCGCGCCCGGCTGGGCTCAAAAGGTTTACAGTTCGCTGCGCGGGAGTCCCCGCCTCACAAACACGGCCCGCGCTGGACGCTTGGTGCTATGGAATTGAACCTGGCCTTTTACATACAATCTATTGCCTGTTATTTTTACCGTATACAATACTAGGGATTTTATTTTTATTTTATTTTATTTATTATGTTTGCTAGTGACTTTTACACATTGTGCAAAGTCACTCAAAAGCAAACACTGCATGCACATTAAAATACACGCCTTGCTTCTACGTGGCTCACGCGCGAAGTGTGATTGATGACACTCAGTATAATTTAACGAATAAAATATTTCCAATAGGTAGTCATGTGTGGTACTCAGTTCAGAAGATTTAAAAAACTCTAAAATAACGTTATGCAATGAAATGGATTATACAATTAGTATTGAAACTTTCAATAAAGAAATAATTTTTTTTTTTTTTTTAATAAATAAATAAATAAATACTCACACATACACACACGGTCGTCTGTTCCTAAAGTAGGCAACTTAATGCCTGTGTTATAGGTAACAGCTGACTGATAGACATATTTACATATAAATACATATATATTTTAATAAAGGTATACATACATACATATTATAAATACACCCAGACTCGGAGCGGGAATCGAACCCGCGACCCCGGAGCGGAAGGCAGGGTCACTGCCAACCGCGCCAACGGGCCAGTCAAATTGATAGTTAGATAAGTAGATTAACTTCTTGGTGAAGTACCTACCTTGTTAGAGTTTTTAAATTACACGGAAAATCTTATAGTTACCTACAATAGGAGAGTAATGTCCATACCTACCTCATGGAAAAATCATTACAGCCCATTGCCCCCATATATTCATTTCACTGTTTAAACTACCAGTGCAGAGTTTAAAATAAAACTTTGGAAGCAGGGCACAGTAAAAAGTTTTTGTTACGACACTACCATATAGTTAGATTCCAATATGATTATACTTATAGTTAGTTATATTCTAATATGACTGTAGATATAAGTTATGCACTGAATTTATAGCAGTAGCTTTTTAATTCTTGACATTTTAGGACCAAAGTGTCGGCGTGATTAATATTTATATCCATGCCAAATTACAGATTTTTAGCATTAATAGTCTCTGAGATTAACCGAGGACGGACGGATGGACGGACAGACGGACGGACATGGCGAAACTATAAGGGTTCCTTGTTTACTACGGAACCCTAAAAAGGATTGCTGTTGACTAAATAGATGGGTTAATCATTGACTTGAGCGGTACGGTACTAACGGAGAGAATATTAGGCCATCGAACCCGGTCACTTCATCGTTCATTTGATAAAGTGTTACCTTCGGGTCACTGGATTATAATTTAAAATGTAATCCTCAAATAATATACGTTATAATTTAATCTTTTTGTTGTTGGATATAAATTAAAAATGCAAAAATAATATTTATCTTTGGAATGCTAGTTTAGTGTTTGTCGTCACGATGCCCGTTGTACCCACCTAATGGATATCTAATCACTTTAATTAATGAGTAAGGATTTGTCGTTGACTTACGCAATGAGCGTAATTAAAAGCATGCAGTATTCAGCAATTAGTAACAATCGTCATCACTGGAGTAACTAAAATGATTTTAAAATTTATAGGTACACATGAAAATTATTAATCATTTGACAATAATTTTCAAGCATCGAAGCAAGAAAAACCTAATTTTTAAGACGTAACTAGATAAAAAAATAATTGACAGTTATTTCTTAACGTGTTCGCGTATCGTTCATCTGATTGAACAAAAACTTGGCACATAGATAACTTGCATTCTGGAGAAGGAAAGAAAATACTTTCATCCTCTATATTATCTCTAATAAATATATATATTATATATATCCTCTATACACTATTTAGTTCTCTTTAGTACCTACTAAATTCTCGCTTTACTCCCGAAAGGTAGATACTAGATAGGTAGTAAAAAAAATAAAAAAATCAATTTTTATTTTGATAAAATTAATAAATATATTGTCTATTACATACTATATTATCTATTCAATACTTAACAATTCAGATTAATATAAAATATATCACTCAACACTGATTGTGTATCACAATTAAGCTGTGATAATATTTTAATTTCCTCGAGATTCATTGACTGATTATGAAAAAAAAAAAACCAGAAAAGAACTGCTCTATTCTAATGTTAAAGTGGAATATTTATTACGAATATCAATCACTTTGTGTAATCTTTTAAACCAGATATTTTCTGCTAGGTGAATCAGGGTACGTTTTCTATAATCATAAACTATAAATGTAATTTTATTTAAAATTTAAGCCATTTACGAGCGAGCTTCTAGCTGGAAGCGTATTGGTGCTATGATTACACAATATTTATGGCTGATTATTTATATATACCTAAATAGAAAATACTTACAGCTTTACTTTATCATGAATATGTTATGTTCACATAGGATTGACTTATGAGTTTTCCGTTCGATACTTCATAGACTACAGAGCCTCTTTAGGTATAAGTTAATGTTATACTTAGTAGTTCGTCTGCGAGCTAGAGACCTGTGACCGGCGGACAGACGGACAGACAGCAGAGTGACATTAATAGGGCTCCATTTTTACCCTTTGAGTACGGAACCCTAAAAATGAATGAAATCGGACTACGCGATAATGAATTACAGCTAAGTTCACATTTTGACTTTCATCGACCCCTCTCCCAAGGGAACTGTGCTGAATTTCGGGATAGAAAGTATCCTATATGCTATTACTTAGTATGAACTTAAATCATGCCAAGTTTAATTTTAATCCATTCAGTAGTTTTTGCGTGATGCGCGCACAAACATACAGACAAACAGACAAAATTTTCAAAACAGCTTTTTTACGTTTTATTACTTATCCCTTAATTTTTGCAAATATCTTTAATGGAAAGGCACAGCAAGTCTATGGTTTTAATCTATGTATAGACTAAGCACCTGCCGAGTGCACGCCTGCCTTACTGCATCTTTGTCTGCCAAATGGAATTGCGCGCGCAACACTTTTCTGTCACTTTCAACACTCGCGCAGAAAATTTTATATCTTGAAATCCAGACAACCATGATTTAGCACCATTTTTGATCAGGCAACCAAATACGGTTCGATTGGGAATAAAATAATCTTTCATTTGACATATAGTGCGATTAAATAACAGATGAGGGGAGTTGATCGAAAAAAATTGATTAATTTTTTGTGTAAAACATCATAGGCACCTTTAGCCAGGCAACCAATGTGCAATGTATCAATCTATGAATTATCTAGCAGATAATCTCTAGCAGCATTAAATAACAGATGAGGGTATGTTTTTCTAATACGGGATCTTAGACCTGTAGTATGGAGAAGTCAAATAGTGACGTTTTCTCAAAAACTAAATTGTATTAAATGACAGGTGACACAGTGAACGTTATCTTGAAATGTTACACTCAAGACTCAGGAGTGTATAAATCTGTCTGAACTCTGGAGACCTACGAATAGGAAAAACCGCAAAACAAATGATATACAAAGGATATGCAGTCCTTTTGGGCGAAAGGACTGCATGTCCATTTGACTACATATTTTGGTGTTGTTTGAGTGAATGGAATAAGTACTTTTCACCTCTACCATTGCTCTACATCATTTTCTTCTTGAAAATGAAATTGATAAAATTTATGTTTCGGGTATCTAGTTACATAATACATCGTCGTTAATACGGCAATCGTGTTAGTGAGTTTTGCTAGGCAGTGTCAATTCTATCAAGTAATTACTAGTATCTTAAGATTTTATCGTTCAATAGAGCCACTAGATGAATATCTATCAATCCAATATAAAGAGATTTTGTGGTTATTGAGTAATTAAGTGTGTGCTTAACATAATATTGGACAATATAACGATGGCAAGCAAAGATTTATATAGATATCTAAAGTCCTCCCTCTCTATTGTTTACACGAGAAGCTTAGAATCTTTCACTTTCTCAAATTAATTACTATAATCGTAGGTACATTATTTATTATTACGATTATAGTAATTAATTTGAGAAAGTACGCTCTGTTTTTTTCAACATTTTAATCCGCTAAGCAGATATGTAGCAAACATAAAGCAATTATATTCAATCAATCATGTCAGTTTGACTTTACTTGAGCGTTCGTTCTAGGAATTTAATCACACTAACACCGATTTATCTGATAATCCCAAATATACGTAACTAGCGGTCCGCCCCGGCTTCGCCCGTGGTACATAATATATAGCCTATAGCACTCAAGGATCACTTACATATCCAACGGTGAAAGAATTTTTGAAATCGGTCCAGTAGTTCCTGAGATTAGCGCGTTCAAACAAACAAACTCTTCCGCTTTATTATATTAGTATAGATGAAATCTAATAATAATCTTGCTGATCTCTTAAGTCTTGTCAATGCGAAGATGGAAAATTGTGAAAGTAGAGATTGCTACTGACACATAAGGAATAAAAAACTTACTTTGCTATAATCCATCAAATGGCTATGCACCGTCCACCCTCCACTTATAAGACATGCAGAAAAAGCAAGTAACCCAGCCAATAATGCGCACCATAATAAGTCATTTTGCGATTGGTTTTTGTAGCGTCAACATATCCTGATGCTCCGGTGCAGGAGTAAATCGTGCGTAGAATGTGTTTTAGGCTGAAAACTATAGAGCGTACTCTGCCTCTACTCAGACTCGAGACAGAGTTAAAACGAGACATATTTATGTTAGTGACATATTTATATCCCGTTTTAACTCTTCTCAAGTCTGAGTAAAGGCAGAGTACGCTCTATAGATCTCAGCTTTAGAGTGTTTGTGTGGTTGCTTAGTAGGGACGGCGCGCGGGTGATTATATTATAGTTAGATTAGAGCATGCTGCAACTTTGTAACATAAGATTTTTTGTTGTTTATCAGATTATAGCAAATTAAGTTTGTTTTTCTTTGTATATCATGGACTTCGTCAAGTAACGTTCTCAATACCTATTAGTATCTATTAATAAAATGCAGTGCATTTATGCTGCGGCGTATTTACATTCTATACATAGCCAAAACACAACCATAGGATACAAAAATTGCATTACAATGTATACATGAGCAAATTCCTATGGTTGCGTTTCGGCTATGTATAGAATGTAAATACGCTACGCTGCATCTGAAAGGCTTCAGTCAAAATAAAGAGTATAGGTTGCTTAGCAAAATATACCACAGCTTATACTTAGGTAGATTAATTTCATTAAATAAAATAAGTTTTAATTTCTATGTGGCTTGCAATTCAACATCCGCATTTGCATCGCAACAACATCGATTATGACACAAAACTTGAGCCTTACCCAAGATTAATGATATGTACATTGGTGTTTGCGATTTCGTTATGTTATTATTGACATGTTGGTATTAGGTGTGCTTCTATGAATTGGGTCGCAGCGGTACAAGTTTTTTCCCTCAAAAATACTTATCAATTCTAATATTATAAAAAGGTAAAGATTGTGAGGTTGTAATCTCTGGATGTACTAAACCGATTTTGAAAAGTAGCTGGAAGTTTGATTCTTCCAGTAGCAGACAGCTACTATATAGCAATAAAATATAGCCTATGTCACTCAGGAATAATGTATATTCCTGAGTGACATAGGCCATATTTTATTTTCAAAAAAATTAGAGATCCTCTCGAAAATTGTAATAAATCGCTACGTTTGGCACGTCGCTAGTCGTCGTCTCAACCAATAGACGTCCACTGCTGGACATAGGTCTCTTGCAAGGATCGCCACAGAACACGATCTTGTGCCGCCTGTTTCCATCGGCTACCAGCGACTCGCTTGAGATCGTCCGTCCATCTAGTGGGGGGTCTTCCAACGCTACGTTTGCTGGTGTGAGGTTGCCAGTCAAGCACTACGTCGCTAGTAATATTATATAAGTATCTGGCGAGGGATGCCAAAAATGGTTAAGCTTGTTCAGTGTAACAAGCGCGCGATATCACCTCTATAGTTGATACCTACCTAGTAGTTAGACAGGGCTGCAATTTGAACTTAAAGTACATAATATTAACTTAAAAAGTACACCCTATCTCACATTTCTTTCAAGATCGGCGGCATACATGACGTTGCGGGGCGGTCGGCGGCGCGTGCGGCCCGCCGTAGCCGTCACCAAGCTGCCCGAGGCTGGCCCCGGCTGCGACATGGTCCGCCGTCGCTCCAGCATATCCTCTGAAGACAGTGTGTTCACCGACCTATTGTGCACCTGGCGTAACAGCATAATTATTGTATTAGATAAGATTAGATTGCTGTGCCTACCTAACAATCTTTTAATTGATACTAACCTGGTGAATTCACCAAGGATGCCTGTTCACAGAGAGAAGAAAGCGGGAGAAAAATATTAACCAGTTGAATAGCACAAAATTCACGTCTCCGCTCCGCCCAGCTTCGGCGGAACATGGCTTCAGCGGAGAGAATTTGTGGAACGAAGTTGCGGAGCGAGTTAACGAGACCAAGCAGGAAAGTTTGGGGGCTGGGGGTCTCAGTGCCATGGTTTTGAACGATATTTGATGTGATTTCCTAGCCAGAGACTATGTTTCCGTAGGTATAGAGCTTTTGAAATAGTGCATGTAAATCAATTCGGATTCTGATTCTCTTCTTCTCGAGCAATTCGAGATCTGGATTACATTAGTTTATCTTTTCGATAACATGTCTAGTTTTCGTAATTTTTCGTTTGCAATCGAACACCACCGCCGCTGCCACTCGGCTCACTCTGGCTCACTCTGCTCTGCTCTAGTGAACAGGCACTCTAAAGCGATGAACTTTCATAACAACTCTAGGATCATTTCCGGTCGGCTGAAACTCTTCTGATATTCGCAGAAATCAGAAGTACCAAAAGTTGGATGGCAACAATTGCAATGTAAATTCTTAAATGTGTTATGGCCATAAGAGACTTCAATAACAGCTATTCCGGGTAGACACTTGGGGCACTTCGCCTGTTGCCAAGTTCGCGTATCACGAGAAAACTACTGGACCAATTTAGATGGGACTGTCGTCTGTCATACTTAAGTATCAATAAAATCTCGATTATAAAAAAGGTTCTGTGGTATTGTTTATTTTGGTACATACAAGATTATTATTCTACTACTGAATTAGTTTTATGTAGTAATATGATTTAAAATGATGAATACCTATATTGCTGATCATAATCGTAATTGTATATGATGATTAGATAGCTTATTTATAAACTATAGTTACCACAAACATAGAGCAATATCATTGACTTGGTTAATGAATTAAATTGACCTGTGTTACTAATTTATATATAGATAAACAATAAATGCTCTTCGACGTAAAGCGCATCACTAATGGCAACAATACAAAACGGCTGATACGATTTGGCTTTCGATACGCAATTTTTTTCGTAATTTTGCCAAAAACTATCATTTATAAAAATAAATAAAAATCTGTTTTATAATATACAGATAGAGTTCTTTCATATGATATATATTTCAGACCCCCGATCCCTCCTTCCCCTTTTTAATAAAACTTAAAATAATTTACCATTCTTTTAAGCAAAAGTGTACAAATTTAGGCTACGCGGAAAAACTGTGAAAGATACACCTATAAACTAGTTGCACTTGTAAATGGCAAGCTCCGCCGTGGACAAAATCCCCAACGTAAATATCCTGTTACTGAACTGAACTACGAGCCGCCCGTCGAACGGTTAAGTCTAGGTTCAAAAAAGAAAAAGTTTAAAAAAGATCTATTCCTGAAACATGGTTTATATCTGGGTGCCTTCTATAGTGAGGAGAGACACAAGTAAATTAATATAAAGAACTATTAATTTAAATAAATTTACTTTTTCCTATACTAACAATGTAGTAATCGATATATCCTCCGATTTCAAGGCTTACGTGGATAGTTTCTCTGCAGCCTTAGGATTCTCTAATTGGTCCAGATTATCAAACATTATCAATTCACAATCGGCTGATCCTGAAGTCTCACAGTTTAGAGATAGACAGTACAGCATCAGGATTGAGGACTTGTAAGTCTAGATGAACTTGAAAATGTGTGGAAATTGGTAAAGACATTCGTATGAAAACTTTTCATCGTCACCAGCTACAATAGAAGTACGTAATAGAAAAAGATTTGAAAAAAGAATACAAAACAGAAAAACAAAGCACTAACCACTTCTTAAATTGTTGCCGTTTAGCATTCCAAGGAATAGGTATAGTTGCTTAATATTGCTACTTTTTTACACTAAGAACTTGAATTTAATATTAAAGTATTTTTAATAATTTAAGCATTTCAATAGGTAGGTTCTAACTCTATCTTTGGTATTAAAACATAATAGTAAAGAACGAGTACTCACTCCGGGATCTTTTGTGGTTTCTGGGCTTTGTTCCTCATTCTCTTCTCCAAATTTCTGCAATGATGTTTCTGAGTGGTATTTTTTTTCACCCAGATTCTTCCTATTCACTATTTCTTCCAAAAACTCTTTTTTGTCTGTATTTGATTCCGTCATTTTCACTAAGTTAAACTTAAGATTGTGTAAAAATTCTCATAAATCACAATACTTAACGTATCATTTCCCGTTTGGTATACTAAGCAAGTATGACATGTCCTCCTTATTAACAATCTAACTGCTATTTGAATCGCATATGTAATAAAAAAATATTATCATCCGTTATCACGTGACATATCAATAATAAAGGCGTAATCACTGTACCAAATTAACACTTCCTTCATTTACTGCAAGACAACATTCAAAATGTTTTTGTACTGTATTAAATAAGTATAAACGGTAGAACATATCAGTAAAAACGTTAGCGCTACTTCTCACAGAGCACTGATAACTCCGTGGATGCCCAGAGTTAACAACCAGGAAATAAAACAACTTTATAAAAGCAAAATGAAAATTAATAAAACTCAGATGGTATTGAACGATAAAATATAGTGACTATAGTGATATGTGATACTGACACGACAATGAAATTAAAGACTACGCAATGATTTTTATGCAATTCATATCAACGATTAAAAGATAATAATTGTTTAGTAAAAAAAGCGGGGATGAACCCCTTAACTGCATTATCAGATACCTAATATCAAAACCAACAATATTACCTGTTACTCATAATTAGAAAAGTATGAGTCAATTTGAAAGAGTTTATGTGTATGTTTAACAGTATACCAGAATACAGGTCAAGGTGATTGAGTTTCTAAAGTATCGATTTAATTTATATGGGATAAAATAAAAGAATTTCGTATAATATTCTAAACAAAAACACAATACCAGAAATACAGAAAACGAAATCGATACAAATATTAATCATTTAGAAGTTTGCTCAGAACTTCTTTCAATTCCAAAGAAAATTGTGAGACCGGTAAAGCCAAGTCTTGTGCGGAGGCGAGTGAAGCCTTTTCCTTCAGAACATAATCCGATGGCACTACGAAAGGCTGTTTCTTCTCACCGGCAAGGGATTTTAGGAAAGACGGCATCGGTAAATGTGGTCGTTTCTGTAACCACGCGTGGAACGCCTTGGTTGACCTAAAATAATATACTCGTAAAATAATTATACATCTTCACTACTTATAATATAAGTAATTATCAGCTATATTTAGATTTAATAATAATATATTTTTAAAAACTGGAGTTATTTATTTCTTTTGTCCGTAGAATACCTGTGTAAGAATAAGTATGATAAAAATGCATGAAAGCTGTTCCATGCACTTCCATGAATAGGTACAGCTAATTGTAAAGTACGAAAAGTTGTTTATAAATTAGTCATTAAATAGTTATATTTCACGATTTATTGACGTGATTACTTGAATGGAAGGCGGAAGGTAAACATTTTAATCGCCTGCGATTGTGGACATAACATTAATACAATAACAGTGGCGATACCCATCTACTCGAGCGATATAAGTACTAGTTATTCTTAAGAAAACTAGATTCGCTACGCACGTTAGATGCTGTATATCATCCCAAACGCAGGCCATTGTGCGCAAATCTTCTGGTATCTTGACACAATGCCATATGCTCTCTGTGTTGTTCTTGGGCGGAATGTGTTTCATCTTTTGCGGGAGACACGTGCCGAACGCCATTGTGTGCGCAGGGCTGGTCTCTGCGTGAATGTCGAAAGCGATTTGTTGCTTCAGAATCCTTGGACATGATGCCTGAAAATATGACATGTGGACTGTATAATTACAGAAATATGAATAGCTAAAGAAATTGCAAACTCCCAAAAACAAAAATTCTTGATCGCTACTTAATATACCTACTTAGGTGATTCCAGTTTTCATGTACCTACCTACATATTTTTATTATTATTATTATTTACGAGCGGATACCCGCGACTTCGTTCGCGTGGATATTGATTTTAATAATCCCGTGTGAATCATTTTGTTTTTCCTAAGCTTCTTTGAGCTAAAAACTGTAAAAAGTTCACTGGCGGATGTTTAGGTACATCAAAATGTAAACATCCGCCAGTGAAAGTCCCATCAAAATCGGTCCAGCCTTTCAGAGATTAGCCAGTAGTCTTTAAAGTATCTACTTTCTAACAAAAAAAGAATGAATGAAATCGGACCACCCGTTAACGAATTACAGCTATGTACACATTTTGCCTTTCATCCCCTCTCCCAAGGGAATCGTGCTCAATTTCGGGATAAAAAGTATCCTATATGTTACTCCATAGTATGAACTTAAATCATGCCGAGTTTCATTTCAATCCGTTCAGTAGTTTTTACGTGATGCGCGCACAAACATACAGACAAACAGATAAACAGACAAACAGATAAACAGACAAACAGACAAACAGACAAACAGACAAAAATTTCAAAAATACCTTTTTTACGTTCTATTACTTATCCCTAACATCCCCCAGTTATTATTTTGCAAAAATCTTCAATGTACAGATACGGCAATTCTACGATTTTATTATATGTATAGAATAGATATAGATAGATGTCACACAATATAATATGGATTTTTGAAACCGCTAAATTAATTAAATATATATTTTATTTCTTTATTTTCTTTTAAAATTTTAAGATGAACGTTACTTTTTTAACACCAACATAATCTGCAATACTTTGGAGTACGCAGGGAAGAATTTTAGGATCCAGCACGAGACTTCGCGATGCGTGCTCATCAAACCATACCTGTAAAATTTAAGATTCAAGATATATTAATAAATCAATAACTTATATGAATCCTTATTATACAATGAACACAAAATTACTTTGCTATAATCCGCTAACTGTTAGCAAAGTAATTTTGTGTTCATTGTATAATATAATGGAATTCCGCAAAGTAACGCCTGCTTCTATTCAACATTTATATGAATCCACTAGCCGACCCCCGCGACTTCGTCCGTCTGGATATAGGTTTTATATAGGATCGGATTGGATCCCATAATCCTTTTTTGTACCTAAACTAAATGTAGCCTAAGTTACTCCTTATAACATCACCTATCTGCCATTGAAAGTTCCATTAAAATCGATCCAGCCGTTTCAGAGATTAGTTGGAACAAATAGACAGAACGACAAACATAAATTTAAACCCACGCCAGTTTAAAATAAGCCGTACGTACAAAGATCCGGGTCCCAAGTTATTGGAACCCACTAAATGCCTATCATTTCTGAACTGAAAAACCTATGACCTTGAAATATTTACGGGACAATATATAAAGTACTACCTTTCTAACAAAAAAACAATGAGTGAAATCGAACAACGCGTTAATGAATTACAGCTAAATACACGTTTTAACTTTCATCCCCTCTCCCAAGGGAACCATGCTGAATTTCGGGATAAAAAGTATCCTATAACCTACCTCGGAGTATGAACTCAAATCGTACCAAGTTTCGTTCGAATCCATTCAGTAGTTTCGGCGTGATGCGCGGCCAAGATACAGACAGACAGACAGACAGACAGACAGACAGACAGACAGACAGACAGACAGACAAAAATGAAACAAATTACAGTTTTGGCTTCAGTATCGATTATAGAATGCCCTCCAACAAAAATTTTCAAAATATCTTCAATGTACAGAATTGGATCTGTTACAGTTTTATTATATTATAGATAGATTAAATATGAACAGTTTACTTGAAATAAATCTTCTATATCTTCTGGACGTTTAATTTCGCTCTTAAATTCTACATTCCCTAAACCAGTCCACCATTCAAAGAATTCCTTGGCAATCTGAAAAATACATAAAATATTATATAAATAAATTGAGCGAAATTCATTTTCTTGTAATACATAATTATAATATTGTAATAGTGTAGTCTAAACTGCTCTGTCATGGATACCACTACCACCACACACATCCCAGTGCGGGGCAGAGTTTGACCCCACCACGCTTCTCTAATAGTGGGCTTTACTTAATGCGTGTTGTCGGTTGCCAATTATAATAATTGGGACCGATGGCTTGTTCTCTGAGGCACAGTTAACTCTTTTACATTGGTAGGTATAAATAAATAAATAAATAAATAAACGATTATTCTCACACATACACACACGGTCGTCTGTGTGCTTAGTCTAAAGCGGAGCACTCGAAAACGAACTCGAAAACTATTGATCGATTTCAGAGTAAAATAGACCTAAAATGGCTTGTATTAAGGTTTGAGTTCGCCAATACATTCAGCATTCGAACAATGCTGAATGTATTGGCGAACTCAAACCTTAATACAAGACATTTTAGGTCTATTTTACTCTGAAATCGATCAATAGTTTTCGAGTTCGTTTTCGAGTGCTCCGCTTTAGACTAAGCACACTGTTCCTAAAGTAGGCAACTTAATGCCTGTGTTATAGGTAACAGCCGACTGATAGACATATTTACATATAAATACATATATATTTTAATAAAGGTATACATACATACATATTATAAATACACCCAGACTCGGGGCGGGAATCGAACCCGCGACCCCGGAGCGGAAGGCAGGGTCACTGCCAACCGCGCCAACGGGCCAGTCATCATCCCATCACCGTCATCACCATACCATACCCAGGTATGGTATGGTATGGTGGTACTGGTGTAGGTATGGTATCTATAGGTATGGTACGGTACACCGTATCTATAATGATATACGGTGCAAAAGACTAATAAAAATTTTGGAGAAATTTAGTAGAGCGCTTAGTATAGAGCTCCGTACTTCAGTGGTTAGAAATGTACTTAGTAAGTTTAACGATCAAAATCAATTAAGTAACGAACACCTTCTTTGTCATTATTTCAGCTTTCTTGCTGAACTCATCCGATGCAGAAACTTCAAATGTCTTTTGCTTGTACTTGGATTTCCATTTGATCATATCGGTTTCAGATTTATTGCAATACAGCATATCAAAATGGGGATTTTTAACTTTTGATTGAAACCTTGGCCGTACGGTGCACCTGCGATTGATAGATATGATATGCGCATTAATAAAATGTTATCTTTATACATGTAATTTAAAACGACACCCAAAATAGGGCTTTCCCAGTTCACATTTTTATCATATAGATTCACTTTGAACTAGACCGGTATTTCCAATTACTAAAAACGGTACTTCATACGGTAGTATGAAGTATCTTATATTATAAAGAGAAAAGAAGTATATATTATAGTAAAAAAAACTAGTTAGTAGAATTGGATATGCGGGGCCTTATCTATACTAATATAATAAAGCGGAAGAGTTTGTTTGTTTGAACGCGCTAATCTCTGGAAGTACCAGTCGGATTTGAAAAATTCTTTTTGCATTTGGTAGTACAATTTTCCGGGAAGGTTATAGGCTATTTAGTATCCCTAAAATCCTCCCCTAAGGGGGTAAAATGGGGGTAGAAAGTTTGTATGAAAGTCCTATGTTTTTAAAGTTACAGACCTGAAAATCGGCATTTAGATTATTAGTTTTAAATAATATAAACCTGTATATTTTATTCTGAAAAATCTTCCCTTAAGGGTGGTAAAATAGGGGTTGAAAGTTTTTATGTTAAGTTTTAATTATTGTTATTATCGACTTGAAATTTGAGACGTAGGTTTATTCTAGGGCTTAGATATCAGCCTAGAAAAGATTTCACGAAAATCCTCCCCTAAGGGGGTAAAATGGGGGTAGGAAGGTTATATGAAAGTTCTATGTTTTTGAAGTTACAGATATGAAAATAGGCATTTACATTATAAATTTTAAATAGAAACCTTTATAAGTTGTGGTGGTGTGGTGTGGTGTGGTAGTGTGTGGAAAATATCCTCTTAAGGGTGGTAAAAAAGGGGATGAAACTTTTTATGTGAAGTTTTAGTTATTGTTATTATTAACTTGAAAGGAAGTTAGGTTCTTTCTAGGGGGTAGGCATCAGCTAAGAAAAATTTGACGAAAATCCACCCCAAGGGGGGTAAAATGGTTTACTTTCGACATATTATTACTATCGGACATTTAACTACAGATTGACGTGATTTTTTGCAGTTGCATTTTTTTAGTTGAGGACCTGGAAAGTGACTGGCTACTATTTTATCCCGGGGAAACAAAGGGTTCCCGTTTAAAATTTTTTAACGCGGACGAAGTCGCGGGCAACAGCTAGTCATTATATATAAGTATTTTTTACTATTTGTGTAGGTACCTACTATAGTTAATATTTATTGAAACAATCTCTTACAAATAGATATAGAAACAAACATTTCGCTATATAAAAAAAAAACAGAAGTAGAGAATTGTATTCAATATTGCTCCACTTCAGTTTGATATAATAAAAACTGACTTCTTTTTGTCTGCACTGACGTGGACTTTTAGGTCATCTAGAGTAGAAGCCGGTTCATCAATGCTCGATTCTATTTCAGACTTCATAATCCTTGATGATCGAGATACTGATTTCATTTGTGTCTTACTGAACTTTGAAAAAGATTTAGACTTTGCTTTCGAGAAGGATTTAGACATCGATTTGGATGTACTGAGTGACTTTGCTTTTAATACTGATTTAGATTTAGATGGTGTTTTCAAATCGCCAGTAGATCCTGAAGTTATGCTCCATACTTCCGATTGTTCTGCCGTGGGCTCCTCTTCCACCTTATCATCATAAATCGCTGGGTCAAAGTCGTTTTCTGAGAACATTGCTCGCACAGGATCCTAGAGTCACGAAAGTATAGGTTTTAGACATTTAGTAAAAATTAAGATATCAATTACTCACGAAATATACAGATATCTAACACATTATTACAGGTAATATGTCTTTATTTATAACCAGAGGACACCCGCGACTTCGTTCGCGTGGATATTGATTTTAAAAATCCCGTGGGAATCATTTTGTTTTTCCTAAGCTCCTTTGAGCTCATACCTTGCTAAAAACTGTTAAAAGTTTACTGGCGGATGTTTAGGTACATCAAAATGTAAACATCGGCCAGTGAAAGTCCCTTCAAAATCGATCCAGCCTTTCAGAGATTAGCCGGTAATCTTTTAAGTATCTATTTTCTAACAAAAAAAAATGAATGAAATCGGACCACGAGTTAATGAATTAGGTACAGCTAAATACACATTTTGACTTTCATCCCCTCTCCCAAGAGAACGGTGCTGAATTTCGGGATAAAAAGTACTTATCCTATATGTTATTCCGTAGTATGAACTTAAATCGTACTAAATTTCATTTCAATTCATTCAGTAGTTTTTGCGTGATGCGCGCACAAACATACAGACAAAAATTTCAAAAATAGCTTTTTTACGTTCTATTACTTATCCCTAACATCCCCCAGTTATTATTTTGCAAAAATCTTTAATGTACATATGGCAAGTCTACGATTTTATTACATACTAGCGGTCCGCCCCGGCTTCCCCCGTGGTACATATATAGCCTATAGCACTCAGGGATCACGTACATATTCAACGGTGGAAGAATTTTTGAAATCGGTCCGGTAGTTCCTGAGATTAGCGCGTTCATACAAACAACATCATCATACATATGTTCATACAGCTCTTCCGCTTTATTATATTAGTATAGATAGAATAGAATAAATAATTATTAAAAGTGTTTCGTAATTAATACATACTTCAGGAGCACATGAAGTTGTTTGATAATACAGCTCCGAAGGCTCCGGAGACGAGTTTTCTGAACGAGGCCAATATTGCTTTTCATCTGGCAAGTCGAATATCTTGACTATCCTTTTAAATATTTTTGCACCTACGAGTCCACGAACCGTGTCGGTTTGCGACGCCCAAAACTGCAATATTAAATGGGCAAGTTGGTATTTTTTTAAATATTAATTGCGTGTAAACGAGCACCCCCCTGCTCGTTTACACGCAATTATTATTGTAGTGTATAAACACCCGATGTTAAGCGATTACCGCCGCCCATATGAACACACATGAATTTGCAGTACCAGAGGAACCACTAATGCGTTGCCGACTTTTAAGGAGTTTGTTGATCCGCCGCTTGAATAACCCTATTAACCCTGGTAATATTTATATACACAGTATTTTGGTGGACTAGTTGGTAATATGCACAGGCAGATCACAAAGGTTAAAAAATATTGTGTAGATCCAGATTATCCCGCTGCTGTTTACGTTGAAGCTTGATCGTTTTTTCCTACTGCGGAACGAAATCTTCGTTTTAAAAAGCGGTTTTATGTTATAATTTTTTTGAAAAATTACTGGGCTGATTTTAAAGGGTATTTTGAATTAAGTACGTATTCCTTCTGGGCAAGTTCTTAGATATTATGTTTGACCGCTTCAGACCACAAAAGAGCGCTGCAACCATTTTCATGAAAACTACTGGGTTCATTTCAGAACTGGAAAGACGCTATTCTGGATGAAGTATAATTTATAGCACTGAGTGACCTAAGCTCGTATTTAAGTAACACTTAAATCCTTCTCAAAATTGACATTTTTTTTTTACTAAGAACGTTAATAAACGATGTTAGTTAGCGCCCGAGCGTAATAATTTACCACCACCACCACCAACTACAGCCTATTAACGTCTCACTGCTGGGCACAAGCCTCCTCCAGGAGAAAGACTTCGAGCTTGGCCCCGCCACGCTGCTCCAATGCGGGTTGGCGGGCTTTAACGACTATTGTCGCATGATAGTGATAATAAAACCGGCACCGACTGCTTAACGTGCTCTCCGAGGCACGGGGGTAAAAGACCGCCAGCTTCCAACTTCGGGCTGGCACTGAGAATTTCTTGACAGAAAACCCCAATAAATAACAATTATATTTTGCCCGACCCGGGAATTGAACCCGAGACCTCGTGATCTGCGGTCGAATATGCTAACCATTAGACAAACGTACTTACTAATTTTTTTCAAATAAGTACATTAAAATTATTTGTTTAACAAGTTTATCATTAGAATTAAACCAATCAGTCTTTTCCGTTTCATTTCAGATAATAAAATTAATAATAATTGTGAAACACACCGAAATCGCTTCACAGTGATAACAATCACCCACGTGATGATTGTTATCAGTTGTTTATTGGAATCAGATGTTTATTGTTGATTTATTATACTGCATGCTGGCGCGGTAAATATTTCACGCATCTATCACGCTGAATGCATACTTCCAAAAATAGCCGATGACCTTGAAAAGGCACTATCTCATTTTTTAGGGTACCGTACCCAAGGAGTAAAAACGGAGCCCTATTATTGTCACTCTGCTGTCTGTCTGTCAGTCCGTCTGTTCGTCGGTCACAGGTCTCTAGCTTGTAGACGAAATGAGTTACAAACCTGAAAGTTTGGTATTTGGTGTAAAACGTTGACCCAAAATCAAATATTGAATTAGAAATTTAATTAAATTATTTTTCAGAGGGGCTCCCATACATGAAAAAGGAGCCGGCAATAATTTTTTTTTTCTTACCCTAGCTTGTGGGGTATTCATTGTTTAGAACTTATTAAGTAGAGTACGAATATATTTTTTCTTTATTTCTTTCTTAAAAAATAAGGAAATGGGGGGCGGTCAAAGTTGTCAGTTTTAGACCATTTTTGTGACGAAGGCATCTTAAAAACTAAATCAGTTAGGAATATGAAATTTCGGTATATTATGTATCACATACTGTATTTAAACAACAAGTACCTACTGAAAACAATAATTTATTAAGTACGAGCGGATACCCGCGACTTCGTTCGCGTGGATATTGATTTTAATAATCCCGTGGGAATCATTTTGTTTTTCCTAAGCTCCTTTGAGCTTATACCTTGCTAAAAACTGTAAAAAGTTCACTGGCGGATGTTTAGGTACATCAAAATGTAAACATCCGCCAGTAAAAGCCCCATCAAAATCGGTCCAGCCTTTCAGAGATTAGCCAGTAGTCTTTAAAGTATCTACTTTCTAACAAAAAAAGAATGAATGAAATCGGACCACCCGTAAACGAATTATAGCTAAGTACACATTTTGCCTTTCATCCCCTCTCCCAAGGGAACCGTGCTGAATTTCGGGATAAAAAATATCTTATATGTTACTCCATAGTATGAACTTAAATCATGCCGAGTTTCATTTCAATCCATTCAGTAGTTTTTACGTGATGCGCGCACAAACATACAGACAAACAGACAAACAGATAAACAGACAAACAGACAAACAGACAAACAGACAAAAATTTCAAAAATAGCTTTTTTACGTTCTATTACTTATCCCTAACATCCCCCAGTTATTATTTTGCAAAAATCTTCAATGTACAGACACGGCAATTCTACGATTTTATTATATGTATAGATAGATTTATTATATGTATAGATTTTGTAAGCTGTGACCAAAACAAAAAAACATTTTTTGGGTTTTTCTTTCACGGTTTGTTGCAATGTCTAGCGCGAAAATGAAATATTTCTTACACCCAAAATATTATGTTGTTCATAATTATGTACGGAACCCTAAAAGAGCGAAACCCGACTCGCACTTGGCCGGTTTTTTACTTTTAGTGACTTCCTGTCCAGATCTACAAGGCCTGAAAATTCAGCGGTCTAGTTTGTGAAAGTCACCACTTTATTATGAGTGGCTTCAGGTCTATCGAAAATATTTGATTGGAAATTTACGAGTAGGTATATCTACTGAGGAGAAGTAAGTTTGTGCTCAATCATCTCTATATTTGTCTAGCCTCGCCAATCATTAAAATTTTACCTACCGCCTCGTCTTTATAGGACAACTCCAGTTCACGAATAACATTCCTCCAGTGGACTTTTACTGAGGCTTCATTCTGTTCATACCGCGAAGGCTTGATCACCCGAATTTCTCTTGGCTTATCCCAATTTTTAACTAGCACCCGCTTTCCACATGGCATGGCTACAAGTGAAAAAAATGACTTTGATGCATTGACTTATATATTACTTCGTTCTTCGTTATTTACATCAATACTTTGATGTTTTAAAGTACCTAGATACCTATATAATTTTTATAGTATAATACAGTCTAAAAGTCTATTGTAATAGTAGTTAATTTTAATTATTTTCTCAACACAATCACGAATATCTATCCAATATAAATATCCAATTTGAAAACTTTAAAAACTTCAATTACTAATCATGACTTATTCATGATTTGTGATTTATGGTTATATTACTTTATTCTTCTCTATGGAACTCTGAATCGAGGTGTCTTTTAGGAAAAAAGTATTTAGACATTTTTTATAGATAACTAGCGGTCCGCCCCGGCTTCGCCCGTGGTACATAATATATAGCCTATACCACTCAGGGATCACGTACCTACATAACTATTCAACGGTGAAAGAATTTTTGAAATCGGACCAGTAGTTTCTGAGATTAGCGCGTTCAAACAAACAAACTCTTCCGCTTTATTATATTAGTATAGATTATCAGCTGATCTACAATAAAAATTTTGTCTGGACTTATTTTATGATAAAACTTACAGTTTTGCTGAAAATCATGAAAAACCCGTTTTTGTGAACTTTGGCCCTAAGTAATTTTTTTTCTGATGTACTTAGTATTCTCTCTTCGATTATCTCTATCTCTTAAGATCGAAATCTTACGCAGTCGAGTTTTTTATTTTCTTGCCAATAATAATATAGATTGATAACTAACTTCTAAAAACTCTTCAGTTTCTATATCTATTATATTAATTAGAGTGCCATCTTTTAAAGATTAACTAAACTAAGAAAACTTTGAGGTTCTCTTGATGTACAACAATCGCTTGGAAAGCAGGTGCTTATGAACACCAGCGTTTGCGAAGTGATATTACACACCAGTGATAGATGGCGCTCTCGCATTTTTATTTTTTATTGGTCTTCCACATTAAAAACGTCTCCATAAAAATCACATAACATCATCTATTTCATTTTTATCAAACCTAGGAAACAGTGCCTATTAAACTACTGAAGCTTGAAACTTTTTATGGGGTGTAAGTGGCCCAAATTCCAGTGGCCAAAGTCAACCTCACCTGCGCGCGGTGCACCCTGCCAATATGCTAACGAGGCTCTGACGCTCTCGGTCCCCTCTACGGGTCGTTGCGCCTGATACCACACAACTTAATCTAGATGATATCCCGTATCACCGCTTTATGGTAGGATTCTATCCCGGATCCACCTGGCTAGCGACCACACTTCAGCCGTAATCCGTCGCAAAGCATCCGCGTTCCGGCAGCGAGCTGAAGAGCCAATCTCCTTCGTCAAAAGCCGGCAACGCATTTAGTGGTTCCTCTGGTGCTGCAAATGTTCATAGGCGGCGGTAATCACTTAACATCAGGTGACCCGCTTGCTTGTTTGCCCGCTATTTTATATTTAAAAAAAAACTAGAAATTTTTCACAGTAGCTTTCTTTTATGACGTAGGTGCACAATAAGAAAGGATTATTGCAAATTGCACCTCTAAGGGGGTTAAATAGAGGATGAAAGTTTGTATGAAAGTCCGTCATTTTTCAAGTTATGTTCATGAAAATTGATAAGTATTTACGCTTTTGGTTAAAAATAAAGAAATACGTGTTTCAGGATTTTTGGATTCTACCCTTAAATGTTTTAAATAGGGGATGAAAGTTTAAATGAGAGTCCGTAATTTTTCGCGTTATTTATAAAGTTATATCCATGAAAATTTGTATTTAAGCTTTTGGTTAAAAATAAAGAATTACTTACGTGTTTGAGGAATTTTGGTAAATTACCCAGTGGGTTAAATACGGGATGAAAGTTTGAGGTAGATTTATCAGAATTCATGCGGAAGTCGCTATATGTTTAGATACATTAAAGTTATATTTAAACAAACAATTTATTTTTGAAATAATTTTAATCAGACTTCTTTGTAAGTAATATAATAAGTACATAAAAAGCTTTTTTAAATATTATTTTGTCCTTATTCCTATTCGTTCAGCATCTTCGAATGTGTCTGGTATTCTTCGACCTCGAGTTTCTGGCTGAGTAAGGATCAGTAGTCCTGCTAAGGCTGCCATTACTGCGAATAGCGTAGAAGGAATTCCTGACCAGTATACCATAAGTGGTGGGGTAAGAGGTGAAACCACTGAGCCAATGCGACCTAACATTGAAGAGAAACCAAGAAACGAGTGTCGATGTCTTGTCGGATACAATTCCGAAGTAAATAAATATAGAGACGTAAATATAACGCCCGTACTGAACTTACCAGTTAAGTATAATACTAAAGACAGAGTATACATACTTTTTGGGGTAAATGAAAATGCGAAACAGCATACTGAACACAACATATAACCGGAAAACAGTGTCGCTTTTCTTCCTACTCTATCTAAAGCCATATATGCAGTCCAATAACCAGGAATTTCGATAAGTGATGTCAATATGTAATTGAAGTACATATTGCCTGACAAACTGACGGAGTTTATAGACAGGCCGTAATAAATGAATGTTGTTGCTATCCAATATACCGGCGTAGTACAGCATCTGCGTAACATTACTGGTGATTTTATGACTTGAATTATTAAAAGTCTACTGCTCAAATCTGTTTTCTCATCACTTTGTCGAGGAATTGCGGTTAGTAGAAAAGTCATTGCATTATCAGATATCTTTCTGCCGTTCAAACGAGCTGCGTTTTCTAGCGTCTTCCTGGCTTTATCGTTTTTTGTTTTGCTCAGCAGCCAACGGTGACTTTCCGTTACTATCCAATAGTACGAAAGTAGGGAAAATACGGGGATAAACAGCGTCAGTGTCAGCTTACGCCATTCGTGTACAGCTGAGGCTATGGCACCTAACAAAGCTTGGCCCAAGGCAAAGCAGGACGACATCGCCGCACTCGTACGGACACGGAATTTAGGGCCAACTAGTTCGGTAGCTAATATATAAGCAGCGCTGTAAAGCCCTCCGCCTATTGCTGTGTGCATGAATTGCAATGTTACATACATTGTATAACTGACAGAGAATGCTTTGAGTAAACCTACAAGCGCTACGTTGAATGCAAAAAACACAATTGAAATCCGACGACCGAAGTAGTCTGACACGAAGCCGGCGAGAGGCAGAGCGATCATCGCACCTAGACTGTTCAATGTCCCGGCCAGCGCTCTGAGCCACTCCTTGCACTCTAGGCCGAAATCGTAAACAACGGAGTTAGTTCGACCGTACACGTATCCTTCACACGGAATAATCGTATTTCTGTCAAATAGGTCAGCCGGGCAGGCGTCGCTCGGAAACGTAGTAGTGTTCGATATGTCAGCGTAACGGGAACAGTCTTCGAAGCCGGTCGTTGTTCTTGGAATGGCATTCAATATCCATTTTGGTGCGTATTCTGCGGGCTGCTCGTCACATAAAGGCACCGCGCACCGATGAGGCAATTTACCTGCTGTAAACACATAATCGCCAGCCATAAATCCGGAGGCTACGGCCGGTAGAGCCAGCAATATAATATTTATTAATTGATACTTTCCAAACTCCCCCAATTCACTGTTCAATACCGTCTCGAATTCCATTTTTGTATCACTTCACTAGCACAGCTAAGAAATAAACAACATTTTTCCTGTTACGTCCAACCGCTTGAATATGTAGTTGAATGCGTTCTAATGATATGAGATAGGTATAGTATAATAGGTAGTTTTACTAAGTTTCATGCGACACCACGTAATCTGATTCGATTCTAAACACAAATGTGAATGTTACGAATACTCGAATCCGACACCACCTTATCGCTGCATAGTAGGTTAAAAATATCTAGTCTTGACTCTTGAGACGAAAACTGCCGGCAGTGCTCACTGTTCGACGTTTGTAGTGCAGTCTATATCTACACTCTACAGGTAACTCAACTATGAATATAATGCATTACCTACGATCACGATTATCTATGCCCGTGAGAAAATTGTTGTCGTTTTTTGTTGTATTCCAGTTTACTCAAGAATTACAGGAAAATTACCAAACCGATATGCTTTTGCCTAAGACTTTACTATTACATTCTAAGTAGAATAAATCTAGATTCAAACATCTAAGTATTGATACCTAAGTACATTTAAAAAAAGACTATTTATCTGAAGTTCTAACGATTAAAATAATATTTGGATGAATTTAGTGTAACTTTACATGTAAATAGCTCAGTAACTGTGGTACCTATATCACAAATATTTCATGTTTGAGTGAAGTAAGTAGTAGGTATGAGTAGTTAACAAGAATTTATTTATTAGGAATACTAAGGTCACGACACGCGAGGAGTTAAACGAATTTTTATTTATAAGCGCAATAATAAATTATGCTCTCTTTCATACGGCAAAAGACAATTTTTTTTTTATTTCAAATAAAATACACAGAATACAATATAATAAATTTAAGTATGTTTGGTGACTCAAGATATGTTTTTTGGGTCGGTCAGTTCAGACAGTCGTCTGCGAATGTGATCGATGGGTGCTGGGACGTCTATGGGCGACAGGAGAGGCGGTGACAGATCATGCTGCTGTAACTCGAAGGTCAACCTTGAGTCCAGGACCGCGGAATCAAACATTCCCAGACTCCGGAGATAGGGAGCTCGTCGATGCTCGGGGTGTTCCATCATCCATCGACAGTATTCTTTAACGCTTCTGTTAACAACAGTTTTTTTATTTTTATTTTACATAAGCTAATTTTAAATAATACTAGTGGAGTAATCTGCCTGCATAATGGGCATCCTACCTAGGGCACAAAATTATGATTAACTTTAATTAATTTTTAATTTTAGTTTTTAATTTTTAAATTAGTAGGTATAAGTAATTTATATAATTCAGTGGAGTAAGATTAAGAAAATAAGACTAGAAATCAACAAGCAACAACAAGCAAAGTACCATCATTAAAAATCCCCATCAAGTCCTAACTACATAATAATATACCTAATAGTTAAACTAAGTCCAGTGCGATCTTGCTGGTTCTTCTCGGCATTCCGAACCAGATTCCATTGACGATACAAAAGTACTTATGAAAGTTTATTTGAATAAAAAACTTTTCTATTCTACTCTATTAAATTTTAATTTCAGGGTACCTAGTTGTTAGATACCTATATCCTCTTATCGCATAACACAATATAGGCAGGAGCAAAAAAAAAGCGTTCATGAGGTAAAACAAACATTTTGGTACCTGAGGTTAGTGATGCCATCCCAAACAGTCTTCAAAGTGACGAGGTCCCGAGGAACGTGACGAGCTGATCGCCACATATTCTTGGTGTCATTGCGCGGTGTGCGCCATTGTTCCAGCCTTGGTAGACTTCCATTAAACGCACAAAAGTGGTCAACACGACGCTCTGCCTTTATGTCCTTTGTTATTTCTCGTCCGAGGGCCGCAAACTCTGACTTCTAGGAAATAGATGTTAAAAACTCTTAGAAATCCTATCGGAAGTAATAGGTAGCATAATGTAAGATCGTCGTTCGTATTTATTTATCATAGTATATCTTATATGTTATAAGTAGCATAAATAGTTGTATGTGTTACGCACCTCCGGATTACCAGTGACAATTGCTATACGTTCTTGTACGGTAGGCATTTCCTTTGGCACAACTTTCAGACTTCTGGCTACATGAGTATCAAATTCAATCTGGAATTCATCAAAATTATTTTATTGAAAGAATTAAAGAAATACTTAGTAGCAAAACAACTTTTTTATGTTTTTTTTTTTAATTTTCACAATGTGTTACTGTAGAGAAAAGGCTCCGATCAGTGATCTACTAGATATGATGTCGTGCTAACTACTAGGTCATTAAAAATAAGTCCTCATCCTAATTATTGTGATAGGTTCACAGGTTCAGGTTTTTAGTGAGAAAGCTATGTGAATATGTCTCACAACGTAAAAGTATGTATGCTGCTGTGCGCTTTTAAAAGTAAAATTATAAATACACAAGTAGTTTTTAAAGAAGTTTGCAGGAAAATGTATTTTTGCTTATTTCTCGTATGTGAGAACTTATTTTTCACGGAAACTTTTTCAGTTACATTTTGTATAGGACTGAAAATATTGTACATTCTTGATTTAGAGAAAAAGCCAAAGAGTTGCATACCTGGAACAGTTCTTTAATAGCTTTAGGAGTGAAAAGTTGCGATTGTTGATCCCCACCCAATTGCTTCATATAGTCGCAGAAATTGTGAGCAATCTAAGGGTTTAAATATTTAATGTCAATAAGGCTAACAGACGATAGTAGTTTTGTAAAATTTAATTAACTAAAACCATAGTTTATAAGGGGCACATAGTTCAAAGAACCGGAGACATCGGGGTGCTCGAGTAGCAAACCCGCACCAGCAAACGCAGAGTTGGAAGACCTCCCCCCCTCCACACTGTTGCTGGCAGCCGCTGGATACAAGCTGCACAAAAACATGTTCTGTGGCACTTTCGCAAGAGACTTATGTCCAGTTGTGGATGACTATCGGTTGAATAGCCCATGAGAGCTAATAAACGTAGAATCGGATACTCTATAATTATTAATTAAGATTAGGTGGAAACTGCAGCGGAAAGTAGATATACCTAGTACTATATCTACCTTTTTTTTTTTTTTTTTTTCTCGTGGTGGAAACCTTTTATAGGTACCCCCGTTCTTTGGGCAGAACGGGGGTTATGTGGGACTCCCTCCTGTGGGTATACCCTAACTAAAACCACCACGGCTGTTCCCTCTCGCTGACTGTGCTGGACGCCTGGGGAACCCGTTGTATACGTCCCAGGCAGTACTATATCTACCTACTAGAATAGAATAGAATAGTTTTTTATTCAAGTAAACTTTTAAAAGTACTTATGAATCGTCGATTGAATCTACTAACTGGTTCGGAATGCCGTGTGCGTGCGTGCGTGAAAAAGCGTGTTTTTTTTTTTTAAACTATTATTTATTTTCTACTTTTTAGTTTGGTTTATTTATAAAACACTAAAAAAATCATGTCACTTAAAATACAACATACATTAATTATGAATAAATTATTTTATTTGTTTTTTTAGTGTAAATCTATACTAATAAATAAAATTGAAGTGTCTGTCTGTAATATCGAAATAACTACCTCATATTAAGCTCATATGGTTATTTGAACGGTACCATAACCGAATCACACGTTTTTAAAATTTTTGTCTGTCTGTCTGTCTGTCTGTCTGTCTGTCTGTCTGTCCGTCTGTCTGTCTGTTTGAACGGGCTAATCTTCGGAACGGCTGAACCGATTTTGACGGGACTTTCACATACAAGTAGAGAATTAACCAGGGAGTAACATAGGCTACTTTTTTAACCGACTTTCAAAAAAGGAGGAATTGTGTTTTTCTACCTATGTACACCGATATCTCCGAGATTTCTGAACCGATTTGCGTAATTTTTTTTTTAATCGATAGAGAAACATTGCGACACTGTCCTACAAAAAACTTGGATTCCAACTCCTCAATCCTGATGCTGTAGGGGAACTGATCCCCAAAAGTAATGGGATTTAGGAACTGTCGGTTATTTAAATTGATATTGGGGGTGCCAATTAAAGACTTTATCGTTGAATGAACTCGAGTAGGTACACATTCAACTCCTCAACCCTGATGCTGTAAGGAATTGCATTCCGAAATCGTGGGGATCCCACGGAATTTTTCCGTTTTGGTGACGGGTTACTACAGATAGGCTACTTTTTGTTCTGGAAAATCAAAAGTTCCCACGGGATTTTTAAAAACCTAAATCCACACGGGCGAAGCCGTGGGCATCATCTAGTCGTAAAATATGATTAAAGTAAAATATAAGTACTAATTAATAATATTATTATTTTGTTTTAATATTGTTTTATCTTCGCATTCGTGCGTTTTGTGCTTGGATTTTAGTTGTGTGTGACATCTATTCTGTTTACCCTAGTTACAGTTAGTTACCGTGCGATTTTGAATGTTTATGGTTTTTCCTTACCGACGACTTTTGATAAATGAACACAAAATCTTATTTTCCAAATTGAATAATGAAATAATCTTATCAAATTAGTGTATTGTCATCGGTCCTCGATAAATCTACAAAGTTTGAATGAAATCTGACCGTTTAAAGTGGGTCAAAATCGCGTTCAAAGAAGTCGGTTACAAACATACAGGTGAAGCTAATATAAAGCGTGTAAAAATTGTGTAAATATTGCACTTGCTCGGTCAGTAAGGTCATTGGCACGCTTGACTAAAGTCTTTTCGTCTTCTTTTTCGGGTTCAAGATAGTGGGTGTTCCACGTTATCTGCTCTCGTTCTGGTTTATTCAAAAACTCTTTGTGAATGTTGGTCTTAAGTTCTTCTTCGTCACTAGAAATATAAACTTTATATAGTATAGATAGCTTTGCAAAGAGTTTACTAAAACAAGTTAGTCTTAATAAATAGTTACTACTAGAACAATGTTTTAACAGCTATTTGCTTAATTCGTTTGAGAACTTTTACGAGTTCACTACATAATTATATTATTCCAAGCCTGAAAAATAAATAATTATAAGACATTCCTAAGACATTTTGTTCTAACAAAGTACCTACTAATGTGATAACAAGCTCGACTATGCAAATATGTATTTATATTAATAGTAACGTCATAACTATATTCCTTGTTTAAAATATTTATAAGTATTTTACAGGTAAGTATTTGTAATTTTCTTCCTACAAGTCAATCCAATAAACAATTACGAGAAACATAGACACGATATGAGTTTATATTATGTGCATACTGTCACAACGTATTGAAGAATTTCAACCGAATTATATTATTATTTCGAGACCACAATATCTATTCTAAGAAAACCTTCTTTCTATAACTGAGATAGTAACTGAACTTGTACTATCATCGTACGATTTTTATCAGGGAACATAAATGTTATGAGTAATAGAATAATTGAAATGATATACCTACTACCTACTACTATAGGTATAGGTACGCATGAAAAGGTGTCTTGTAGTATAGCTTATCGTTAAAGTATTTTACAGTCAAAAAGAAAACTAAGATTTATTGCTGTGAACAACATTTTGTGTAATAGATATGTACGTACATAGTTAATCTTAACTAATTACTTAGCGTAACAAATAAACTTGTTTATTTGTTACGCTTTTACGCATTAATTGCTGAACCAATCTTGACAAAATTTTGTATAGAAATATACTAGACCTTGGAGAAGAACATAGGCTTTTTTATCCTGGAAAATTATAGAATTCCAAAGGGATTTAAAAACCTTAATCCACGCGGACGAAGACGCGGGCATCAGCTAGTGAAAAATATTTTTACTAATATCTCTTTGGCACTCTTCTAGTATTTAGTATGCAACAGTAATAGTCTCCTCAACTCTAGGACAATAGATGGTGCAAGTTCTTGTTAATGACGTCACAAAGAATAGCTCTTCATCTAAGAGACGCTGGACACGGGAAACTGTTCTTTGTTACAGAAGTTTTTTTTTAAATTAATTCTGAGGTTCTTCTACATTCTCCATACAGTTTTTTCAAGTTGATAAAAATTGCGATGCATAAATCAACGCTTAACAATAGAGAAAAACATCGATTTTTGAATTTCAGAATTCAGCTAGGAATATACTTAGTTAATTTTATTTACATCTCAAAAAAATAGCGATATAGCGAAAATGCGTTATCTTAATAATATCACTCACCTTGAGATAAATTCAACATCAGTGTCTGAGTCCAATTCTCGATTTACGATAAGAGTTTTTCTATAAGATAACAACGGCTCTTTGATTAATCTACGCGGTTTTCTCACTGAAATTATAAAAAAATATTAGCCTGTTCTTATATAATAATATACAAATATTGGTAGCATTTGCTGGCTGGGCACTATAACTCGCAAGGGTGGCCAATCCCGAGTAGCACACAAGCGTTATTACAAGCGCTAGAGTAGCCGCTTAACAGGTATACAATACGGCTTCACCGTTATAAGTAAGCGCTATAGTAGCGATAGAGGACTCTATATCGCTTCTTTACCACCAAAAAGGGCCCACGTTCTCAGCGCTACAGTAGCGGTACAATAGTGGTATAAGTGAGTTTGTAAGGCGATACGAAGGGGTTGTTTGAGCTAAAAGCTAAAAGCTACGTATACATATGTATACGTAGGTATGGTAACTTCTTCGAGATGTAACACTTTTAAAGTCAACGTTTTCAAAAAGACAGATGCAGGTGGCACGCGGGCTGACTAAACAAACAAGTTATCGTTAGGGTAGATTTATCGTAGACCGTGTTACAGCCGGACTATTGTTAACTGTTTCACACCAGACTGGGTATGGGACCATCATTTTAGTAATTAACAAGACGCGACTTTGTTCGCGTGGATATTGGTTTTTAAAAATCCCGTGCGAATCATTTTGATTTTTCAGAGCTCCTTTGAGCTCATACCTTGCTAAAAACTGTTAAAAGTTCACTGGCAGATGTTTAGGTAGATCAAAATATAAACATCCGCCAGTGAAAGTTCCATCAAAATTAATCCAGCTTTTCAGAAATTAGCCGGTAATCTTTTAAGTATCTTCTTTCTAACAAAAAAAGAATGAATGAAATCGGACCACGCGTTAATGAAATACAGCTAAGTACACATTTTGACTTTCATCCCCTCTCCCAAGGGAACCGTGCTGAATTTCGGGATAAAAAGTATCCTATATGTTACTCCGTAGTATGAATTTAAATCATGCCAAGTTTCATTTCAATCATTTAGTAGTTTTTGCGTGATGCGCGCACATACAGACAAACAGACAGACAAAAATTTCAAAAATAGCTTTCTTACGTTCTATTACTTATCCCTAACATCCCCCAGTTATTATTTTGCAAAAATCTTTAATGTACAGATTCGGTAAGTCTACGATTTTATTATATGTAGGTATAGATAATTTTCGAACGCTATAAGCAAACTTCAATTCTTTGATCCGTTAACACCTTTTTGTCGTCCTGCTGTTGGATGAGGCATATAAGTAGAAATGTTTTATACTGCATCCTAAGTCTCGAACATATTTTAGTTCAAGTACAAATACGTACCTATACCTATTAGTACATTGAGTATGTAGGTAAGTACTTTTCCTTGAAAAACTAAAAAAAATAATTAAAATACCTTCTACGTTATCTGTTCCCTTGAGTTCCTTTGATATTACGCCGATGTGCAATATATTACAAACTTTATCGCAAAGGTCATTTGGCAGAACTTCCGACAAAAGGTTGATTTCTTTTTCCTCCAACTGAATTGAAAACAATTTTTACAAGCCACAAAACTTATACAAGATTGCTTGGAATCTATTGAGAAAAAATCAGTGCAGAACTCTTTTAACTGATTGAAAATTGAACATTCACATGAGTTGAATGAGTATAAAAACTTTCAGAAAAGCGCGTTTATTGACACACTCGTATCAAGTGGTCTTGATAAAACTAAAATGTATATTATAAATATGTAATAAAAATGCGATATTTACTTACAAGCCCTTTAGATGGAGCGGATAATTCGCTGAAAATACTTTCCCAGTATTTTTTGTTATTATGAATCATTTCCGAGCCTTCATACTTTGAGGACTTCACCTTTGGAATCTTACGTGGCTCTTTCGCCTTACGTAAATATCTATACCTGTCCATGTCGCTCAGAAGAGACAATGCAATCGTAATAAAATATTTTGATCACTCTGTTTACTGAGCCATGTAGATTTAATGTCCGTGAAAAAACATTGTTGTCGATAGGTAGCGCGAGCACGGCGGCGCGGCGTTCGAGTAAATCTATTCGGCGTTGCTACACAACCGATAGTATTGTAAATAACTGCACGGGAGTACCTGGAAATGTTCGTTACGATACATGCAGGACATATTCTGTTTTTTACTTCATGAAAATATACAGAATGCATCGTTTTACGTGGTGCCGAATTTCATTTTATGCACTCTGCACAGGAAATGGCATAATACTTTCTCATTTAACCATATTGAATTTATCATTTAAATTATATTAAATATGAAAAAGGCATCCTATTAACTGTAGATACCTACATTTATATAGCACATTTTTGTAAAATAAACTAAAATGTAAATTAATTTAAAAACTTAATTACAAAGGACAAATCTAAATTAAATCTAAAATTTCATAGATTCCACTGCAGCGAGACATAGTATAAGATGCTGGCAGCAAATGGATGGATTCCAATTCCTTTCGAAGGCCAAATAATTTTTTTGACCAAGGTAGCTGCCAAGTCTTGCATCCACGGTAGACTCAGTGACCCTTTTTCATAGTTATTCAGTGGTCGATCCCCGAGCCCTATGGCCCCCCCTATCCTGCACCCTAAAAGCCTTATTTACTTCACCACTGATGGATATCCTGCGCCGACTTGAGTCTGAAACCTTCGAAAAAGCACTTAGTACGCCATTTTAACAAATTATTGTAAACACAATATAGTTAACCTCTTGATTAATTTAAACTGTGAAAAAAAAAGTTTGGTGTACTTAATCAATTATACTTAATTGATTTTATTGTTCTTTTAATTTCGAGAATTTCTCGTCGATTTTGAATAGAGAGATCGTAAAAGGAGAACTTTAGATAGGTACAAAATAATGTCTAAAATACAAGAGAGTTGGTAGCCCTATTCAAGCGGGGTGTTTGATCAATAGTTGTAATGTCGGCTATGCTTTGAGAACTTCTGTGTTGTGCACTTCGTCTGCTGGCAGTTGCACTGCGAATATTTTTTGATATTGCTGATCATAAAAATGTTAAGCTAATGTTATAACATCATGACAGAATAGGTATTATAGACTGTGAAATAAAAGTTTATTCTTTTGTTCAATGATGCACATAAAAAGTTGTTTTGTTTTTAGCATTTATCAGGTTTTTTACCTCGTAAACGTTTTTACCCTTTGGGTACGGAACCCTAAAAATGGTTAATACCTAACTATTTAGCTAATACCTAACGGTGATCTTAAATCATTTGACAAGGCGCTTATCTCTGTTAGCATATGAAACTCGATCGTAAAAATAGAAATTGATTACAAATCACTTGCAGTACGCTTGCAATGAAGTCGAATAAATTCTTGGCAAATGAAGTTGGCACGTTTATTCAGTCCACGGTTGTGTCATATTTCGAGGGAACTGGCGTTTAACACAATATTATAGAACGGTGGGACGTCAAGTTAGCATAACGTGGCATAACATCGTTCAAGTTTGCCTTGCAATAGTGACATTTTAAGGCTTTAAATTTTACGTGGAGCGAGGTTTAGTAGGTAGAACTATATCCTCCTAAAGAAAAACATTTGACTAAACCCTAGGAACTCCTAGGGTTTAGTCAAATGTTTTTCTTTAGGATATAGAAAGTACCTAACTTGAACCTAATTTGCAAGGATACAGAAAACTAATAGTAATGCTTGGCTCTTATCTATACTAATATAATAAAGCGGAAGAGTTTGTTTGTTTGTTTGTTTGTTTGTTTGTTTGAACGCGCTAATCTCTGGAAGTACCTATCGGATTTGAAAAATTCTTTTTGCATTTGGTTGTCCAACTTTTGGAGCAGGTTATAGGCTATTTAATATCCCTAAAATCCTCCCCTAAGGGGGTAAAATGGGGGTAGAAAGTTTGTATGAAAGTCCTATGTTTTTAAAGTTACAGACCTGAAAATCGGCATTTAGATTATTAGTTTTAAATAATAAAACTCTGTATATTTTATTTTGAAAAATCTTCCCTTAAGGGTGGTAAAATAGGGGATGAAAGTTTTAATGGGAAGTTTTAATTATAATTTTGCTATTATCAACTTGAAATTTGGAAGGTAGGTTAATTCTAGGGCTTAGTTATCAGCCTAGAAAATATTTCACGAAAATCCTCCCCTAAGGGGGTGAAATCGGGGTAGGAAGGTTATGTTTTTGAAGTTACAGATATGAAAATAGGCATTTAGATTAAAAATTTTAAATGATAAAAACCTGTATAAGTTATTCTGGAAAATCTCACCTTAAGGGTGGTAAAATAGGGGATGAAAGTTTTTATGAAAGTCCTATGTTTTTAAAGTTACAGACCTGAAAATCGGCATTTAGATTATGAGTTTTAAATAATAAAACTCTGTATATTTTATTTTGATAAATCTTCTTTTAAGGGTGGTAAAATAGGGGATGAAAGTTTTAATGGGAACTAAAAACGATCGCAGCGCCCTCTGGCGGCCTAACTTGAAGCAATCACAGCGCCCTCTGGCGGACAAAACCGGAAACTAAAAACGATCGCAGCGCCCTCTGGCGGCCTAACTTGAAGCAATCACAGCGCCCTCTGGCGGCCTAAGCCGGAAACTTGAAGCAATAGCAGTGCCCTCTAGCAGCCAAAACTGGAAACTAAAAACGATCGCAACGCCGTCTGGCGGCCAAAACTAGAAACTAAAAACGATCGCAGCGCGCTCTGGCAGCTAAAACTGGAAACTAAACAAACAATTGCAGCGCTCTCTGGCGGTCAAAACTGGAAACTAAAAAACAATTGCAGCACCCTCTTGCGGCTAAAACTGGAAACTACAAACGATCACAGCGGCCTCTTGCGGCCAAAACTGGAAATTAAAACGATCGCAGCGCCCTCTGGCGGCCTAACTTGAAGCGATCACAGCGCCCTCTGGCGGCCTAAGCCGGAAACTTGAATCAATAGCAGCGCCCTCTAGCAGCCAAAACTGGAAACTAAAAAACGATTGCAGCGCCCTCTTGCGGCCAAAACTGGAAACTAAAAACCCCAATTGCAGCGCCATCTAGCGGCTAAAACTGGAAATTTAAACGATCACAGTGCCCTCTGGCGGCCTAAGCCGGAAACTTGAAGCAATAGCAGCACCCTCTAGCAGCCAAAACTGGAAACTAAAAAAACAATTGCAGCGCCCTCTTGCGGCCAAAACTGGAAACTAAAAACAATCGCAGCGCCCTCTGGCGGCCTAACTCGAAGCGATCACAGCGCCCTCTGGCGACCTTAGCCGGAAACTTGAACCAATAGCAGCGCCCTCTAGCAGCCAAAACTGGAAACTAAAAAACGATTGCAGCGCCATCTAGCGGCCAAAACTGGAAACTAAAAACGATCGCAGCGCCCTCTGGCAGCCTAACTTGAAATGATCACAGCGTCCTTTGGCGGCTAAAACTGGAAACTAAGTAATGATCGCATTGCCCTCGCAGCCATCATTCGAAATTAAAAAAAACGATTGCAGCGCCCTCTAGCTGCCTAAGTCGGAAACTTGAAGCGATTGCAGCGGCTGAGATGTTTGGATGTTTGTTACTCTATAACGTCGCAATTTCTGAACAGATTTGGCTGAAATTTTGAATGGTGATAGATAATGCCCTGACTTAAAACATAAGCTACTTTTTGTCCTGGAAAAATCCACAGTTCCCACGGGATTTTGAAAAAACCTAAATCTACAGCTATAGGTAGATCACTATAGCAAACTACCTTGAAAGTAAGTATAAAGGTTAGAAAAGGGAGCGGGAACGGGAACCAGAAATCCACGATTCCCTCAGGATTTGTGAAAAACCGAAATTCACGCGGGCGAAGCCGCGGGGAAAAGCTAGTTCGATATAAAACTGAAAACTACCCAAAGTTATTTCAAGTTTAATTATTATATTAGGATATGATTAGAGCTCTAGAGGTATTTTTGAATGTTGAATAAAAGAGGGGTTACTTTGAGGAAATCCATGGTATAGAATGAAAAACAAAATTATTTTGCTATAATCCGCTAAATAGACTTTGTATGGTACAACATGCAGCATGCGCTATGCACCGCCCGCCCTCCCACTGCTAAACATGCAAGAAAGACAAGCAAAATAAGCAAACCCCAAGCACTTCACGCACAAACACAAAGATCGTCACTTTGCAATCGTGTATTGTAGTCTACATCTCCTGAGGGTGCTCCGCTGTCAGACTGAAATGATCGTCGAATTTGTTTTGATTGGTTTTTGATTCACATTTTATCATCAAATTTTTGAGATAAGTATATCGACGTTGCTATTATCCACAGATTTTGGTATTCAAAAAAACGGACGTGAGTTACAAAATTGTCACAGACTACTCTTAGGCCTTCCCAACATTTTTTGCATTCTTCCGTCCTGCGATATTGCGATATACCTAGGTATGTATCTGTTTTTAATATATACATTTTGCATTAGGACGCATGCGGACTTACACATTTCTACGAAAACCATTGAAAATATATGGAAATAACGCATTGCTATTTTATCGACCGATGTAAATGCACCTGTGTGAGGGAGGCTTTACTGTTTCTAAATGATGTTTGAATTTCTGGATAATTGATACTTTGACAATTTGAATAATACACAGGGAAGACCCTTTCTTGTTTGAGGACTAACAAGGGAGTTTAACTTACTATCCATATTTACACTAATATAATATATCGATATTATTTTGTAGTTTTGATGTTCTTATTTCTTACAAGCGGACACCCGTGACTTCGTTCGCGTATTGGTTTTTGAAAATCCTGTGGGAATTATTTTGTTTTTCCTAAGCTCCTTTGAGCCTTATACCTTGCTAAAAACTGTTAAAAATTCACTGGCGGATGTTTAGGTAGATCAAAATGTAAACATCCGCCAGTGAAAGTCCCATCAAAATCGATATAGCCTTTTAAAGATTACTCGGGTAATCTTTAAAGTATTTCCTTTCTAACAAAAAAAGAATGAATGAAATCGGACCACGCATTAATGAATTACAGCTATGTACACATTTTGACTTTCATCTCCTCTCCCAAGGGAACCGTGCTGAATTTCGGGATAAAAAGTATCCTATATGTTACTCCGTAGTATGAACTTAAATCATGCCAAGTTTCATTTCAATCCATTCAGTAGTTTTTGCGTGATGCGTGCACAAACATACAGACAAACAGACAAACAGATAAACAGGCAAACAGACAAAAATTTCAAAAATAGCTTTTTTACGTTCTATTACTTATCCCTAACATCCCCCAGTTATTATTTTGCAAAAATCTTCAATGTACAGATACGGCAAGTCTACGATTTTATTATCTACTATCACTACATAGTATAAAACAAAGTCGTTTTCTCTGTCCCTATGTCCCTATATCCCTTTGTACGCTTAAATCTTTAAAACTACGCAACGGATTTTGATGCGGTTTTTTTTAATAGATAGAGTGATTCAAGAGGAAGGTTTATATGTATGATAACATCCATTAAATAGTGGAGAAATACTGTTATTTTTGAGGTTTCTAATGTGATGTCGTAAATAATTACATTTTTTCCGCTTACATTGCAAACGCAGGCTGAACCCTACGAGATTTATCAATATAATGTACTAAGTATTGTACACATTGAAAAGGTCTATAGAAAACTCCGCGATGGTATATGTCTATCTCTTATGGATATCCCACAATAACATTTTTTGTCATTTACTTTTTTACGACAAATAATGGCTAATTTTAGAAGCGATTTTAACCAATACAGCATAAATCCTTATCTAATTAAATACCTTAAGTACATTGTTGATTTATTATAGATCTATATGGCCCTTTACAGCATATGATTTAAATGAATATTTTCGAAGATATTACAGATCTAAAAATTGCGGGACATAGACTTTGCGCGCGGCGCGCGGTTCCAGCCGGCCGGGGCGGCGATGCGTAAAGTTCTCCTATAGCATTTTGAATTTAGCAGCGATCGGACGCGTATGCTATCGAGTATCGGAGCTTTCTAGCGAGGAAAATAACAATCACACTAATATTATAAAGGCGTTATTAAGTTATTAAGTTTGTGTGTATGTTTGTTCCTCTTCTCCGCCGCAACTACTGAACCGATTTGGCTGAAATTTTAAATGGAGATAGCTTATGCCCTGACTTAACACATAAAGTAACTTTTTATCCCAGAAAAGTATTCCTGTAGGACTAAAATAGATATAGACCTCCAAAACGCCACAGAGGGCGCTGACTGTTCTTAGGTAAATCACGCTCACATAACCCATTATTGCAATACTTTGCTGTGTAGCATGCATTGGCAACACATAGGCTACTTTTTATCCTGGAAAAATGCACAGTTCCCACGGGATTTTGAAAAACCTGAAATCTATATGTACAGCTATAGGTAGATTACTATAGCGACCTTGCTTGATATTTTAAGTATAAAGGTAGGAAAAGGGAGCGGGAACGGGAACCGGAACTCCACGATTCCCTCGGGATTTGTTCAAAACCGAAATTCACGCGGGCGAAGCCGCGGGCAGAAGCTAGTACTATTATAAAAATAAGTCGGGTTTTCCTTCCTGACGCTATAACTCCAGAACGCACGAACCGATTTCCACGGTTTTGCATTCGTTGGAAAGGTCTCGGGCTCCGTGAGGTTCATAGCAAAGAAAAACACGCGAACAAAGTCGCGGGGGTCAGCTAGTATGTAATAGATAATAGATGTAATAGAATAGAATGGTTTCGTCGAAGCGCCGAATTGAGAATCTTCTTCCTCCTTTTTCATATCATCCTTTTTGAAAAAGAATTAAATACATGTTATTCAGAAACTTTGTAGTTATTCTACAATCTACTCTGTAACTACGACATCACAAACAAATGTACTTCGGCACACACCTTATTACAGAAGATGAATACTAATAAATAACACATGCTTTTTAATTAAGACAGTGTAATCGAGTTACTCCTCGTAAGCAACGGCGGGAATGTCATAAGTTCTTGCACGAGTCGTGTGACGATTTAATAACTTCGGTTGTCACCGGCTTGTGTAAATTTACCTTAACGCCCATTATATACCCCTCGCACCCGGCCCTACGTTATTCTTAGCTAACCGCGTAATTTATATGATCTGATGCATGCAACTTAGTCCCCGTGGATTTACTTGTAGATTTTTAAGAATCCCCATCCCAAGTACTTTTTCATTTTCCATAATCTTTCCCGTTGTAATTGAGTTAATTTTCATAATACTTAGTCTATAGGCAAGAAACTGTATGTACACTGTACAGATTGTATTAGTGGTCAAAAGCTCCTTTGAGCCTTTGACCACTAATACAATCTGTACAGTACGTTCGTTCGTTCGTTCGTTTCAACCAATAGACGTCCACTGCTGGACATAGGTCTCTTGCAAGGATCGCCACAGCACACGATCTTGTGCCGCCTGATTCCAGCGGCTGCCAGCGACTCGCTTGAGATCGTCTGTCCAACGAGTGGGGGGTCTACCTGCGCTTCGTTTGCTGGTGCGAGGTCGCCATTCAAGCACCTTGGGACCCCAACGTCCATCGGTTCTTCGAGCAATGTGCCCCGCCCATTGCCACTTCAGCTTTGCGACTCGATGAGCTATGTCGGTAACTCTGATTCTCCTGCGGATCTCCTCATTTCTGATTTGATCCCGCAGGGATTCTCCGAGCATAGCTCTCTCCATCGCCCGCTGAGTGACCCTGAGCCTTCTTATGAGGCCCATTGTCAGCGACCATGTCTCAGATCCATAAGTCATCACTGGCAACACGCACTGTTCGAAGACTTTCGTCTTCAGACACTGAGGGATATTGGACGAAAAGACATCTCGAAGTTTCCCGAACGCTGCCCAGCCGAGTTGGATTCGGCGGTTGATCTCTTTCTCAAAATTGGACCTACCTAGCTGGACCGTGTGTCCTAGGTATATGTACTCGTCTACAATTTCGAGTGCAGAGTTCTCAACGATTACCGGGTGGAGCGGAACATGAGCGTTAGACATGATCTTCGTCTTACTCATGTTCATTTTTAGGCCCACCTGTTGAGAAACTCTGCTGAGATCGTTGAGCATTGTATTGAGGTCTCCCAGAGTCTCTGCCATCACGACTATATCATCGGCAAACCGTAGGTGAGTGATGTACTCGCCGTTTATGTTGATGCCAAGTCCATTCCAGTCCAGAAGCTTAAAGACGTCTTCCAATGCAGCGGTAAATAGCTTCGGGGAGATAACATCTCCCTGACGCACTCCTCGCTGCAATTGGATTGGCCTCGTATTCTGGTCCTGTATACGGACTGACATAGTGGCGTTTTCGTACAAACACTTCAGCGCTTGGATGTACCGATAGTCGATCCGGCATCTCTGCAGTGATCTCAATACAGCCCAAGTTTCCACCGAATCAAAGGCTTTCTCATAGTCCACAAACGCTAAGCAAAGTGGCCGGTTATACTCTTCGGTCTTCTGTATAACCTGCCGCAGCGTATGGATGTGGTCTATGGTGCTGAAGCCTTTTCGGAACCCGGCCTGTTCGGGAGGCTGGAAGTCGTCGAACCTACGAGCGAGACGATTCGTAATGACTCTCGAGAACAACTTATAGACATGGCTCAGCAGCGAGATGGGTCTATAATTCTTCAGCAGGGTATTATCGCCCTTTTTGAAGAAAAGAACCACCACGCCTTTGTGCCATGCCTCTGGCGTTATGCCCTGGTCGATGACGGAATTGAACAGTCGCTGAAAGACTTTAAGGACCGGTTTTCCACCTGCTTTCAGGAGTTCCGCTGTGATTCCGTCATCACCTGGCGCCTTGTTGTCCTTAAGTTGTTTGAGAGCCATACTAATCTCGTATAGGCTGACGTCCGGGATATCTTCGGTATAGTGTCGGGTCAATTTGGCTCTGGGATCTTTAGCCAAATCTTCAACAGGCTTCTGTGTTGACGTGTACAGTTGTCCGTAGAACTTCTCAACCTCTCTCAAAATCTCAGGTTTAGACGAAATGAGACTACCGCTGTCGGTCTTCAGTCGCGTCAGCTGGCTTTGACCGATAGACAGATCTCTCGCGAACACCTTTGAGCCTTTGTTCCGCTCAATGGTTTCTTTGATACGCTCGGTGTTAAAGTATCGCAGATCGCGTTTCTGTGATTTAGAGATCTGTCTATTAATCCGCCGATAAGCAAGGGCGTCTCCTGAAGACTGCAGTCTCATTTCATGTCTCTGTTCCATGAGATTGAGAGTATGGTCTGAGAATTTTTTGGTTCTACTTCTACGGTGGGTCTTAAAGAACCTAGACCCGACCGCATGGACAGTTTCCACCAGCCTGTTGTTCAGTTCGTCCACAGAATCGCAATCTGCCAGGCAAGCGAATCGGTTTTGCAATTCGAGTTGGAAGCTCTCGGGGTTCTGGATATGGGCGCGAGAAGGTCGGAGCGTTGACTTCATCAGTCTGGCCCTTTCGAGCTTTAAGTTCAGATTCAATGTGCCTCGTACCATACGGTGATCGCTGCCGGTTTTTACCCTATTGATCACAGAGACATCATTGAATACATGCCACTTGGTAGACATGATGAAGTCGATCTCATTTCTCGTAGAACCGTCGGGGCTCATCCAGGTCCACTTCCTGTGTGGCCGCTTTTCGAAGAAAGAGTTCATCATAAAGAGGCCCTCTTTCTCCATGAAGTCGGCCAACATTTGGCCCCTATGGTTCCGTCGCCCATAGCCAAATTGTCCCACTTTCAACTCTACACCGCTTCGCTTACCCAGCCTTGCGTTGAAATCCCCCATCACAACACTGTAGTAGGTATTAGAGGCATGCATGGCTTTTGATATGTCCTCATACATGACCTCTACTTCCTCGTCTGTATGTGTCGATGTCGGTGCGTAGACCTGTATGACCTTCAGCGAATACCGTTTGGTTATTCTGAGTATAAGGTACGCTACCCTGCTCGACACACTCTCGACTTGCACAATGTTGTTAACGAGGGACCTGTGGACGAGAAACCCGACACCACCCTGGGATTTTTGATCGCCCTCCCGGTAGTAAAGCAAGTTGCCGGATTTAAGGGTTATCGAGTCCTCCCCCTCTCTTCGGACTTCAGATAACCCTATGACACCCCAATTCAACTTGCTCACTGCTTCTTCCAGCTCGATGATCTTTTCGTCGGTCCTCAAAGTGCGTGCGTTATATGTTGCCAGGTCCAGTCGTCGGAGTTGGCAGCGGAATCTCTTCCGGAGATTCTTGACACCCCCTGCCCCGCCGTTACCGTAACCGCTGCCAGAGCTAGGAATAGCGGGGCCGCCGGGGACTAGGGGCTGTGGCTTTATTGTGCAATCCATGCAAAGGGTTATGCCCTTAATCGCCACGCTGGGCAGGCGGGTTGGCGATCGCAGGACTAGACTATTGTACCGATGTCGCTGCTGCCCGACATCGGCCCTTGCCATTTTGTAGTCTAGCCGATATGAAATGGTTATACCGCCATTTGTCGGTCGTCAGAGCCTCGTCTGTTGATTAGCAGGGGGCACCACGTGCAGGTGAGGTTGACAATTGGAGTGCTGAGATGGAGGTGCACTCCCTTACCCCCCATACAGTACAAGTACAATCTTGAGAAACTTACTTACAAAACATACCTAAATTACGGGCTTAAAAATTAACACATTATCTACATTTAGGTATTTAGTATAATGCGTATGTGGGATGTAGTCGCCACAAGTTCATAGCAAAGTATTATCTGCTGAACCGGAATTTTGTTAGCAAATAAGTAGCAAACAAAACTAAATTAATACGTATAGTTTAGACTTTAGCGAGAGACCACGAAGGTGCTTACTTTAAGCAATTTAAGATCTATGAGATCAGTGCTGGAGCATAGTAGTACCTACCTTATTTTACTACTTAGTACTTTATTTAACACAAGCGGATACCCGCGACTTCGTTCGCGTGGTTATAGGTTTTTAAAAAATCGCGTGGGAATCATTTTGTTTTTCCTAAGCTCCTTTGAGCTCATACCTTGCTAAAAACTGTTAAAAGTTCACTGGCGGATATTTAGGTAGATCAAAATGTAAACATCCGCCAGTGAAAGTCCCATCAAAATCGATCCAGCCTTTCAGAGATTAGCCTTTCAAAAATAGCTGTTTTACGTTCTATTACTTATTCCTAACATCCCCCAGTTATTATTTTGTAAAAATCTTTAATGTACAGATACGGAAAGTCTACGATTTTATTATAGATTATTATAGTATTAAACACTTCAGAGTTTGATAAGTGAGAAATGAAATATGAATAACACAGAAATAAATTAAAGCAGCAATCAATTTTATTTCATATTAATAATATCTGATATTACAATTTGACATCAAAAGATTCATCCGTAAATATTTTAAGCAAGTTAGGATTTTTATCGATTAATCGCTGTAAAGAAAATTTGCGTTTTAACAGTATTCCATGTAAAGCTTCGCTTGAAGTTGATTTAAGCATATAATGTGATTCCGCATGTTTTACCAGTGTATCGCCAACACAAGAACATTCTATTTCAGCTAAAGTGAGTTGCTCTTGACTTGAGTATTGAGTCTCCACGTTATGATGCGATTCTTTCGTTGCGGCAAATGGCAGCTCACTTTCTGTAATATCCTTCACACATATTAATTCTGGTGGTGCTTCCTTATCGGGAATTTGGCCGAGTATAGCTGCAACTCTTTTCAAATTTTCTTCATTGTAATCGAGATAAGATGGTAAATAAGGAAACGTATTTCTCTTTATCCAATCAGAACATTTTCTTACGGGACATTCTTGAAGTCTTGAAAAATCGTCAATCAACAGCGATTCAGTGAATGACTCCGTCAAGTTCATTTCGCTTTGGTTTGGCTCGGGTTCAGGTTTAATCGTAGTTTCAATCATTTTTGATTCCAAATCTTGTGGTGATTTGGTAGAATCCGATTCAATAGTGGGTCCACATTTGCACATTTGCGAATGCAAAAACTTTTTGATACTCTCGTATCCATGACACTTCGCATAAAAATATTTTCTATTCAATCTGATATATGGGAGATCTACATCAGATGGCAAAGTTTCACAACTTCCATAATGTGGTGGTACAGTTTCAGCTAAAATATCACCTACTAGCACAAATGGTTCTCTTTCACACACAGGTATTTCATGTTTCGGAGTTGGAAATTCAAAAACATTTAAATGCTCTTTTTCTTCAAATAAAACTGTAGATATAGCATTAGGGTATTTTTGAATTTCATTTAATTGTAAAATAACCATTTTTTCTAAATCTAGCAAAAACGTTGATTGTTCCGGTAAAAGTTTAAGCGAAAAACTTATAAATTTTAGAAATATACGAAGGATATTTTTAATTTTTTCTTCCCATTGCTTGTTGATGTCTGCTATATGGACATCTTTTTTATTTAAAGCCTCAATTTCATCTTGTTTATCCTTTATTTTTTGGAGCTTTTCTGTTATTTCGGCACTTTGGAAATTTTCTAAAAGCATTTTTTTCATTTGACATTTTTTTCTTTCTAAACTCATAATATACATAGTGCTTGTGATTCTCTCCGCTTCAATCTGCTTAGAAAAAGCTTTTACAGCATCATTTCTTTCAAAAAGTGATTTATTAATGAGCTGATTGTATCTGTATAATTCATTATCGAACAAAAGCTTGTAATATTTTTTCATGTTTTGTACTTCAGTTTTATACTTTTGATTAAGTATATTATCTAAAATTATTCTTTCTTTTCGCAATTTTTGTTGTATTTCATTGTTTAAACTAGAGATAATATTAGCACGAGTACTTAGAAGTACAGTTTGAACTTCCGACCGCAAATGTTCTTCTAATTCTTGTAAAGAATGCTCGTAAAAATTTGATACTTCTTGTTTCATAATATTACTTTTGTGTTTAAAAATATTGAAAAATATAGCTTTCACTTTCTTAATAACTTCTTTTTTTTCATTGACTAATATATTATTCCAAGCAGCATCATTATCTTCCAATAAAGTTGTTAATGAATTTAAAAATTTGGCTCGCTCCTTGTCTAAAACGGTGTTCCCTATTGCTAGTATGCCTTCGTGAGTTTTACCTCTTGTTACTTTTGAAGTGAATGGTGGCTTTAACTCCAGTATTTCTATAAGTAAGTCGCTCGGAGAAACCCATTTTTCTTGACTGCCTTCATCTTTATTAGGTAGTATTGGTTGTTTTATAATTTCGAAAGATTGTGGTGTTTTAGGCTCGGAGTAGGATTCATTGAAGTATATTTCAGCGTATGTACTAGTTACTTTTTCACCATTTTGCAAAGTGCTGTGAATGTTGTGATGTTCCATTAAGAAAAATACAAATAATTCAATAAAATTAAAAATAAGAGCTTTATTAATATGTTAAATGTACATGTACAAAATAAACCTATATTATAAACACTGTAACTTATTTTGACACAGCAATGTCATATACATATTTTATATTTTATTTTATAACTTGATATTTTTCCAAATGAGAAAACTAAAGAGGATAATATGTAGAAACAACAATTTTTTTAAATAAAAATGTTAAAAAGAGTATAACTATTCATTATTATTGTATTAAATATATATTATTTTATTCAAGCTGAAAGCGCATAGGCGGAGATTCGAAGTGAAGCGTTGTATTCGTTGAAACATCTTTGAACTCAAATGTCGCCTCGCTTTTGTATATTATTGTATTTACTATTTATTTTTCAATTACCAGGAAATACTCACTAATGTCTCACATCTATTTCAAGTTCTTAGTCTAGTTAACAAGTTCAAAAACGTGAAAAATAGAGATAAAGGTCCTAAAAATATGAGCGATAGCTCATTCGATTCGGAGTCACCTCTAGAAAAATGTTTTTGAAGGATTTTGGTGCAGATAAAAATTGAAATTGTTATTAACAAAATAAGATGAAAAAACAAAATATTTCGTTTTTTGTTAATAACTCGAAAAATATTTATATTTTAATATATTTTTTTAATTTTGACAAAAGCTCGTTAAAGAGGAGGAAATTTCCGATACAAAAGTCTCAACTTCTGAAACTCTATCTCCATTATTTATAACTTTAATTTAACGTTGAAAATAGGTCTCCGCGCGGCTGTTACGGCATGCGCTGTTTTTATAACTATTGAAAAAATAGCTTAAATATAAATATTTTTCGAGTTATTAACATAAAACGAAATATAATTTTTTCCCCATCTTATTTTGTTAATAACAATTGCAATTTTTTACCTGCACAAAAATTCTTCAAAAACATTTTTCTAGAGGTGATTCCGAATCGAATGAGCTATCGCTGATTTCTTAGGACCTTTATCTCTATTTTTCACGTTTTTGAACTTGTTTACTAGACTATTTGAGCTATCATAAGGCCGGGCCCGCATTTCGAAATTTATTCGCGCGATTTTTTTTTTTCGCAAAATTCTGTGACATATGGAAATGTATGAAGCTGCACGCACGTGCGATATAAAATTCGCGAGAAAAATATATTAAAATGCGGAATATAAACCGCGCGAATAAATTTCGCAGTGCGCCCCCGCTCTAATAATTGATAATAAATTGAATTACGATTTTAATTCAATCGTCTGGTGATAACACAATAATAGCCCTAATTGGTAAAGAAAGTTTCTTTTGTGCCTGAAAATCCAAATAAATGTGAAGGTCCACAAAGGAAGAGTTTGGTATTCAGACGGGTGTACGTACATTGTACGTGTCGACGGCCTATACCTGTGATTAGTAGCAGCGCTCTAAAGCGAAATGCGCCGCCTCTAAATTTAATTAAATACTTCCTTACCTGATATAAGTATTATTATTCTGATTTTATCGCTTCGTAACTGTTTTGATTACTATAAACAACTCTTACATCTTACACCTTAAAACATCCCCGTAGGCATTCGTTTGATTTCTTGTTGTTATATAGCTGGTCCGAACCCGGCTATGCAATAATAAATAACGGACATATCTCGACTCCATTCTCATTACGGATGCGGCAATGTCCGTTGGAGTTTTGTCATAACTCAGTCTCGGTTAAAATTATTTCCGTTGGCTCTGATGAGAAAACTAGAGGTGGAGAACTGGAAATGTAAGCATTCGCGCAACAAGCCGTAGAATAACGACGGGACATATTTCATTCTTAACGAAGTTAAATTTCCGGCCGAGTCCTGTAAGAGCGTGCGTAACAGAGATAAAAATATTTACTAATAAAATAACTATTAAGTAGGTGTTTGAAGTTTGAACATTGAAATCAAATTAATTAAATCCATTGCATAATTCTTAAAGTACATAATATAAAGTAATCTGTTTTACACAATCTCGAAACTAAACTAAATTGAACATCAGCTTTAAATCTAATGCTGTCCTTTCCCGCAAGGAACATTATAAAATGGATAGCACTATTTTTAAATCTGTCAATTTAGTTTAGACTAGCTGACCCCCGTGTTTATAGGATTTATATAGGATCGGATCGGATCCCATAATTATTTTATGTACCCAAACTAAATATAGCCTAAGTTACTCCTTATAACATCATCTATCTGTCATTGAAAGTTCCGTCAAAATCGATCCAGCCATTTCGGAAATTAGCTGGAACTAATAGACAGATCAACAAACATAAATTTAAATGCACACCAGTTTAAAATAAGCCGTACGTTCAAAGATCCGGGTCCCAAGTTATTTGAACGCAATAAATGTCTGTCATTTCTGAACTAAAAAACCTATGACCTTGAAATATTTACGGGACAATACTTAAAGTACTACCTTTCTAACAAAAAAAGAATGAGTGAAATCGAACTACGCATTAATGAATTACATCTAAATACACGTTTTAACTTTCTTCCCCTCTCCCAAGGGAACCGTGCTGAATTTTGGGATAAAAAGTATCTTATGTCCTACCTCGGAGTATAAACTCAAATCGTACCAAGTTTCATTCGAATCCGTTCAGTAGTTTCGGCGTGATGTGCGGCCAAGATACAGACAGACAGACAGACAGAAATGAAAAAAATTACAGTTTCGGCTTCAGTATCGATTATAGAGAGCCCTCCAAAAAAAAATTTTCAAAATATCTTCAATGTACAGAATTGGATCTGTTACAGTTTTAAATTATAGATAGATAATGTGGCTAATTCTGTTGTACACAATCTCTAAACCTAAACTAAATTGACAGGTTTAAAAATAGTGCTATCTTTTTCCGCCGGTATCACTGTGAAAGAGATAAGAATATCTTTAGCCCTGTCATTTTAGTTTAGGTTTAGAGATTGTGTACAACAGAATTAGCCACATTGTTGCCTTGTCGCGTATTATGTTTTAACTCTTGTATGATAGTGGATAAATAAAAGGTCATATTAAAGGGTAATAAAATAGTTAGTCGTAAATTTTTTTTCTCAAATCCATCCAACCAAATAAGAATTACTTATCGCATCCATGTACCTATTATGGTGAATTTTACTGGCTGATTTATATTCGATATAGGAACGGCCATATTTCAGAAACTGCGAACAACTTTGATTGTTTTGTACACATAATATTATATTTAGTCGCTTATCTGAAGTTAAAACTAATTCCTATGCACAATCCATCGCGTTGTATTAGAGGAAAAGTTTCTAACTATGAACAGTGAGCATTGACCACTAATTAATGACAATATTATGCTGAATATTCCAAACGTATAACAAAAAATAAATACTATCTAAACATTAAGAATATAATAAGAAAAGTAGATAGGTAGATTAGCAATGATGTAACTACAAATTATGTAGGTAGAAACTGAAATCCCAATGAAAAGTATAACTGCTCTGTATATTTTCTTCTTTAAGTGCTTCTTCCAACAAAGGTTGACGATTATTGGGGCAACCTGAACTTTGGTTGCTTTATTTCTAAAAAACTATCGATGGTGTTTTTGTTGATTCGTTGGTGCTGTTTCTTCAATCAGAATTCTTCTGCCCTGTTACTTAGTATGGATGACTAACACCTACTAGGATTAGACTTTAATGTAATACAAACCCCTACTCCCTTTCCTACATAAACATCGTACAAGCACTTAAGCCTGAAAGAAACGCTATTTCCGAAACATACAAGGTACACTGTATAATCCAAATTACGCGTTCGTATATTTAAAACTATACGCTAGCAAGTAGAACGCACTATTCGAGTTAACCGTACAATAAGCAACACCACTAAAACATACTAAATTATACTGGACTAAAATGTAGCTAATCGTGTATACTTTGGAGTTTTAATTCACGCCACTATTCTCGATTTAAATGCAAAAAATAAACGAGATTTTTAATTTTGTGTATTTTATAATGGACACACCAATAACTATCATTCTAAACTATTCGCGGTTTACAGATAAAGGATACTCAAAGGCAAAGGTGTTACAAATTGCAGGAGCAGCCGCATTTAACGCGTTTCCGTCTCGCGTAGCGTGTGGTTCAGGCTTTACAAACTGCAGCCGATGAGATTGTAAACGAGTTGTCATCAATCGACGCTGCCGGGAGATTGACGCCGTGCAAATCCATTTGGTGTAGCACCTGCCTCTGCCTCCAGTACGTCACGCCGCGCAGTGCTATTGTCATTTAACACGCCGGAAAACTGATGCACTCTTTCATATTTTATTTCATTTTGTAGTCCGGTTTTTTGTGTAATAAATGTGTTGCGGAAATCTCTTTGCTCGGTAATTGCTGTCTGTCCCTTTGTTACTCATATGCACGGTTAAATTACTGTAGTGATTTTGATGGTATTTGTAGGGTAAATGAAGTTAGTTTAAAATCGAGTTGGAGATGGATAATATTAGGTGTTTACTGATTTTTGGAAATAGAAAAAAAAATTGTATTGTATCACCGATATTTTGATGAAATAAAAGTATTTGGATATAATGTGATTCTATAGAACTTGGTATATTATAATATTATTTACTTTTATTTATTTTAAAAAATCGTGCGATTCTTTTTAAAATTTTAACCGTATTTGGCAAGCTGCCTTGTATTGTAATTTATTACTCTTACCTTGTTTCTTTTCATGTACCTGATATTTTTACCAGGTAAAATACATACTAAATTTAAATTAAATTCAACACGATTGCAAAGTAACGCTTGTTTCTATTCAACAACTAACTATATTTTTACCCGACTACGGCAAAGCCAAAAGGAAGGGTTATGATTTTAGCAGTCTATGTATGTATGTGTGTATGTATGTTTGTGTCCAATTTTTGTATGAGATTCTGTGCGTTCCACCGTAGAGCCTAAAGTACTGGGCCATAGGTTACATTTTGTATACGAAAAAAGTCGAGAAGTGACGTCCGAGCGACTAATAATATCTTGCTAGCTACATAATTCGTAAAAAGCTAGGATAATAAGTAGTAAGTACCTATGACTGACAAATAGATAAATTAACAAAACACCAACCTGAATTTAGGTTCGTATTAAACAAAATAACACAATAGCTATTCACAATAGGTATAGATCAGAAAGTGCAAAAAACTTCAGTCAATCATGATCAACGTCATCATCATGATCAACCCATTACCGGCTCACTACAGAGCACGGGTCTCCTCTCAGAGTGAGAAGGGTTTTGGCCATAGGCTACCGCGCTGGCCAAGCGGATTGGCAGACTTCACACACCTTTGAGAACGTTATGGAGAACTCTCAGGCATGCAGGTTTCCTCACGATGTTTTCCTTCACCGTTAAAGCAAGTGATATTTAAATACTTAAAACGCACATAACTCCGAAAAGTTAGAGGTGCGTGCCCGGGATCGAACCCACGACCTCCGATTAGAAGTCGGTCGTCCTAACCACTAGGCTATCACAGCTTTACGTATACGTCATACCGAGAAATAAATCTTTTGGCCGCTAATCTGGCGTCAAACTCAGTATCCCATGCATTATTTATTGGGTTGATTCCAGGTGTAGGGACTTTCAATGTAATGTTTTCGACTGACATTCGCCATTTGTAGAAACTGCATACTTAATAAAAGTTCTTTTACTAATATTTTGTTTTGTAGCTAAAATTGATCAGATACTTTTGAGAATTAATTTGCTACGAATACAGATTCCAATGAGACATTCAATTGATATCATTATTATTTGCTCCTGAAAGATGTAATCGAGGCTTTAAAGCACGAAGTCAAGGGTTTTCATCTTTTTTTGACGTGTTATAAATCGATGAACACCGGTTACATGCACGAAGAAGGATGACTCATTGTCACGTACTGCGGAACGTAGCGCGTAGCGCGTAGCACGTAGCACGTAGCGCGGAACATAGAACGTAGCGCAGAACTACACGTTCGGCTTGTGACGCATCTATCTCTCTTTCTTTTCTTATGACGTTATCACGTAAAATTATCGTCCGTAAAGCGACTTTACAGACAACCAATTTTTTTTAAATTAAAATATTTGCATGAAAAGTTTTTAAGATGAACCTCTGCAGATATCTAAAGATGGAAGCGCAGTAAAGACGACGCCGTCTCGTATAATATTTCATACTTACAGAAAACAAGTTGGAGGATATTCGCCTCTGCAAGGACAAGCGTGCTACGCGCAGATAAAGAAGCCTCACATCATTGCCTTTGTGGATTCATATGTGATTGTTTTTGATAGTTATTAATATGCATCTACACTTGCCTAGGAAAGCTACTTTTTTGAAATAATCTCGACTTTGCTTTTTGCTTAACTCACCGCTCTATATCAGGTACTAAGCACGGATCATCCATAATTAATGTCATGCATTGTCATGAAATTGAGGTATTTTATAAAAGCTGACTAAATTGCATACTTTTGCGTTTCCCTGAGTGTGACGAAATTTCTTCCGGGCTCTTGTGCCAAATCAGACTGGCAAATGATTTCATATCCGGTTGCATTTTGTCACAATCCAGTCTTGGCAAAATTATTTCCTCTGGGTCTGATGTGAAAACTAGACATGTAGAATAGATGCTGTGAATAAGATGTGTGAGTATTCGCACAACAAGCCGTGATATAACGATAGAGCATATTTCATTCTTAATGGAGTTAAATTTCCGGACGAGGCCTGCGAGAGCCCGCATACTATGATAAAAATTCCACTTAATTTCAATATCACTGTAGTTCCTAGTTAGGAGAAGTTACATCTATATCATGGACTAGCTGATGTCCTCCGCGTGGATTTAGATTATAAAATATACTATATAACTTCACCAGCCCTTTTCACCTCTCTAAGGAGAGCATTTCAAAAAATCTTCCTCAGTGTACCTTTAAGGTATTCAAGGAATATATCTTCCTTTAAAATCTCTAGATCTACCGATTGTGTATGGATTGTCTGCTACTGAGTCAGTCAATCACGGTACTGAATAGATGCAGGCGTTACTTTGCGGAAATCCATAATATGTATATGTTGAAATGTCAAAATTATTTTGCTATGATCCGCAAAACAGTCAAATTTGTATGGTACAACAAGCAGTATGTGCTATGCCCTGTCAGCCTTCCTGCTGTTAAATATGCACAAAAAATAAGCAACCAAGCGGACCCCAAGCAGTCAAGTCAGCCAACTGCAAAGTCAAGACTTTGCAGTTGTGCATTGTAGAGTCTACATTTCCTGAGGATGCTCCGGTGTCGGAGCGAAACGATCGTCGAGTTTATTTTGGTGGTGGATTTGTGTGGTATTACTTGGTGGTGGTGCTTGGGGTCCGCTTGGTTGCTTATTTTTCCTGCATATTTAACAGCAGGAAGGCTGACAGGGCATAGCACATGCTGCTTGTTGTACCATACAAATTTGACTGTTTTGCGGATCATAGCAAAATAATTTTGACTTTTCATCATAAATCACGGTACTGTTTATATGATTGTAGAGATTTCCAGATAGAACAATATGCATATTATAAAAAGATCCAACTGAGATAAATAAAACTTTCTGAGCGTATCATCTACATAAAAGAATGGTTAGTATTAAAACGTCAAAACTTTGATCAGAACTTTGCTTTAACTTTAGCTATGTTTAACATTTTTACGATGAAACAATGGCTATATTTCAAAAACTGCAAACAACTCGGATTGGCTTTTTTACATCATATGGGCAAATAAATCTCTTGGCCGCTTATCGGCCATCAAACTTAATTCCCATGCATAATTCATTGCGTTGATTCCCGGTGAAGAGGAAAACTTTCTAACTCCAAACAGCGAGCGTTTACGACTGACACCCGTCGATTAGTTTCAGGAAACTTGCCGATACAATATATACCTAGTAGAGAAATTTAGGTCACCCTTATATATTTTTCATATAGAATTATTTAGTTTCTATTTTTTAACCCCCGACGCAAAAACGACGTGGTTTAGTTTAAGTTTGACGTGTCTGTGTGTGTGTGTGTGTGTGTGTGTGTGTGTGTGTGTGTCTGTCTGTTCCCCTGTGGCGCTCAAACGGGTGGGCCGATTTGAATGCGGTTTTTTTGTTTGAAAGGTGAATTAGTCGAGAGTGTTGTTAGCTATGTTTGAAGAAAATCGGTCCAAGATGGCCGTTGCTACAAAATGGCGGATTACATATTTTTTCACAACTCCCTTAATATGGGTATCAAATGAAAGGGCTTGACTAGTAGAATAGCACTATTGCAAATCCAAGATGGTCGCTGCCACAAAATAGCAAATGTCGGGGGATTTTTAATTTTTTAATTTATACTTGTGTTATCCAATTTATTAAAAACCTTTGACGCACACGTGTGTCACGTATACCACGATAACATTGAGACGATAGCGAAGCCGTAGCGCTCTGTGGCGTGATGCGTTAGCAGACTTTCAAAACAACTTCCTGCGCATCTATATCCCCTGCCGGACGTAGGCCTCTTGTTGGAATTCCCAAATGCTTTGGTCTTGCGCCATTTGTAGCGAATCGTTTGATGTCATCTTAGTGGGGTATCAACGAACACACGCGAATTTGTGCAAATTTGTGCGAAGTTGTCAATCCAACACCTTGGGACTCTAATATCATATGTTGAACTAGCGGACCCGGCAGACGTCGTCCTGCCCGCTATTAGCGCCACCTACCGGGTCCAATTTTTCTACTTATAAACCTTCTTCTTGAATCACTCTATCTATTAAAAAAAACGCATCAAAATCCGTTGCGTAGTTTTAAAGATTTAAGCATACATAGGGACATAGGGATATAGGGACAGAGAAAGCGACTTTGTTTTATACTATGTAGTGATGTAGTGATAGTGATAAGTAACTGTACATGGTTATATCATATACTTCTTACCATATACTACTTACACTCGTATACTTATCATCCGTGTTCGCATTCAATCCCGCGTGCTCTGACCATAATGGTCGAGGTTTACTATTAAAAATTGTTAACTGATATACAGGAAAGTAGAACATCGTAGTCAGAACTGGACGATAAACAATGTCTGGCAAATAGTTTGTCACAGCCGCGCAATACATGCACATTGTGTAGTGCTTGTTTGCTTACAGCATTTAAATTCAGCAGCACAAGTTACGGGAAAGAGTTTCAGAATTTGTCCGGTGCAGGTGAACTCACATACAGAATTGTAAATTTATTCGTCGGTTTTTTATTGCCCAGGTCGCCACTACTCTCGATGTTGTTCTTTAATCAGATCAAAGGTTGAGATAAGAGTTTATATGTTGGTATATTATAATGTAAAGTAGGTAAGTAATTGCAACAAAAAATCCTATTAATTTGTTATTTGTAAAACTATCCGACCACATGATTGTATATTGAATAGCTGCGATGAGCTGAGATGGTGATTAAAACAAAAAATGTTATTGTACTTAAAATATGCCCTCAATGTAAATATATTTTTTGCCAGTTTATAAGTATTTTATTAACAAGTATAAATTAAAAATTAAAAAACCCCCGACATCCGTCATTTTGTAGCGGCGGCCATCTTGGACCGATTTCCATCAAACATAGCTAACAACACTCTCGACTAATTCACCTTTCAAACAAAAAAAAACGCATTCAAATTGGTTCACCCGTTTGAGCGCTACAGGGGAATAGACAGACACACACACACACAGACACGTCAAACTTATAACACCCCGTCGTTTTTGCGTCGGGGGTTAAAAAATAAATTAAAGAGCGTACCTACACTTAGAGAATGTTCGGTTTATATTTTCAAGTTTATGTGCAAGTTGAGTTTCTCGTTTATAGCTGTCTAGGAGTTGGCTGTGAATGTTATGAAATATTAACGGAGTACTGGCGTCCGTTCGCTTATTGCCCGCTCGCAGTCGGTACGTGTTACTGCCTCCAGACACGGCATAAGAAGGTGTTGCTTGTAATTTTGTCGGTGTAAGATTGCGCTGTAATGTCGGGTAAGGGCTGCTTGAATTGTTGTATTTCCTTAATAGTTTGCATTTACCCCTCGCCGACAATTTGTGACAAGAGCGTGAGCTAAATTGTCGTCCCGAGGAAATAAACTAATTTACTTATTCATAGCAATCGTAACTGCGTTTGTTGTATGGTTCAGACGCTCTAGGAAAAGATAAGGATACCGATATGCTTACAAAAAATGTTTTAATACCGAGAAGCAGCTAGGAAATATTATTAAAAATCAATAGACTTACCTGTCTTCTCAAACCGGAGTTTTTAAGTCACTCAGTAAATTTTCAGATGATTGTAGTTACAAAAATATCTTACATATTTTACAAGCAAGTTTGCATACTAAATCTTCCTTAATACGTGGAGCAACGTAGCGAACCTTCCAAAAACCTTAAATCACCTGGCACATTACTTTCTCTTCTACCAACGGACACGTATTGCATCTTAAATTCTACTTAGCACTAAGCAGACAATTGCACACTGTGAGGCATTTTAATAACGAATTCTTTCCGCTGGCACGTGATAATAGTACCTTTGCTATAATTTTAATCAGACATGTCATAAAACTCATCAACTCTGTCATTGTACAAACGAAGGTTTTCGAGTTTAATGGCTTCTCATCAACACTATATTATCACCATCGCGAGTGAGCATCATATAAAGTTACCTCGCTTCATATAAATATGTAACGCTGATTTTTAACCCCCGACGCAAAAACGACGGGGTGTTATAAGTTTGACGTGTCTGTGTGTGTGTGTGTGTGTGTGTGTCTGTCTGTTCCCCTGTAGCGCTCAAATGGCTGAACCGATTTGAATGCGGTTTTTTTGTTTGAAAGGTGAATTAGTCGAGAGTGTTGTTAGCTATGTTTGATGAAAATCGGTCTAAGATGGCCGCCGCTACAAAATGGCGGATTACATATTTTATCACAACGCCCTCAATATGGGTATTAAATGAAAGGGCTTGACTAGTAGAATAGCATTATGCAAATCCAAGATGGCCGCCGCTACAAAATGGCGAATGTCGGGGGTTTTTTAATTTTTAATTTATACTTGTAAACAGACTACAACATATAATAAATTATACTCTAGTACTATCTCTACAACATCGAGCGCTCGCACCGCGCTCGGTATTGTTCTAGAGTGACACCTCTTAAGTTGGTTTACTCTAATATAAGCACCTACATGAAGCACGTCAATAGTTTCCAGGAAAGTGCACTTTGAGCAAAATATAAACCGACCGGCACGGAAAATATTACCTGCGCGAGTTGAATAAAATTCTCAGCAGTTTAAATTTTTGAACATTCACTGTTTAAATTTTTAATAATAATATTGTATTCTATTTATTTCACAATCTGCACCTAATTCTTAATGTTTTCTTAATGTTTTCTAAATGTTAAAATTATTGAATTTGGAGCATACCAGGATCACAGAAAGTCAATTATTACTGTGGTAGCAAAATGATACGTTTTTCGTTTTGTTATTTCTTGAATTGATCGTAGGTAGTTTTAGGTAGATCTCGATAATTGTGACAGAATTTAATAGTTTTCACGAAACGTCGTATTTTTGAATTTTGAATTCACAAATGTATCCGCCCGGTAATGTTTAAGTAACCCTCCTCAGAAAACACTAAACACAAGATTTATCCGGAATAATATATACACAAGCAAATATCTATCGATATCCTACGTTAGGACGAGGATGATGGAGGCTAAATGCTTGCTTGGAATCTAGTTCTATCCCATTGCCCAATGTTCGCAGTTGAATTGCATTACATTAGACCTTGCTTGCATTCCGACCGTTCTAAATGCAGTCGGGTGAATCTACATATTTAACCGACATATATATTTAAGCTGGCAGTGAGAATTGTTCCTCTTGCTCGCAAATAATATATCTGTTACTAAAATTTATCGTAGAATTAAGTGATTAAATGACTCTGGTCTACTAACATAACATCGTAAAGTAAAAAAATATGCATCTAATTGAGAATTGAGAATCTGCTCCTTTTTAGAAGTTGATAAAAAAAAAACCTTGAGAGGTGTCAAGGGACACCCATTATATTGTATAAAGTTATTATTTTTTATTATTTATTATGTACAAAAAATCTGTAGACACTCAACAAAAATAATCGTCGCGACACCACACTGTTCAATGCGAAATAGAAAGACGAAACGAAAATATAAGAGAGAGAGAGAGACAGACAGAGAAACACGCGCACGCCGCGCGGCACAACTATAGCAAAAAGTGTCGTTACAACTTTTTCTCTTAATTTTTTCCGTCTTTTTTCGCAACGCGCAATAAGGAACTTCGTTCCAATTAAATAATGCATTTATTACTTTGCACAGAGCTATGTTTTTTATGCAAATTCAATTTTAAAATAATTATTGTAACCAAACCTAACTACTTATTAAAAACTGACTGTTGATACAGTACGAGTAACATAGATAAAAAAATATTGTTAAAACAAATTGGCCAGTTTATAAAAATTTGTTCGACCGTATTTCCGTATTTTCCGTATTTTAAGAACAAATAGAAATATCAGTACACTTAAGAGATAAAAGCATACGTATTCATATTTCGAACCTCTCATGTCGCTACGTTATTCAAGCCTGCGTTAACGTTATCTTGCAGTTCTACGCGTTATAATGGTTCCTCTACACGATACGTTACAATGGTTTGGTTATGCCCTGTTCTCTTCTCGTACTATGTTAGGATTTATTATTGTTTACGATGACTGCATCAGATAGGCATGTAGTATTTATATAGGTATCACTATGTTTGTTCTAACTGATAAACAGTTAAGCCGATTTTGTGTAATCTCTTAGTGCAAAAGTGAATTGCAAGTGTAGTATCAAATAGGTTACTACCTATACCTTTGTCCTTTGTACTTTCTTATTTGTCGAATATATATTTGAACATAAGATTGATCTTGCGACGTTAAAATTATGGATACTGAGGTCACTCCGTCTCTCATATTATGTGCACTGGAAGAAAAATTGTGTCAGTATGACGAAATATATTTCACGTACGCTTCAATACATTCATGATAATTAGTATGGACCAGAAATTTCCATTATCTAATGGTAAAGTTATAATGCAGATCGAACTGTAACATAGAAACAAAAACGTCGGATTTTTTATAAAGCTAGCTTTAGATTAACTGAGTATAGATAGAGCTGTCGGAATGAACAACAATTTGTTTCTATGGACAGCCCGTGTGTACGTGGTAATATTATTGGTAGAATAACATTTCTCTCGGTTGTCGACATGACGCCGGTCAACTTGAAGACGGTTTCTGGCGGTTAGACAATTGAATCATACAAACGCGTGATTAACGTTCCTCTCCTCGCTGTTATTTAATTATTATTAAACCTCAAAACATGTATATTTTAATTTTTATCTATAACACATTTAAAAACTCCTATAAAGTGCTATTAAACATCACCTTTTTTATTGTGTCTCAAACAGGACACAGTACAACTACTTTTAAAGTTAATTTTTAATGATTTTCAATACTTACAAAGCTTTGGTATTTTTCATTAAAAAGAGTTCATTTAGTAGGTACCTACTACGTATTATCATACATCATACATAATAAATAAATACGATTATACGTATAATCATACATATAATCGTATTTATGCAAATACATACCTTGCATTACACTATGGAACATATTGTATAATCTACAAGGTACAATGTGGAATATTTAACTTCCATATTGTACCTTGTAGATTATATTCCCTAACGATATACAGGCTACAGCAGACAATTTCATCATCACTACATGGTATAAAACAAAGTCGCTTTCTCTGTCCCTATGTATACTTAAATCTTTATAACTACGCAGGGGATTTTAATGCGGTTTTTTTAATAGATAGAGTGATTCAAGAGGAAGGTTTGTAAGTAGAAAAATTGGACCCGGTAGGTGGCGCTAATATCGGTATGCAAGCGGGCAGGACGACGTCTGCCGAGTCCGCTAGTTATTATATAGGTAATTTACTAAGGTGTCGGAAAAATACCGGGTCGGATAGTATGTCACTACTCACTAAGCAGATAAAAGCCATTCATATTTTGCATCTCATATCACCACAAGGTCCGAGTTTGTTTGTATGTTAACGTCAACCTCACTGAGGTTAAAGCGTTGTGCGATAACAGAGCTTTGGGCTCGGCTCGGCTTTGCAACAGCTTTGTTTCTGTTGACAGCGCCTGTGTACGTGTTCATTTTATTGAAGATCTTGACATTTCGCATGACGCAGGTCAGCTTGAGGACGGTCACTCCCGCTTTGACAATTGAATCATACAGACGTGTGAATTATCCTCTCGTCGCTTTTAATTTTAGAAATATATATAATGACTAGCGGACCCGGCAGACGTCGTCCTGCCCGGTGACATACTGACATCAGTGCAACCTACCCGGTCATCAAATTACTAATATCGCAATTAAAAAATAGGGGTTGGTGATAGAAGGGTGAAAATTTAGGATTGTATGTATTTTTGTATGTTGTATCATAAAAAAAAAACTAAAAATTTTGTCTAAAAAATAAAAAAAAAAAATTTAGGGGTGGAGGACTACCCTTAACATTTAGAAAAATAGATGTTGGCCGATTCTCAGACCTACTCAATATGCTCACAAAATTTCATGAGAATCGGTCAAGCCGTTTCGGAGGAGTATGAGAACGAAAATTGTGACACGAGAATTTTATATATAAGATAATAATTTTAGTAATATGTCATCATCATCACCATCATCATCATCATCGATATCAACCTATTACCGGCCCACTACAAGGTGCGGGTCTCCTTTCAGAATAAGAAGGATCTATGCCGAAGTCTACACCACTAGGCTATCTCCTCTTGGCCATATACATGCTATACATACCATGATTGTATATATTTATATTATGACTATTTATATATTTCTCGCTGTAGCCGTAGATCGCTGCGATTTTATTGTATAGAATAGAACTCTGTTCGTAATAAAATACAGTTGAAATTATTTTGTTTCTGTTTACATGGGGCCTTTGTACGTTTTAATTGTAGTTAAGATTTGCCGGGCAGTCACCGTGACACGGTCAGTTTGAAGAGGATTATTGACTGGAGTTTGGATATATAATTTAATCATACAACGTATAAAATCGGCGCAGTCTGTAAATATCTACGTGATATAAAATATTGAAGATTCTAAATCTAAAATCTCGTCTTCAATCTGCTACTTCAAATATATAAAGTAATAAAATTCTTATGCATGGTAGTATTGTAGAAATACATCTGGGCATAATAATCTTCAGTCACCGTCGGAGTCTTAATCAAATATAGCCCGACATCTAAATCGAGGCTGACCGAGCTGACCACGCTCGACCTACGACAAATCTAGTCTAGTAATTTTATATTATTAGGTAATAATTATTTAACTAATAAGTAATAATAAAAGGGAATGTTTTAGTTTAAAACTGAAACACAATTCATTAAAGTTTACATAAATTCATTGGCTTTAAAAGTTCATTACGTATCATAAATCTTTTGTGAAGACGAGAAAAAAAAAAAAGAATATAAAGTTAAATTATTTCATGACAATAAAGACTTTGCCGGCGATCTGTGTGGTAAGTGATGATGCAGTCACTAAGAAGGGGTATAAAGTAAAGGAGCTTCTTTAAGAAAAACTAACTTTCAAACACTTTATTTGTGTTAAAAATGACTAATAAAAATTTACATACTGACTTTGGCCTGTACATATTTCAGTCATGTATAGCAATTGGTTTTTAGGGTTCCGTACCCGAAGGGTAAAAAACGGAGCCCTATTAATGTCACTCGGCTGTCTGTCCGTCTGTCCGCCGGTCACAGGTCTCTAGCTCGCAGACGAAATGAGTTACAAACCTGAAATTTTGGTATTAAGTGTAAAACGTTAACCCAAAATCAAATATTGAATTAGAAATTGAATTAAATTATTTTTCAGGGGGGCTCCCATACATGAAAAAGGAGCCGGAAAAAAAAAATTTTTCTTTACCCTAGCTTGTGGGGTATCATTGTTTAGAGCTCATTAAGTAGAGTACAAATATATATTTTTTTAATTTTTATCTCAAAAAATAAGGGAATGGGAGGCCATCAAATTTGTCAGTTTTAGACCATTTTTGTGACGGGGGCTATCTCAAAAACTAAACTAGTTGGGAATATGATATTTCAGTATATTATGTACTATATGCTCTATTTAAACAACAAATACTGAAAACAACGATTTATTAAATAGTTTATAAGCTGTGACCAAAATAAACGAACACTTTTTTGGGTTTTTCTTTCACGGTTTGTTGCGATGTCTAGCTCGGAAATTAAATATTTCTTAGACCCAAAATATTATATTGTTCATAATTATGTACGGAACCCTGAAAGAGCGAGGCCCGACTCGTACTTGGCTGATTTTTATTAGTTAGGACCTCAGAATATTCACGATTAATAATAATAATAATAATGAGATCTTCAATATCTGCGATCACAAACAAATCAAGTATCGTTTTATGCATGGAAATACGTCCTGGCATAATAATAATAATATGTAGTCGTCGTCCGAGCTGCTATCAAATCCGTTTGGGTCGTCCTAATCGAGTCTGGCCACGCTCGACCTCCGTCAAATCGTGCTGAGAACATGACCCGACTGTCACGACGCACAGATAAGACACTTTCATTTTTCTATTTAAAAGTTTTTAAACCATCTCGGTTGTATCCATCAAGTTCAGTGTTAATCAATTTGATGTACCAATTTCAAACATTAAGAAGATAACTTGAGGTTTGATCCAGCAGGCAGTTCATACAATGAATCTATATATTTGGCCTATGCTTGTTAGGCAAACTGACATCCCCCCACTATAAAGTTTGCGTGATCAAGTCTTTACCTAATGCAGATTAGGTGGTATACTTAATTGATTATGTGGCTTTCATTACGATAGTTAGAAGTTAGTTCAAAATTCTGATTTTTGCTTAAAGATTTTGTCATAAACTAACTAGTTATAAATCGTCACTTTATTGTAAATCTCAGATTTTGTTTATATTGAATTCAAAAACATGTAGGAAAGAAAACTTTTCTTTTATTCGTAACTCTCCCTTATTTCTTTATTCTGAACCAATCGTTCCAATTTACCTCAGGCCCTATATAGATTATTATTGTAAGCTTACTCTCAGAAAGTTTCCGAGTCTACCACGTGAGCAAACTTGACAACGAACTTGCGAGTTGATAGTATATAATCTACACCTCTCTTTTAATCTGAGTGAGGCTGAGTTCAAAGCTAGCAAACTAATTATAATACTATGTAATAGGGAACGGTAAAATTGAGTTTTTTTTTTCACTTTATTAAAATTATCGTAATGCTTTGTTTACTGAGAAAACTTGTTGTGATGTTATGCAGAATGACGGGTATGATTTATTACAAGCGGACACCCGCGACTTTGTTCGCGTGGATATATATTGGTTTTTAAAAATCCTGTAGGAATCATTTTGTTTTTTCTAAGCTCCTTTGAGCTCATATCATGCTAAAAACTGTTAAAAGTTCACTGGCGGATGTAGATCAAAATATAAACATCCGCCAGTGAAAGTCCCATCAAAGAGATCCAGCCTTTTAGAGATTAGTCGGTAATCTTTAAAGTATCTACTTTCTAACAAAAAAAGAATGAATGAAATCGGACCACGCGTTATTGAATTACAGCTAAATACACGTTTTGACTTTCATCCCCTCTCCCTAGGGAACCGTGCTGAATTTCGGAATAAAAAGTATCCTATATGTTACTCCGGAGTATGAACTTAAATCGTACTAAGTTTCGTTTCAATCCATTCAGTAGTTTTTGCGTGATGCGCGCACAAACATACAGACAAACAGACAAACAGATAAACAGACAAACAGACAAAAATTTCAAAAATAGCTTTTTTACGTTCTATTACTTATCCCTAACATCCCCCAGTTATTATTTTGCAAAAATCTTCAATGTACAGATACGGTAAGTCTACGATTTTATTATATGTATAGATATAGATAGAATAGATGTAAGAATACTAATACAGAAGTAATTAAAGGTCTAATTTTTATTCGACTTCAAAAAAAGGAGATCCTCAATCTGATGCTATTTTTTATCTCAACAATTGTATTGTAGAGAATTTACCCTGGTAAGGACAGTGCGCGTTTGCACCGCTTAGAAGCTTGGTTCTCCGCCTGCTACATATAATATTTCACTACATAAATCATAACTTTATTTCCTCTCGCTCGGCGGATAGTGGAAGGAGGAGCCTTTGAAACGGCTTTAAGACTTCTCAGCTATACCACAACAAAGGCGTGCGATATTAAATTAGGTGTAGAAGGAACTACGAGAAGTTAATATTTCATAATATGCAATTTAATGTCCCGACATCAGAATTTCCTTAAACAGCTACTTTACAAAGCCTCGGTCCAAACAATTACGTTACCTATGCAGCGGGTTTATACATTTAATGATTATAATGACGGTAACGCCACCTCATTCGAGGCGTTTTAAACGGTCCTTCCTGCCAATTAGCGGGCGGCGCGCTCAAAACAAAAGAAATGGAGCCTCATGAATTTATTGCAAGGTTACTGGCTTAAGTTATTTAAGTGTTCGCTGAACGTTATTCACGTGCGAGACGCCGCGGAGAATGCAGCATCCCACGACGATTTATCATGAATCTTTAATTAAACTTTAGCACTGACTGTTCACGGAGACTCATTGTGTCTCACAATATGCCCGCTATATTGATTGTTTCTGCACGTTCGCTTATTAATCTGCCATGAGGTGAAAATTTTCATAAACGAAACATGAAATCAAAAGGTGTTATGAACACAATTCGTTCTCTATTGGCTACATTTTCACTATTGTTTGTTCTAGAAAATTGAAAATTCGCGTTGGAATTGATTCACGGAATAGGCTTGGATTGATTTGTGCAAACAGTTTTTATAACTATTTCATAAAGAAATATAGCATAAAATCAAGACGCATTTATGATAGATCTATGATTTTTCTAATTATTTTACAATAGAGATCCTGGATTTCTATTACTTAATGCATAACGATGAAAACTCCTATGACTTTCCATTGATTCAGATTTTGAGCTAGCTCTATAACACAATATACGTTAAGTAAATAGTAATAATAAATACATTCATTATTATCATTTTCGGTATAACTATATGTTTACTTCTACCTAACGAGCAGACTGTCACATATAAAGAGAAAAGTCACTCGTTCTACTCCGTTTGTGAAACATGTTTTAAACTCAAATGAAATGATGAAGTTTTGAAGTTATTTTCAGTTCGTTTATAACACAATTAAGTGCTTGCGGTTTGTGGGTACGATTCAATTACCAACTTCACGAATATTTTACCTGAACTGCTCGTCTGTCAAATATTTACTAGTACCTATGTACATTAGAAAATTTTTTTATGAACAGAAAATATTGTGCGCTTAGCTTTAGAAAAAGTTTACGTACCTACCTGTTTTTCTCTGTTCCTATCATATTATGTGATGCAGAGAAATCAAAGCTTTTGCTCTAAAGCTCTAAATTTATCATAATATTTAGTCTAATGTTTCATTTTGGGTAATTTTACAAAATAATACAGAAGAGATTGTGACAATAATTTTATATTCATTCCTATTTATCATATTTATATAATATATGATATAATTTATTTACAACAGTATCAACAACTTTATTACATCATACAATTAGGTAATACAACAGGAGTATAGTTTTTTATGATTTTCTACACTGGGTTCAATTTTCTATTATATTATCTTGACTTAAAAAAAGCAATAAATTAAGATTATGAAATAATTAACAGTCATTATGAAAACATATTTGGATAGGACGTTTCAAAAAATTTACGTTAAACAAAAATCATTTCATCTCTAAGTGTAATACTTACACATCTTATACATCTTTTCTTATTCATTGTAGATAAATAGTAAGTATAGGTATTAGGTATCATAAACATTTTCTATAATACAGATTTTACAATATTTTTAGTGATCCCTATAACACGTAAGTATAACTTTTAATAAACAAAAAATTTTAATTTAATAAATAAAAAAATTAATAAAAAAATGCCTAATCTATTTTTTGATAATTTCAATCACAACATTGATAAATACAGTGACGATTTATTTGAACATTTAAACCATAATTTTAAATATCATAAATCTGAAATATAATTGACATATTTGAGGGGATTTAAAAAAATTTTATTAATAAAATAATTGACTATTATTATTATTTAAAATGATTATTATTTTTCATTATCATCTTACTTTAGGAGTTAAATCAATTATTAATTGCAGTAAGCATTTTGAATGGCTGAAAATCTAATCTTCTTTCAATAATAATTGCATAATAATTATGATCGTCACTGTATGTTAATATATTAGAGAACTAAATTAGTAAAACCTAAACCTTCAAAACTACTGATCTAATCTATCACAACACCGCATACAATTTTATTTTTGAAAACAACACTATGATATCTACTAATAAACCGCGTACATTACAATAACCAATAGTTATTAGTTAACACTAACAGCGACTTCAAAAGGCACTAGTCATTATTTATATTATGTAATCTGATACGTCCAAAGTCGTTGTAATTCGATTTTATAATGCCAAAGAATATTTAAAAAAATAACACATATTTTTAATAAGGGTAGCTCTACTTATTAATCTGAACTACATTGTATAATCCATATATTCTTGGTAAAGCCCGCGAAGCTTCGTCGCTTTAATAAGTAACAGGAAGTGAAACTCAGTAGTTTCAAAAATATTTTTAAAATAAATTTACTTTATAATTAAATATTGTAAAATTTTAAAATATTGTTCCTTATCTTTCATAATGTAATTGCAAGAATTGGATAGATGATGACACGATTTTACATATTTCTAATGTCATTCAGATGTACCATTATAATTTTTGTTGAAATTCTTTTAAGAATTTATACTTTGAACATTAATTGAAAATACCTATATAGATTTAAATACACTAAAATGCATAATATGTACCAGATAACTTAATATTCTTAAAAGCAAAGCAGCTTTATTTTTGATATTAAGAAAATTAAGAAATTATAAAAGAAACTTACAATTAGACTATTACAGAAACAATGTACCTGATGCAAAAGCTTTCAACATGTACCATACATAAACCATCAAATTCTACTGTATTTATTTTTATCTATTTACTCGCCATTTTATTTACACTTTAGCTACAATCAAACAAATGTAAGAAATTGTTTGCAATACAATATATAACCGTTGAATCTTCCTAAAATTCATTAATTATTCTGTGGTATTATAGTACAAGTAGATTGAATGCATAAGCATCACCGTTGGAACCTACGTATTCTATGTCCTGATTAAAATAAAATTCAAAATTAATTAACTCATTCCACACCTTCTCATACATATTACTACACGCTTTAACTCTTACTATGTTAACCTACTCGTAAAGCATCATCGGCAAATTAAGCTCTCTTCTCTCGCGGCACAAACGCCGTGCGGTGGCGCCAGGAACAGCTTGCCGTTCGCACACGCGCAAAGTTGGTAAATGTTTTGATGGTGTGGATCGTGAGTGTGCGGCGCTGACGAAGGCAGCGGTAATGCGGACTTCAGTTTCGGCATGTAAATACTCGGTGCATCTAACCGTATCTGGAAATTAATCTTAGTTTTGATGCTTGTAAAGTTTTTGTAGTCTACATATATTATCGGCACCTATTATTTTATACCTAGGATTTATCATTAATTCAAAACGGTGCCACGATTACTGTAAGCCCTCATACGCATTAGCGGCTAACCGCGCGGCTAGTCGCTTTTATATTTTTATATGCAACCGCTCATTTTGTACGCACTAAACCGCGACGAAATTCTATACAAGTGGCTAGCCGCGCGGTTAGCCGCATACGCGGTTGACCGCTAATGCGTATGAGGGCTTATGGCCATCTTGAACTATACTCTGATTTTTAATTCCGTGGAATCTGACGTTTCTTAATGATACCAGAGCATTGATAAAACAGTTCCCACAAAAAAGATAATAAATTCAAAACTTACATAATAATATAAATAAAAATCAATTGCCTCATGTAGATACGTACGACAAATTCCTGACCCTTCAGGTACTTTAGTTTGTGGTAAAATTGACTTCAGGTGGTAACCCTGTTTTTCATACAAATACATCATTCTATTTTTAAATGACAACTGTCAGAATTCCACCGAATTAAAAATTACACTGTGTTACTCAGAACTTTTCAAATATCAGCTCGTCACTGAAAACTGCACCAAACCTTATACAAGTTCGTGTACGTATATATAGTACAGATTTGGTATACGTAGCAGGCTCTACATTTTCAGATAAATAATAAGAATATTTTTGATGGATAGCATACATTATTCAGGATACGAGAGCTATAAAATATAGCGCTTTGAAATGTGCGGTCACGTTGTACCTACAGTTGTATCCCCGAGTCAGCGCGCACTGGGCCGGCACGGAACCTCGACGTACTAGCAAGTTGTAGACACAGCTTGTTCTTATATAGTATATAGTTCTATATATAGTAATCTAAGAATTCAGTCTGCTATGAAGGTTAAGACTTTTGAGTGTAGTTGGAATCAGTTTGTATGCTCCTAAAGTAAGCAAGAAAAGTGGTTACAAGGTCAAATATCTTACCGAGCCGGCGATGGAGCGTAATCGGAAGGTAGATAGACAGCTTGCACTGATGTCACCAGCTCGAGACTCCAGAGCTATACTCTGTGCCGCATGCATCTCCAACGATCGGGTAGGGGATTCGAGCCTGTTAAATTACAAAAATAAAAACAATATAAAATACCAGGATGCCATATAAATTACTATGTTTGTAAATAAAAATGTCAATGATTTTTTTTTTAATTCAGTAATACATCACTGGGTTGCGTTTCATAGAAGGCTTGATTGTCGTCAAGGGTAAGCCTATGTCCACATCCTCTATTTATGTTTTTGTAACTAATTTGGTACATGAATAATAAATAATAATAATAAGCCTATCTTACAATTAAAAAAAATTTACATCAACTGTTTAGAGGCTGGCGCTTTGACGAGCGGCGCCTGCACGGCCGTGTTGAAGACGGCGCCGGCCGGGCTCGCCACCACGAGGTTATCTGCGCCGACGGTGACCGCGTCTTGGCCCGCGCCCAGCAGCAGGGCGCCCCGCGAGTCCCGCACCTCCAGCCGAGCTGCGTTCACTTCCAAGCGATCGTGACCTACGATAATTACATTATTATACTTTCAATATTTGATATTCATTAAAAAAATGGTTGTCTGTAAAGTCGATTTACGGACGATAATTTTACGTGAAAAGGTCATAAGACATAAGAAAACAAAGAGAGATAGATGCGTCACAAGCCGAACGCTTAGTTTCGTGCTACGTGCTACGTTCCACACTACGTGCTACGTTCCGCACTACGTGCTACGTTCCGCACTACGTGCTACGTGCTACGCGCTACGTTCCGTAGTACGTGACAATGAGTCTAGCTTTTTCGTGCATGTAGCCGGCGTTCATCGATTTATAAGACGTCAATAAGTAACAGTGTGCTTAGTCTAAAGCGGAGCACTCGAAAACGAACTCGAAAACTATTGATCGATTTCAGAGTAAAATAGACCTAAAATGGATTGTATTAAGGTTTGAGTTCGCCAATACATTCAGCATTCGAACAATGCTGAATGTATTGGCGAACTCAAACCTTAATACAAGACATTTTAGGTCTATTTTACTCTGAAATCGATCAATAGTTTTCGAGTTCGTTTTCGAGTGCTCCGCTTTAGACTAAGCACACAGAAGTATTCAATAGCTTTTGAAGGGTATTAAACTTACAATCTCTAACAATAATTAACTGATATATTTTTTCAATCACGAATTTATATTACTAGCTGTATTTAGCCGTAGTATACTGTGTGCTTAGTCTAAAGCGGAGCACTCGAAAACGAACTCGAAAACTATTGATCGATTTCAGAGTAAAATAGACCTAAAATGTCTTGTATTAAGGTTTGAGTTCGCCAATACATTCAGCATTGTTCGAATGCTGAATGTATTGGCGAACTCAAACCTTAATACAATCCATTTTAGGTCTATTTTACTCTGAAATCGATCAATAGTTTTCGAGTTCGTTTTCGAGTGCTCCGCTTTAGACTAAGCACACTGAGCTAACGCCTGAAATTGCGTCCACGTGGCTTTGAAAGTTCCTTGTGGATTTTTAAATAAGTAATCACTGATAAGAGCAGGATCAGTAGTTATACCTGTAGGAAAATCGTATATGCAAGTTCTCACCTAAAAACAATCTGCTTTGCAAAATTCCAAGTGAATCACGTGTGGAGACGGTAAAATTCCTAGATGACTCTATAGAGATAGGTTGCCCTCGCCTTGACTTTATACTCGATGCAAAGAGGGAGTCCAGTACCAGAGCTTGCCCCAGCAATTGTAAACCTCCTGGAACTATTCTGAGCTGACCCATGCCTTCCTGGATAATAAAATATTAACTCATAAATATTTGGTAATGAAGCACTATAAAGTAGTCTAAAATGGTATGCAAATTTTCAAAAAATATTTCCTTATAAAATAGTGCCATAAACATGTATATTTTACTTAAAGAGTCTAGACGTTCTTTAAACTATGGCTGCCGTAACTCACATAACTGCCAACCTGGTTTTGAACGAGAAAAATTTATGGAGCTTGCGAAATTTTGAATGTAAACTTTCACACCTATTTTTATGTATCAGAATATGTTTTAAAATTTATTAAAAATACATCACCGCAAGCAAAGAATCATTCAATATAATTAATTCAAATCCTGAAGGGATAAAGTAAATCAAAAAATACGCTTACAATTTAGAACCTCCGAAGTTACTGTAAAAAGTTAGACAGAAAAGTATCATTTACCGAATTGAAATCCAATACTTTCAGAACCCACAATGTCAAAGCCAGATTGATAATCATCATAAGCATGAGCGCCATGACAAGAATGTAGAGGCATTTCTTTCGCCAGCCGTAGATGCCAACTTTGAATTGGCTGTTATAACTGTTCCTGATCGAGTCCGCCTTTGTGTCCCGGCCCGCATTGTTGTTGAGGATCGGCTCCGGGGTGATCTTGTCCGCGTAGGGGATCCTACGAGGAAAATATTGCTTTAAAAATCACGACTTTTCATTACCTTTTGTCGATAAAACGGTATACGGTTACTATAACGTTAACTGAGACTTTCAGTTGAGACAGAAATTTTCTACAATACAGATTTAAAAATTCCAACAAAATTCATCATGAATAGGTAAGTTGTATTATCAAGGAGCTAAAAATTATATTGACAATGGTTATTATTTCTTAATAGCGATGTAGGTAGGTATGTGTGATGATATTTTTCGCGTCGAATTGGGAAACGTTTGAAACACATTTTGCTTGCATAAATCATAACTTTATTTCCTCCATCCCTCCTGATCTGGTTTCTTGTCGCACAAAAGTACATCTATTTTACACTAGTTTTCTGCGTAAGAATTATTCACGATACGATTATTTCGATTGTACATAGACTGAAATCTACAACGTTGTGAATTGGAATATTTCACTTTGTTCAGCCAAGTGATATTTATTACCCAGGTGAATAAACTGGAATAAAATATATCACCTCGAAGATTAGCATAACAGAGCAGAGGTTAGCGATTTTTATTTATAGATTGTACTTCTTTTTGTACAATTTCATAGTTTAAACAAGGTGCTCCCAAATCTTAGATTTTAATGATAAAGAAAAAACCGTAACTACTTTAAATTTTTACCATCATAATATCATCCTGGTGAACTCTCAAAAATTTTCCAGAAATGGAGCAGAGATCTCGCCCGAACGTTGGAAACACATTTCGCTTGCATAAATCATAACTTTATTTCCTTCAAGCCTACTGATCGCAACAAATCCAGCTTTGTGTCGCATACAAGTGGCTTACATTTATTTTACACTGCTATCACATCGATGACAAGAAAATTCAATTGCTCTTGTAGGTTGAATTTATTATACTTATTATTCGAAGACATGAAAGATATCGTGATTCCTAAAATGATACTTCTAAAAAGAATTATGTTCGTAGTTTAGGATTCTTTGAATCTAGTCTTTGAACAATATAGAAGGACGAAAGCAATACTTATTTAGTTAACATGGTTTAAACTAGTTAGCATTATTACGATTTTAGGTAGGTATAGCAAATTATGATATAATTTACCAAATAACACGCATATACATACGATTGATTCAATAAACTTTATTTACTACAGTCCTTTCCTACAGACTTCTAATCGGAGGTCGTGGGTTCGATCCCGGGCACGCACCTCTAACTTTTCGGAGTTATGTGCGTTTTAAGTATTTAAATATCACTTGCTTTAAACGGTGAAGGAAAACATCGTGAGGAAACCTGCATGCCTGAGTGGCGAGAGTTCTCCATAACGTTCTCAAAGGTGTGTGAAGTCTGCCAATCCGCTTGGCCAGCGTGGTAGACTATGGCCAAAACCCTTTTCACTCTGAGAGGAGACCCGTGCTCTGTAGTGAGCCGGTAATGGGTTGATCATGATGACTACAGTCCTGCTCAACTATAGGGTTATAGATGCTTTAATGAATTTTAAAACTGGAATGTATCGTAAAAGGAAAGTTTACTTCAACATTAGATGTATGGGACACCAGGAGCTAATTTACAAGTTTAACATTCGTAAACTTGCTAATGTGGTTCCGTTCAATAAAATACGACTAAAAATTGTAGTCTCAACCGCATCACTCGGGCCATGTGCTTAATATACGTCAGTCACGCGATGTAGTTTATATTTAAAGCATTATTGCGGTGAACCTCTCTATAATTATGTTCTTTAAAAATAATTCTAGGTGTAATTTACTAAGACAACGCCACCTCAATATCAAATTTGAAAAAATAAGGTAAAGTCCCCTTATTCCGTGGTATTTTCATAAAAACTCGAAAGAACGTAAAAAATTAAGCATTTACTACACCTTTCTGAAGAACTGGCTATTTTTATCAGAAGCGTTATTTATTTAACTCTTGAAATATCCTAAAAGGACAACAATTACAACTTGATTTAAATGTAAAATTAAATTAAATATGAAGAAAGTCCGAATGCTCCAATTCCGAGGTAAAAATCCTAATTCCGAGGCAAATGGCTCCTAATTCCGAGGGTACAAAATTCAAAGGGAAACGAGTAGAATGAATTCTACATGGTGTTCAAAAATGAACTGTATTTATTAATAGATTTCAAAATCAATTCGATACGTATGTAATTGTTTAATTATGTTTGTGTGTAAAATATTAATATATGTATATTATTAATATATATATATAGCTGCTCGTGCTGATTCATTCGCTCACTGACTGACTGACTGATTGATCACCTCTCCTGTAAAATTTTGTATGAAAATTATTTTTTTCACAAATGGTTTCGTATAGATGATAAAAATTCATTCAGAACAAAAATATGGAGACAGCTGATGATTGAGGATTTCAGAGACGAGCGATGGGCACGCTTAAGGTATTGAAGATAGGTGGGTGCTCGAGCAAATGTCACTCGAAACGTCATCCAATTGGCAGTGAGCTGAAAAAAAGTCAAAATGGCGAAAATAAGATGGCCGCCATACAAATTTCGTATTTCTCCATTATTTTGAGATTTCTCCAAAAAACCACATCAAAGCCTTGCATAGTTTACAACTTGTAGTCTCTTCAATATTCGCCATACATTTTCTATGGAAAAATAAATTCCACCATTTTGGTTTTTTTTCTATTCATCGAATAAACCTTTGGATCCTGATCATCTGTTGCTAGGAAACCACTCTTCCATTTTTTTACCCTCCGAGGTGGACACCGACGAAATTTGTATGGCGGCCATCTTTTTTTCGCCATTTTGAATTTTTTTCAGCTCACTGCCAATTGGATGACGTTTTGAATGACATTTGCTCAAGCACCCCCCTCCTATCTTCAATACCTTAAGCGTGCTCTTCACCCGTCTCCGAAATCCTCAATCATCAGCTCTCTCCATATTTTTGTTCCGAATGAATTTTTGTCTTCTATACGGAATCATTAGTGAAAAAAAATTTTTTATACAAAATTTTACAGGAGGGGTGATCAATGAGTGAGTCAGTGAATGAATCAGCACGAGCAATAATAAGATAAATGTTTTAGAATATGAATGTTTGCGTGACTGAACGCGAATGATACTTGGTGTAACTGAAACCATACTGAAATATTGTGAGCATCCTGTATTTTATTTCTATACATACCACGTAATTAGAGGCTCATAGAACCTTATTCCGAGGTAGTATTTCTATCCATACCACATAATTAGGGGCTCATAGAACCTTATTCCGAGGTAATACCACGGAATTGAGTTTTGTAACAAAAAACACGTTTCCTAATTCCGAGTGTTAAAAAAGAAAAGATTTTTCCATAATAAACAAATAATTTAAAGCTTAATTAGATTATCTTCGTAAATATGTACAATACTCTCTCAAAATTGCATCGAAATATGTATAAATTTAATTTTCTTTTAAATTAATTTTCTTTAGCTTTCCCATACAATCTATCAATAAATTACCTAAATAGGTAAACTTTGACACGGTATAGTTAGTGATTGAGACGCCAAAGTGTACCTCGTAATTAGGACTCTGTAACCTTATTGCCTATTTAAATATTCAAAACCGAAACAAGAAGTATTTAACATAAAACGACTCTAAAAATTGAAAAAGTTATGAAGTCTATGAAATCGCAATTCCGCGGTATACCACGGCGTTAGGAACCGGCTAAAATATTTGGCACCTAACGCCGAGGTATTTTCAAAACCTATTTTCACCTTAATTTCTTTACAAATATTCACAAAAGTTGATTGTTTACGATTGAAAATATAGTCCTTCAAATATTCAAATCTAAATAAAAACAAATAAAGCTCAAAATTAACGGATAAACACTATTTAAAAAAATGTAGGTATTTCGTGCACGAGGTCCGAAATGTATGAAACATGCGTTCGGGCCGGCTGCTAGTGTAAAACTTGCTGGTTATTTTAAAACATATACATATAAAACTAACAATTTCGTCATTTATCTATGGAATGATAAACTATCAATTGATTAAGATATGTTGCAGTAAAAAATAGCTTGGGGATCGGTTGAAAACGCTGTTTTTCTATATACCTCGGAATTGGGTGCCAATTTTAGAATACCACGGAATAAGGAGACTTTACCTTACTGCTTTATTTTGTTGATAAGAACGCTTATTTTTTAAAAGCTTACACAATTATTAATTGGCTACGAGTACAACAATCCTGATATTTAGCAAAATGACGTGAGAAGGATTTATACACAATCGTGTACCACTGGCATTATTCTCGGTTATCCGAGAAGGAAGAAAAAAAACACATTAAATTATTAAGTATTATATTAGAGTTTTATATATAAACTATGTTAATAATTAACAAAAAGAAATCATACTTTTCGAAATTGTCATTGTCTACACCAATAACATATACACAAAAATTAACTACCATAGCCCAATTAACAATTAGTGTTTGGGAGAACTTTCTATCAATAATTTTTTCTCAATCATTGTTCTATTTCTTCGAATTTAGATTAAAAACTAAAAAAGTATATTTGAATATGAAAGTCATTTTGTTATAGTTTTTAAATTACAGCCCACTGAAAATCACATTTTTGTGAATTTAATTTCGTGTAGGTATGTGTGATCAAGCTACGACAGCCCACGTTATTTTAACGATGCATTTTCTTAAACCCGTTTTATGTTCATAACTTTATGTTTATCCGTACCTACGATAAACCTGCACCAAAAGTCACGTCAAATGTATTAAACAGTTAAAAAAAGTTATTAAATTTCGTATTTAACAAGAGTTTTAAGCAAATCCGGACTATAAAGTGCATAACATTCGCTTCGGAAGTAAAAACATCGTGTTTTAATGCCAATAATACGCACGGGACCGCGCCGCGGTTCACACGCTATACGAAAATAAATTCCAAATATGAATCTGCATTCGCTTTATGCATTTCTACTTTTAAAGGTTCTACCCGCTACCTATATATGTATGTATTCGAAAGCTGCCATAATTTTGGCATAATAAGTATAGTTTGTTTTGGCGTTTTGGCTTGTTCTGTAAAGTCAAATTAAATGTAATTTATTAGTAGCTAGGTAGAGGTAGATACACTCTACAGTTAGTGTACTTTTAGAAATAGCATCGACAATATTCGTCAGAAGAAAGTTTGTAAATACCAGCGAAATAACAGAAATACAGGCCTTGTTGCTTTACCTACGTTTCGATTTGAAATACCTACTACAGTACCTAATTTATAGTATCCTACCAAAACTTTCAAATAATGCGAATACAAATAATCATAAATGATAATATGGATCGTAACTCAACATTATGACTAGTATATAGCATATATATGTCATGTATATTCAACCTAATGATTATCAATTTGTTTGACTAGTGGAGTATTCGTAACGAGTGTCCAGCGGTTGCATAATATAGGTAGGTACAGTCGGTCGAAACGCTCAATTAGTCCAAACACTAACTATTATTCAACTATCCCACCTCAGTTTTGATATAAAACCTCAGTAATTTGATGCAGCGCAGAGGCCGCAGCGGCAGGTAAATACGTGCACAACAACGCTGAACGACACTTCCGGTTAATTAAGCTTTGAATAGATGCGATGTCAATTTAGATTAGGTAACGCACATTAATGTACGCGTGCGGTAACATGTTCTCGCGATTTCATCAGCTTACTAGTGAAATATCCCTTCAGAATATCTTACAGTATAATCATTATAATTATCACACTAATCACACTAATATTATAAAGGCAAAAGTTTGTGTGTATGTACGTATGTATGTGTGTATGTTTGTTACTGTTTAACGCCCCAACTACTGAACCGATTTGGCTGAAATTTAGAATGGAGATAGATTATGCCCTGACTTAACACATAGGCTTAACACATAGCATTTTTATCCTGAAAATTTTATAGTTCCCGGGGATTTTGAAAAAATCGAAATTTGCTATAGCAATCTACAGCTGCAGCTATAGGTAGAGTACTATTATAGCAAACTTCTTTGAAAATAGGTATAAAGGTTGGAAAAGCGAGCGGGAACGGGAACCGGAAATCCACGATTCCCTCGAGATTTGTGAAACACCGAAATTCACGCGGGCGAAGCCACGGGCAAAAGCTAGTTATTTATAAATCCTACCTACCTGATAAAGAAATATACCATTGCGATTCGATTCAGTTGTTCCAGGGCAGGAAAAATGAAAGGTAAACTTAGTGAAATAATTTTAAAGATAAATATTTTCGTACCGGATGAAACTAAAATCGAGTGCAATGTTACGCAAACAAGGATTGTTCGCAACATAAATCAGAGGGAATTGAGGAAGAGAGTTAAGTGGAGATGTACGTACAATTCGGCACCGAGCCTCTCTTATTGTATTAGGATTAAGGAAAGCCGGCGGAGACATTCGCTCCGACAATGCTCAGACATCTTGATGAAATGTTTGCATTCGGTGCTATGAAATACAAAAACGAGAAATTGGGAACTTGAAAAGAATTCGAGCACAATTAAGTCAATGGTATTTGTAGTGTTATTTTTTGTTTTATAATATTTAACTTTAAAATTTGCCGAAAATTCGAAGAGACGCGTTTTTCTGTATCAGAGTAACCCAAGTAAAAACGACATGCTTATTCTTTTCAAAAACTAGTTAAATTTATTATTTTTATTAAGCTTATTTTTAATACTCGATCAGTGCCAAGAACATAAGCTAGTGTAGTGGGTTATATATTTTCATGCAAATATTGCTTCAGCCCATTTGATATGCAAGCAATGGGGACAACATATCCTCTACATCTTGCGGTGAGCGCGAGAGTTAGAATTTTTCAGCGTGCAATGGTCGCGTCGTGTTTAAATCCTTGTAAATTTATGACCCTACTCGCTGCCGGTGGCCACTTTTAGAAATACTTGCTCTCGTGCAAGTCCCATAGTACCTCTTGATACCGCTCGTATATTGATGTGACATAGTTGGAGATTCAAACGGCAAAAATATTTGTTTGTACCTTTTGTGATTCCTGGATTGGATATTTGTTTTTGTCTGCTCAAACGGCTGGCGTCTTTTTTGTTGATCCTAGTGAAAGTACCTATACTATTGCGTACGATTATAATAAAATTGTTTCAAAGTACGAATATTGTATAATATTATAATATAGGCAGGTAATGTTTTTGTTAAACACAATCTCTACACTAAATTGATAGCTCTAAATGCAATCCTTTTCACAATGTTACATGCGGAAAAGGACAGCATTACGTTTATGGCCTGTTTCACCACTTTCTGAAAAGTGTCGGATAGCTTATTCACAACTTTTGCCTTTGTCGCTTTATATAAAGTAAGAAAGTGACAAATCTTACGTTTAAGCTATCCGACACTTATCAGAAGGTGGTGAAACAGGAGTTGTTAATTGAGTTAACCAGCTATTTATGTAGTTTAGAGATGTGTATATACTATATAGTGTACAATATAATTAGCACTATTGTTACATAAACTATAATTAATAAGTTTAAGATAACTAGTAATAATGATGCCCTCGTTATTATGAAGTATATTGTTTATAAAGGCTATAAGCGTGCTATTGGCTCACAAGACATAAAGACCTAAATTAAGAGCGGTTGTACCGCAGACCTAGTTTGCTATCAAAAGAAACAAAGGAGTAGGTCTTATTAAGTTTTGCTAAGACTTGTACAGATTGTAAAAGCAGGCTTCCCTAGCGTCTTTGAAAATTTCTAAATATTTGAAAAAAAAAAATCAGTTTTCGATTAATTTATTACCAGATGAAATGCAACTGCATAAACTAGACGTAATTTTAATACACAGTGAAGATAAAACATATAAATGAGGTAAGAACTAATAAATTTTTCGCTCGGAAGTGTAAACGATGTTTACGTGGATGCACGTCGCGCGCCCTCCGAGCGCCCCGAGTGAGATACGTTTCCCAAATGAGCCAGATTAATCATCCTCATCACGGCATCTAACTTCTGAACAACCATCGTCTTCAGAGATATGATTATCCATATTGTCTCTAGAATTCAATTTTGATAATATGAATGTTACGTTCGAAGCAAAAGAACGGAAAATTATGCAAACAATGAAAGCTTTTATTGTTAAGCAATTATAATAAAAGTGACAACATATGTGCAAATTACAATTTGCCTTACAAAATTTTTGACAATCTTGATTTTTACTAATATCGATATATATCGATAATAATATCGATATGTTATCACTATCGTAAAATTAATGTATGGCAGCCGAAAATTTAAATCTAAATAGTGTTTATATATTTTTTAAGAACTCATTAAACATAAAGTAGTAGTTATTTAACAATATTTTGAACAGTTTGGAAAGTGTTTTATACTGAGGATTTTAATACATCCTCTGAGGACACTCATTAAAATTATAACATGGTACTATTAAAAGCATAGGTGAAGTTGTCACCCGTATGAATTTACCCTAGATTTTTTCAAATAGGAAGTAGTGTATTCCAAGGACTTAGGTAACCTCGCATTGGCTTTTGCATTGACGGTCAGACGGTGTATTCAGGTCTGCATTTGAACTACTGTTTTTGTTCATACTGTGTGCGCGTACTAGAATTGTACGCCACCCTACTTGTCCGCTGAGTCCGTTCGGTCGGCAGCTGCTAAACAGCGAGTCGATGTCAACTGCACACAAAAACCGCAAACATGCTGCTGTTTTGCCGGCCGTCTGCATAGAGGCTTATATCAAAACCGAGCTACCAGATGAATAGAGAGTGTGTGCGCTAATTGAGCGTTTCACCGGCCGCGGCCGTCGAAATGCGCAGCCGCTACACATTCGTTAGCAATATTCCACTAACGAACCAAACTAATAGCCATTAAGTTGAATAACCTGCCGCTTTGTGCTTTGAGTCCGCGCAAGTGACACATGTTGCCTGACCTGTACAGGCCACTGATATATTTTTGTATTCAAAATCTAAAATCCTTTGTGGTTGTCTGTGTGCGATCGCTCTAAGTGATAAGACCGCCTTTGCATGCGAAACTGTAGTGTCCAAGCTTTCTTCAACTGTTCTGTTTCTATGTGTGTGCAATAAAGTATTCTAAATAAAATAAATACCTCCAGCTAATCGACTTTAGAACAAAGTAGAGATTATCAATCATTTCATAATTTAATTCTGTTTACGACTGTTCCATTTCTGGACTATTTATTTTCGTCTGAACTTCTGACGCACATAAGATGCAGTTTCATATTCACGGACGAATTTTATAGTCGTGTTAAATGCAAATTTCAGCACCGCTATTTATAAAAATATATTTTAACTATGATGCTTGAATTTGTGTATAATATTATAAGCCATAAACAACAAATACCTACTAAAAGAAAAACCAATTCGTAGCATAGTTTTAAGTTGTAACCAAAGAAATGAATATTTTTTACTCATACCTACTTGTACCTATATACGGAACTTTTAATAAAGCAAAATCCGGTTCTCACATGGCCGATGTTTTGTAACTATCATAAGTTTACAATTTTCATGTTTACCTTGTAAATAAAACAAAAAAAAAATTAAAGGAAGTTATTTCAATATCATAGATACTTAAACTTTATTTATTTGTATAAGATATAGAAATTATTTGTGTAAGAAGATAAAAAGCCAAAAATTTCATGATTCTCATGTATTACAGACTTTATACCCGCTTACTTTTAAAAGGAAAATAAGTGCGGCGTTCAGCGAGCGGCTGCACTTTATCTCCCGGTCGAGTCTTCCAACACGTTTGGGAGGTTTAGATGGCATTAGAAACCAATTACAACAATAATATCGTACTTAGGAGTCTTTCGCTTTTCCAATTTTATCAATAAACACAGCTGAAGTTACTTAAACGATACGAAAAGCTGATTCATTTTCACTGAAGCATCTCATAACATTCTTTATCTACTCTCATATCATAAAATTCCGAATATGAAATCAAAATGTGTCATATATTGGACTACTTTATTCACATACATCTATAATATTTTAAAAAAAAATTAAAAAAGTTCATTATAACACTACTTTGTTAGGAAATTATTGCAAAACAATGTTAAAAAATAATTTTTTCTACATTATAGTACAGGCACTGGGTTCTGGTATTTTTGAGCCATGCCGGGTGTTTATTATTATTATTATTATTTAATACTTTATTGTACACCAAAAAAACATAAATTAAACAAAAGAAACATTTTAAAAGAAATAGGTACAATAGTTAGTTTACAATAGTTAGTTAGTTTAATTTTGTTACTTACAATGATTATCCCGCTATCAAAGTTACCTTATTACTACTACTGCGAAAGTGTGGCGGTAGCAAGATGCGGCCAGAGGACAGAGTGTAGTGCTACCATAATTGACCATAGACGCACTGCACGCACCGCACATTCGAAATTGACAATTGAATTTTGGCGCCTATTATTTAAATTTTTAATTTATTATTTATTTACTATTCAGTTTTTGTAACTCAAAATTTTGCAAGTGATTTTTGTTGCGCGGAAAAATGTCTAGCAGTGATACTGAAGAGAATTTAACTCCACCAGACATTCTGGAAATAGCATCGGGAATGACAAATAATCTTTTGCCAGCAAAATCAAAGAAAATTTACGATAAATGTTACCAAGATTTTATAAGTTGGAAAATTTTGAAAAAAACCACTTCATTTTCAGAAAATGTAATGCTAGCATCATCGAACTATTACGCTTAGAATGGAAGTTTCTAACAAATTTCCGCTCGAAACGTAAGCTATAAACCAACCCATGTGTGCCCTGTAATTACATCTGCCGACACACACACAAGCGCATGAGTACCTTGAACACTGACGCGACAATAGACGTAGCTAGCCGCCGAGGCTTGCTAAAAACGGCTTATCGCCGCGTCGACGACTGCCTTTCTTTACCTATTTATTCTAAGGCTAGCATATTTCCAAGAATTATCAAATAAATTTAAGTCTTTGTCCTTATGGGCTAAATACTCAATGCTCAAAAGTATATTGAGTATCTACAACCAAATCGATATTATTAAATACACAAGACTGATTGCTGTTTTAAAAAGAAAATCGCAGGGCTTTAAGGGAAAAAATGCAAAAACGTTCTCCCCTGAAGAATTGAGTACATTTATAAATTGCAATATCCAAAACATGAATACTTATTATAATAAATAATTTTGTTAATTTCTTAGTCTTTTCTTTTATACGTAAGATACCTATTGATGAGCTTAGATAAAGTAGTGTATGAAACTCTACATAATTAGTTATTAAAACACTCGTGTAATACTATTAAAAAACTCGCCTGCGGCTCGTTTTTTAAACTAACACTCGTGTTTTAATAACCTCTATTATGCAACCGTTTCATAAACTACTATTATCTACTCTCATATCATAAAATTCCGAATATGAAATCAAAATGTGTCATATATTGGACTACTTTATTCACATACATCTATAATATTTAAAAAAAAATTAAAAAAGTTCATTATAACACTACTTTGTTAGGAAATTATTGCAAAACAATGTTAAAAAATAATTTTTTCTACATTATAGTACAGGCACTGGGTTCTGGTATTTTTGAGCCATGCCGGGTGTTTATTATTATTATTATTATTTAATACTTTATTGTACACCAAAAAAACATAAATTAAACAAAAGAAACATTTTAAAAGAAATAGGTACAATAGTTAGTTTACAATAGTTAGTTAGTTTAATTTTGTTACTTACAATGATTATCCCGCTATCAAAGTTACCCTATTACTACTACTGCGAAAGTGTGGCGGTAGCAAGATGCGGCCAGAGGACAGAGTGTAGTGCTACCATAATTGACCATAGACGCACTGCACGCACCGCACATTCGAAATTGACAATTGAATTTTGGCGCCTATTATTTAAATTTTTAATTTATTATTTATTTACTATTCAGTTTTTGTAACTCAAAATTTTGCAAGTGATTTTTGTTGCGCGGAAAAATGTCTAGCAGTGATACTGAAGAGAATTTAACTCCACCAGACATTCTGGAAATAGCATCGGGAATGACAAATAATCTTTTGCCAGCAAAATCAAAGAAAATTTACGATAAATGTTACCAAGATTTTATAAGTTGGAAAATTTTGAAAAAAACCACTTCATTTTCAGAAAATGTAATGCTAGCATCATCGAACTATTACGCTTAGAATGGAAGTTTCTAACAAATTTCCGCTCGAAACGTAAGCTATAAACCAACCCATGTGTGCCCTGTAATTACATCTGCCGACACACACACAAGCGCATGAGTACCTTGAACACTGACGCGACAATAGACGTAGCTAGCCGCCGAGGCTTGCTAAAAACGGCTTATCGCCGCGTCGACGACTGCCTTTCTTTACCTATTTATTCTAAGGCTAGCATATTTCCAAGAATTATCAAATAAATTTAAGTCTTTGTCCTTATGGGCTAAATACTCAATGCTCAAAAGTATATTGAGTATCTACAACCAAATCGATATTATTAAATACACAAGACTGATTGCTGTTTTAAAAAGAAAATCGCAGGGCTTTAAGGGAAAAAATGCAAAAACGTTCTCCCCTGAAGAATTGAGTACATTTATAAATTGCAATATCCAAAACATGAATACTTATTATAATAAATAATTTTGTTAATTTCTTAGTCTTTTCTTTTATACGTAAGATACCTATTGATGAGCTTAGATAAAGTAGTGTATGAAACTCTACATAATTAGTTATTAAAACACTCGTGTAATACTATTAAAAAACTCGCCTGCGGCTCGTTTTTTAAACTAACACTCGTGTTTTAATAACCTCTATTATGCAACCGTTTCATAAACTACTATTATCTACTCTCATATCATAAAATTCCGAATATGAAATCAAAATGTGTCATATATTGGACTACTTTATTCACATACATCTATAATATTTAAAAAAAAATTAAAAAAGTTCATTATAACACTACTTTGTTAGGAAATTATTGCAAAACAATGTTAAAAAATAATTTTTTCTACATTATAGTACAGGCACTGGGTTCTGGTATTTTTGAGCCATGCCGGGTGTTTATTATTATTATTATTATTTAATACTTTATTGTACACCAAAAAAACATAAATTAAACAAAAGAAACATTTTAAAAGAAATAGGTACAATAGTTAGTTTACAATAGTTAGTTAGTTTAATTTTGTTACTTACAATGATTATCCCGCTATCAAAGTTACCCTATTACTACTACTGCGAAAGTGTGGCGGTAGCAAGATGCGGCCAGAGGACAGAGTGTAGTGCTACCATAATTGACCATAGACGCACTGCACGCACCGCACATTCGAAATTGACAATTGAATTTTGGCGCCTATTTATTTAAATTTTTAATTTATTATTTATTTACTATTCAGTTTTTGTAACTCAAAATTTTGCAAGTGATTTTTGTTGCGCGGAAAAATGTCTAGCAGTGATACTGAAGAGAATTTAACTCCACCAGACATTCTGGAAATAGCATCGGGAATGACAAATAATCTTTTGCCAGCAAAATCAAAGAAAATTTACGATAAATGTTACCAAGATTTTATAAGTTGGAAAATTTTGAAAAAAACCACTTCATTTTCAGAAAATGTAATGCTAGCATCATCGAACTATTACGCTTAGAATGGAAGTTTCTAACAAATTTCCGCTCGAAACGTAAGCTATAAACCAACCCATGTGTGCCCTGTAATTACATCTGCCGACACACACACAAGCGCATGAGTACCTTGAACACTGACGCGACAATAGACGTAGCTAGCCGCCGAGGCTTGCTAAAAACGGCTTATCGCCGCGTCGACGACTGCCTTTCTTTACCTATTTATTCTAAGGCTAGCATATTTCCAAGAATTATCAAATAAATTTAAGTCTTTGTCCTTATGGGCTAAATACTCAATGCTCAAAAGTATATTGAGTATCTACAACCAAATCGATATTATTAAATACACAAGACTGATTGCTGTTTTAAAAAGAAAATCGCAGGGCTTTAAGGGAAAAAATGCAAAAACGTTCTCCCCTGAAGAATTGAGTACATTTATAAATTGCAATATCCAAAACATGAATACTTATTATAATAAATAATTTTGTTAATTTCTTAGTCTTTTCTTTTATACGTAAGATACCTATTGATGAGCTTAGATAAAGTAGTGTATGAAACTCTACATAATTAGTTATTAAAACACTCGTGTAATACTATTAAAAAACTCGCCTGCAGCTCGTTTTTTAAACTAACACTCGTGTTTTAATAACCTCTATTATGCAATCGTTTCATAAACTACTATTCTGATATAATAAAAAGTACGTACGGATAATTTGCTAATAATTGTAATTTGTTTTTTTTTTTCATCGTACAATTTTGATATCAGAAAGAATGCCATGCCATTCTGTGTCACCTTAAGAACTCAAGATACATTTTTTCAACTCTTGTGTGAATGAACCATACTCTTTTTATTTAGATATTCTCAAAAGTAAATGGTCCAACGCTGCAACGAGAGTTATCTATGTATAGGAAAACTCTGCATAAAAGCCAGTATGCTTATTAGTCTACACGGTACAAAGGCCTTAATTAAAACCTTACAGCCATCGTGGACATGCATTGCGCTCGAATAAAGCGAGATACTTCATACTATTACTAAAATAGGAACGAGGGAACATGTTCACTTATAAAAGGTCAAGGGTTAAAAAATAAAATGCCTCTAATACACGATGCAGATAAAAAGGTAGGTACGAATGAGGTGGGAATCTAATAAATTTTCCGCGCGGAAACATAAACGATGAACGTAGCAGCACGTAGCAGCGCAGCGTAGCGCGTAGCCCGTCTTCTTAGAAGGGGCCGCAAATGAGGCATATTAATCATCTCCATCACGCCAACTGACTTCGAAGCCGGCGGTATACTTTGATATGGCGTATTAATGGCAGTTTCTTTTGCCAAATGTTATTTGTAGAGCCATTTGCTTTTAAGAATTTGACGTATTCGTTACATATAATTTTTCATTGAGTTTTTTTTACAAATATTCCTCTTTCCACTCCAAATAAGCGTATAGCTTGTGCTAGGAGTGGGTGTGCTACAATAGTGTATCCGGCGACCTTTCGGTTTTCGATCCACGCTCGATGACCGTTGCGCTATTGAGGCTATGAGGCTATTTTTCATTGAGATTTGTGCAAATAAATTAATTTTTGGCCTTATTTGGGTATGCAGCAATTCAAAGGGTTTGTTCAATATAGTTGATCACCAGCTCCAATGTTGTGTATGGTATTACTAGCTCTATATGGAACCCGTGATGGAATAGAATAGGGAAGAGTGCTAATTGAATATTTCGGTCGCTAGAATACGTTTCGGTCGTTGTAAAGCTCGTTAGCAATATTCCACTAAGTACTATGTTGTAAAACACACACATCGCACTGTGGATATTATACAAGTAAGTGACATGCGAATTGTGATGCTTATGTACAAGAAATTAATTTTAACCCCCGACGCAAAAACGACGGGGTGTCATAAGTTTGACGTGTCTGTGTGTGTGTGTGTGTGTGTGTGTGTGTGTGTGTGTCTGTCTGTTCCCCTGTGGCGCTCAAACGGGTGGACCGATTTGAATGCGGTTTTGTTTGTTTGAAAGGTGAATTAGTCGAGAGTGTTGTTAGCTATGATTGATGAAAATCGGTCCAAGATGGCCGCCGCTACAAAATGGCGGATTACATATTTTTTCACAACTCCCTTAATATGGGTATCAAATGAAAGGGCTTGACTAGTAGAATAGCATTATTGCAAATCCAAGATGGCCGCCGCCACAAAATGGCGAAGGTCGGGGGTTTTTTAAATTTTTAATTTATACTTGTTTCCTAAATGTAGCCCATATGTGTTGCATGTTGCATTTGAAGCGTTTTCCATTCGCAGTTCAGCAGCAACACTCCATAATGTTTCCATCGTGAATACGTTATAGCTATCCGTCCTTCAACTTGCATGCGAAAAAATTTAAACTTTCCAACTTCGATATTTTTACAGTTCAGTTTGAATAGGTAAACTTTTTAAGAGAAAATCTTCTGCAGAAATACATGAAATGTGCATTTGAGTTTAATGAAAGATTGATTTTTCTATTAAGTACTTTTCTTTTTACTGAAGTGCGAAAGATTCTGCAACCGGGAAGCAATTATAAGTTTTTCTTAGAAATACTAAAAGTTCATTGAAAACATATTGTATTAAAAAATTAAATAATATAAAAAAATCTATACTAATATTATAAAGCTGAAGAGTTTGTTTGTTTGAACGCGCTAATCTCAGGAACTACTGCACCGATTTCAAAAATTCTTTTACCGTTGGATATGTACGTGATTCTTGAGTGCATATTATGTACCACGGGCGAAGCCGGGGCGGAATAATTTGATGCACTTGTCATATTTACCTATTTTTTCAAATGTTTTCAAGAATTCTTTAATACATAAGAACAAAATTTAAGTAATGGTTATATACTGGAATTGTAGGATGGTGGTCGTAGGGATAAGTTGTCCTGAATAGACTTTGCATATTTCATTTTAAGCACTTGCCAGTCGCAGTCCGACTCGAACTATATTTCTGTCGTGAATACGTTATAACCGTCTCGGCTGTCCGAGTCTCAAACGAAAAAATATAAACTTTTTACCTCCAACATTTATAAGTGCAATTTAAAGAGCAGTGAGTATTTTATCTATACAAATAAGTTTTAAAATAATATACAGGCCCAAATAATACACAAAAATATACTTACCGTTAAAAATACTGTATTTTCACCGGAACGGCATTCCGAACCAGTGGTAGATTCGATTGACGATTCAAAAGTACTTGTAAAAGTTTATTTGAATAAAAAACTTTTCTATTCTATTCTATACTAGCTGATTAACCCCGCAACTTCGTTCGCGTAGATATAGGTTTTTATATAGGATCGGATCGGATCCCATAATTCTTTTATGTTCCTAAACTAAATGTAGCCTAAGTTACTCCTTATAACATTGAAAGTTTCATTAAAATCGATCCAGCCGTTTCGGAGATTAGCTGGAACAAATAGACAGACCGACAAACATAAATTTAAACGCACACCAGTTTAAAATAAGCTGTACGTTCAAAGATCCGGGTCCCAAGTTATTTGAACCCAATACTGAGGGTTGTTATGTCTGTCATTTCTGAACTAAAAAACTTATGACCTTGAAATATTTACGGGACAATAAATAAAGTACTACCTTTCTAACAAAAAAGAATGAGTGAAATCGAACAACGCGTTCATGAATTACAGCTAAATACACGTTTTAACTTTCATCCCCTCTCCCAAAGGAACCGTTCTGAATTTCGGGATGAAAAGTATCCTATGTCCTACCTCGGAGTATAAACTCAAATCGTACCAAGTTTCATTCGATTCCATTCAGTAGTTTCGGCGTGATGCGCGGCCAAGATACAGACAGACAGACAGACAGACAGACAGACAGACAGACAAAAATGAAAAAAATTACAGTTTTGGCTTCAGTATCGATTATAGAGTGCCTTCCAATAAAAATTTTCAAAATATCTTCAATGTACAGAATTGGATCTGTTACAGTTTTATTATATTACTAGCTGACCCCCGCGACTTCGTTCGCGTGTTTATAGGTTTTATATAGGATCGGAACGGATCCCATAATTATTTTATGTACTTAAACTAAATGTAGCCTAAGTTACTCCTTATAACATCACCTATCTGCCATTTAAAGTTCCGTTAAAATCGATCCAGCCGTTTCTGAGATTAGTTGAAACAAATAGACAGACCGACAAACATAAATTTAAACGCACGCCAGTTTAAAATAAGCCGTACGTACAAAGATCCGGGTCCCAAGTTATTTGAACCCAATAAATGTCTGTCATTTCTGAACTAAAAAACCTATGACCTTGAAATATTTACGGGACAATACTTAAAGTATTACCTTTCTAACAAAAAAAGAATGAGTTAAATCGAAGTACCCGTTATTGAATTAGAGCTAAATACACGTTTTAACTTTCTTCCCCTCTCCCAAGGGAACCGTGGTGAATTTCGGGATAAAAAGTATCCTATGTCCTACCTCGGAGTATAAACTCATATCGTACCAAGTTTCATTCGAATCCATTCAGTAGTTTCGGCGTGATGCGCGGCCAAGATACAGACAGACAGACAGACAGACAGACAGACAGACAGACAGACAGACAGACAGACAAAAATGAAAAAAATTACAGTTTTGGCTTCAGTATCGATTATAGAGTGCCCTCCAAAAGAAATTTTCAAAATATCTTCAATGTACAGAATTGGATCTGTTACAGTTTTATTATATTATAGATAGATGTATCTTTATATTCTCCATCAGTTTATCTGTCCTATGTTCTGGTGAAACTGCAACGCTCATTGTATATTATTATGCTGATTAGTGTTGTCTGATTACTTCAATAGTTGTTAATTATATTATTATTATATAATAATTATACTATATCATACACAAAGTTATCTATTTTATTAAATAGTTTGCTAGAATTATATATACCTACCCTATTTTTGATACACTTTTAAAAGTAATTACAAAACACAGTATAAACTATCCAGCTAGAAACTGGAACCAATTAATCAAACTGTATGAACGATGAAAATACAGTACGAGTATACTGCCGTAAAATAGAGCACAGTGAACTATCACCAGACAATGCGCGACTCGTATTTCAATTAAGTTTTTCATCGTAAACTATTTTTGTATAGGTATGTGTATTACAATAGAGCATGTAGCATGTAGCCTGTAGGTTACACAAAAATATAGAAAAACTGCCACTAAGTAACTGCCGATTCCTCCCGTGCCACTGTTAACCAAAATAACTGGGATAAGTAACCAAAAACAACAAATTTTTTCCTTATTCCAAGCCAATTTTGTTATGATAGACCAACATTCTTGATTTGATCGTGAACAGCCGTAGCAGGAACCGACGGTGAATATTGTATCGTTTTTTAAGTAGTTTAAGATGTTTTTTTTTTTTTTTTCATTAATTCAATAATTCTGTATATATGTAATATTTTAATCTAATGCACAAACTGAAACTGTACTGGATTTCAGTAGGTAAGTTGTCTAATAGTCTGTGTTATACACATAAACTTTTATTTATCGGAAGAATGCAAAAATGAAATTCAGAATATCCAGAATTTCCTATTTATCCATCACATAAATATAATCTATACATATAATACAATCGTAGACTTGCCGTATTTGTACATTAAATATTTTTGCAAAAAAAATAACTGGGAGACGTTAGGGATAAGTTACGTTACGTTTATGTTATACGTTCTATTAGAACGTAAAAAACAATTTTAGAAACTTTTGTGTTTGTCTGTATGTTTGTGCGCGCATCACGCAAAAACTACTTAATGGATTGAAATGAAACTTGGCTAAATCATGCCAAAACAAGTATAAATTAAAAATTTAAAAAACCCCCGACATTCGCCATTTTGTGGTGGCGGCCATCTTGGATTTGCATAGTGCTAATCAAGCCCTTTCATTTGATATCCATATTGAGGGCGTTGTGATAAAATATGTAATCCGCCATTTTGTAGCGGCGGCCATCTGGGGCCGATTTTCATTAAACATAGCTAACAACACTCTCGACTAATTCACCTTTCAAACAAAAAAAAACCGCATTCAAATCGGTCCACCCGTTTGAGCGCGACAGGGGAACAGACAGACACACACACACACACACACAGACACGTCAAACTTATAACACCCCGTCGTTTTTTCGTCGGGGGTTAAAAAAATAAAGGATGTATCGATCGATTATGTAGTTCAGAATAGTACTTACAGTCATCACAACCTTCAGTATTTCATATAACTTGGAATCCGGATTGCACAGGAAACTTTGAACGTCCGGATTTTATAATCTGGGGTGCATTAAAATTTGTGTTTGTCTGTGTCTCCAAAATGCTGGACCGATTTTGATGGGACTTTCATTGGGAAAACCTTAGTGGAGAAAGACCCATTAAAAAATGAATACTCATTAATGTAGTTCCATTTTAATGCGCAACTTTTAACAGTATGAGTTCAAAGGCACTTAGGAAAAACAAAGAGTTCCCGCGGGATTTTTAAAAACCAAAATTCACGCGGATGAAGTCCTGGGCATCCTCTAGTAATTGATAAATAATTAACTCACAACTTATTACTATCAAATATGAATTAAGCTGAGCATGAAGTATACTTGCAGGTATTTATTGTCTTGTGGCCACGAACATTTAGTATTTCAATTAACTTTCACGTAAAGGAGGTATGGGAGTAGTCAGAGGGCGTCACACGCCGGTTAATACCCAGCCCGAGAGACATGTCGGGCCAGCTCAGCGAAACGTCAAAGGCAAATTGAAAATTAATTTATGCTTGCAAAATTTCACTAAGCTTTCACAAACTGTAAATCAGTCAACACAAATCTAAGCTTCAACTTTATAACCATCGATGTATAATTGTTTAAAACAGATCGTTATATTATTCTGTAGGTAGTTATTTTGAACAACAATTCCAAAACCAACAATTTTTTTTACAAGTTTGGGACACAGAGAACTAACACGGAAATATTTTTAAGTATTTATAGCTAGTTCTTGTAAATAAAAAATCACATTATTTTTTAGTAGCTATTACACGCAAATTAGTACCGAATATAATAATTTTTAGTACAAAAAAAGTAAGTACATTTGTACTTACAATGCTCGATCACTATTGTCTGAAGAACGGCTTATAGAGTTTAAAGAATCAATATCACATATTAAATATGATATAATTGGCCTCTCTGAAATAAGAAGAACTGGGTATAATATAGTAGAAGATTCAAAACACATTTTCTGCTACTATGTAGAAATCAAAGGACAATATGGAGTTGGATTTCTCATAAAATCGAATCTTAAAAATTGTATTGAAAGTTTTAAAGGGATTTCAGAACGAATATGTATATTAAACTTAAAATTATCAACACTGGAAATCTCTATTATCCAAGTTTATTTACCAACTAGCGGCTCTACAGATAGAGATATACTTAGATTTATTTTACGATTCCTTAAATGAAACAATAAAAAAATGCAGCAAGAACATAATTATCATGGGTGACTTCAACGCTAGAGTCGGCCAAAAATTGCGAAGTGAACATAAAATCCTAGGTGAGAGCTGCTTTGGAAAAAGAGATAAAAGAGGCAGCAAACTAATCAATTTTGCTTTAGAGAACAACTTGACTATCATTAATAGCATATTTAAAAATAACAAAAGTCTCTTTGGACTTGGATTTCCCCAAAGAGAAACAAAAGTCAAATAGACTATATATTATCCAATTTCAAGAACCAATTTACCAATATAGAAGTAATAAATCAATTCTCCTTTGCCAGCGACCATAGACTTGTGAGAGGCACAATAAAAATAAAGAAATTAAAAAAAAGTAGAGCTCACTATGGAAGCACCATCACTCGTTTCAAGACAGCCCAAGACGAAAAGAATTATCTTACAAACCTAAAAGAAAACATTGGCTCTAATGTCAGAACCCAAGAATGTAGAGTCCTTCTACCTAGCAATAAAATCAGCAATTTTAAGTAGCATAAAGCACAGCCCGGACATGAACTCGGAAAATCATTCAATTATAACTAAAGATACAAAAAATTTGATAAGAAGAAGAAACGAATTAAAACACAAAACCCCTTTAAGTAAAGACGAAAAAATAGAGCTGAAAAATTTATACAAACTCATTTCCAGACAAATTCATAGGGAATATCACGAGTATAGACTTAAAACGATTGAGAAACACTTAATCAGATCAGGCAGTTTAAAAAAAGTGATAGAGAACTCAACCCGAATAAACGATGGATCCCTTGCTTAAACACGTCTAGAGATATAACTCATTCCAGATCTGAAATCATACATATAGCTACAGAGTTTTACAAAAAACTGTATAGCAATCGCACTCCATCACTTAAAGATGATAATATCACTTCAGAGGCAAGTAGAGTCATTACCTACAATGGTGAAAAGCTAACAAGATTTACAGAAACAGAAATATTAAAAAAGCTAGAAAAATTAAAAATAGATAAAAGCAGCGGTCCAGACGAAATTTCAAATGAAATGTTGAAAGTTGGAAGAACTCTACTGTCAAGACCTCTAACTCTGCTTTTTAACAAAATTATTGAAGAAAGGAAAATACCAAAAAAATGGGCCGAATCCGATATAATCCTACTCTACAACAAAGGAGACCCTTGCGATATTGGAAATTATAGGCCCATTAGCCTTCAACCTTGCCTCTACAAACTTCTAGCCACCTGCTTGGAGCAACGTCTATCAGAAATAACAGACAAATACCAGCCAGTTGAACAGGCAGGTTTCAGGAAGAGCTTTTCAACCACCGATCACATACACACACTTGATCAAATTATAGAGAAATTTCAAGATCACACACGCCCATTGTATTTGGCATTTATTGATTATGTAAAGGCTTTCGACTCTATCTCACATGAAAGTATGTGGTTGGCTCTAAAAGAAAACAATACACCTGAAGAACTCATAGATCTGATTAAAGATATTTATAGCAAGAGTATAAGTAGAGTCAAGCTGGACAGAAAAGGACCAGAAATAAAAATATGTAGAGGCGCCAGACAAGGCGACCCAATATCTCCGAGGATTTTCATTATAGTACTTCAAAATATAATGAAAAATCTTGACTGGTCACAAAAAGGAATATGTATTAACGGAACATACTTAAATAATTTAAGATTTGCCGACGACATTGTCCTCTTTTCTGAAACAGCAAATAATCTCGAAAAAATGATTAATGACCTGAATTCTGCAAGCCTCAAAATAGACCTTGAGTTAAATACTACCAAAACAAAAGTTATGACTAACAGCGTCGAAAAAGCTATACGCGTTCAAGATACTCCACTAGAATATGTTCAAGAGTATATATATCTTGGCAAACAAATTTCATTTAAAAAATCAAGACACCGATATGAACTCGAAAGACGTATAAAAATTACATGGAATAAATTTTGGGCTTATAAGTACATACTCAAGTCAGATTTACCTATAAATTTAAAAACAAAAATAATGGACTCATGTCTGCTACCTTGTCTTACTTATGCTAGCCAAACCTGGATATTTAACAAATATACTAAAAATAAGATCCAAACCACTCAGAGAGCAATGGAGCGGAGCATTCTTGGCTTACGTAGAATACACAAGACGAGAAAAACAACTTTAAGAAAAAAAAACCAAAGCTATTGATGCTCTAGAACATTCTATGAAGTTAAAGTGGAAATGGGCAGGGCATTTAACCCGATATGATGATAAAAGATGGACGAAGACAGTAACAGAATGGAGTGGACCGGTTGGAAAACGGCAAAGAGGCAGACCACTAGAAAGTTGGGATAGGGAAATTAAAGAAATATGCGGAATCAACTGGATAAAAAAGCTCTAGACAGAAAGACTTGGAAAAATCTGGAGGAGGCCTTTACTCAAAGAGAGATCCTTAAAAAAATAAAAAATAAAAGAATGACATAATCCACTTAGAAATTATTATTATTGTATTATTATTATTATCCACTTAGAAATTTTATTATTGTGTAAATTAATGACATTTGCTTTTGTTTACATTTTTATCTAAATTTAACCCTAGATTACTAAACTATCCTACGAGTGACGTTGTTACTAAACTTTCGTAAAAATTACGACGGAAATGAAATGGGAATAAATAAGAAAATCAAACACTTTAATTATTTTAAAATTAATAGTAACATTCTTTGGGTTTTATAAATCACGTAATAATGAAAAAAAAAATGAAAAAATATTTTAAACAGTTAGGACACATGTTCATGTTATGTGCCCTACGTATGTTTTTTTTACATTTCATGTAAAAGTTTGTTGTCATTTTTCTTGACTTGGATGGATAAAAGTTACATATTTCTCTTGATTTTGGTTCTTGAATTATTACTGCTTCAGGAACAGATTCAAAGTTTAAGATAATTTTTATTAGCTCTTTTATTTCACGTCGCAAAGTTGGAATATTTAGTCTCTCTTTCAGCTGAGGCTCCATAAGATCATCAGTAATTTCGAAAACAAATTCTCATCTAGATTGGTTTTTTTTTACTGTTTCTTTATGAGTTCTTTCAATATCTCTCGCTTTTATGCGCTTTCTTCATCATCTTCATGAGTCATCACCTCCAACAACAACCGGCTAATCTCATCGACTCAAAGTCATCGAGACATCTAAAACAAAGTACTTTAAGCAAAAGAATTAAATATAAGTGACATATAGTGGTGAATATATACATAAAACACAAAATGAACGATAATCAATTTAAAATATTTATAAATAAGTGATAAAAACAAGTGCACTCACCTTTTCCGAAAAGTCACGTAAACACTAAACTTTCGTAAATTTTACGACACTCTTGCTATAAATCAGCACACAAATGACACCTGACTACAATCACAGCACGAAGCACATGGACAGAACAAATTAGGAAGGTACTGTGAAGCGGGGGGCGCGGGAAAAACGCGAACATTGTTTTTTTTAGGAATCGTCATTTTGCCGTCGTAATTTTTACGATAGTTTAGTATTCTAGGGTTAATAAGTATTCCAAATTCTCTATTTTATTTTATTTTATTTTATTTTTCAAATAATGTTAATAAAATAATGCATGAAATGAAATAATTGTAAATATTAAGGATGAATAAAAGGCTTTTTTATTTTTTTATTTATTTATTTATAATAATTTTTAATTTCATGACTCAAGTACTAAAGCTGACTTGAACAGCCACTGCTGTGGAAATACTTTTTAATTTTGTTAACTATTTAGTTTAATTTCATATGCGAATATGATTTAGGTCATTTGGTAATTTTTAAAGATTTTCGCAAAACGAATATAGTTAATCTATACTAATATAATAAAGCGGAAAAGTTTGTTTGTTTGAACGCACTAATCTCGGAAACTACTGGACCGATTTCAAAAATTCTTTCACCGTTGGACTTGAGTGCTATAGGCTATATATTATGTACCACGGGCGAAGCCGGGGCGGACCGCTAGTATGAAATAAGGGTGTGAACAGCATAGCAATGCAAATTAATTTTGACCGGTCTTTCACAGGCAAGTAGAGGATTTGTAAGGAATTAGTTAGGACGAAGTCACAGGCAGCTGTTCTAGTTTAAGTATAACCAAGATGCGAGGTGAACCCATCATGGCCTGTGTTCCGTGTGTTTCTGATGACATTATATTATATATTATATTATGTGAACACAATGTAACTAGCTGTTCAGACTATAGTTGACTATGGATAAAAGCCGTCATGTCCTGGTTAATACCATGCCTCAGAGACGTGCCGAGTCGGCTCAGCGAAACGTCAAAGGCAAATTGAAAATTAATTTATGCTTGCAAAATTTCGTAAAGCTCTCACAGATTGTAAATAAGTCAACACAAAGTATACTATCATATCTTGGACTAATGGTACAGTACGGCCTGTACCATCAAACCTCTAAGTTTTGCTAGAACTAAAGGTATACCAATCACTACATAGTATAAAACAAAGTCGCTTTCTCTGTCCCTATATCCCTATGTCCCTATGTATGCTTAAATCTTTAAAACTACGCAACGGATTTAGATGCGGTTTTTTTTAATAGATAGAGTGATTCAAGAGGAAGTTATAGAGTTTATAAGTAGAAAAATTGGACCCGGTAGGTGGCGCTAATAGCGGGCAGGACGACGTCTGCCGGGTCCGCTAGTATTTAATATATTAATAAATAATTTAGATTTAATATAATTTAGCTACTATATCTATCAGAAAATCAGAACTTTAAAGGCCTGTTTCACCACCTTCTGATAAGTGTCGGACAGCTTATTCACAACTTTTGTCTTTGCCACTTGAAATAAATTAAGAAAATGACAAAACTTACGTTTAGGCTATCCCACACTTATCAAAAGGAAGTGAAAACAGGCCTAAGTCAGATTAAATACTTAATTAAATTGAATGTATAGAAATAGTGCAGTAAAAGAAAATATTTCAGATTTAAAACTAATAAAATCGGCCAAGTGCGAGTCGGACTCGCACACGAAGAGTTCCGTACCATCCTATTATACTAATCCTACTAATATTATAAATGTGAAAGTGTGGATGTTTGGATGTTTGTTACTCAATCACGCCGCAACTACTGAACCGATTTGGCTGAAATTTTGAATGGAGATAGCTTATGCCCTGACTTAAAACATAGGCTACTTTTTATCCCGGAAAAGTATTCCTGTGGGACTAAAATAGATATAGACTTCCAAAAACGCGATAGATGGCGTTGACTGTTCTTAGGTAAATCACGCTCACATAACACATTATTACAATAGTTGCATGCATCTGTATGCGTATGCACTTTTTATCCTGGAAAAATCCACAGTTCCCACGGGATTTTGATAAAACCGAAATATATATCTACAGCTATAGGTAGATTACTATAGCAAACTTCCTTGAAAGTATGTATAAAGTTTGGAAAAGGGAGCGGGAACGGGAGCCGGAAATCCACGATTCCCTTGGGATTTGTGAAAAACCGAAATTCACGCGGGCGAAGCCGCGGGCAGAATCTAGTTATCTATAAAAAAATCATGTTTGTTGCATAGGAGCCCCTTTTAAATATTTGTTTTATTTTAATTTAATTATTCATTTTTAAAGTGAACATATAACTAAATATTCTGTGAATATTTCAAGCGTCTACTTACCTGTTGCCGTTATCAAAAACGAGCAAAAAAATCACGTTTGTTATATGGGAGCCCCCTTAATATTTATTTTATTCTGTTTTTTTTTTAGTATTTGTTGTTACAGCGGCAACAGAAACACATCATCTGTGAAAATTTCAAGTAACTATCACGGTTCATGAGATACAGCCTGATAACAGACGGACGGATAGACAGACAGACAGATAGACAGCGGTGTCTTAGTATTAGGTTCCACCCTTTGGTTGCGAAACCCTAAAAAATAAAATTAATGAACATTGTAACAAAGTCGTCGAAGCGAGGCAATAGCAGTGAACGCACTCGCGGGAGGGCTTCGGAAAGAGTCGTAAATACAGACGCCTCTCACTTATAAATTAGGATCATAAAGCAGTTGCCGAAGTTTGTTCGCGTCACGACGACCGTAAAACAACGCTTACATCTAACGGGGATACACTTGTCTACCCCCTTCGGCTTCGCTATCTTTCAATTTACTCCAAATGCCATAACACTTAGAGCGGGGCCGCACTGCGAAAATTATTCGCAGTATATATTTTAAATCGCATGTGCGTGCAGCTACATTCTGGATATGTCACAGAATTTTGCGAAAAAATTCGCGCGAATAAATTTCGCAGTGCGGCCTAGGCCTTAGATCTTTCTTTGAATGGCTATTTATTTGGTTTACACTATTATTATGTTACAAGCGGATGCCCGCGACTTCGTTCGCGTGGATATTATTTATTCTAAAACAAAAATAGCCGAAGTTACTCCTTATAACATCAGCTCAGCATCTGGCAGTGAAAGTCCCGTCATAATCGGTCCAGCATTTCTGAGATTAGCCGGAACAAACAGACAAACATAACTTAAGATGATAATCCGTATGTTAAAGGTTTTTGTACAATCCGGGTTCCAAGTTATATGGAATACTGAGGGTTGCAATGTCTGTAATTTCTGAACTACAAAACCTTGAAATACTTAGGGACCAATATTTAAAGTACCTCCTTTGAAGAATGAATGAAATCGGAAAACGTGTTAATGATTACAGCCAAGTAAACATTTTGACTTTCATCACCTTTCCCAAGGGGAGACTGAACTGTGCTCAATTTCGGGATAAAAAGTATCTATCCTTGATTCTAACCTGAAACTAACCTTGATTTGATTCGTATGTCCTTATACGCGTCAAGTTTCTAGCTCCTTCCAAGTAAACGATGAGCATACAACAAAACACTTATAAAAAACGCAATTTTGTTTTTTTATTTTTAAAATTATTTGGTAGGTATACCTGCTATAGCTGCTATTATTTACACATGCAGAATTACTATCATATTACGATTAAAATTTGTTGCGTCAACTGAAAACGGAGTGTGAATATGAATCAAATTTTCATAGAACCGTGCCAATTTTCATATTAATTGCATTTTATTATGAACAAAAGTGTATGCATGTAATTAGTTATGTATGTGAAATAATGTTGTTAAAAGGAGTAATGGCATTTCATTAATTTAGTTCCAGCGGTGAAACATGTTACCACGTTGGTAGCTGCGCATAGCGACCGAGGATGCAAAACTATTAAAATATAATAAAATGTTAAAAATAAATGGCAAATAGTAACATAAAATGTGAAATTGCATTAAAATGCTACCGACATTTGTAAAAGGCCAGAACATAATAGCATTACGAATTAATGAGACGTGTTTAAACTTCACTCGGCATTTCATTAATTAAAGCCCGATAAATTTAAATTGTGCGTTGTTTAAGTAAGTCCGGCATTTCGTGCGATCCAAATCATGAGATAGCTAAACATTTTATCTGTGAAATCTTTAAGAAATCTCTCGAACAATTCAATCCCCGAGTGAAATCTTGACAGTGGTCTTACTCACCTCATAGTTTTATTAGAACAGATGCGAGTTTAAGTGGTCGTAGTGAGATGGTGAAATCGTGTGGAAGTAATTCGCGAAGGCAAGTTTGCCGCAGACGCTTTACTTACAGCACTCGAAGTTAGTTGGCGCTAAAGTTAGCCAACGCTTGTCCTACTCATAAAGTCGGCAACGACAACTTAGTCACTTTTGAATGCTCCGAGCTTAGCTTTGTGATTTTAAATGCGTTTATTATATTCATTTGTCTGTGTTTATATGAAGATGTCGCTGATTCTTTGACTCCAAATAATTTTTTATAAGATGAGTAGAATATTAAGAAGTATAGGTAAAAATAAATAAAACTGGAGAGTTGGTCTAACGTCTTTAAAGCGTGAATAAATATAAAACAAACGCGTTCATTCATTAAAATTGAAAATACAATTTTTTTAAGTGAGTTAAAGTGATTCGCCGTACCACATTAAAGTTATTAAAATTTTAATTGCATGCACTGCTTAATATAATTTTTTTTAGCACGCTGAGTGTGGTGAAAAGAAATAAAAGTACCTATAGTATTTCCTCACACAACCTTAGGTAACTTACCTAGGTAGTTACTACCTACACTTGCATTACGCCGCGAGGTATGTAAGGTAGGTGCGTGTAAATTATTCAGTCGATACGAAGCCTGCTCTCTGGGGCTTTGGGCGGAATACTAACATCTGATCCCTGATTGTGCTCAATAAATCTGTTTCAATCACAGGGTTCGATCGCGCGCCGTTCTTTACGGACTTATGTAACTTTTAATAGATTTTTTACGTACGTATTGTTATGATTTCTTGTTTAGAAAGCGTTGTAAGTCAAAAGAATTTTGTGTTAGAAATTGTTGCACCACTGCAATAAAAAGCGTTGCATAGGAGAGAGGGATTTAGAGCTTAGACCCGCCACGCTGCTCCAATGCGGGTTGGCGGGCTTTAACGACTATTGTCACATTATAGTGACCGGGACCGACTGCTTATCGTGCTCTCCGAGGCATGGGGGTGACACACCGCCAACTACCAACTCCAGGCTGGCACTGAGAATTTCTTGACAGAAAAACTCAACACCTACTTGCCCGACCCGTGAATCGAACCCGGGACCTCGTGATCTGCAGTCGAATACGCTAACCACTAGACCAACAAGGCAGTTTTTTATTATATTATTTATATCATATTATTGTTATTATTATAATGTTTATATTATGTACAAAAAATATTTGTAGTAGTATTACAATATCGTATAACTGAAACTGACATTTTGTGGTGGCAGGCCACTTCTTTGTAGCATAAGTGGCATCTTTCTTCATAACGTGCTGTTTCCTTAAGAAACTTTTAACAATCATGAAGACAATTTCTACTTCCGAGACCACTCGTGCTGCTCTAAATAAACTTGTGTTCTTCCCAAACCACTGACATAAGTTTTAAATCTACGATATCTTTCTAAGAGCAGATCTCCTCCAGTCTGTTACTTTGCACAAGGGACTTTACTTGGACAGATCCAAGAATATGTTAGAGGCGTTCACATTAATGAGTAATTGCATCGTGCGTCTACATGTAGCGTGCGGCGCTTTCTTGAATTTTAATTTTATTTTTTATTTATTTATTTATTAAATCACTTCCTAGTTCTACATAAAGACGTCCACAGTGACAAATGCATAAACAAAACTTTAATAATGTGGGCAGGGATTTATTTTGATGAGTAGATATACCTCAATTGGAATATGAATATTTTACTTGATGTTTTGATTAGGTATGTAGTTTAATATGTATTCAGTTTTTGTAGACAGGTAACATACTCACATTTATATTCAATATGGCAACCAGATTTCGGTATAAAATAATCAGCTTTTTAAGTTATTAATAACAGCTTCGTCGAACACATTTGCTGAAATAATAAAATGATTCGATTCAGTTGATTTCAGCCCGAGCCCGCAATCACTACGTGTCACGTAGTGGGTGCTCGGTGCGGCTTGTTTGTTAACCGCCCGCGCCAGAGCGAACGGACTTTACGCTATGCGTCGTTGCTTCATTTGTGTCTACGTTAAATTAATATATTATTTTGAATAATTAAACTGTTTTCGTCTGTTTTGAAAAGGGCTATTTTGGGTCATTTCCATCTTTAAACATAATATTACAAACGAACTATGATTAATTAATTTGAATCTATGTATAATAATTTGAGAGATTTATTAAAAAATCTGTACAAGTTCATCTACAAGTTAGCGCTAGACTGCATTCTCACGGTAAGTGACGATTCAGTCTTAGATGGAAGCGGACTAATAACGGTTAATACGCGGCATCGTACCGATCTGCTAAGAGCCTGAGCCACCTTCTGATAAGTATCGGATAGCTATCTACAACTTTTGTCTTTGTCACTTGACATAAAGTAAGAAAGTGACAAAACATATGTTTACGCTATCAGACACTTATCAGAAGGTGGTGAAACAGGCCCTTAATCTACTAACTAGCTAGTAATTAGCCACGGCTAAAACCTCCTACCAGACCAGAGAAATCATAAATTTCCAAATTGCCTCTACTGGGAATCGAACGCGGGACTCTACATAAGACGACAGCACTCACCATTGCGTCAGAAAGGTCGTCAAAAATGATACCAAAATAAGAAGCTATAGAACAGCTATTGTATATTGCTAGTAAAATGTTTTGATTCAGTCGAATTCAGTTGAAGTTGGAATTCTCGTAACTCCGTGCGAAATGTTTGTGGAACGACAATGCGCAAGTATTGTAAAAGCTTTGACACGCATTTATTGCTTAACCTTTAACTATGGACACTTATTTTTTGTAACACTAGCATGGACATGGGGTCTCACAGACCCCTAAATTGTTTGGGGTCATTTATATTAATAGCTAATAAAAATAATTAAAAAAGCAGTCAAAGTGGATGTAAGGATTATAAATAATAAGATTTTAAAAATATATCAGAAATATTTTTTACAAAATACAAATTATTACAAAAAAACGAACAATGGCACTTTTCAGTCCAAATTGGCAGTGAGATCACTTAAAGTTCTATAAAGTAATTTTTTCTTTGAAAAATCAATGTTAATGTTATTTTTTATTAAAATTTAATACATTTTTAATAAAATAAATAACAAAGTTCATTCTTAACTGTAAACAATAATTTTTTGACCAAGAGTCAATTACCCTATAATTATGAACATTCAATGGGGGTTTGAACATTTTAGATATACATACATTTGTTGGCAGTCTTTTTAATGTAGTTTTGGTGGACTAAGGGTACATTTTCTTGGTCTTCTTCTTGAGCTTCGACATCATCTGGAGGAACATCATCATCAGGCGGATCATCTAAATGCAATGTTTTTTCTCGTCTTCTGCTTCCCAATCGATTCTAATAAAGGTCTTTTTGAACCAAAAGTCTTTGGTTCATTATTTTCGACCATTTTGAACCTAAAATTTTAAACAAAAGTAAGTATATTCAAATATTGTTTCAATAAGAACTATGGACATGGGGTCTCACAGACCCCGTTTAAACTTTAAATATGTATTACTTACGTATATGGCACCGGACAGCGCAACTTCCTCCATCGTCGAGCGTTTGGTGACTTAACTCGAAGCTACTGAAACGGTCACTCGCGTGGGATGGCGGGAAATATGTTATTTTAAGAAATCAACAAGAGCCAAAGGTCTGTGAGACCCCGTGTTTACAGTTAAAGGTTAAAAGAACATTACCTGTAGGTAATATTCTTTTAAGCAAAACAAATCTTTCGTATAAACTGAATGAAGAATTTTATACAGAACTGCTTAAGTATAAATTATGAGAAGATTGTCGTCGTTTGTTCTAGTTGTAATTGTAGAAACATTTAGAGTCCATATTTGCGATAGCTTTATTATATACTTAACCTTTAGGCTATTTGCTTTTATGCTAAGTGGAACAGACTATTAGTGTCTAATATATGTTGGTACGTCAAGTAATATAAGTACGTGATTTAATTCATGATCATTATCATCATTATTTCGGCCTGTGGACATCCATTGCTGGACCATGGCCTTTCGCAATGATCGCTACCACACTTCCACATCTAGCCACTTCCCGCCACCCTGTTTATATCGTCCGAAAGGTGTCTCAACGCTTTCTTGTAAGTGTATAGTTTATGTATAATAAACTTAAATGTTGTTTATGGGAAAAAATTGGTTGTCTGTAAAGTCGGTTTACGGACGATAATTTTACGTGATGACGTCATAAGAAAACAAAGAGACATAGATGCGTCACAAGCCGAACGCTTAGGCCGATCGTGCCTTCTCTATCGCTTGTTCCGCGCTCTCGCTTGCACGCGGTGCGTGACAATGAGTCATGCTTTTTCGTGCGTGTGCCCGGCGTACATCGATTTATAATACGTTAAAAACTGAAGTACATAATTATATTTACACAATAACTAAAGAATGGTCTATTTTTTCCGCGTTCAACTGTACAATACACAATTTTATAAGAAAAAATGCTAAAATAACTGATACTTTAGCATTAACTGCTGATATCTATACTATAATATAATAAAGCGGAAGAGTTTGTTTGTTTGAACGCGCTAATCTCAGGAACTACTGGACCGATTTCACAAATTCTTTCACCGTTGGATATGTAAGTGATCCTTGAGTGCTATAGGCTATATATCATATACCACGGGCGATGCCGGGGCGGACCGCTAGTCTTAAAATATAGCATAGTAGACAAGTATAAATTGAAAATTTAAAAAACCCCCGACATTCGCAATTTTGTGGCGGCGGCCATCTTGAATTTGCAATAGTGCTATTCTACTAGTCAAGCCCTTTCATTTGATACCCATATCAAAAGAGTTGTGAAAAAATATGTCATCCGCAATTTTGTAGCGGCGGCCATCTTGGACCGATTTTCATCAAACATAGCTAACAACACTCTCGACTAATTCACCTTTCAAACAAAAAAAACCGCACTCAAATCGGTCCACCCGTTTGAGTGCCACAGGGGAACAGACAGACACGTCAAACTTATAACACCCCGTCGTTTTTGCGTCGGGGGATAAAAAGTGATTGGATCCAGTTAATTTGCACCGGAATCACCGCAATTTACACTGCACGTCACGTACCACTCAGCGCGGCTTGTTTGTGGAGCGACAACGCAGTACTGCGATGACTGGTGCCACGCATTTATTACTTCATTCTTTTAAATAAACAATCGCTTTTTAAACTACGTCGTTCACATCTGCAGTTATATTGAGAGGAATTTACAATTTGAAAAGTTATATTCCTTTTTTTTAATAACGTCATGATGAAAAAAAAGAAAATATAATATAGCATTTTTTTGCTATTTCACGAGGTGTTATGTGACGGTGCAGTTTAAATATCGAAGTATAGACTAGCCTGAAAGCGGTAGAACTTAATAAAAACTATATTACATCCACCGTATTAAGCAGGGGCGTATAGCTACCGCCGTATCTGCCGTATCAATTATACGGGGCCCCCAAGCACGGGCGCCCCCGATGTGCGATGAGTATATATTTAATTTGAATTGTTTGTAAAAATTTTAGAAAAAGTGACAGATAAATAATTATGTTGAATAAATATTGCTTTTAATTTTATGCAAACATTTTTTTTCTTTTGTGAGAAATCTTTACCCTTCATAAGGGCCCCCAAACAAATTTTTATACGGGGCCCCGCCAAGGTACGCTACGCCACTGGTATTAAGTATAGTTTTTATTAAATTATACCCCTTATGGGGTTCAAGGGTGGATGATGCGCAATTTATGACTTGTGGTCAAGAACAGTCACTTAGCCTCTTTCCACCAACTCCACTCCCAGCCTACTCGCGGCGAACCCTGTTACGTCGAGTAACCTATGATTGAGATTGAGGTAACCAACCCCTTTGGAGATATAGGTCGACCAGCAGATGGGAGATAGGGGGTCCGGACCCAATAAATCACTCAGTCCGGATGCAGGGCGTTGGCAGCAGGGCGCCTCTGTTTATTATATAACATCACTGCGGTGCAGAAGGCAAGGGGAAACCACTGCACTATTTTCCCATGAAACTTGTCATGAAATATGCTAGATATTGAGAGAGAGACGGCATGCAATCCGGCTGCCACCCGGCGCCATGTCGATTCCAGGTCACATGGTGTAAAATATGCTACTGGTTCCACTCGAGTGACTCATCAGGCTCAGTATGTACAGCATACTACTGGTGACAATAACACACCATCACAATGCACACCATCTGAAGCTAAAAACCCACAGCTTCGCAAGAAAATTAGAATTGGGACATGGAATGTAAGGGGTATACTCGAACCAGGGAAAATGGATATTATAGGTAAAGAACAATCGCAATACCAGCTGGAAGTCCTCGGAATCACCGAAACACACAAGAGAGGATCGGGCTTCTACAATATATCATCAGGCCACACTCTATATTTTTCAGGACCAGAAGATGAAAGCAAGAATGGAGTCGGTATTTGTGTGTCACCTTTCATCAACAAATCAGTGCTAGGATACCACCCAGTGAATGATCGGATAATCACCATGAAAGTTAACACGAAGCCATGCCGTCTAAATATTGCGGTTGTATATGCACCAACATCCAACTCAACAGAGGTAGAGATCCAAGACTTCTATAAAATTCTGGAGGACACTCTTAGAAGCCTGCCCAGAAGAGAGATCACAATTTTGATGGGAGACCTCAACGCAAAGGTTGGATCTACAAGACTAGATGAACATCTAAGAGAAGTTGTGGGTAATTATGGTCTTGGAGATAGAAATGAGAGAGGGGAAATGTGGCTGCAGTTCTGTGCAGAAAATTCCCTAGCCATCATGAACACCTGTTTCCAAAACCATCCACGGCGGCTATATACTTGGACTATGCCAGGTGATCGTGCCAGGAATCAAATTGACTATATTGCAATTACAAAGCGTTGGAGGTCTAGTATAAGTAATACAAAGACATACCCAGGAGCTGACTGCGGAAGCGATCACAAATTACTGGTGGCAGAGATGAGTATCAAGCTCAAAAAGTGCATCAGAAATATAGCCAAACGTCCTAATCGACCTTCTCCACAATTACTTTCTACCTTCAAAGAAGTCTTTAGCAACAAAGCCTTGGATTTACAGTTTGATGATGGTGTAGATACAGATACGAATTGGAACAGAGTCAAAGACACTATTCTCAGGACGCGAAAAGACATACAACGGCACGACCACTGTAGTCCAAAAAAGATGTGGATATCAGAAAAAACGTGGAACGTCATTAAAGAAAGGAAGGACCTACTAACAAGAGGAAACTACGAAATAGCTCAGTATCAGACCTTGTCAGCGAAGGTCCAACGGTTATGTCGTAGAGACTACAATCGCTATCTTAACTTGATATGTGAAGATATTGAGAACCATGCCCAGACTCTACACACCAAAGATTTATTTCTAAAAGTAAAAAACATCACAAGAGAGTTTAGCCCGAAAACCTGGGCGATCGAAGATAATCAGGGTACACTATTAACACAGATTGACCAAGTTACAGAAAGATGGCGATTGTATTGCCAGAACTTGTACAAGGACGACATGAGGTCTTCTGAGCCATTGACTCTGACCAGAAATCTGGAACCCGAAATACTAGAATCTGAAATTAGGGAAGCTCTGAGAAAAATAAAAACAAACAAATCAGCTGGAAAAGACAGCATATTCGCTGAAGAACTGAAAAATCTCGGAGATACAGGCATCAAAATCTTAAAAGACCTATGTAATCAGATTTGGAGAACGGGAAGGTGGCCGAAGGACTGGACAGAGTCTCTTCTGATACCACTGCACAAGAAAGGGTCAACAAAGATATGCGACAACTACAGGACAGTAGCGCTCATATCTCATGGTAGCAAGATCATGCTCCATATAATTAACAGACGCCTACAGCCTTACCTTCAGCGGCAAATACCAAATGAGCAGGCTGGTTTTGTAAAAGGCCGCGGGACTCGGGAACAAATTGTCAACATTAGACAACTCATAGAGAAAAGCCGGGAATTTAATGTACCAATGATTATGTGTTTTGTTGACTACTCTAAGGCATTTGACTGTGTGCGATGGGACTGTCTATGGAGAATCCTAAGAGAGATGGGTGTTCCTGAGCATTTAATAAATCTAATCGCAGCCCTATATGAGAATGGAGAGTCAATGATCAGGGTAAATGAAGTGGTGTCAACATCTTTCAAACCGCAAAAAGGAGTCTGACAGGGATGTATACTATCCCCTCTACTTTTCAATATCTATGGCGAATATATTATGAGGACAGCGCTAGAAGAGTGGGATGGTGGCATTTCTGTTGGGGGAAATAAAATCAGCAACCTCCGATATGCAGATGATACCACACTATTTGCATCCTCGGAGCGGGAAATGGCTGAACTGGTGGATAGAGTTGAGCATGCAAGTGAAATGGTCGGACTTTCCATAAACAAAAAGAAAACCAAAGTCATGGTGGTGGATCGAGCTGGACTTATTACACGAACGGGTGAACTCGAGGATCTAGAGTTTGTGAGCCAGTTTGTTTACCTAGGGTCACTGATAAGCAATCAGGGAGGTTGTGACGCGGAAATTCGGAGACGTACACAGATGGCCAAAGCAGCAATGAGCAAGTTAACCAGAATCTGGCAAAACAGGAGAGTGTCAAATACCACCAAGACCAGACTCGTGCGTGCCTTGGTGTTCTCAATATTTGGTCCGAATCATGGTCAATCCGTGCAGCCGACCGAAAGAAAATCGATGCATTTGAAATGTGGTGTTGGAGGAGAATGCTACGAATACCGTGGACAGCAAAGAGAACGAACAAGTCCATTCTCAACCAACTAAACATTACTACCAGACTATCCACTATCTGCTACCAACGAGTCCTCAGTTATTTTGGTCATATTGCCCGGAGACAACCAGACAATCTGGATAAACTGGTTGTAATAGGAAAGATCGAGGGCAAAAGATCAAGGGGTCGATCACCTACCCGCTGGTCTGACCAGATACAGGCTATATTGGGCCTTAATATTCCGACTGCCCTGAGACAAGCCGAAGACAGAGTGGCGTGGAGGCAGCTGGTTGACTCTTCAGTAAAGGCATTCCAAGACAAGCACGACCTTCAGTAATGAAGTGCACGACGAAGAAGAACCCCTTATCGGCTTCTACGCAGAATCGTACTGGAACGCTACTTGGTGGCACGTCTTTTTCGCTAGGGTGGTAACTAGCCACGGCCGAAGCAACAGCATAGATCAGAACCAATTTCCGAAAATTTTATTACTTTACACTTTTTATATGTCTTTAATCTTCGTTGAACATAATATAACAGACGAAAGCATATTTATTTACTTGGAATAGATTACTTTCTACACCAAAAAATTGAGGAAATAACTCCGGATCAATTGCTTGCAACGTGCTTTGCAACACCCAAATTACTTAAAAATAACAAATATCCTCCACCAGTAAGTGTAAAACCTATCAAAAAGGCATTAAAATAAAACATTTCTTTATCGTAACTTTCACCCAAATCCGCCGTTTTACAGTGCTTGTCACGTATCACTCAGTGCCGTTTGTTTGTGGAGCGAAACCCGAAAGTAATGTATAAGTTTTTGTTTATCAATTGCCGGGAAACGTGTGAGGTCCTCATATAAAAACGATCTATACTTACTTTTATCATAATTTTCACGGGCGTTTTACTAAAGAACTACATTGATAAAAATGAAAAATGTGATAAATGAAGAACCGCTCGACCGATTTTGTGCAAACTTCACATAAACCATCTACTAATTAATAGTCCGAACAAAGCCTAAACATTTGGTTTGGATAGGTGAGCCCGTTCTTGAGTTATAAAATTACAACGAAAAGTGGCATTGATTTTTATATATATATAGATGTGTATAAGCATAAAAGTGCTATTTTTATAAATCTACAGTAGAGGTATATATCCAACCATGTTCCTCGTTTGCGAATTGCGAATTGTGTGATATTATACCTAAGATAAAGTTATGTTTGCAGTGTCTTTGTATGAAGTTGCATGAATAACTTGACCACATGGAACTAGATTGTACTTTTAACCTTTTGCGGCAGTGTTGACCTGTCAAAATGGCGTAATAATAAAATGAGTGGAGCCGGTTAATTTTAACCGGAATCGCCGCAATTTACTCTCCACGTCACGTAGCACTCAGTGCGGCTTGTGTGTGGAGCGGCAATGTCCAAGTATCCATTGTATAGGTAAAGTTAATTCGGTCCATTTACTTTTCGATGTAAAAACTACGAATACCTGCGCTGTTCACATCCACTGATTGGAATACTAAGTTTTTGAAACCAAATATGCGCTTAACTGTCTTCCACTACAGGAGCAGGTCTTGAAATCGTGCTTACCTTTTGATTAAGTGCAAATGATAGGTCAGCTGTTTTATTTACTTTTATTTACGTGAAAACCAAGCGACAGTCGTATACCGCGTGTATTTTTATAAAGCTTCACTATTACTACTTCTGGCTCGCAATTTAATAATTTAATTTTTTCTACGAACAAATTCCCTATCCATTAAGAAATTCTGAAAAAAGTTTCATGACGCCGTCGTTTCAAACTAAACCCTTAGTTGTGCCATTAGAGCTTGAGTTAGTCTATTTGTTAGATATCATTTTTAACAGCGCCTGTTTTTTAAAAACCTTATTTATTAACCCAAATCCACATAATTGTGTCTAGGTCATGAAAAACATAATTTTAACCGAATCAATGTTAGCGTGACTTTTCATAATTATCCCTGAAAGCTTCACAATTACTCGACGCCTTTCATTCAGGCTTCATAAAGAAAATTGTTGGTTTACCAAAACTTTTCTTGCACTGTATTAGTTTAAAATTGATCGCTAATGTTGTTCATTTGACTTACAATATGACTTAAGTTAAATGAACTTTTTGTACATAATAAATTTCTGTTTATTATTTTTATTAGTCTTCTAGACGTACCTACAGTAAATATTATATTCATAATTTCATTTAAAAGTAACTAAGAGATTAATGACACTTGTTTATTATTATTACGTATACAGATTATTATTTTGCTACGTTATGTTTAAGCAGTGTATCCGAACAGCACATAAAATTTCCATAACTTATTTGAGCGGAGGTGCGTCGGCTCGTAAATCTCGCGACAAGGGGATTTCTGTTTGTGAAGTTTCTTTTTTATTTCTACTTTATCTGTAACCCGAAAGTCTGTGAATACTCTCGCGCAACTTGCAAGCCTGCTTAACTTCAATAAATCAATTTGTACGCTTACCTTAAAGCCCATTCACACTGAGAGTTTTTAATATCGAAGATGCGATTGTCGAAAATATACAAAAACTTGCCTCATGTAAACTTAATATGCGATATCTGCATGTGGAACGCAATTAGCTCCTTACTTATGAATATTGGAAACTCCTGATTTTAAGTCTTACGAGATCGTGTTTAGATAAGTCAAGAAATTGTAGGACAAGTATCGTAATTGCACTTCGAGTCAACAATCAGATACGGCGATTTATTGCCCTTCAGGTATAGCATGATAATCGTAGGCGAGTCTTTATTTTTTGATTGAATGTAAACATGCAAGAATCATCTGAGAATTATTGCAGCCGAATTACCTATCAGACATATTCTCGCCACAAGGCTTACTACACTCTCTTCATATAAATGGGCCTTAACTTGCTTAAAATATACTCGGAGCGAAACAAATTCTAAACTGTAATAGCATATACAATATAGGATAACTCCAAAAATCTGATTTTAAAGTATGAGATTTTAAAATATATATACGTATATTACGATCATCATTTCAAACTTAAAAAACTTAAAGCATCTTATATTTATGTAGGCAAGGCTGACTTAAATAAGATATATAAGACTTGTCATTAATAGAGCAAATATAATTTAAATGCTTGTTTAAAACTTAACTTTTAATTTGATAAGTTGGTACGCTTAAACGAAATGAACCAGAAGTATTTGTGTTGCAAAGTCATTGTTATTTTGAAATAAATTTAACATACGAGAATTATTTTCTTTTTATCAAATAAAGTAGTTATCAGTCGTATATTACCTAACATATTACGTGTACTTCTAGCAATAGTAGACTTACCTGGCATAAATGAAATGAAAGTAAAAAAATTAGTAAGTATACGACTTGATAAAAACAAAAATAGAAAATAACCAATTTTGGACTTACGAGCATCAAAGTTGCGACCGGCAAATAAAAATGTAATTTCTTCACCACGCCATATTGTTAGCATTGTCTAGACGATAAGCTTTTACTGTTAGATTCTTAAATAGACAGATTTCAATCTAATGCTTGGTTGCGAGCCATGGACATTACAGTGGATGGAAATCTATCGTGTTTAGGGACATTAACAAAATAAATGTCTACTATCTGTAGAGTAGTTACATTACATGCACAAGTATATTATATCTATAACAATAACTGGGTTTATAAATTATCTATTTATCTATAAATATATAAATGAATATTTCTTTAATTGTCCCGTTCGCGTCCCTATATTGTTCATCCGACTGCGATGAAACTTAGCACAGAGATAGGTTGCAAACTGGAGACGGGTTCTGGATACTTTTCATCTCGAAAATGAGTTTCCTCGGGAACGTCGACCTTTACGCGTTCGCGTACATTATTTAGAAATTAGACATTTTGTGAGATGGTGATAAAAAAAAACCCCGGCTGAGTTTGTTGTGGGCTCTTCTCAGACCAGGGCGCATTTGGAACCCTCGTATTATAGTTTTAGTTTTAAGTTTTCGTAGTAATTATCACCATTGCCTCACTTAGCCCAGTCAATTTAGACTTCCAAGGTTACAACAATTCACACCTGGCTGAAAATTGGTAGGATTGTTCAAAACACTATTATAAATGCAATGTGAAAAGTCCTCATCGATCCGACACCTGGAAAAAAATTTACTCCTGGACACGCACAGTTTATTCACACTTGGCTGAAAATTGGTAGGATTGTTTGAAATACTATTATATTGAGCCGTTGATTAGTTACAAGCGGACATAGGAATGGACATACATACACACAGGTGAAACACATATACCCAGTCGGGTAAATAAAAAAAATAAACGAACTAAAATCGTAATAGCTCAACAATTCCTTTTACCTTGGCAACAGGAAGTGCAATTTAATCAATTATACCTTACTTTAATTTATATAAATATTATAGAAAATAGACCCTATATAACATTTAATGCAATTAAAACTGTGCCAAAACGGAACTTGTTTACCAATTATTCCAATTATATTCGGCTAACATATGAGCAACAAAAACATTATTTATTGTTTATTTACTGAAATCACTAATTAATTTAATATACAAGGCACGTAATGACAAAATAGTTTTCAAATTGCAGTGATAATAATAAAATAACCGCCAATTCAATTGAATTATCTTTTGGCGCGTTTATTATAGTACCTATGCGACAAACGCTGCGAGGTAGTAAAGAACCAATGTTTTAAACCTAATAATATACATAGGTATCTATACTCGGACTTTTAATTCGATGCAGTAAACTGACGTTTCATAGGTTGCTACTTTTGACGAAAAAAATAGGGATGGGGTAAAAGTCAACGATGTGAATAATTCACATCATCACAACATTAATTATTTCATTTTATCTTTATTTACTACAGTACAAAATTTATTTTTGTGAGGCTATCTATCTATAATATAACTAGTGTTGCGCTCGGTGCGCGAGCTGCAAGCAGCTCGCGTGCCTTGTAGTCTCTTCAATATTCGTAAAATAAAGAAATGGGAGGCCATACCAAATACCAGAATATTCTGGAGAGTCTCTTGAAAGATAGAAAGAAATTTCGTTTCGTATCTTTTCTGAAAGGACACTAATCAGTTCTATGCATGCGTTTAGTCGAAAAAAAGGATCTACACAAAAATGTTCTGGAGAGCCACTTGAAAATTAAAAAGAAATTTTGTATGGACATGAATTTATTTTGTTCCGTAGCTATCTTTCTTTTTACTGGCTCAGCAAAGGGCCTAAGGTCTTGAACATTTTTAGTTTCAGGACCATGCCTCTATGATTGATAGTTTTTGAGGGCCGTTAGGGTACTCTGGTAATTTTTCCACATTCACTACGTTTTGTGATTTTTGTGAAAAAAAAATCTTGAAGTTCTATTTATAAGTGTAGTTCTTCTAATCTTTTTTTTACCGGTTCACCCAATGGCCCAAGGTCTTTAACAACATTTGTTTGGGACCATGCCTGAATGACTGGTAGTTTTGGAGAACCCATGAGGTACTCTGGTAAATTTTCCACATTCATGACATTTCATAATTTTCCTGGAGAAAGACCCATAAGTTCTACGCATATAAATAGTGAGGGAAAAAAGTTTTATACACAATTGTTCTGGAGAGCCTTTTGAAAAGAACCCAAAAAATTTGTATGGAGAAATTTTTTTTTTGTTCGGCGGCCATCATTTTTTTACCGGTTCACCCAATGGCCCAAGGTCTTTAATAACATTTGTTTGGGACCATGTCTGTATGACTGGTAGTTTTGGAGGACCCATGAGGTACTCTGGTAAATTTTCCACATTCATGACGTTTCATAATTTTCCTGAAGGAAGACCCATAAGTTCTACACACATAAATAGTGAAGGGAAAAAAGTTCCATACAAAATTGTTCTGGAGAGCCTCTTGAAAAGAACACAAAAAATTTGTATGGAGGAATTTTTTTTTTGTTCGGCGGCCATCTTTTTTTTACCGGTTCACCCAATAGCCCAAGGTCTTTAATAACATTTGTTTGGGACTATGTCTGTATGACTGGTAGTTTTGGAGGACCCATGAGGCACCCTGGTAAATATTCCACATTCATAACGTTTCGTATTTTTCCTGAAAGGACACTCATGAGTTCTATGCATGCGCTTAGAGATAGAAAAAAGTTCCATACAAAAATGTTCTGGAGAGCCTCTTGAAAATTAAAAAAAAAATTTGTATGGACGCGAAAATTTTTTTTGTTCGGTACCTATCTTTTTTTTATTGGCTCACCAAACGGCCCAAGGTCTTGAACATTTTCGCTTTCAGGGCCATGTTTCTATGATTGATAGTTTTTGAGATCCTTTGGGGTACTCTGATAAATTTTCCACATTCATGAAGTTTCATAATTTTCCTGATAGAAGACCTATAAGTTCTACGCATATAATTAGTAAGGGGAAAAAAGTTCCATACAAAATTGTTCTGGAGAGCCTCTTGAAAATTAGGAAATTTTTGTATGGAGACAAAATTTTTTTTTGTTTGGTGGCCATATTTTTTTCACCGGTTCACCCAATGGCCCAAGGTTTTGAACATTTTTTGTTTCGGGACGGTACCTCTCCGACTGATAGTTTCTGAGATCCCTTAGGGCACCCTAGTCACTTTTCCACGTTCAGCTCTCTCTATAATTTTGTTGACCTAGAATTTTTGAATTTTACACACACGGAAAGTATGGTGAAAAAGTTCCATACAAAATTGTTCAGGAGAGGTGATCAGTACCTTACTTCAAGTAGCTTTATATATATAACTAGTTGCTCGGTGCGCGAGCTGCTAAAGCAGCTCGCGGGGGGCTTTCGACATTATATAACATGGGGCTGCACCCTATAATTTCGAAGATAATATAAGCATTTAAAAATTTGATCACGTAAGCACATAGACATCGCAAAAATAATAAGTTTGAGTAATAATAACATGGGGTTGCACCCTATAGTTTTGGAGATATAAGCTTTTAAAAATCTGACCATGTGAGCATATTATAGACATCGCGAAAATTTGAGTACCAACAACATGGGCCTGCACCCTATAGTTTCGGAGATATAAGCTTTTAAAAGTCTGACCTAGTAAGCACACAGACATCGCGAAAATAAGAAATTTAAGTACCAACAACATGGGGCTCCACCCTATAGTTCCATAGATATAAGCTTTTAAAAATCTGACCAATTAGGCACACAGACATCGCAAAAATAAGAAGTTTGAGTACCAACAACATGGGACTGCACCCTATGGTTACGGAGACATGAGCTTTTAAAAATCGGACCACGTAAGCAAACAGACTTTGCGAAAATAAGAAGTTCGAGTACCAACTACATGGGACTTCACCATATAGTTTCGGATATAAGCTTTTAGAAATCTGACCACGTGAGCATAAAGACGAAGATAAGAAGTTTGAGTACCAACAACATGGGGCTGCACTCTACCCTTCTGTATCCTTCACTTGTCTCCAAAATCCTCAATCATCAGCTCTCGCCATATTTTTTCTCTGAATGAATTTTTATCTTCTCTGTGAAACCATTTGTGAAAAAAAAAAATCATACAAAATTTTACAGGAGGAAATTTTTGGGGAAATCTCGAAAAGTCCCCGGTCGGTCGCTAGTCGGTCCCTAGTTGGTCCCTAGTCGGTCCATAGTCGGTAAATAGTCGGTCCGTAGTCGGTCCCTAGTCGGTCCGTAGTTGGTCCGTAGTCAGTCCCTAGTCGGTCGCTAGTCGGTCACTAGTCGGTCCCTAGTCGGTCCGTAGTCGGTCCATAGTCGGTCCGTAGTCGGTCCCTAGTCGGTCCCTAGTCGGTCCCTAGTCGGTCCTTAGTCGGTCCCTAGTTTGTCCATTGTCAGTCCCTAGTCGGTCTCTAGTGGGTCCGTAGTCGGTCCCTAGTCGGTCCGTAGTCAGTCTGTAATCGGTCCCTAGTCGGACCGTAGTCGGTCCCTAGTCGGTCTACCTAAGTTGGTCCGTAGTCGGTCCCTAGTTGGTCCCTAGTCGGTCCATAGTCGGTAAATAGTCGGTCCGTAGTCGGTCCCTAGTCGGTCCGTAGTCGGTCCGTAGTCGGTCCCTAGTCGGTCGCTAGTCGGTCGCTAGTCGGTCCCTAGTCGGTCCGTAGTCGGTCCGTAGTCGGTCCGTAGTCGGTCCCTAGTCGGTCCGTAGTCAGTCTGTAATCGGTCCCTAGTCGGACCATAGTCGGTCCCTAGTCGGTCTACCTAAGTTGGTCCGTAGTCGGTCCCTAGTTGGTCCCTAGTCGGTCCATAGTCGGTAAATAGTCGGTCCGTAGTCGGTCCCTAGTCGGTCCGTAGTCGGTCCGTAGTCGGTCCCTAGTCGGTCGCTAGTCGGTCGCTAGTCGGTCCCTAGTCGGTCCGTAGTCGGTCCGTAGTCGGTCCCTAGTCGGTCCCTAGTCGGTCCGTAGTCGGTCCCTAGTCGGTCCCTAGTCAGTCTCTAGTCGGTCCGTAGTCGGTCCGTAGTCGTTCCCTAGTCGGTCCTTAGTCGGTCCCTAGTTTGTCCATTGTCAGTCCCTAGTCGGTCTCTAGTGGGTCCGTAGTCGGTCCCTAGTCGGTCCCTAGTCGGTCCGTAGTCAGTCTGTAATTGGTCCCTAGTCGGACCGTAGTCGGTCCCTAGTCGGTCCGTAGTCGGTCCCTAGTCGGTCTACCTAAGTTGGTCCGTAGCCGGTCTCTAGTCGGTCCGTAGTCGGTCCCTAGCCGGTCCCTAGTCGGTCCGTAGTTGGTCCCTAGTTGATCCGTAGTCGGTCCCTAGTCGGTCTCTAGTCGGTCCGTAGTTGGTCCGTAGTCGGTCCCTAGTCGGTCTCTAGTCGGTCCGTAGTCGGTCCCTAGTCTGTCCCTAGTCGGTCCGTAGTCGGTCCCTAGTCGGTCCATAGTCGGTCCGTAGTCGGTCCCTAGTCGGTCCGTAGTCGGTCCGTAGTCGGTCCCTAGTCGGTCCCTAGTCGGTCGCTAGTAGGTCGCTAGTCGGTCCCTAGTCGGTCCGTAGTCGGTCCATAGTCGGTCCATAGTCGGTCCGTAGTCGGTCCTTAGTCGGTCCCTAGTCGGTCCGTAGTCGGTCCCTAGTCAGTCCCTAGTCGGTCCCTAGTCAGTCCTTAGTCGGTCCCTAGTAGGTCCATTGTCAGTCCCTAGTCGGTCTCTAGTCGGTCCGTAGTCAGTCCGTAGTCGGTCCCTAGTCGGTCCGTAGTCGGTCCCTAGTCGGTCTACCTAAGTCGGTCCGTAGTCGGTCCGTAGTCGGTCCGTAGTCGGTCCGTAGTCGGTCTCTAGTTGGTCCATAGTCGGTCTCTAGTCGGTCCCTAGTCGATCCGTAGTCGGTCCCTAGTCGGTCTCTAGTCGGTCCGTAGTCGGTCCGTAGTCGGTCCCTAGTCGGTCTCTAGTCGGTCCGTAGTCGGTCCCTAGTCGGTCTCTAGTTGGTCAGTAGTCGGTCCCTAGTCGGTCCCTAGTCAGTCTCTAGTCGGTCCGTAGTCGGTCCGTAGTCGTTCCCTAGTCGGTCTCTAGTCGGTCCGTAGTCGATCCCTAGTCGGTCCCTAGTCGGTCTCTAGTTGGTCTGTAGTCGGTCTCTAGTCGGTCTCTAGTCGGTCCGTAGTCGGTCCGTAGTCGGTCCCTAGTCGGTCCCTAGTCGGTCCCTAGTCGGTCCCTAGTCGGTCCCTAGTCGGTCCCTAGTCGGTCTCTAGTCGGTCCGTACTCGGTCCCTAGTCTGTCCCTAGTCGGTCCGTAGTCAGTCCCTAGTCGGTCCGTAGTCGGTCCCTAGTCGGTCCCTAGTCGGTCCTTAGTCGGTCCCTAGTTTGTCCATTGTCAGTCCCTAGTCGGTCTCTAGTGGGTCCGTAGTCGGTCCCTAGTCGGTCCGTAGTCAGTCTGTAATCGGTCCCTAGTCGGACCGTAGTCGGTCCCTAGTCGGTCTACCTAAGTTGGTCCGTAGTCGGTCCCTAGTTGGTCCCTAGTCGGTCCATAGTCGGTAAATAGTCGGTCCGTAGTCGGTCCGTAGTCGGTCCGTAGTCGGTCCCTAGTCGGTCGCTAGTCGGTCGCTAGTCGGTCCCTAGTCGGTCCGTAGTCGGTCCGTAGTCGGTCCGTAGTCGGTCCCTAGTCGGTCCGTAGTCAGTCTGTAATCGGTCCCTAGTCGGACCATAGTCGGTCCCTAGTCGGTCTACCTAAGTTGGTCCGTAGTCGGTCCCTAGTTGGTCCCTAGTCGGTCCATAGTCGGTAAATAGTCGGTCCGTAGTCGGTCCCTAGTCGGTCCGTAGTCGGTCCGTAGTCGGTCCCTAGTCGGTCGCTAGTCGGTCGCTAGTCGGTCCCTAGTCGGTCCGTAGTCGGTCCGTAGTCGGTCCCTAGTCGGTCCCTAGTCGGTCCGTAGTCGGTCCCTAGTCGGTCCCTAGTCGGTCGCTAGTCGGTCCGTAGTCGGTCCGTAGTCGTTCCCTAGTCGGTCCTTAGTCGGTCCCTAGTTTGTCCATTGTCAGTCCCTAGTCGGTCTCTAGTGGGTCCGTAGTCGGTCCCTAGTCGGTCCCTAGTCGGTCCGTAGTCAGTCTGTAATTGGTCCCTAGTCGGACCGTAGTCGGTCCCTAGTCGGTCCGTAGTCGGTCCCTAGTCGGTCTACCTAAGTTGGTCCGTAGCCGGTCTCTAGTCGGTCCGTAGTCGGTCCCTAGCCGGTCCCTAGTCGGTCCGTAGTTGGTCCCTAGTTGATCCGTAGTCGGTCCCTAGTCGGTCTCTAGTCGGTCCGTAGTTGGTCCGTAGTCGGTCCCTAGTCGGTCTCTAGTCGGTCCGTAGTCGGTCCCTAGTCTGTCCCTAGTCGGTCCGTAGTCGGTCCCTAGTCGGTCCATAGTCGGTCCGTAGTCGGTCCCTAGTCGGTCCGTAGTCGGTCCGTAGTCGGTCCCTAGTCGGTCCCTAGTCGGTCGCTAGTAGGTCGCTAGTCGGTCCCTAGTCGGTCCGTAGTCGGTCCATAGTCGGTCCATAGTCGGTCCGTAGTCGGTCCTTAGTCGGTCCCTAGTCGGTCCGTAGTTGGTCCCTAGTCAGTCCCTAGTCGGTCCCTAGTCAGTCCTTAGTCGGTCCCTAGTAGGTCCATTGTCAGTCCCTAGTCGGTCTCTAGTCGGTCCGTAGTCAGTCCGTAGTCGGTCCCTAGTCGGTCCGTAGTCGGTCCCTAGTCGGTCTACCTAAGTCGGTCCGTAGTCGGTCCGTAGTCGGTCCGTAGTCGGTCTCTAGTTGGTCCATAGTCGGTCTCTAGTCGGTCCCTAGTCGATCCGTAGTCGGTCCCTAGTCGGTCTCTAGTCGGTCCGTAGTCGGTCCGTAGTCGGTCCCTAGTCGGTCTCTAGTCGGTCCGTAGTCGGTCCCTAGTCGGTCTCTAGTTGGTCAGTAGTCGGTCCCTAGTCGGTCCCTAGTCAGTCTCTAGTCGGTCCGTAGTCGGTCCGTAGTCGTTCCCTAGTCGGTCTCTAGTCGGTCCGTAGTCGATCCCTAGTCGGTCCCTAGTCGGTCTCTAGTTGGTCTGTAGTCGGTCTCTAGTCGGTCTCTAGTCGGTCCGTAGTCGGTCCGTAGTCGGTCCCTAGTCGGTCCCTAGTCGGTCCCTAGTCGGTCCCTAGTCGGTCCCTAGTCGGTCCCTAGTCGGTCTCTAGTCGGTCCGTACTCGGTCCCTAGTCTGTCCCTAGTCGGTCCGTAGTCAGTCCCTAGTCGGTCCGTAGTCGGTCCCTAGTCGGTCTCTAGTCGGTCCCTAGTCGGTCCGTAGTCGGTCCCTAGTCGGTCTCTAGTCGGTCTGTAGTCGGTCCGTAGTCGGTCCCTAGTCGGTCTCTAGTCGGTCCCTAGTCGGTCTCTAGTTGGTCCGTAGTCGGTCTCTAGTCGGTCCGTAGTCGGTCCGTAGTCTGTCCCTAGTCGGTCCGTAGTCGGTCCGTTGTTGGTCCGTAGTCGGTCCCTAGTCGGTCTCTAGTTGGTCCGTAGTCGGTCCCTAGTCGGTCCCTAGTCGGTCCCTAGTCGATCCGAAATAAATTCCTCCATTTTGAATTTTTTTTCTAGTGATCAGGATCCGAAGGTCCTGATCATCTTTTGATAAGAAACCACTCTTCCATCTTTTATACCCTTTGAGATAGACACTGATGAAATTTATATGGCGGCCATCTTTTTTCCGCCATTTTGAATATTTTTCCAGCTCACTGCCAATTGGAAGCCGTTTCGAGTGACATTTGCTCGAGAACCTCCCACCTATCTTCAATACCTTAAGCGTGCCCATCACCCGTCTCCGAGTTCCTCAATCATCAGCTCTATCCATATTTTTTTTCTGAATAAATTTTTGTCTGTTTTGTGAAACCATTTGTGAAAAAAAAAACATACAAAAATTTACAGGAGAAAATTTTTGGGGAAAATCTCGTAAACTACCCCGAAGGTGGCAACACTGTTTACATTTATCGATACTGCCGGTTAAGTTACACAGTCGATTCATACATTTCAACTTTCCAAAATGTGGCTAGCTGCCTCAAAAACATGTTCAAAATCAATTCCAAAACAAATAAAATACAAAATGGCCGTCAATTCATTTTACAGATTTATTTCAGAAAGTTGAATAATTTTTCCATTAAGTACAGGAGATACCGCTCCTGATGACGTTTCAAGTTTTCATCTCGCTCGCACACAGGCGAAATGATCACCCCTGAAAAAAGACCGTATCGCGATAACAACTTTTTCTTTGATAAATTTCAGTGTTGCCTGTCCCTGGCGATAAAAATATCCAAATTTCGTTTGTACAGGTAAAAAATGTAGTTGCTCATACTCGGATTTTGCAAAAAGTTCGTATTTCGATTTTTTTATTTTTGGGGTAGATCTTGAAATTTCCCCAAAAATGGGGTATTTTTTTCACCAATCTATACTTCAAGTCTGTACATACAATAGCTTCATAGAAGTAGAAACGCTCCGATGTTGTGAACTGTGAGTAATTTTAATTTTAAAATTGCGTTTTTTCGTACCTCAAATGAATGGCCGCCACGACAGCCGCCATCTTGAATATTTAAAAACCACTCCCAATTTGTCAAAATACAGGATAATTGTAGACGGAAACAGGAAAAAAATATTATCCTCAACTAACCCGTTTCGGTGCTGTGGCGCCGCGGTTCGGGGTCGAAAAATCGAAAATTTGAAAGACTACAGCTAAGCCGCCATCTTGTTTTTTAAATTTTTTCTACTTTTTCTATTAATCGTTTCCTAATTTCTTCTAGAATTGCGAGTTTTAACGAAATCGATAAGAAAACAAAAAAGTAACAAAAATCACGTCGGCCGCCATCTTGCTTTTGTTTGAGCAGGCCTTTTGTATCTACAATACCCTTCCTGGAATCCCCAACCATCTTACTAACCCTCAATCATCATGTCTTCCCATATTTTTCTGTGAGAATTCTCTGAAGAACCGCATCAAAGGCAATTCAATATTCGCCATACATTTTCTATGAAAAAATAAATTCCGCCATTTTGAATTTTTTTTTCGTTCATCAAGTAGACCTTCGGATTTTGATCATCTTTTGCTAAGAAACCACTCTTCCATCTTTTATACCCTCCGAGATGGATACCGATGAAATTTGTATGGCGGCCATCTTTTTTTCGCCATTTTGAATTTTTTTTCAGTTCACTCCCAATTGGACGACGTTTCGAATGACATTTGCTCGAGCACCCCCCACCTATCTTCAATACTTTCCGCGTGCCCTTCACCCGTCTCCGAAACCCTCAATCATCAGCTCTCTCCATATTTTTTTCGGAATAAATTTTTGTCTTCTTTGTGAAATCATTAGTGAAAAAAAAATTCTTCATACAAAATTTTACAGCAGGAAATTTTTGGGGAAATCTCAAAAACTACCCTAAATGTGGCAACACTGTGTACATACCTCGATACTGCCGGTTGAGTTGCACAATCGATTCATACATGTCAACTTTCTAAAATGTTGCCAACTGCCTCAAAAACATGATCAAAATTTTCAAAAACACCCAACATCAATACAAAATGGCCGCCAACTCGTTTTATAGAAACAATTCACATAGTTTTATAATTTTTACAATAAGTGCAGGATATACCGCTCCCGATGACGTTTACATGTTCCACCTCACTCGCACCCAGGCGAAATGATTGTCCCTGAAAAAAGACCATGTCGCGAAAATCACTTTTTCTTTGATAAATTCCAGTGTTGCCAGTCCCCGACGACAAAATTACCCAAATGTCATTTGTACAAGCAAAACACGTAGTCGCTCATACTCGCATTTCGCACAAAATCCGTATTTCGATTTTTTAATTTTTGGGGTAAATCTTGAAATTTCCCCAAAAGTGGGGTATTTTTTTTATCACCAATTTATACCACGAGTCTATACATACAATCGCTTCATAGAAGTCGAAACGCTCCGATGTTGCCAACTGAGAGAAAATTGAATTTTAAAATTGGGTTTTTTCGTGCCTCAAACTGAATGGCCGCCACGACAGCCGCCATCTTGAATTTTTAAAAACCACTCTCGTTTTTTCAAAATTAAGGGTAATTGTAAGCGGAAACAAGAAAAAAAAAATATCCTCAATTACCCCGTTTCGGAGCTGTGGTGCCGCGGTTTGGGGTCGAAAAATCAAAAATTTTAAAAATCTAAATCTCGGCCGCCATCTTGTTTTTCCAATTTTTTCCACTTTTTCTAATAATTATTTACTAATTTCTTAAAAACCTGCGAGTTTTAACGAAATCAGTTGGAAAACAAAAAAGTTACAAAAATCACCTCGGCCGCCATCTTGTTTTTCCGAAATGTCATAATTTTTCCCTACTCGACTCCCGCACTCAAACATATCTCCCATACATCATTGTATCGTTTTCTGTCTCTTTCTAGGAGAACAATTATGTCAATGAGTGAGTGAGTGAGTGGTAATCGAGCTATATATAGTATAATAAAACTGTAACAGATCCAATTCTGTACATTGAAGATATTTTGAAAATTTCTGTTGGAGGGCACTCTATAATCGATACTGAAGCCAAAACTATAATTTTTTCATTTTTGTCTGTCTGTCTGTCTGTCTGTCTGTCTGTCTGTATCTTGGCCGCGCATCACGCCGAAACTACTAAACGGATTCGAATGAAACTTGGTACGATTTGAGTTTATACTCCGAGGTAGGACATAGGATACTTTTTATCCCGAAATTCAGCACGGTTCCCTTGGGAGAGGGGAAGAAAGTTAAAACGTGTATTTAGCTGTAACTCATTAACGCGTAGATCGATTTAACTCATTCTTTTTTTATTAGAAAGGTAGTACTTTAAGTATTGTCCCGTGAATATTTCAAGGTCATAAGTTTTTTATTTCAGAAATGACAGACATTTATTGGGGTCAAATAACTTGGGACCCGGATCTTTGAACGTACGGCTTATTTTAAACTGGTGTGCGTTTAAATTTATGTTTGTCGGTCTGTCTATTTGTTCCAGCTAATCTCCGAAACGGCTGGATCGATTTTAGCTGGTACATAAAAGAATTATGGGATCCGATCCGATCCTATACAAAAAGTTATATCCACGCGAACGAAGTTGCGAGGATCAGCTAGTAGTAAATAATGTAGATCGATAGCTGTAATAACTTTCTAATTATGTAACTTTTAAACTTTATGAAACTAACTTTATGAAACTAACTTTATGAAATTGTATTTTGTAAAACGTTAAATAGTGTATACCTGTTAGAGTTAGATTGTTCCTTTTGTATACAATTGTTTTAAGATCTTGTTATGTAGCATTTAAACGATTTTATGATTATAATTATAAATGAAATGAAATGACATCATCAACGACATCAGTATTGAAATTAAGTTGACAACATTATTTTACGGAATGACATAATGAAACGTCAGTTTACTGCATCGAATTAAAAGTCGAAGTATAAATTAGCGTTTGGCCAATTTATCTGATGGTAAATGACTACACAGTTTAAGCAAAAGCAAGCTAAGTAGTATAAAATATGCAAGGCTGGGGTCGTATACCTCTCTTTAGCATAGTCATTGAGTCTGGTAAAACCGACAAGCAAATCATCATCATCATCATGATCATCCCATTACTGGCTCACTACAGAGCACGGGTCTCCTCTCAGAGTGAGAAGGGTTTTGGCCATAGTCTACCACGCTGGCCAAGCGGATTGGCAGACTTCACACACCTTTGAGAACGTTATGGAGAACTCTCAGGCATGCAGGTTTCCTCACGATGTTTTCCTTCACCGTTAAAGCAAGTGATATTTAAATACTTAAAACGCACATAACTCCGAAAAGTTAGAGGTGCGTGCCCGGGATCGAACCCACGACCTCCGATTAGAAGTCGGTTGTCCTAACCACTAGGCTATCACAGCTTACAGACAGACACAAACAAATCAATGAGACAAAATCCGTGGACAAAATCCATACATCGCGGTAATGCACCTGTTTATAGGTACTCATCGCTATAATATTGCGTTGCTAAACGTCACGTTGCATCGCATCAGGTCGTTTCGTACAGGACGAAGCCGTGACATGTCCATTTTACGTCACAAAGTTAGATGTGCCTGTCGTTCTATTTTAAACACGATAACGCCAACTTTCCCGTTCTCGAAATGTGAATACCTTGTTGCGAAAATGCGACTAACGGAAACTGTACAAGTAACTCGGCTGTCCTGCCTCGCACACTCTCCGCGCCGCCCCACCCTGGAGCCCCGAACCATTTCTATTCAAATTTCCCTTCTAATCTACCGCTATTTTTGTGTAGTTGTAATGATTAGCGATGTTTTTACTAAAATATTTCCGTATACGCCACTATAGTGAAGATATTTGAATTGAATTCATTTATAACGATTTTTAACCCCCGACGCAAAAACGACGGGGTGTTATAAGTTTGACGTGTCTGTGTGTGTGTGTTTGTCTGTTCCCCTGTGGCGCTCAAACGGGTGGACCGATTTGTATGCGGTTTTTTTGTTTGAAAGGTGAATTAGTCGAGAGTGTTGTTAGCTATGTTTGATGAAAATCGGTCCAAGATGGCCGCCGCTACAAAATGGCGGATTACATATTTTTTCACAACCCCCTTAATATGGGTATCAAATGAAAGGGCTTGACTAGTAGAATAACACTATTGCAAATCCAAGATGGCCGCCGCCACAAAATGGCGAATGTCGGGGGTTTTTAAAATTTTTAATTTATACTTGTAATATGTCCCTGACATGCATCTTGTTTTAACTCTATGTCAAGTAATCGCTCGGCGACACTGCTATGCCAGTAGGGTGGTAGCCACAGCCAAAGGCTCATACCAGACCAGATCAATTTTTCTCAATACACGCTATGGAGAGATTTTTATTATTTATCTTATGTCTTTCAGTTTGTCGGTTTTATGCCTATTTCATTTTCTTCTTGTACTCTTACAAGAAAAAAATGTGCAACCATCTAAAAGTTTCTTTGTAATCAACTTCTCGAAGTTGTTAGTATGCTCCTATTTAACAATTTTTCTTTGTTCCTTGAGCTTTGTAAGGGGCCGTAATGGTAAATTTATTCTGTTGAATAAACAATGCAATCCGTACTTGCATAGATTAATAGTTCAAATAAATCTCGTAGTTTACTTGCAATATCGCATCTAATCGTTTGTATTTATTTTTATATTAATAGCAACAAAATAAATTGGTTGAATAAATCATTTTGAAACTTGTAACGGAGTTTTTATTAGAAGTAGGTATACATACATGCATTTTTTGGAATAACAGAAAAAGTTCATCACAATATCTTGTTTTTATTTAAAAAAGAACAACATGAATTCTCTCTTTATTAAAATATTTCTTACCATGAGGTGATATACTTACCTATATTATTTTATCGTTAAAAACAAGATCGGGATTTGTTAAACAAGAACATTTGTTTGTATTCTAAAAGTTTACCGTAAATATATAAATAAAAATCTTGACACAATATATTAACAACGTGTTTTATAAATATACAGTAAGTTTCACAATATATATTGGTTTTCTTGGCTTTACTAAATGATTAATATATTTACATATATATATGCGAATGTCAGTTTCGTCATAGCGATGTTACAACTTAGGTATGTATAACTTAACCCAACTAATGCTTATTAATCCTTAAATAAACTTTTTCGTACTACATATACCTTCCCTTTCCTCATTATACCTTTTCAAATTGACACATTACCGTAATAAAGTTACGAAATTAAGCAGCGAAACAAGAGTAAGAAGCTTTCCAGTTAACTTTCGGTTAAAATTAATGAAGATTACAAAATTCACGGCCATTGGGTTCCGCGTTTCAACGAACCTTCGACTCTAACTTGCTTGTTACACTAAATTGAGAGAAATAATAGCTCCCATTTGTTTGGTTTAAATTAGCCCCTTCAATTAATTGATGCAGTTTATTTGGAATGCTTATTTGACATACTTGTTTATTAATTGAGTGTTTGCAGACTAACCGCAAACAATCATCACACAAGACCGTAATAATTATCTGTATCGTTAATTAAATGAACCATAGAAAGTCACATGCTATTCACGCCAGAATTATCACTATTGATAGACATTTATTTGTTTTTCATAATTAAATAAATTTTAATAGACTGACAACTTTACTTTTATACATAGATCTTCACCTGCAAATATACGAGTAGTGAGCTCATTAAAGAGTTTAACTCCGCGTTTGAATTACTTCACAAGAAGTCTGAGAGGGTGAGGTGAGCTTCTGCTTTCAGTACAGCTTTTCGTAGCTTGGAGCTCAAGTAATAGCCTAATTTAATGGTACCTCACGCAGATATCTTGATAAATCCGAAATGAATACGGACTTAGCATACTTATTTTTACTTGAGCCAACGCACAAGAAAGTTGTTAACTGATTTATAGTTTTACAAGAAAGAGGAAGATTTTTTAAGTTATAATCAATTGCTTAAAATTATATTTAGTTCAGTAATAGGTGTGCAAAAAAAATTGCTTAGATCAACTAAAATTTTGATATCCTTAAAGTTAGCACTCACTTTCGTCCCTTGTGGTCCGTGTAAACGATGTGATTCCTCGCGGCGGGCGTTTGTCTACTTCGGCCTAGGGAGTTGGTTTCCATCACCTTGCTTTACTTTTCTAAACTTTTGAGACGTCCATAAAAATGGCTGTATATGTATAGATTTTTAGGCCATGTAATTGTAGAATTGTATGCGGTTAATTTTTTATTATGCAGCATGCAAATGTGTCATTCCATACAATAAGTTGCTAGTCATCTTGATGTCTCCGTTTTATATTGAAGAGCAATCCATGAAGCTGTAAGATTTTCAGATTTTTATATTAATTTTTAGTATTGAAGAACATACCTGTAATTATTTATTTTCCCTGTCCCAGAAGATTTGTTTATTTTATTTTTGATATTTCAAGAATTTCCATTAGAATGATGGATACAGGTTTAGGTACACCGTCACATTTTTTGTTTGAAAATTGTGTTTGGACAGGAATGCTGTTTTCGCTTCTTTCTCTTATTTATCTTATTCTCTTATTTTACCAAAAATTTATTTTACCAATTTAAAACTTGATTTAAAAATAATCGCTACACACTACACCAGTTACAATTTATTTTGGATGGTGCACGCTAAAGAGTGCTCGAGGTATCTCTTCTGTACTCGTATTTATTAAGAGTAATGGCGAACATTTTGAAATGATCCGTGTTTCAAAGTAACCACGGAGTTAAGCGCTCGTCGCCGCTCGGACATTAACTACTTCAGCTGGCCAGCTTGTTAAAGCTCACTATTCCACCGACACTGTACACACAGTTTCGGCTTCTTAGCGGCGAAAGTTCCACTAACTGTTGATTTCGTTCGTTAGTATTGTTCTGGTTGTTAGCGATATTATTTAGTTACAAAACTTTCTTACCTACATTCTAGACTACGTTTTTATTTTCTTTTATTTGTAAATACGAGTACTTTGTAGTAGGTTTAATTTTTAATTATGTTTTGTATATTATAAGATGAAATGATTTATTTGATAAATATAAATCGTTAAGCAAACAACGTAAACAACGTCAAGTAAAATAAAGTTTCCTATATTTAATTTTACAGTAATTTTTTTATTCAATCAGTATACGGTAGACCTTAGATCGATATAGTGGTTTCACTTTATTGGTACTTGAAGCAAGTACTTACTCGGCGTGAAACCAAGGTACCGATTTACATTTATTTAAATAATGACCATCATTAATTATGTATATATATATACTTAGGAACATATTTAGGCTGACAGTAGGCGGGGCTAAGGATGAGGCGGGCTTATTTGTATTCGACAAGGAGGTGGAGTAGAGATTGTTGTTTATCAATACTCAACTTATATAATGCTTTGCCTCCCTTGGGGATTTTCAGGCTAACATTTTTTATGAAATATTTTTATAAAGAATGACCAATGTACTTATTGAACATTTTTATATCTTTAAAACAGCAATTATAACTGCATTATTTTTGCTTTCTTGACCACTGCCCATTTCACTTGTAGATTTAATTTTGGGAAGCTTCGAATATTTTCTAAATTAACATAGAATACCGTTAAAATCAACGAATATACTTTGGAATCTCAATGGAATGGGTCGATTTGAATATTTCGCAGACGTGAAAATGTTTTCTCATTTCATAAATTATATTTCGCAAGACAGTGTACAAATGGGCTTTAATTAACTCGGGGAATGCTGAGGAAACGGCAAATATGCGGGGATCCCGCCCGCCGTCGCCCGCCTCGCTTACTACGATTTACATTCACTCTCATTTACTCATTATAAGATACATTAACACAATCCCCTTTTAATTTAGCGAAGAAATATATTAATTAAATAAAATAAATCATGGCAGAAAACGTGATCCAAATTTTTAGTACCTAACGTTGTTTTCATTAACAGTCCAACAACACGTCCTATTTAATAAGTTTCCATTTAAATAAGGTAACCTTGATTACAAATTCGTTCTTAATTTCTTCAAGAAACTAATAAAGTATACTTTATCGTATTTTAAAGTTTTAAAAAATATTCCGTAAAGAGTGGTCTAAGATTTATGTTTACTGGGAGAAATATTAAATCCTATTCATACCTCGCTTTTATTCACTTTGCATAGTAAATTAAATTAATTAAAAAACTATTCAATGAAAAAAATCGCACTGCTCATAAGCTACGTCGACTTTGTGCTACGAGCTACGACGACTCTACGAAATAAGTTACGATCGCGCTCCGTTTACGGACCGAGCAACTGATCCAAACTACGTGAGGGCTCGCAGCCGACTGAGCACTACGCTCCTTACCATACAGTTATCCTGCCAGTTTCGGCACACAATGAAAAATAAACCTTATGAACATCCCATTAGGTTTAATTTACATAAAACATTATGTAGTATTCGAACCTCACAAAATATGACAGTGGATGGAACACGTAGAAGGTTACGAAAATTTAATTCTTCCCACGCTAACATAATGACGGCTTTAGTACTGAAGGATCATGTCGAGTTCCGAACTTGGGTTAGATGATGAATCACTGTAAAACTTTGTGTTTCACAGCAGAAGGTTCAATTTTCAGGTAATGTTTGTTAGGAGAGGCGGTCGTAAGGCTTAAGGGGTGGTGCGTACAACGCGCGCATGCGTCTTACATCGTTCTTAAACTTTCAAGTACGTATGACGCAGAAACTAATTAAATCTTTTAAAAATATCAATATTATTATTTTAATTTTTTTTTTAACTGCAAAAATATTCATATTTGCTTATTTAAGTTACTTTGTACTGAATATTGTCAATCTAGTACCAGTATTTTGTCATTACCTTAAGTTTTTTAGTAAGTACAATGTACATACTAAAACAAGCTATAATTTAAAAATTAAAAAAACCCGACTGCCATGCTATAAAACGAACTAAAAAATTAATAAACTACCACCGTACCACTCACAGTGTAGTTGTTATTTATTTTGTTTTCTATGATTTGTCACTCCAAACTGATTACAAACATATAGATTGTATATATTTTCGTATTTGCCTTTTAAAGCCCTTTATTTTGATACCCCACTCGAGGGTCTTGAGGAAAAAAAAATTTTTCAGCTCGCACATTAAAGTGCATAAAATCCGCCATTTTGATTTTTTATTAATTTTATGTACCCAGTAACATTTGCGCTGTTAAGACAAATCTAATGACGTATCATTTATCAAAATAAGTTGAGTAGTTACAAACTGACATAGGAAACAGTCATTTTCTGTGATTTATCACTCCAACTTATTTTCAAATATATAATTGTATACATTTTTGTATTTGCCTTTTAAATCCCTTCATTTTGATACCCCACTCGAGGGTCTTGAAGAAAAATTTTTTTTTCAGCTCGCACATTAAAGCGCATAAAGTCCGCCATTTTAATTTTTTTTTAAATTTAGGTACCCTATGACAGTCGCGTCATGAAGACAAATCTAATGACGTATCATTTATCAAAATCCGTTGAGCCGTTTATTAGTTACACGCGGACATAGGAATGGACATACATACACACAGGTGAAACACATAACCCAGTCGGGTAATAAAAAGATACATATGATATTATATACTGCCGTAGTACGCAGTATGACCAATGATGTAGGGCTTTCTTCACTTTAATAATTTGAGAGTGTATTCACTACCACTACGTGAATTCAGTCCACCGATAATTTTACACTAGTGAAATAAATAAATCTGGGTGTATTTCACACTATCACTTATCACAATAGTAAAAAACAAACGTTGTATTGTAAATCGTGACAAACATAGTGCCAAAATGAAGTACCATGTATAATTAAAAGTTATATAGTAAAAAAAGCAAATTGAAACATTTTAGCAATGTTAATTTAAGCTGAAAAGCTCACTGATGCACGATGGTTCAAATTAACAATACTACCGAAACCAACATCTTAGCTAATGAATTGAAGTACTCAAATATGTATTCACGATCCACAAACGAATTATACGGCGGGCGCGCTGCGGTCTCCCTCTGTCGGCCTACGAGTATGTAACTTTAACTTTCAATATGAGCTTTGTTACCGCTTTGTTCTGCCATTTCTTGTGTCACTGCATTGAATCTATCGGCTGCCTTCCTTTGTGCACGGAATATTGCTCGTCTTTTGTCGAAATGAACGTTACCTCCCGCGAGTTGTTTCAGCGAAGAATTTCGCGATTGCAAAGTAATATTTTCCCCTTAAGAATTTCGATGTGTTTCTTTCATGTCGGAGATGACTTTACCCCCAGATTATATTGTGTTCAGAAATGTTATCCCTAAGTTTTGCTTTCAATATTGATGCCTGTTCAAAATTTTATTTTTTTACTCTCTTGCCTTGCCTTTTCCAGTATTTCACAAGCGGATTTTTATTTAGGCACAAAAATAATAATAGGTATGTACTGAGCTAAAAATAAAGGTTCTGAAGGATACTCAATATCTACGCGAATTCTATCAAAACGATATTAAGAACTTTAAAAAAAAAATTTATAATATGATCAAATTAACTGAACCACTTCACCTAATTGGTGAGTATTATTAGTTAGAAACAACAAGCAATATCAAATATTGTATTATACGGCCGGGACCACACCGCCGCTAATCCGAAACTAATTGTCGGCCAGAAGACTATTGGACTTGAAACGGTAGCCCGATGCAATTATCGCGACAGAGGATTTCAAACTTACTTACCCCGGTTTATTTAGTTCAGGTACAATGAGATAACTTACCTGATTACAGTGACGTATAGTTTAGTAAGAGTTTATAACTAGAACTAAGTTTGACCTACACCAAAAAGCAAGTTGTAATAAGAACAACTAAACCGGAAACCAAACTAAGTAATAACAAATAACGAAATATACAACACTAAGTTCTTTAGCAATCTAAATTTCTTAATGTAACTACCTAATATTAGGTTTCCACATTTTTGATAAATATGCTAGGATCTCTTCAGTACTGTATATATAAACTTTGCATTACAAATTAGCCAAGCTACTTAATATTTAAATAAAACATTCCATTTTAACATTTCCATTTATTTTACTCGCATGATTTTGTACAAAAATATAATTTCACTGCTAGTAAAAAAAAACGCTTTAAATTACGGGCCATAATCAAAATCCCTTTAACAATTAATTTATTGGAGTAACTCTGACCAAAACGTATCCCTAACAACACATTTTGCGTTTAAGATAGATAATTATGAATTCTCACAACATGCGCGCCCGTAACAACTTGATAAAAGCGGGTCGTATGCGGCGCGCGTTACTTCGTTACATTACAATGGGGACGAGCAAAACACACTGCCGAGTACCTTTGCCAACATTCACATGAAGGAAATATTATTAAGTACTTATATTATAAATGCGAAAGTATATATTTTGTTTGTTTGTCCTTAAATTTTGCCGCAATAGAGCCACGGATCGATGCAATTTTTTTATGGATATAGTTAAAAAACCTGAACAGTGACATAAAATATTTTTTATCCCGGGAAAACATTGGGTTTCTACAGGATTTTAAAAACTACGTGACATGGCGGGCAAAAGCTAAAAAAATAAATATATTGACATTAATATTAAAAACTAGATGATACCCACGGCTTCGCCCGTGTGGATTTAGGTTTTTAAAAATCCCGTGTGTACTTTTGATTTTCTAGAACAAAAAGTAGCCTATCCGTCCCCAAAACGGAAAAATCCCGTGGGGTCCCCACGATTTCGGAATGCAATTCCTTACAGCATCAGGGTTGAGGAGTTGGATATGTACCTACTTGAGTTCATTCAACGATAAAGTCTTTAATTGGTACCCCCAATATCAATTTAAATAACCGACAGTTCCTAAATCCCATTAGTTTTGGGGATCAGGGTCCCCTACAGCATCAGGATTGAGGAGTTGGAACCCAAATTTTTTATAGGACAATGTCGCAATGTGAGAAACATGGATTAAAAAAAGAATTACGCAAATCGGTTCAGAAATCTTGGAGATATCGGTGTACATAGGTAGAAAAACACAACTCCTCCTTTTTTGAAAGTCGGTTAAAAAAGTAGCCTATGTTACTCCCTGGTTAATTCTCTAGTTGTATGTGAAAGTCCCGTCAAAATCGGTTCAGCCGTTCCGAAGATTAGCCCGTTCAAACAGACAGACAGACAGACAAAAAATTTAAAAACGTTTATTTCGGTTATGGTACAGTTCAAATAACCATATGAGCTTGATATGAGGTAGTTATTTCGAAATTACAGACAGACACATCAATTTTATTTATTTTAATTAAAGTAATAAAGTAATAAAGTAATATAGATATAGATTTATACGAAACTTTTAAGTAGCCAAATTGTACATTCTACCTGACTTGTACTATTAATGTTTTTTGTATCTTTTGTGTTGCGTATACAAAATAGGAAATATATTCATTCATTCACTCACTTATTCACCGTAGATATAATCTTTAAACATTTGCCGAACGCCAGACTCGTATGTGGCGGCCCTGCACCGTGCCCGGCCGGCTGCTAATTAACACCGGATTACCGAACAGAACCGTGTCCGGCTATTTGCTGTTTACAACTGAATCCAAAGACAAAGCAAACAGCGTCCCCGCTGTCTGATGCCGACCTTTCATTAACTGTAAATACACTACGAGACTGGATAATTACGGCGAAAATACAAGGTCAATTTGTTAATACTAAAATTAACTACTAATGTTTCTTTATCACTTAATCATTGGAGGAGGTACTTAGTTAAGTTTAATTTCGTCATAGTTGTTTCAATCGATAGAGGAGACTTACTTGAGATTGTCCATCCACCTAGTTGCCACTCGAGCACCTTGGGACCCCAACCTCTATAGGTACCCCGCCCATTGCCACTTTAGTTTCGCTTTAGTTCCAGTCGATCAGCTATGTCGGTAACTCTGGTTACCGACATACTCTCTTGCTTTCATCTCATATCTCTTATCTTTCATGCTTCTCTCTCATAACTCTTCTTGCTTCATCGACAGCTAGCTCCATCTAAAGTCTAGAGCATTTAAGGCTTCTAAATAAATGCCTAGTATAGAACAAAGTCTGGTGGAAGGTTTCTAAATGTATGGGTAACACATACGAGTACACATTTGAACCGTAGAATAGGTAAGCTCACCCGTGCGAAGCCGGGGCGAGGTAGCTAGAGATTGTGCAATTAATTTCGTAGTCTCTTTCGTAAATAATAACATGCGAGAAATTATAGAGAACCAGAGTCGTATAGAGGGTTGATATATTGAAAATGATTCTAGTTGAGTATTCCGCGCGGCGGCCGTAGCATCTGCCGGCAAATAACAGAAAGAGCAAGTCCTTAGGGTACCGCTTTAGCTTTTCAATTTCCCTTTCGGAATTATTCGTGCTAATCGAATACGACCGCCGGGGTCTAGGGACACGATCACGATGATTCATTCATGAGACTAATGTCGCAGTTCAAATCGGAACTAAGACTATTATGGAGGACATTACCTTTTTCGATAGATACAATAAATCTTTCGCCGTTCTGTGTAGTGCGCTGCGCCCGACCAAATTTCTAATAGTGTAATAGTTGTATACCTGCCGGATATGTCGCTGAATTGAAAAGGCTATCTGTGTAAATCTATCATTATTATTTTCCAATATGTATACCTACTTTAATAAATTGATTATTTGTCGGTTTATTTGCTTGTCAGTGGAATCATAAAAAGCCATTTGGAATTTTTTTATAGTGAATATAAAGCTTTATATTTATATCTGTTTTATTAAGGTGCACACATTGTTTCATTTGAAAAACCGATTAATTAAAACCGAAAATACACCTGATTTCCTCTCGAGCAGTACTGGGGACATACCTAATCTTATTATAGATTAAAGTTTTACGTATGAAATAAATATTAATTTAAATAAACCGGTCAAGGGCGAGTCAGACTTGCGCACCGAGGGCTCCGTACTCCAGAAGTATAAGTACAATCTGTTTTTCATTAGTTTGTCTTAAAAGGTAAGGTGCTAATTAAGCTAGGCCTCTAAATTGTATGAGCACTCAAACAACTCAGAGGTCTACACCCTTTAATTTCCAACTTTTTTTAATTTTTGGAATTTTTCCTTTATTTATGCTGTAAGACCTGGCTTTTTGCCAAATTTCGTAATTCTAGGTCAACTGGAACTACCATTTAGGTTTTCAACCCAAAAAATATAGGGTACTTCCGGTTGACCTAGATTTGTCAATTTTGGTCAAAAGCAAGATCTTACAGATCAAGTACAGGAAAAATTCCGAAAAATAAAAAAAGTTGAAAATTAAGGTAAATTTTGGTACTTACAAGTTTTCGTGAAAATCTAAATTTGCCCATAATTATATTTTTACTGTGTGGACTCAGGACCTTAATTTTTATACACCTAAAGGGGACCATAGATTTTAGTATTTGGTATAAATTTCAGCTTGCTAGGTCCACCCGTTCCTGAGAAAATTGGTGGTGACACACGAACAGACGGACAGACGGACAGACGGACAAGAAAGTGATCTTATAAGCGTTCCTTTTTTTTACCTTTTGAGGTACGGAACCCTAAAAACCGATATTTACACATACAATTATTAGAATTCATATTCTATGAATCACGAAGTAAATGACGAGACGCGTGGCATTGTCGCCATTAATGAGTCCGGGCTAGAGAACATCGCGGAAGAGGAAAATTAAACTCCTGGGCCCGCGGCTTATATTCATTAGTCCACTTTCAATTATTACGATGCTATTTGTGAATGCATCATTAAATATTACCATTTTTTTAAGTTTAAAAGCTTGGATTGGATCTCTTTGCGATTGATTCAATCAGATGATTCATAGAATAACCAAAGTAACCGGCATACCTCATCGCAAAGCTGAAGTGGCTCGATACCAATATAGCTCGATCACCGATGGACATTGGAGTCCCACGGTGCTGGAAAATCGCAATGTTGGCTTACACAATTGGCACACGACTACTTGTTCCACACAAGTGGCAGAATCCCTATAAGAGACCTATGTCCAGCGCGGAATGACAGTGGCAAAATACCTATTACCTGAATCCAACAGGTAAGGAGCATCGGTTTGAGATTCATTCAACTTGACAAAAATTGTCTCTATATTCCTTTTTATTGAAATATGATATAAAACGCACACTAAAGAATATCATCCGTACAATAATTTTGTCCAAACGCTCATACAGCCACGCTATTGTTTACGGTGGGTGAGGGCGCAAATGACGAGGCGCGAGGTATTGTCGCCATTAATGAGCCCGAGCGAGCGGACAGCCGCGCGGAAGAGGAAAATTAAACTCCTGGGCCCGCGGCTTATGTTCATTACTCCGCGCCCGATCGTTGTATTGTGGCGCTGTTTGCGAATGCAACGCTAAATATCACACCATTCGTGTGGCGACTATTATTAGACTGGCGTTTAAAGTTAAAACGTGATTGTTCTATACTCTGATTTCTAATTCCGTGGAATTCTGACGTTTCGTAATGTTACCAGAGATTTCCCACAAAAAAGATAAAAAATTCATAACTTATGCAAATACAAATCAACTGCCGCATGTAGATATGACAAATGCCTGACAGACACTTCATGGTGATAATGTCATTCAACATCCATTTTTGAATAAATTTTTTCAATGTGCTTCTTTTGTTTTCTATTGCTGTTAGTGTGCACTTTCAAGTTTCCACTCTTGGTGTTTTCTATTTTAAGGCGAAACGAGTAATATTATTACGTGGCATATGGCTTTTCATGATGACAGGGAATTAAAGTAGTTTGGGGTAAAATCGTACTTCGTAGATGTTAACCCTCTTCTCCATACAAATAACTCATCTGTAAATGACAATGACAGCTGTCAGAATTCCACGGAATTAGAAATCAGAGTATATCTGATGTATCAAGGTACTACTCAAGTACAATGAAAGTGTTTATTAATTATGCATAACTAACCTATCTAGGTTTACCTAATGATATTATAAATGAAAAAGTAAATCTGTCCTGAAATCTATCTGCTACCTTTTCATAGCTTAGCCTTTGAACCTTCATCTGAGAATCAAAGAGTTTCCACGGGATTTTTAATAACTTAAATCCACGCTGACAATACTGTATCTTAGACAGAGTAGGCAGATATAGTTTACGTCTTATTTTTTGTCGGTGTATACTATCTGAAATTCAGTTTGGTTTGAGTTTCAGAGTATAGTCCGTTCGGTAACATAGTGTCGGTACAGGCGCAGGTGCTCTTAGTATTCTGCTTTTATTTTTATTATTTTTTTACTGTTTGTAATTTTTTTTCTATTCTAACAGAATCTCCGAATAGTCTGCCAATCCACACTTGGCCAGCGTGGTAGACTATGGTTAAAATCCTTCTCATTTTGAAGGAAGACCCGTGTTCATGATAATATTATATTTTATGTTTATGGTTAGGTATATTGTAATAAAATACGAATATAAAAAATATAAAAAGGAAAGAGAATTTTAATATAAAAATATGAGTAAGTATAAAACGCCAAAACCCCTTGTACCTGTACACCCCGCGCGGCATCTTTTGAAGTCGCAGGCGGTCCCTTTGACAAGACGCCGCGCGTGCCGAGGCGGCGCGATCAAAGGTGACCGTAAGTAAATGAACAGACTATACCTTACCTGAGTACTTAGTCTCAGTTTGGAGCGCTCCAAAACTTTATAGTATACTATTGATCGAATCACAATGACTTCAGGTAAAATGGAGCTAAAATAAGAATCTTTGGGTTCATTTTGCTCTGAAGTCATTTGTGATTCGATCAATAAGTATACTTATAGTATACTTTTAGTTTTGGAGCGCTTCAAACTGAGACTAAGCACTCTGGACTAAGTTAATAGGGTACCTACCTATATGCATACGAAAGAAAATGAACCAAGGGTTGTAGAAAAAATGCAGTTTATTCTTATGTCAATATTTTGCATAAAATATATATTTCCCGCGCACAATAAAATGCGCCTACGGCTGTAGCGTAAGGTTTGTTTTTCATTTTACGCCTCATTCCGGTAGAAATTTAGTCCACGGGGCATTGCTAAGATTTCAATTTCCTTTCCGGAATTACTTGCTCTAATCGAACACGCGTAACGGGACTGGATGAGGGGGGGGGGGGAGGTTGCCGCAAATTAAGTACTCCCTTTTACATGCGAATGTTTAAAATATATCAGTTAGAAACGTTCTTAATGTACTGGTAAATAATGAATGCGTGTCAATTATTTATCAGACTGAACAGCTATCGCCAATTGTGTTTGAAATTACGGTGTAACGTAATGAAGGTATTTCTATGCATTTCATTTTCCAGGTGTGTGTATTTGTATTTTTGCCTGTTTGTTTTATTGCAAAAAAATCTTATGGAGTAGATATTTGTATAGTAGTTACAAAACAAACAAAATAATGAAGTGGCGGCTCGACTATAATGACGATGACAACGTCGTAGACGGTGAAATATTGTTCCAATGCCATGGTTATTTTCGATTGACGTCTATAATAATTTCCTACGGATTAGTCTACGTCATATCGATAAAAATTTATATCAATAGCACTCTATGTTTAGTGTGGTTCTAGAAACATAATACCAATATAGCTAGTCATAGACATCAGCAATTTAAACACTTTGGTTACAACCCAAATCACTAAGAGTTCAGAATAAACATAATATCATAGTAGTTAGTTTAATATAATAGTTTTATATTTAGCATATGTAATCAGTAGTCCCACGGTCGATCTTAAGAAAGTAGAATGATATGTTGAAAAAGAGATCAGTACATATAGCTCCACTAATCCAAAGTAGGTCAAAACTGCATAGGTACATTCTTTGTTCTAAAAATTTAGCTATACTCCTAGTGCAGGTAGGTCAAACTATCACTATAAAAATAACGAGAACATATTTTACAGTTTCAAAATCGAATTTAATAAATATATACGAGTACATGCCCATTCAGGTAATACAGTCGAAATAAGTTTTTATGCATGGAAAAGTCAGTAAGTTATAGCGGGGCGCGCGCCGCCGGGGCGGGTATAGGCGCGCGACAGGCGGCTGCTGATTGTAAAGCGCTCACAGACGGAGCCTATTCGATTTCACGGCTCGCCGCGCCCGATATTTATTGTCATCGGTGCATTTGTACGACACGGCGCCTACTGAACCGCGCTGAAAAATCTCCATTCCCGAAATCGGACGAAAACATTCCAACAGTCGCCCCCGTACCGATCGCGTTTCAACAAAAAATGTCCCACGGTAACCGAGAAAAACGTGTTGTCAGCTCGGCGTTAACAATCGCGCCGTGAATATGTTTGTGAGCAGACACACGTCAACTTGTCTCGTTAGTAAAAAGTCATGGCGCCTCGATTTATCACCTGCAGTCGACGGGGCCCGCGGAGGTATGTTCGCTCTCTGAAGTGACACAAATCACGATTAAAATGAGAACTTCCGGATTTGCATAACCAAGAAATTTTTCTTCGTGGGGCTAACAAACAACTTTTCAGTGTTATTTGCCTGCACTTAGCTATGTGTAGAAATAAAATACATCAAAAAAACAATTCGTGACGATAAATGCTGGTAGTGCAGTTAATATCTGAGATCAATGTCAAAGAAAATGAACTATTATTGCGAGCAATAGTCATTTTCAGTGCAAACATAAATTAAGTATATTTCGTATCTAGCTAGCCAATGACCGTAACTGGTGTCGTGCCAAAGCGAGGGCGTGTGTTTTAATTCTATTCACTACTTTTAAGATAGTCTTCAAGTCTGCAAAAATTTACTGCTGTAACGTTTTTTTTAAATATTATGTTTAATTTTTAGATCATGTATTTCTGAAAGTATGATATCTTTGAACTGTTTTTGAATCCCAAAAAGTGGTACATGTAGCAAGTTCGTAAAAACGAAAAACCACTTCGTAATTTGTTGTTCTCTACACGTAACAGTGTAGGGACCCGTGCGTATACTCCGTAATGTTTACTTACCTCAAACGACTGTTTATCTGATTACCGGCCACTTTACTTAAGCTTGATCATTCCCTTTGTCACTGCCCAAAACCTTTAAATGCTTAATATACATTTCTAAGCACGTTGCGTTCCAGATCTCGTATCTACAAGTGCATATGACACACTACTAGCTTTTGCCTTTTGTCGCCTGTTTTCGGGTCAAGCTACTCATCAGATTTTATCATTATCTTAGTGCAGTACAAAACTAAACAGCTCGAGAGCTGTAGCACTTTGAACATGTTCATTGGTTCACCGTTCAGTGTTATTTTTTTTTGCGTGTCCCTCACACATCCATATTAACAGGCGAACTATAACAATAAACACATTTACAATATCAGGTACTTAGTACATAGTACAAGGTGAGTATGATCAATGTTCATACTGTTCATGGCTTTTCGAGCGATATAATTTTAACTACCCAATACTATCCGAAAGTACTGTTTTAAGCCATACCGAACTACCTAGTAAAATTACCAACCAAGCAACCGCAAAGGCGGGTAAATTATGCATGCACTCTCGGATCATTACCGGGAGCCTGGCGTTGGCTGTGCATTAAAATCATCTAAAAATCAGAAACAGCGAGAAACTTGAAATTAATGTACCTTAAATCACTTGGTAAACAAAATCAATTTCTTGTAGGTATTATTAAACTTTGTGAAAGTGATGACACCATCCTTACTAAAATGGATTAAATTTGAGAAATTATTATATTAAAAATACTTTACAATTTATTATAATGCTACTAAACAGAAACACTAATCTAGAAATTAACTGATTCTTTTTTTACGACATTTTAGATAGAATCTTCTAGATTCTAGATTCATCTCATAATTAGTCCTGCTGAAACTGTAGAGACTCACTATATTATCAAATCTTTATTTTATTCTTTCAATGATAAAATTGAAGATAACAAATAACAAGGGAATAGGGAATGGTAACATACGAGAAGGTAAATTCCACTGGGAGCGTTGGGATTAGCCGGATCTTTTAAAATTGAGGGTAAACATCCGCTCGCTCCTCCGAGATTCGGCTAAGGTGTGCCAGTATTTGTTACTTCAAAATCATATTGGACCTTATACGTGTAATCTATCTGGCTCTATAATTTGTCAAAAATATTAATGTTTTGCTATTGAAAACTGGTTTGTTTTTATGTCTAGGAATAATCGGAAACTGCATTAAAATAATTTCACATTTGTGATTTTGGTATTCAAGCTCAAATCATCTTATATAAATAATCTTCGTTATTAGATTTTTTTTATGAAATAACCTAAAAGTTCTGTGCTCGAAGTGCTTCGCTTGTGCTTACTTTAGATATTCAGAAAGGTCACTCATTTTATAATTATCTAATTTAGTATTTATTCCGCAAAATTAAAACGTTACCTTCCTTCTGGTGCAAGAGTAATAAAGCTAACGGCTAAGTATAATAATATATCAAAACCTACATTATGAATTTTCGTTCTTTGTTAGATAGGTACTCGTACCTACTAATCACGTGGACGAAAATGCACCTAATTTATAGGTAAGAAGTTACCTAATGTAACGAATTTTCATTTAATTAATTTATTTTGTAGCTTTAACGCGTAAGAAAATTGAAAAGCATGCTTCAGGAAGCAACAGCTTGCGCTACATGTTCCGCATTTCTTGGACGCTAAAGTCACTTCACAGCATACTCGTAGTTTTATTGTTCAAAGAAGATATTATAGAAACACATTTTTTAAAGCTCCCGTGGTCCCACCGATTTGTCCTACTTGTGGGTCAATGCTATACTAGATACTAATATATACCCGTGATCCCACCAGGCTAGGCGCGAATGATAGTATCGATATAGTGTTATCGATGTAGTTATTTTTATTAATTAAATATTCAAAACTACAATATTTTTAACCGACTTCAAAAAAGTAGGTTCTGTATTCGACCCATATGTTTGTATTAGTATGTATGTATGTTCGCGATTATTTCAAAAACCAATGAACCAATGAATTTTGATGATTTTTTTCACTATCGTAGTCTACATACTTTCAAGAAGGTTTATAATATAATATATTTAGTGATCAACAAAATCGGTTAATTGGTTTTTGAAATAATCGCGAACATACATACATACTAAAACGGGTCGAATACAAACCTCCTTTTTTATTTTATTTTTATTGTAATTGGCAACGTGATCTATATCATCTATCTGGAAGAGATCACTTCTAAGCGACAATTGTATTTTTTTATATTTATGCTTAATTTAGTTTTCTATAGGTATACTTAGTAAATTATACCGTCAGGTTTTTTACCCTTTAGAATTTTACAGCGACTAGACCGAGAATAACGGCGTCACGTGTCCAAACCTTTGACGCCTTTTGCTACATGCAGTCCAGGCATGACACTCCAATTTCAGTTTACACGCGTTCGCCACCAAGTCCGCTATAGGTATGATCTGAAAAACTTGTGATTACTAAAACTTCAAACTTAAAAGCTAAACTCAAACTCTAAACATGATGATATGCTTGGACAAACACAAACTAGGTTCATATAACACATTATAATATATATAATTTTTTTCTTTTTTTGACATGATAATGTCTTCTAAATCGATGAACGCCGGCTACACGCACGAAAAAGCATGACCCATTGTCACGTACCGCGTGCAAGCGAGAGCGCGGAACAAGCGATAGAGAAGGCACGATCGGCCTAAGCGTTTGGCTTGTGACGCGTCTACGAGTATCTTTCTTTTCTTATGACATAATCACGTAAAATTATCGTCCGTAAACCGACTTTATAGAGAACAAATTTTTTTTTTTCACCATCAACGTGCATTAGTGTCATCCGTTTTTCACTACACGATAATCAAAAAATCTAACCTTCTCACATATTTGCTTAATAAAGCAGGATCTCTAACTTCAATTTCATTATTATCATCACTCTGTTATTGCAATACTTATCGTTATTTTTATACGACTGCCTGAAAAAAGACTTTATATAAAGTACGTACTATATTAGAATATTGTATTCAGGGTTCATGTATGTATGTGAGTTTGTATGTTCCACCTTAACTTCTATACGCCTAAACCGATTTTGATAAATGAAGTATCATTAGAATCCTTATTCCAGGGGTGACCATGGTCCCCCATAAAAGACTAAAGTTGTTTTTATTTTTTTTCAAAAACGGATTAAGTTTATAATCATCATCTAGAAAATAATGAGTAGATTCCAAAAATATATAGTTCAATATCCAATGATTCACAAATAAATATCATTTATTCATTCATCATTTATTCCCTCTTCCTCCCGGACCTCGATTGCGAGCTGACGTGCCAAAACCTTTTTAATTTGTCACCAAAATTAATTTAATTTCTAAAAAATCAGTTTAAAATATTAGGAGTGTAGCGTTTGTAGATGGTGAACTGTTCTTAACACGACTCCAAGTGTGTGTGCTAACAAGTGAACAACAGATACGTAATACTCACACATTCTTACTCCATCTATGACTACGGGAAATGTACGTCATCGTGAGCTAACTCCTGCCTCTTGCGCAAGAGTGCATCAAGATAAGAAGATATCTTCGTGTGCGTGTTTATGAGTGAGCATGCTTTGCTAGTGTGTATGAACCAAGCGGTATTCAAAACTCTGCACTTCTATGCGACCCTAGTACAATTCACGTAATATTGACAATTTAATTTCGTTTGTTGTGTTGTTTTATAAATTCATGGACTCAAAACTCTTCACTTTTATGCGACCCTAGTACAATTCACGTAATATTGACAATTTAATTTCGTTTGTTGTGTTGTTTTATAAATTCATGGACTCAAAACTCTGCACTTCTATGCGATCCTAGTACAATCTACTATATAAATATTATTTACCGACGAGACTGGCGTAAAACTGTAAGCTGTTTATTCTTGCACTCCTGTTTCCAAGTTGCTGCCTGAGTACTGTGGCCTGAGTGTTCATTATTTACTTACAATATCGGCCTAAAACTATAAGTTATTCATGCACCCCTGGTAACTAAAGTGGATCATTGACAAAGATTCATTACAAAATAATAGATAGGACAAAAGTGGACTTTCAATTACATAGATATACTATAAAGGCATAGATAGGACTACATTTTTCTAACGATGGACAAGTCGCTGTCAGAAGGCAATCTAGATGACATCAGCTGTGATAGAGAAAGTACGCCACAACCGTTTTTTTCACATCGAAATAAAAGAAAACGGGACGAGGACATTACTTCTGAATTATCCACTTTCCGAGAAGAAATGAAAAACATGATTAAATCTCTATTCTTGGTCCAAGAACAGGAATTAAAAAAAATTACCCCCACTCTCAAAGATATTCAACAATCGAATCATAATATTGAAAATACGATTGCATTTCTAACTTCTCAGAATGAGGAATTCAAAGGGAAAATTGAGAAGCTGGAATCTCAGGCCAAAGAAGATAGGAACTATATTAGTATTTTAGAGGAGAAAATAGAAGATTTGCAGAGAGGAAGTAGAAAAGGTAATTTTGAAATAAAAAATGTTCCAAAAAAAGATAATGAAACGAAAGAGGATTTAATTGAAATGGTAAATTGCTTATCTAAATGCGTTGGTAGCAGCATCACAACAACTGATATAAAAGACATTTATAGAGTTCGCGGAAAGAGAGAAGGCATCACAAATACTCCTATTGTTGTCGAGACATTGTCTACTATATTGAAGACTGATCTATTAAAGATGTGTAAAAACTATAATGCTAAGCACAAAGCAAAACTATGTGCAAAAAATCTAGGCTTTCGCACTTTGGAAGATACACCCATATTTGTCTCTGATCAACTTACCCCCAAAGGGGCTCGCCTTTATTTTCTGGCACGTGAACTGGTTAGGACGAAAGCATACAGATTTTGTTGGATAGGCTATGGCAAGGTTCTTGTTAGAAAAGATGAAAAATCTCCGATTATTACAATCAAGAATGAAGCTCAAATTCAACAACTTCTGCAAGGAACATGACTATGCCTAATGGGACTTATTAAGCTTATTTTAATTAGTCAACTTGTTAAAAGTGTGAATCATGTAACAATACTAACCCTTATTGTAACGTTAAGTATTATTTGTTTCACCGATATCTACTTCCTGTTTTTACAAATATTGTGTTCTTATGCCTCACACACTTTCACACATGATTACATACACACCAAACCACTCTTAATCACAATATCATACACACTTTACATGACAAATATTATTATTAATCCATTTCATAAAAACGTGAAATTTCATCAATTGCCGTTCGATCATATATTCCATAGTTACAACATTCAGACTTTTGCTTCTACTAAATTATGGATAGTACTTTATTAACTCAATCAGATCTAGATAATGAAGAGATTGCGCAGGCTTTGCAATGTGAAATTACAAGCCTTTGTAATCATATTTGCGTAAATAATAAAGATACCACTATCATAACTCAAAACATCAGGAGTATTTACTCTAATTTTGACGACCTGCAGGTGAATATGGCTAAACTAAATTTTGAACCTGATGTTTTGATTTTAACGGAATGCTGGCTCAGACAGGACAAACCTGTACCACAACTGGATCATTACAGGTCTTACGAATCTACCTTGCATTTAAACAAGAATGATGGAGTAGTTGCCTATATTAAAAAATCAATTAATGTCAACGTTAAAGAAATTCAGCTAGCACACGCATCATGCTTACAACTAACTACAAACAACAATATTATTCTAGGTATATATCGCTCACCATCTAATAATAATGCTGATAGTTTCATTGAGTCTCTTAATCTACACTTGGAACAAATTAAATCGTGTAATAATATAACAATAACTGGTGACATAAATATAAATATTATTTCAAAACCTGTGGAACATGCCTATGACCGCAATAATAGAATAAATTACCTAAACATGATATCTCTTCATGGGCTACTTCCAGGACATTCACTACCAACCAGGGATGATAATTGTCTTGATCACTTTCTTCTAAAAATAGATAAGACTAAAGTTAATGCATCTATAGCTGTTCTCAATACTACTATTACTGATCATCGTATGATACTTCTACATGTAGCCAATATTAATAACGGATTGAAATGCCCAAAAACTAAGACTAAAACAGATTTTAATGAAGCACTTAAAAGTCTGGCTACTAAAAATATTTCATTATTGCTTCATTGTAATAATCCGGAAATAATAATTGAAGAATTAACTAATAACATAAAGGATTCTCTAAATAAAAACACAAGAACTATACTTATTCCAAACAGTAAGCGCGTAATTAAACCTTGGATAACCCCAGGAATTTTGCGCTGCATAAAACATAGAAATAAATTGCAGAAAAATGTTCGTTCTGATCCCACTAATGAACTTTTGAGGTGTACTTACAAAAGATATCGTAATTATTGCAATAACTTGATAAAAAAATTGAAACGCAAATTTGAAAAAGAACAGTTGGCTAATTCGACAAAAAATCATAAAGCTCTTTGGAAAAATATTAAAAGCTTTACTTTTCTAGGCAATTCTAACTCTAATAATTCAGATCTCTTGAGTTGTAAGTCCTCACCTACTGAGTCTGTTAATCATGTTAATACTTTCTTCGCTGGAATAGGAAAAACGTTGGCTGAAAATGTTATAACAAACAATCCACAACAACAATCACCTAAGTTCACTACTTCATCCTACAATCACTATTCATCTTTTGGTCTTCTTGAGACTGATCCTAAAGAAGTTAATGCCATACTGATGAACCTTAAAACGCATAGTGCCCCAGGTTGGGACAATATTCCGACGGAATTCCTTAAATTGGCAAGCAATTTAATAACTCCTATTATTGCACATTTTGCAAATCTTTGCTTTAGGAGGGTGTATTTCCTGCAATTTTAAAAAAATCTATTATTACACCAGTCCATAAAAGTGGTAATAGGGATGACGTAAACAATTATAGGCCTATCTCGGTATTGCCTGCTATTTCAAAAATCCTTGAAAAGTTAATTAATACTAGACTGCTTAATTATTTGGATCAACGTAATATTTTATCTGAATCACAATATGGATTTAGACGAGGGAAATCTACTGAAGATGCAGTTGCAGCTCTTAGTTCTTTGATTGTAAAACGGTTAGATACTAAAAGTAAATGTCTTACAGTTTTTCTTGATCTCAAAAAAGCTTTTGACACTGTCTCCGTGCCCATTCTTTTGCAAAAACTGGAATCGATTGGAATAAGAGATATACCTTTGTCCTTGTTCCAGAGCTACTTAAGTGGGCGCACCCAGATGGTTAGGATTGATAATTACATTAGTAATGAGATAGACATTAATAGTTATGGCGTTCCACAAGGTAGTGTTTTAGGCCCTACCTTGTTTTTGATATATATTAATGAGCTATGTAACTTACAGATTCAAAATGGTCAGGTTTTCTCTTATGCGGATGACACTGCAATTGTCTTCGCTGCTAATTCTTGGGAAGAAGTTCGTAATCATGCCGAAAGAGGGCTTTCTATTATTGCTAATTGGCTAAGTTGGAATCTCTTGTCATTAAATACAGCAAAGACAAACTACATGTGTTTTTCTATTTGTGAACGTTCTCAACCTGTAAGCAATTTTGCAATAAAAATTCATACATGTGTACAAATAGGGCATGATGAGGAAAATTGTGACTGTCCTGTCTTAAATAAGGTCTCTAGTGTAAAGTACCTCGGTGTGATAATAGATTATAAAATGACTTGGTATTCACATATAGATCAACTATCTAACAGGATAAGAAAATTAATATACATATTTAAAAATTTGAGACATATAGCGTCTAAAAAAGTCTTAATTTCCATTTATTTAACCCTTGCACAATCTATAATAACCTACTGTATAACGGTTTGGGGCGGGGCAGCTAAAACTAGGCTTCTTGAGTTGGAGAGGGCCCAACGATCCCTTATAAAAGTTATGCTTTTTAAACCATACATTTTTCCTACAACAAAAGTTTATTCTGTCTCTGGTTTACTTTCAGTTAGAAAATTATACATTTTAAACATAGTTTTACGTAAGCACAAATCTTTACCGTATGTACCTCCCACCAAAAGAAGGTCATACATTGTGGCTAAAACAACTCGTAGTAGGACTACTTTTGCGCGTAGCCAACATCTTTCACAATCAAATTATTTATATAACTTACTTAACAGGATACTTAACATATATTCACTACGTTTACATGCTTGCAAAGAATATATGATAAAATATTTATTACCACTTAATTATGAAGAAGTTGAAATCTTATTAAAACGCATCTTATAAAATACATATATTTTTAAAGTGAATTAATAAAATAATTTAATACCTACAGCTATTATAACGCACATTTCTGTTTCCCATACATCATATGCACATACACATGCACGCACGCACGCGCATACACATACACATCCACACAAACACGTCATACACACACACACACACACACACACACACACACACACACACACACACATCCACGCCAACACCCACACACACTAGAACGCATGCTCTTACATATTATTATAAAAATAACAAAAAAACTAACTTAGAAATTATGTCGGTATGATTCTATGTTTATTTCATCGATGTTGATAAGAAGAGCGGTGTCTTCTAATACAGGTGTCTTACACACTTAAAAGAAGACTCCAGCCCCTGTTCTTGTTATTGATTATTTTGTTATGAAATAAAGCATTTTATTTGTCGGCTCGTTGATATTGTAGTGTGAATAATCCTAGCATTGCGCCATTACGTCATTCCCACTACCAACATTTTATTATAAGAGAGAGAGAGCGGTAGCGCGTGTGACACATTCCGATCTGGGCTCTCGCGGAAGACGGTTCGTGCGTGCGGTGTACTGTGATATAGGTTGTGTTATACGAAATAGGTCGTATCGTGCGATGTGTGTCATGTAGCTTAGATTAGATTAGATTGGCTGGCGATGGCTCGGTTGTGAAGGGGAGGTGGAAGACCGACTAGGTAGGTAGGGCAAAGTCAGTTAGTGTGTCAGTTAATGAGAAGGCTTTTCAATTAGGCCCGTACCCATGTGACGCCCACAGCAATGTAATTCGATCTACCCTGATAATGAATAATGATACTACTAGAATAGCCTTCTGATGTCGTCCGCTGGTCCATCTCTGGTCATCACTGGCGACATCAGAAGTGGGATCTGAAGGGCAAATTGATGAGCCGGAGCCTTTAACTGCATTTGCGTTTGTCGGTCTCCTTCGTGGCACAAAAGCCTTGTAGAACCGGTGTTGTGTGCGCGACGCGGGTCGTTTTCATTTTTGTTAAGATTTCGGTGCCGCGATTCTTTGCGTTAAAGAAAGTATTGCGAATAGGTTATCGGGTGTGCGTTATAATAAAATCGTTAACATTACCGGTATTGAGAGTTCAAGTGTTAATAGTACCTTGCAAATTTTATGTGAAATTTTTAATTGATAGACACACCCACTTTACAAATTTTTGTTTCACGTTATATTAGATGAGTTTTTGCGTTAAGTCGTGATATTTTAAAGGCAGGTTGTGCAATTACTATGACTGCGGATACTATTTCTATTTCAAAGTGTAAAAAAAAAAAAGTTAACACTGCGCGCGGGTATTTGTCATTTCGCGGATTTCGTGTAGTAGATCCTAGTAAAACGGTTTAATGTCGTCCGTACTGCGTTTGATGAACGGCAGGTAGTTCGTGATAAAATTAGCGAGATGTTATATGTGGGTATCTCATCCAAATGGAAATGTGAACCCAATTGTTCACCTTTTTCTAGGAATTTTTAGTTAATAAAAAACGTGACGGTACTGAGCGATTGTATGTGGATTTCCGAGAATTGATCAGCCACGCTGTTAACGATTATATCAGATCAAATTGCGCGTTTATGTGGTGCTAACTATTACTAGTGTTTAGATTAGAAACCGAGATAGCTTCAGGGGCCTGGCGGGCTGACTAGGTTTTTGACGGCTCTTTTTAAAGTGGGGCTGGTGATCTCTGATCTACCGATTGCTGAGGATAATTAATAGTCGCTCGAGGACGATCGAATGTCAGGGTTGGCCGTGAAGGCTGGCGAGCTGTATGTCGATAACAACGGACAGCGCTAAGCTGATAACAAAAACCAACTAACAAAAAAAAAACCAAAAAAAAAAAAATCGTGATTAATTGAAAGTAAAGTTCTACAAATACTCGCAGAATAATTAAATACCCGCTATTGAGATGAGTGATTAGTTTGACAAATGGTTTTGGTTGCTAACCAAATTCTGTTGTCCAGGTACCTTCATCGATGTTCAAAAGTAAGCAAGTTCGAAACGTGGTTGTGATAAAGCCGTAAAGAGGTTGTAGTTCTTAAAATGGTTCATCAAGATGATGATATGATAAATGATAAATGGTTTGCACGATTGGAACTAAAGAAATAGGATTGCGTTTACGGGAAGTAGTTTTTGATCAGTTATGTTAAAAAGTTAGACGCCGCCGAGTTTCTTACTGGTTCTTCTCGCTAGGTTGCGGCATTCCGAACCAGTGGTAGATTCATTTTAGTTTGAAACTGTAATTGTAAAAGTAACTTTAACCGTGATATTTGATTGAGGGTTTGCGATAGCAATTGCACCCTAATCAGATAAGTGTTGCCATTTTCGGGACTTGGCAGGGAAAATGACGAGTGCGTGTGTGATGTAGTTAATTAAATGGACTGGCCTATATATGGGTCGACGTTCTTGAGCAGATCTTGAGCAGAGACTGTGATTATTATTTTGACTATGACAATGACTTTGGCCTTTGTTATTGGAGGGCGAGTGAATAGTCTAAGGAGCTGGCTCATGCGGGTTGAGGTTCCAGATCACTTCATTTACGGCAGTGTGTGAACGTGTGACGTTCGTTGTTGGTGTGAGCTAGATGATGAGTGAATGGTCTAAGGAACTGACTCATGCGGGTCGAGGTTCCGGATCACTTCATTCGTGGCAGCGTGTAAACGTGTGTTACAAGTGGGAAGGGCGCTGACTAGTTGTGTGTGTTTCATGTTGTCTATCCTGGGCTTTGGTGGTGACATCCGGGTCATACACACTATTTGTGTTGATTGAAAGGATTCACTAGTGCCTCCCAGATGAGTTCCGGAGTCTATCCTGGTAAGAGTGTCGTCCGGGCCAGACTCGTAGGAGTTGGTTGAAGGGACACACTCCTTCCAGATGTTGTGTTATAGTAAGTTACTGAGTCTATCCTGGTAAGAGTGTCGTCCGGGCCAGACTCGTGGGAGTTGGTTGAAGGGACACACTCCTTCCAGATGTTGTGTTATAGTAAGTTCCTGAGTCGATCCTGGTAAGAGTGTCGTCCGGGCCAGGCTCAAGGGAGTTGGTTGAAAGGACACACTCCTTCCAGATGTGTATTGCGATTGACAGCTGAAGTGATGACTGACAATTGACAGATTGAAGTACTGACTGGTTGGGTGTTATATTAAGTTCCTGAGTCTATCCTGGTAAGGAAGTGTCGTCCGGGCCAGACTCAAGGGAGGTGGTTGAAAGGACACACTCCTTCCAGATGTGTATTGCGATTGACAGCTGAGGTGATGACTAGCAATTGACAGATGGTTGGGTTGGGTCTGTTGTACGTCATCACATGAGGTGTGGTTGGTTGATGCGATTGACAGCTGGTGTGATGATTGACAATTGATGCATGACAGACGGAGGTGACCTAGAAGCAGTGAAGTGTCAGGGATGGGCGAGCGTATTTAGAGGTGTACTTCACCTGTGTGTTGTTCTTTGTAGACATCCTTGGACGCTGGCAGTCGCACGGGGACGTGCGAATGTCAGTATGGCCGTGTCGGCTCGTTGATATTGTAGTGTGAATAATCCTAGCATTGCGCCATTACGTCATTCCCACTACCAACATTTTATTATAAGAGAGAGAGAGCGGTAGCGCGTGTGACACATTCCGATCTGGGCTCTCGCGGAAGACGGTTCGTGCGTGCGGTGTACTGTGATATAGGTTGTGTTATACGAAATAGGTCGTATCGTGCGATGTGTGTCATGTAGCTTAGATTAGATTAGATTGGCTGGCGATGGCTCGGTTGTGAAGGGGAGGTGGAAGACCGACTAGGTAGGTAGGGCAAAGTCAGTTAGTGTGTCAGTTAATGAGAAGGCTTTTCAATTAGGCCCGTACCCATGTGACGCCCACAGCAATGTAATTCGATCTACCCTGATAATGAATAATGATACTACTAGAATAGCCTTCTGATGTCGTCCGCTGGTCCATCTCTGGTCCGTCCTGGCGACATATTTATTTTATTTATTTATTTATTTATCCTACTAATATTATAAATGTGAAAGTGTGGATGTTTGGATGTTTGGATGTTTAGATGTTTGTATGTTTGGATGTTTGTTACTCAATCACGCCGCAACTACTGAACCGATTTGGCTGAAATTTTGAATGGAGATAGCTTATGCCCTGACTTAAAACATAGGCTACTTTTTATCCCGGAAAAGTATTCCTGTGGGATTAAAATAGATATAATCTTCCAAAAACGTCATAGAGGGCGCTGACTGTTCTTAGGTAAATCACGTTCACATAACACATTATTGCAATAGTTTGCTGTGTTGCATGCATTGGCAACACATAGGCTACTTTTTATCCTGGAAAAAATGCACAGTTCCCATGGGATTTTGAAAAACCCGAAGTCTATATCTACAGCTATATGTAGATTATTATAGCGAACTTCCTTGATAGAAAGTATAAAGGTTGGAAAAGGGAGCGGGAACGGGAACCGGGAATCAACGATTCCCTCGGGATTTGTTCAAAACCGAAATTCACGCGAGCGAAGCTGCGGGCAGAAGCTATCACACATAATCACAATACCAATCCTACTAATCCTACTATCCTACTAATATTATAAATGTGAAAGTGTGGATGTTTGGATGTTTGGATGTTTGGATGTTTAGATGTTTGTTACTCAATCACGCCGCAACTACTGAACTGATTTTGCTGAAATTTTGAATGGAGATAGCTTATGCCCTGACTTAAAACATAGGCTACCTTTTATCCCGGAAATAATAATATAAATGTGAAAGTGTCGATGTTTGGATGTTTAGATGTTTGGATGTTTTTTACTCAATCACGCCGCAACTACTGAACTGATTTGGCTGAAATTTTGAATGGAGATAGCTTATGCCCTGACTTAAAACATAGGCTACCTTTTATCCCGGAAAAGTATTCCTGTGGGACTAAAATAGATATAGACTTCCAAAAACGCGATAGATGGCGTTGACTGTTCTTAGGTAAATCACGCTCACATAGCACATTATTACAATCGTTGCATGCATCTGTATGCGCATGCACTTTTTATCCTGGAAAAATGCACAGTTCCCACGGGATTTTGATAAAACCGAAATATATATCTACAGCTATAGGTAGATTACTATAGCAAACTTCTTTGAAAGTGGGTATAAAGCTTGGAAAAGGGAGCGGGAACGGGAGTCGGAAATCCACGATTCCCTCGGGATTTGTGAAAAACCAAAATTCACGCGGGCGAAGCCGCGGGCAGAATCTAGTAAAAAATAAAGGGGCAGCAGGGCCACAGTATTTTTTATTTTTAACCCCCGACGCAAAAACGACGGGGTGTTATAAGTTTGACGTGTCTGTGTGTGTGTGTGTGTGTGTGTGTGTGTGTGTGTGTGTGTGTGTGTGTGTGTGTGTGTGTGTGTGTGTGTGTGTCTGTCTGTCTGTTCCCCTGTGGCGCTCAAACGGGTGGACCGATTTGAATGCGGTTTTTTTTGTTTGAAAGGTGAATTAGTCGAGAGTGTTTTTAGCTATGTTTGATGAAAATTGGTCCAAGATGGCCGCCGCTACAAAATGGTGGATTACATATTTTTTCAGAACTCCCTTAATATGGGTATCAAATGAAAGGGCTTGACCAGTAGAATAGCACTGTTGCAAATCCAAGATGGCTGCCGCTACAAAATGGCAAATGTTGGGGGTTTTTTAAATTTCTAATTTATACTTGTTGTTAATTTGCTAGTCTCCTTCTACCGAAAAAATTTAATTACCTACGTCAAAATGTCAAATATAATCATTAATTAAATTACAGCTGTCTGTTACTTAGCTTACTTAAAGCGTACCGAATTTTTCGACAATAATTAAATCAGTAGACGATATTGAATAATAATATCGCCCAATTACAATTTGGGGTGCCTTTTATGTCGGTTAAATACGTAGCCGCTATGGGCAATAAAACCTCTCGTCCCTTATCCGTCACTCAGCCCTTGGAGATTTCTTCTAGGGGAATAATTTACGTCGATCGTCTAGAAGGGAAGCGTAACTGCGTCACGGAAACTTTAAGCTTTCATTCAGGACGGTTGAGATTCGCGATGTCTCAACTTTTCCCTAATAAATTTCAATAGCGCATTGAGAAAATCTCGATTTTAATTATAAAAGTTAAAATCGCGTACTAAAATTGTCATATTTTATGTTTGTACAAGTTGTTCTTATTACCTATGGGGAAAATTCTAAATTAAAATTTATTATTTTTAACCCCCGACGCAAAAACGACGGGGTGTTATAAGTTTGACGTGTCTGTGTGTGTGTCTGTCTGTTCCCCTGTGGCGCTCAAACGGGTGGACCGATTTGAATGCGGTTTTTTTGTTTGAAAGGTGAATTAGTCGAGAGTGTTGTTAGCTATATTTGATGAAAATCGGTCCAAGATGGCCGCCGCTACAATATGGCGGATTACATATTTTTTCACAACTTCCATAATATGGGTATCAAATAAAAGGGCTTGACTAGTAGAATAGTACGATGCAAATCCAAGATGGCTACCGCCACGAAATGGTGAATGTCGGGGGTTTTTAAATTTTTAATTTATACTTGTTTTAATTTAAAATTAAATCGACTTCAGTCCAGATAATATCTCAAAGAAATCGGTGTACGTACCAACCAATTAAAAATTAATAACATATGGGTACACTAGCTGATGCTCGCGACTTCGCCCGCGTGGATTCATACAAATCTCATCCCTTATTTTACCCACTTGCAGGTAGAACTTCCAAAATTCCTGAAACACGTAATTCTTTATTTTTAACCGACAGTACAAATACCGATTTTCATTGATATAACTTTAAAAATGACGGACTTTCATACAAACTTTCATCCCCCCTTTAACCCACTTGGGGGTATTTTTTCCAAAGTTTTTTAATCTGGTAACTCTTTATTTTTAACCGAAAACCTAAATACCAATTTTCATGGATATAACTTGAAAAATGGCGGACTTTCATACAAACTTTCATCCCCTATTTAACCCGCTTAGGGGTAGAATTCGCAATAATCCTTTCTTAGTGTGCGCCTACGTTATAAAAGGAAGCTATTGTGAAAATGTCAAGTTTCTAGCTTCAGTGGTTTTGGCTGTGCGTTGATTGTCAGTCAGTCAGGACAAGCTACTTTATATTATTAATTATAGATTTGTGCTTGTACCTTTCTACATACTCGTAAGAATGATAACTGTTTTATATACTAAAACTTTCCTTCCAAAATCGGTTCATTGGTTTTGAAATAATCACGAACATACATAGATACATACATACATACGGGTCAAATACAGAACCTTTATTTGAAGTCGGTTAAAAAACTAACATCTGATGTAGAGCTACACAAGAATAACAGCAAATAGGTAGGAATGCCCCGTGTGTTGGCTATCCTTTTGAGTTTCACGGCAGGCGCCGGAGCCGATGATGGCGTTACGTGTCGATAGATATGAATAAAGCCTTTGACGCCTTTTGCGGCGTGCTTTTCAAGCGGGACACTCCAATTTCGGTTCACACGCAATCGCCGCCAAAAATCCACATGTAAACCACAATAGCTGGATTGAAAAAAACAACAACTATGCAAAAATTAGTTTTGAAGTATAATATGTTTTGTTTTTTAATAATATTTCATCGAAAGTTATGGGTCAAGTACGTATAAAAGGTAACAGAAAGCGGATCTTTGTAAGTTTTCCGAGGAAGTATTTAGCATTCCGACGGGCCAGTGCCCCGGGCATGACTTGTCGGGAAAGGACGGCGCGGTGGCTCCCCGGCGATACGTTACCGGTAAAACATAGTCTCAGATGAACTACATATATTATGCTGTGCATGCTGATTTTAGAGAATTTATTGAAATTAAAAAATTAAAAACCTGCTTGCACCTAATGTTAAGCCATTGTTGGACTGATATATGTATCTGAAAGATCGTAGGTTCAAACCGCACCCAGTAAGACAACAGACAAAACATGGTTGTACTCATTGACATATTATTATATTATCGTACCAACTAGGAGTTGATTCGATAATTAAGTACACACATATGTTCGAGGAAAAAAAATATACCTGAGTCACTGTTTAAATGTTTAAAATATGCCTTATACTTATGATTTTTTTTAATCTTAAAGTTGAGCTTCTTTTTCCGAATCTTTCTGAATAACGACTATACCTTTAATAATAGTAATAAAGCCTTTTTATTTCATACCTATACCTATACCTACTTTCAAAAGTACTTGTAAAAGTTTATTTGAATAAAAACCTTTTCTAATCTATTCTACTCTATTCCTACTCCTTATAAATTTAATACGAATGTATCACACAATAACAAAAGTTAACCACCGACCGCTTTATGTAAATTCCTCAAAATACAACGCTACTGTCTGTTTTAAGATAATACCTCTAAATAATGGATGCTACGATGCGCATCAATATTGAGGTAAATCTTATTAGGACTGCGTAAATGCCGCGATAATATCGTATTGTTTTGAAACTCTCCATCCGCGCTGCGCCTCATACGCTTGAGAGGACTCCATCCTTGGGGATGACTGGTTGGAATATTCATAAAAGATATAATCCGACTTATGAAATTAAGCTCTGTTATTTATAATTCATTAGTGCCCTAAAATAATTTAGAACTTTTTTTTTAAATACAACGGGAAAATCTCCAGGCTAACGTCCTAAATATTTAGTAGATACCGCCCATGAACATCTGTGCCACCAGATGAACTACCTATGTGTTGCCGGCTCTTGAGTAATTTATTTATTCGCCCCTTTATCTATCTGAACACCGCTGTTGGACGCTTGTTCCATAATATGCGAGTACGCAGCAGAAATGGTCTGGAATTACGGAAGGTGAAACAATGTCCGGCTAAAAGTGTTGTCAACAAAGTTTCTGCGAGGCAAGGTACGAAAAGAGAACATCGAATTTGGTCAATAAAAAGCAGGAAGAGCTGACCTCTCTTCGGTGCTCTGGGACTACAATGTGCAGACAATTGGGGGTGTCGCCAAGATGAACTGTCAGCTTTTATATCCGATCAAATGGAAGGAGTTTGTACTGGTGTACTTCACAGCCCCAAAGATATTAAATTATTACATTTGTTCAGCATTAGCACATAAGGAGACTAACTACAGCTTTATCTAATTTACAAAAAACTATTCTAAACATTTTTGTAATCAAATCAGCAAAGAAGACTACTATGGAAGTAGGTAAAAGATTTAATTATCATATTTTTTATTTTTTATTATAATTATTTTTTTTATTTTTTTTTAAATAACTGTAACTTATAATATGACCATAAATCTGATATTTTAATTACTTAGTTCCGTTTCTGATTAAAATGGTTTTACTAAAGTATTGGAAGGGCAATTTTATTGGATATCGTGCTTGAGATGTAATAATTGTTATGTTGATTTCCCCGAGGAAAGCAACTTTTCCCGAGACTAGCGTCCGAAATAATCTGGATTGCTGCCCTATGGTAAACAATCGTTCAATCAACTTTATTTATTGTAGATATATTATGTACTACCTACTTAGTTTCATCTTTTTAGTGCAAACTTAGAAAATGTTCGTTGACATTGGAATCAAAAAAATTTATTAAATTGCTTCAATGTTCAATATTATTATTTACTGAAAAAGAACTACTGAATTTTTAATAACTAATGCATTAGTGCTATGTATTCATGGACATTTTATCGAAAAGGATCCAATACTAATACGTCTAATTCCTGACCGTATAAACATTGGTATCGGGTATACAATTCAATCCAATTTATCACCCTTGATAAGTTACATCATAAATCGTTGATGTTAAACGATAAACACATTTTTCACGTCAAAAGTATCAACTGTTGTTAATTTCACCTAATACCCTTACAACTTTTATGAGCCTGTCGTAACTGGGTCCGATATAAGAATGATGGATATTCCTCTATATAATACAGAATAAACATTTACCTATACCTATTTACCTATATCATGGGCAGTTGGGCACGTATGAAAGGCACTAGGTCATGTCCTATTCGCAATAAAGGCTCTATTTTGAGGGGCAATACATTTAATAGGTGGATATTCTATCTACATATTCGAAGAAAATTATTAGCTGATGTTCGTGCCTTCGCTTGCAAGGATTTAGGTATTTGGAAAAATGTTACTTCATAAAAATCCCTTTAGGGATGAAATTAGAATATCTTATTAATGTTTAGTTGCGTCAAAATAAGCACGAATAACAATAGCACTAAAATTTAGTTATTCACGGCTTTTTTGGTGTTGAATGTGAATACGTAATACATTCGTCGTGAATGGTGGTCTAAGTGATGATAGAAGCCGTATAGAAATCCGCTATGAAGTTTAGAAATTACAAGCAATACACAGATAAACGAGGATTGCAAGTTTATTGTTATAACAAGTATAAATTGAAAATTAAAAAAACCCCCGACATTCGTTATTTTGTGGCGGCAGCCATCTTGGATTTGCAACAGTGATATTCTACTAGTCAAGCCCTTTCATTTGATGCCCATATTAAGGGAGTTGTGAAAAAATATGTGTTCCGCCATTTTGTAGCGGCGGCCACCTTGGATCGATTTTCATCAAACATAGCTAACAACACTCTCGATTAATTCACCTATCAAACAAAAAAAAACCGCATTCAAATCGGTCCACCCGTTTGAACGCCACAGGGGAACAGATAGACACACACACAGAGACACGTCAAACTTATAACACCCCGTCGTTTTTGCGTCGGGGATTAAAAATGGGATTCATCGCGAGAAACTCAACGGCTACTATCATATGCAAAAAGATTAAAAGGAAACGTTTGTCGTCGCTATCAAGGCGATCAATCATGCGTATAATAGGCACGCCGCCTCGCCTAACACACGTTCTTAAATAATTTGTCAAAACTCGCCCTCGCTCGAACTGCGAACGTTCCAAACTACTTACCATTTTTCATGACATCTTGTGCCGTATTTTTATTAATGAACGCCTTTATACAACTAGCTGCATAACGGTTGAAGAGGTCATGAATGGTAATAGATTTCGTAGACGACAGTGAACGATGTTCATTTTAGAATTAATGAAAACATTCTCGGCTAATAGTTATACAAAATGTTGACCGAGAATACTTACATCTAGTGTGGTAGCACTAAGGTAGAATAAATTACCCTATCTTAGAGCCTATGAAATAATACTAGGACGATGCTCAGATTGTCTTTATCATTTCCATATAAGTAGTTACGATAAAACGTCACGATAGCTTTGAGTGTTTGACCTCTTAAGAGCCCTCTCCATGGCATAGACAAATCGTTGATGAGTGGAGTCTAAAACAGTGATGTCTGCATTTAGAGAGCGAGACGTCTTCAGTAAAGAAGAGTACTAAAAATATATACTTAAATAAATAATAAATTAATTAAATAAATAAATTTTGCTTGAGATATCATGATTTTTAGTGAAAAACGGCAAAGTAAAAAGATGCAAATCTAGGTTTGGTATTTCGCCTATTTTAGCAAATATTTGGCAATTTTTTACATGAACTAAAGACATTTGTAATTATTATAAAGTAACCTATGATAAGACTTCGGTCGTTTTTCAATTTTCTAGTTTCTTATATAGTTTATTTACGCACGAAGTTGCCCCAAAATTTGCCCAAAAATAGTGATTTTTCAAGCGTCATAACTTCCAAAATAAATATAATTTTACTAATATTTTTATTTTATGGCATAGACAATGGAGATATAAATTTATATCTGGCTTAACTTTAGACCTATTGCGACAAATATTAGAATAATAGGCGTAATACGTTTGTATGGAAAAGCGCGTGAAGAGAGCGGCCTTAATACATAATATTATAAAGATCAAACTATAAATAATTCGTAAAGATTTTCCATTTAGGGCATCGATACTCTACCAATTTCATATATTCTGTTATCTTGACAAAAGTGCTATTTTACTTTAAAAAAATCAAATATATAATCGTAATGATTTTTGTGTAACTCTGCATATAGGTAGATTCACTCCACGTGTTTATGAAATGTTGACTCGGAATCAAGAACCAAACGTGCTCCAGCATGAAACCATTATACTCACTCGACATCGACGAATGCCCTTTTACTATTCACTGCGGCATACAAAGATTGAGCCGTGAAATTGAAAATGGTTTCTATGACCAAAAATGTATTCCACTCACGTTCTCGAAATATCACAACACGAAGATGGTCTTGTTTCGCGTGTGATTCCTAAGATTTTTATTACTTAAACTTACTTATACTTGTCCCCTGTGCATATATAGAATCCTGTCAAAGCGTCGAATTTGTTTATGGGTGATGTGATTAGGTGAAAGGGTTAGCTTACCTTTATCATTATTATTTTCTGTGCATTTCATTCAACTATAAAGATAAAAATATCTTCTTCGCCAACCCATAGACGTTCACTGCAGAGGTAGGTCTCTTGTAAAGATTTCCACACGTCTCGGTTTTGCGTTGCTTGAATCCAACGATTCAATGATGTCGTCTGTCCACCTGTCAGCCAACACTTTGCTTTCCGGCTCACTAATCTATGTTGTTACGCTGGTTCTTCTACGGATCTCCTCATTTCTGACTTGATCACGTATAGAAACACTGCAGATATTTTAGATAACTTCTTTCTATCACCCGCTGAGTGACTCTGAGCTTTCTTGAGGGTCTTAGTAAGGGACCATGTCACTGCCCGTGAACCATATATCACTGATAAGAATAACAAAATGAAATACCTTATTTATACTGAGAAATTAATAAACGTAATCCGATAACTTCCCGACCTGGAGGACTCAGTAGACTTTAAAGTATGCGGCCGAGACGCGCGACACTTGGGGGGCGACAATTGCTCGCGTCGCGAATTAATCTGCCTTTACACAAATGGCAAACTATGATTGGTATCTGGCAGCAGTAGATACTTACATATATACTTGTACCAGATGATCGAACTAACCTTCAGTCCGTGTGCATTGGGGTTTAGTCGCTATTCGAAGTCCGGGCGGGGCGGGCGGAGGCGCCGAAGGCTCAAGCTGTTTACCCTGTAAGTATTGAGAAAAGATCGAACTTAATCCCCACGGGTTCGAGCGCGCTGGATGTGATAGATACTGAAAATTGCATAAAATCCATCAACACAACCACTTTGTGTTCCCTACTCGCTACATAATAAGCACCTTTTGCTTTTCTTGCGTTAAAATTTCACCGTAGATAAAGGTACCGGTATGTTTTCTACGTATATTATTCACTATTGCACAACGAATGAATGATAGATCAAAGAAAGATGTAAATTAGATACGTTAGAAATGCTTTGTAGGCAGCATAAGGTAAGTTTTAATAAAATATATAACAATGGAAATGCTGGAGGCGTGAAAATGTTATAACACAAACGTAGCGATTTAAAATCTAACGATACCTAAGAAATGAAGTTCAGTCAATAATAATAACAAGATAAAGTAAGTAAGCAAATAAAACTTTGTTTAATTTTAAAGTCGCATAACGATATTACTTTGGACTGTAAAAGATTAACAAGTTTAACATGTTAGCAACAACTCCTATACCTATAACTTCACCGGGGCGTAAAAGATGTGCAAACTTTGCAGACCTGCAGGTTTCCTTCCTTTGCATCTGAACAAATAATAAACTAATAACATTGTTATTCTTCTTTTCAAATAAGTAATTTGTTGATAGTACCAGCTAAGCTTGTAAAAAGTATCTATACCTATGCTGTCAAAAATGTGTTTGAAGAGCGTCATAAAATCGAAAAGAAAATGTAGCAAGTGTAGTTAAAATGTAGTAGATGCCACGCATAGGTAACTAGTGATCACATACCTACTAAGAGAAGACCTGCAAGGTCCATAGGAAGCGCAAGAGCCGCAAAAGCCATCAATACTACAAAAGGCGAATCCGACGCATTTTTAACAAAATAATAATATTATGCGTGTAACAAATTCGGAAGAAACGATCGCATAGAAGAAATGTTGAGTTAACATTAGCGCCGTCTCTCTCATCTCTGCTGAAGTCATCAGGATTCCTTCGATGCGATCGATGCGGCCGAATTAATCACTAGCATTTTTAATCCCCGACGCAAAAACGACGGGGTGTTATAAGTTTCACGTGTCTGTGTGTGTGTGTGTGTGTGTGTGTCTGTCTGTTCCCCTGTGGCGCTCAAACGGGTGGACCGATTTGAATGCGGTTTTTTTTGTTTGAAAGGTGAATTAGTCGAAAGTGTTGTTAGCTATGTTTGATGAAAATCGATCCAACATAGCCGCCGCTACAAAATGGCGGATTACATATTTTTTCACAACTCCCTTAATATGGGTATCAAATGAAAGGCCTTGACTAGTAGAATAGCACTATGCAAATCGAAGATGGCCACCACCACAAAATGGCGAATGTCGGGGGTTTTTTAAAAATGTTAATTTATTAGTACTGTAAAATACAGCTCCAGCGGGTCTTCAACATCAACGAATACAGTATTTTATGTAGATAAGCTATCCGTACATGAAACTACTTTTGAAAGTTCACAATTTAATTATAAATGATCGATACCCTCAACTTCATCCGATCCCTATCAGTAGGTTCTGTCGGTGGACACTGACATTTTACAATGATGGATAGATGAATTTGCGCACATTTATATTATTTCTATTATTTTTACAAACATGTCACAGTTTAAATCTAAGTTCAAATAGGCACATAGGTATTTTATTTCTTGAGTATTTCTATGTGTCAGAACATTTTTTTTTTTACTTAAATCTTGTATTTTTAGTACCAAAATTGCAAATATCGTAAGGCTCGTAAACCTTCTTCATGAATACTAAAGACATACTTAATTCATATTTGCAAAATCAAGTAATTATTCCACTGTCGCAACGCTTAAGATTCTGATAAGTACCTACCTATATCATTAGCAAACTACTTAAGACGTAAGTTTTTGTTAGTGCTGTTCTACTAGTCAAGCCTTTTCATTTGATACCCATATTGAGGGAATTATAAAAAAATATGTAATTCGCCATTTTGTGGCGGCGGCCATCTTGGACCGATTTTCATCAAATATAGCTAACAACACTCCCGACTAATTCACCTTTCAAACAAAAAAAAACGCATTCAAATCGGTTCACCCGTTTGAGCGCTACGGTGAAACAGACAGACACACACACACACAGACACGTCAAACTTACAACACCCAGTCGTTTTTGCGTCGGGGGTTAAAAAGGTAAAATGGGACCCTATTACTAAGACTCCGCTGTCCGTCTATCTGACTGTCCGTCCACCCGTCTCTCACCAGGCTGTATCTCATGAACCGTAATAGTAAGACATTTGAAATTTACACAGATGATGTATTTCTGTTGCCGCTATAATAAGAACAAATACTAAAAAACAGAATAAAATATATATTTAAGGGGGCTCCCATACAACAAACGTGATTTTTTTGCTCGTTGATGATATTGAGAACGGCAACAGGTAGACCCTTGAAATATTCAAAGAATATTTACTTACATAATATTCAGTTTAAAAATAAATAATTAAATTAAAATAAAACAAATATTTAAGGGGGGCTCCGATACAGCAAACGTGATTTTTTTGCCGTTTTTATTGGCCGGTATAACTTGGCCGGTTTTTTTTTGAATAATTGTAGTCGAGGTAGGATCCTATGTAGTCGTCAAAAGCCTTAATACTAAGATGTAGTTTAGCCTTAATACCATACTAACTTATTAATTAAAATTTTGAATCTGTCAGTAATCTTCGAGGTTTTATGAAAATCAAATACTGTATAATACTAATGATGTGTACACTGTACATTTATTCTGCAGGTTGCACGCTGCACGTATTGCCGTGGTCTGGGTGGTTGGTGGTTTCTCATAAATAACATATTACCCTCTTCTCAATTCTGATGTAGAGCAACGCTAACCCGTCTCGTCTTGACTAACGAAAACGTGAATCGCTTTTATAAGTCATAAAAGTGTCGTAAGTTACAGAGATGATGTAGGTAGACAAATCCATTCTATCGTGCGCAGAGCACTATGCGAATCTTTGAACAACAGAACAAAGTATCGGGTAGGTTTTTAAAGATTACCATGAATGCATTGCGTAAAGCCCAAATAAACGGTTAATTTTTCGGGATTTTTGCTTTGATTTTCGAGGCTTCATCGATGAGTCATCAAAAATGAACCGTCTAAACACCGACCGTTCATCGTTCACAGGCAATAGCAAATATCGTATCGTGCATCGTTCATTGCAAAAATGAACGATGAATGGGCCACCGTCGCGTATTTACATTCTATACATAGCCAGAATGCAACCTTAAGATTCTGCTCATGTATACATTGTAATGCAATTTTAAAATTTGTCATTACAACGTATACAAGACTAGCGGACCCGGCAGACGTCGTCCTGCCCGCTATTAGCGCCACCTACCGGGTCCAATTTTTCTACTTATAAACCTTCCTCTTGAATCACTCTATCTATTAAAAAAAACCGCATCAAAATCCGTTGCGTAGTTTTAAAGATTTAAGCATACATAGGGACATAGGGATATAGGGACAGAGAAAGCGACTTTGTTTTATACTATGTAGTGATTAGTACGCAAATTTTCGTGTATAGTTTGTAATGGCCTAAGTAACTATTTTGTTCCATAATATACATTGCTATTACGCATACATACTAATCTTGTAATAGATCGGAATAAGCGCGCAGTTGCATTCTGGCTGTGTAATGTGTATAGAATGTAAATTCGCGCCACCGTCTTATTTGGGCTTAAGATGTCATCGGGTGACAACTGATTAATCACTGTTACACATGTCAAAGCCTATAAAGTTCCACGAGCACAAATTAATGAATTATTGATCTGCAGCAATATTGAAATTGCAAACATGCATTTTCAGGCGCATAAAATTGAGTTAAACTAATAAGCATAAATCGAACTATTCAATTAAAGTGGCTTGAAACCATGACGCCACTGGTACTTAGTATTCAAACGTATGCAAATTGTAGGCGTGCGATGCAATAAATGCCGACACACGATCACAATTCGACAATTGGCATTTACGTCGCAATCATATTATTGTCTATACATGTTCGTGCTATTAAAACAGTTTTAGTCAGAAACAGTTTATAATATAACCTTTTGTATTCACATTTGAGAAAGGTAGGAAAGGACGCGATTCAATACGATTAAGATTTATAATGTAATTTTACTTAAAAGTTCACTTCAGATTATTTTAACATACTTTTGTTAGCCATCTGTAACTATGTATCTGTAACAAATCTTGGAACCAACTTCTAACTGTCGTATCGAGTGGAAACTTTGCAAAAAGTTATTTAAGTATATACCGACGACAAAAAAAAATTGTCATCGGTAGATAAAATCGGTAGATTTTGATGAGATTTAATTGGTAGATAAAAATAATTTGTCCATAATGTAGAAGTTAATTAATATGTATAATATAATAATAAATAAATAAATAAATACTCACACATACACACACAGTCGTCTGTTCCTAAAGTAGGCAACTTAATGCCTGTGTTATAGGTAACAGCCGACTGATAGACATATTTACATATAAATACATATATATTTTAATAAAGGTATACATACATACATATTATAAATACACCCAGACTCGGGGCGGGAATCGAACCCGCGACCCCGGAGCGGAAGGCAGGGTCACTGCCAACCACGCCAACGGGCCAGTCAAATAAGAAATAGAAGAGAAAATAAAAAAAAATATTATTAGTAGATGGGAGATTGTTTAGTTCGACTCAAACTGACTAAACGATTCCAATAATGTTTTATCACAAAAAGTCTACAGCAACCCATCGAGGAGAAAGGATTGCGACACAGAATAATGAAATAACAGCTAAGAAATGAAATTGAAACTCTGAGAAAGTCGAAACAATGTTATAATCAGCTTAACGGCGTCTCGTCGTTGTCGATTAAATCAATTTGCGTCATCAAGGTTCCTTTAACCCACAATTATCCCATTATTGAAATTTGTGTCAATACCTTCTGTGTAAATATTTTGTATAAAAATCATAATATTCTAAATATGTTTTAAACATATAGTATAATTTTTAGTTATATATTATTATTATCTAAAGTCTGTTGATAAAACGTTACCTCTAAACAATCATGTTAATATAATTACCTACCAGCTTCATTATTATGGTTTGCATTAAAAAGGCTGCAGTTCTCTGAATATATTTGTCTATACGTCAAAACCTAAAACAAGTTGAACATGGAATATAATGCCATGTAAATACCAATTGAAATTGGTCGAGCGTGTTCAAAGAGTACTATTCGATGTTGGTTCCATGCCAAAGTATGCAGAAGCTACGTAATTGTTTGTTGTTGCAACGTCTAGTGTTTCAGACGTCGCTCGCACTAACGAACTAACACTGTGAAAAGTGCAAAATTACCACAAATAATAAGATGTTTCCGGTACCGACCTACGTTTCCATTCATAGATTAATTTATTTTTCAAGATCACAAAATTAGTAAAATAACGAAGCCAAAAAGTCCTAAATTCATCATTATTACCTACGTATTGCTTATGTAATCGCGTCCTTCAGCACCTTCCTAAAGTCGACAGTAATTATTAAGTTGTAACTATCAAATCAAAGTTTAATATATTATTATTATGCTACTATTATTAAAACAAATTTTATAACTACATTTTGTTTTTGTGTTGTGAATAGGTATATTATAAAGTTGTTGGTTTAAGCATTTCCAATTGAAATATTTTGCATGTGTCTCTACTGTCTTTTAAATAATTTAGAGTTTTGACTAAACTCTCATATTTTTTACTAGCTGTTTCCCGCAACTTCGTCTGCATGGATTTTTAAGTAGTTATACAGTCTAAATGACGAGGACTAAAAAATCATACTTACGCATGCTTAATTTACCTCACAAAAAAAATAGAATAGTAATAAAAACTAAAAAAATCTAAATTTGATACTTTTGCTTTGATCAACTAAAAAAGTATTAATTTACAAGCGGACACCCGCGACTTCGTTCGCGTGGACATTGGTTTTTAAAAATCTCGTGAAAATCATTTTGTTTTTCCTAAGCTCTTTTGAGCTCATACCTTGCTAAAAACTGTTAAAAGGTCACTGGCGGATGTTTATGTAGCTCAAAATGTAAACATCCGCCAGTGAAAGTTCCATCGAAATCGGCCCAGCCTTTCAGAGATAAGCCAGTAATCTTTAAAGTATTTCCTTTCTAACAAAAAAAGAATGAATGAAATCGGACCACCCGTTAACGAATTACAGCTAAGTACACATTTTGACTTTCATCCCCTCTCCCAAAGGAACCGTGCTGAATTTCGGGATAAAAAGTATCCTATATGTTAGTCCATAGTATGAACTTAAACCATGCCGAGTTTCATTTCAATCCATTCAGTAGTTTTTACGTGATGCGCGCACAAACATACAGACAAACAGACAAACAGATAAACAGACAAACAGACAAACCGACAAACAGACAAACAGACAAAAATTTCAAAAATAGCTGTTTTACGTTCTATTACTTATCTCTAACATCCCCCAGTTATTATTTTGCAAAAATCTTCAATGTACAGATACGGCAATTCTACGATTTTATTATATGTATAGAAGATGTATAGATGTATAGATAGATAGATAGAAGATAGAAGATATAGATGTATAGATATAGATAGATATAGATATAGATAAATATTTCAACGAATATATTATAAAAGTCCTAATTATCGGTTGATTCTAGTTCAAAAGATGCAGCCGTTCGTCATCAAAGTTTGGGAATTCTTGCCATCTGCTACCGCGCCGCTCTCAGATTACCATGGAACTTTGTTTAATCGTTTTATTAATACGCCGCGAATCGTTTAAATGCATTCGTTTGTAAATCGTTTATTCCGAATTACGATCACAATAGATATGCTTTTTTTTTTTAATAAAATACATTAAAGTTGTAAAATAAGTACGTGAGTACGATTGAACATCTTAATTCGACGTGGCGTGATGGTGTTACGTTAGTAGCAAGTATTTTCAAAAATAAACTTTTTTATAAACGACTAGCTGATGCTCGCGACTTTGCCCACGTGAATCTCACACAAACTCTCATCCCCTATTTGGGGATAGAATTTCCAAAAATCCTGAAACACGTTTTTAACCAAAAGCCAAAATACCGATTTTCATGAATATAACTTATTAAATGACGGACTTTTATACTAACTTTCATTCCCTATTTAACCCACTTGAGGGTAATTTTTTCAAAATTCCTTAAAGACGTATTCTTAATTTTTCAAGTTATATCCATGAAAATCGGTATTTATTCTTTCGGTTAAAAATAAAGAATACGTGTTTAAGGAATTTTGGAAAAATTACCCTATTTTTCCAAAATTCCTTAAACACGTATTCTTTATTTTTAACCGAAAGAATAAATACTGATTTTCATGGATATAACTTGAAAAATTACGAACTTTCATACAAACTTTCATCCCCTACTTAACCCCCTTAAGGGTGGAATTTGCAATAATCCTTTCTTAGTGTGCGCTTGCGTCTTATAAGTCAGTCAGTCAGGACTAGCCTCTTTATATTTATATTATTAATAAAACCGGTCATGTGCGTGTCAGGCTCGCGAACCGAGGGTTCCGTACTCCAGAAGTATAAGTACAATCTGTTTTTCATTAGTTTGTCTTAAAAGGTAAGATGCTAATTAAGCTAGGCCTCTGAATTGTATGAGCGCTCATACAACTTAGAGGTCTATCTTAATTGGCTCATCTATGTATGTATGGGGACACCCTTTCCAACTTTTTTAGTTTTTGGAATTTTTCCTTTATTTGTACTGTCTTTTTGCCTTTAGTATTTCTAGGTCAACTGGAACTACCCAGGTTTTCGACCCAAACCTATAGGGTACTTCCGGTTGACCTAGATTTGTCAATTTTGGTCAAAAGCAAAGTCTTACAGATCAAGTAAAGGAAAAATACCAAAAAATAAAAAAAGTTGAAAATTAAGGTAAATTTTAGTACTTACAAGTTTTCGTGAAAATCTAAATTTGCCCATATCTTTTTATTGTGTAGACTCAGGACCTTAATTTTTATACACCTTATATAGACCTTAGTATCTGGTATAAATTTCAACTTGCTAGGTCCACCCGTTCCTGAGAAAATCGGTGGTGACACACGGACAGACAGACGGACAGACGGACAAGAAAGTGATCTTATAAGGGTTCCTTTTTTTTTGCCTTTTGAGGTACGGAACCCTAATATAGATAGATTGTACCGATCATCGATCCTCAGCGGTTTAAACGTTGTATTGCAGTTAATACTCGTAGTTTCAACGGGAAATTGATAAATTAAACATTTCGTTTTTAGTACACGAGTACAAATAACATCAAAGATCAATGCAATTTATTAGGTACCTATTACCTTACATTTGATTTGTCACGTTTCAGATGTGATTTACAGAAGGTTATAAACACCGTCTTATGTTGCATTATAATGTAAGTGACACTAATTAAAAGTTAGTAGTAGGACATAACTTTAAATTTATTTTCAGTGCTATACGTATTACCTATGTGTAAAAGAATCAGTGTGCTTAGTCTCAGTTTGGAGCGCTCCAAAACTTTATAGTATACTATAAGTATACTATTGATCGAATCACAATGACTTCAGAGTAAAATGGACCTAAATTAAGAGTCTTTGGGTTCACTTTGCTCTGAAGTCATTTGTGATTCGATCAATAGTATACTTATAGTATACTTTTAGTTTTGGAGCGCTTCAAACTTAGACTGAGCACTCAGGAAATTAACGGCACGTGCATAGCACTCCCTGCCTTGACTATGTTCGCATGAAAATTTGCACATATGGACCAATAATTTACAAGTTCTCCATGAACTTTGTCGGGCCATACGTTTTAGAAAGGCTAAATGTTCACTTAAAATTTAAAGCCATTATAGTGCATAGATCGTTGGCTTATGGTTTTTATAGGTCCGCATTCACCTAACTGTTGTTGGTAATTTTTACAGGAAAAAAGATTTCGTTATCTGTAGATATAATGTTTCCGTTCCTATTCATTGACTGTTTTCTTCTCATCAATTTGAAATGATTTTCTTTTTAATTTCTTGATGTATCATTGGGCGGCGGTATATTACCAATCATCAACATTATTTTTAACGACGCCATGATTACGTCTGCTAAACAATTATACTTATTAAACCGCTCAGCCTGAAAACACAAGGGGTTTAATATTCGAAGGTCATAAAAATTGCGTAGAATATTAATATATTATGCCAACGTTATTGTAGGATACGTGTATTTTTAATGAATTTGTAAAGATTAAAGGTACAACATTTCTTTTCCTCACAAAAGAATAACCCTACTGTGACGGCACAATCGTGTCTTCCCAACCTTTAGCTCCATAAAAACGAAAATGATTAATTATTTTTGTGCCCTCTTCAAAAACACCGTCTTATTCTTCTAAGAACATCCGTTATTTTCCAGTTCGATGACGATAAGAGGGTAGATTCCTTGTATAAATTAATATAAAATTATGAATTCAATGTTTTCTTTGTGCCTATTTTTATTAACAAACATTTTTATCATCAGTCCCAACCTATACTTTTTTAACTTTTTCAGTATTTTAAAGCTCCATATGTTTCCAAAAATGTAATCGAAATTATATATAATTGGGGGGTGGACATAAATAATTAATCGTAACTTTTTTTTATCATAAAACGTTACGTTTACTAAAAATATGATTGTTGTCCGTATAAAACGAACGCTCCAAATAAAAGGAATCAGATGTTCCACGTCCGCTTTCAGCTGAACCACTAAAAGCGATTCGCCATAAACAAGAATTAATGCCAAACCTGCATTGACCCCTGCACTCTCCTTTATGGTGACATGATAAAAGCTGCACGTTTTTAGAGCAAACACACAATGCACGGTCATATTCGTAATGCCTATCAAGCTTTATTTATTGAATTTTTTCAGACATGTATAGATTATGAACTCTGTCTATACTTATACCAACGAAATCCTCCGTTTGAGACCGCCATTCTGACCTTAAGTAGGAATCAAATCCGGTGCCATTTTTAGTACTTAGTTCTTTTAAATTGTACTTTCTCTAAGTCTACGGCAATAAAAAATTAATATATTTTTGATTATATTAATTTAGTAAAATACTTATCAAGTAAGACAGTAACGCAGTCCGACGGATAAGTCGCGGCTTCAGGTTGTGTATTACAGTTAACGTATCACCAAGAAACCAACGTCCGTTTCCTAACAACACGCGCCTGCGGCAGTGGCCTACCGGAATGCTAAATACTTCCCCTACTAACTTACATCGTAGCTTAGAGTTACTTGTTTGTTTATTATAAAATCTTTTGTAAATTCGACGTTCCCTACTGCATAAGTGCGAATATCACCTGAGAGCAACATCAGCTTAATTAAATTTGAGATAATATTATCATAATCAAATTGTTTATTCGTATTTTAAGATTATATCTGCAATCGGTCAGCCGGATAGCGCATTGCATCATTTTAAGAGATCTAAGTCATATGCAAACCTAGCTTCACAAGTATAATTTCAAACAAAAAAAACCGCATTCAAATCGGTCCACCCGTTTAAGCGCCACAGGGGAACAGACAGACAGACACACACACACACACACACACACACACACACACACACACACACACACACACACACACACACACACACACACACACACACACACACACACACACCCAGACACGTCAAACTTATAACACCCCGTCGTTTTTTCGTCGGGGGTTAAAAACACATCAAAATAATTGTTGCAAAATATTTGCTAAAAATTGTAATGTCCTGCCATGAATAACGCTTTAGCTGGCCTTTTATGTGTTGCGAGTTTGCGACAGCTTATAGGCCTGGCGACGACGTTTCATGTGTCGATATTTATGTGAATAAACGCTTTGACGCTTTTTGCGCTTGCATATCAAGGGAGGTATTTCAATTTTAGTGTAAACGCATATTCGGCACATTGTAAGTCTTCGTTCTAGCAAGTTCTTGGTATTTAACTAGTCTCTGAAACCTATATTTGACTGGCTTACCAGAATTTTTTTAATACTCGTATATCTACTTTGCAGTACTTATTCTTCAAGCAATTTTAACATAGTGCCGTAGAAGCAGAAGAAGGGAGTTCTTCTCAGTCGTTTTCTTCATTGCCGAAGTTCGCGTCTAGTATTACTCTGTAGCTCGTGTCACTACACTCTTCCACGTGTTCTTGTCCTCGGCTGTTCTAATGGCTGTAGGTATAGGCAGGCCGGTTAGGTTTTTCACGATGTTTGACCAACGGGTAGGTGAACGACCACGTGGTCTTTTCCCTTCGACCTGACCTAATACCACAAGCTTTTCTAGGTTATCAGGGTTTCTGCGAGCCGTACTCCCTAAGAAAACTGAAATTGTAATCAATTACTTACGTTTCCTTTTATTTGTATACAAGCGGATGCCCGCGACTTCGTTCGCGTGGATATTGGTTTGTAAAAATCCCGTGAGAACCATTTTGTTTTTCCTAAGCTCCTTTGAGCTCAATACTCATACCTTGCTAAAAACTTAAAAGTTCACTGGCGGATGTTTAGGTAGATCAAAATGTAAACGTCCGCCAGTGAAAGTCCCATCATAATCGATCCAGCCTTTCAGAGATTAGCCAGTAATTTTTACACGACCATGCGTTAACGAACTACAGCTAAGTACACCTTTTTACTTTCACCCCCTCTCCCAAGGGAACCGTGCTGAATTTCGGGATAAAAGTATTCTATATGTTACTCCGTAGTATGAACTTAAATCGTACCAAGTTTCGTTTCAATCCATTCCGTAGTTTTTGCGTGATGCACGCACAAACAAACAGACAAACAGACAAAAATTTCGAAAAACGGTTTTTTACGTTCTATTACTTATCCCTAACATCTTCCAGTTATTATTTTGCAAAAATGTTCAATGTACAGATACGTCAAGTCTACGATTTTATTATATGTATAGATTTGGATAATTTATTCTCCTAGAATTGGACGTAGTTTAGCAGAAAGGACTCAATCCACAATATGGTCGAAAATGAGTTATATATACCAAAGAGGCCCTGATGATTGGTTCTTTCACTCAGCAAAAAAGATCCTTGATATTACAACGATAACGTTGATTTTTGTTACTATGGGAACCAACCCTCATAAAGACGGGTATTCTTTTACAAACCACTGTAATAACCCAGACTACTTGGGTCGTTTTTAATAAATTCAACTTGAACGAAGCCGATCTATATTTAATATAACAGAATTGACTCAAAACGTTTGAATCGTTTCAGTTAAATTACCCTCATAAAAACTAGTAATATTTTAAATTGAACTGAAACGACTCAAACTGTGTGGATCATTTTTGATAAATTCATTAACGAAGAAACAAGCCAATTTTTATTCAACTAATACGACCCAAACTGTATGAATCGTTTCAGTTAAATTACCCTGTTTATTAACAAGTATTTTTTTAAATTGAACTGAAACAACTCAAATTGTGTGGATCATACTAACTATTACTAATACTAATGTATTAGGATCAAAAAACAAATATATACCAAATAAGTAGTGAAGATGATTCTGAAGATGAAACTGCAAGATCATTGTTACAAACTCATCTACAAAGTGTAGAAAGCCTGGAAGCAGTCTTAAGAACAAATACCAATACTGCAAGAAATACAAGTATACATTAAAAATTTAAAAACCCCCGACATTCACCATTTTGTGGCGGCCGCCATCTTGGATTTGCATAGTGCTATTCTACTAGTCAAGTCCTTTTATTTGTTACCCATATTAAGGGAGTTATGAAAAAATATGTAATCCACCAATTTGTAGCGACGGCTATCTTGGATCGATTTTCATCAAACATAGCTAATAACACTCTCGACTAATTCACCTTTCAAACAAAAGAAAACTGCATTCAAATCGGTTCACCTGTTTAAGCACTACAGGGGAACAGACAGACACACACACACACACACAGACACGCCAAACTTATAACACCCCGTCGTTTTTGCGTCGGGGGTTAATAAATTACTTTGATGAAGAAACTGTTGGCAATTTAGAAGTTCATAATAAAGATCCAGTTAGGCAGGACTCGACACCAAACAAAAAACAGGAAACACGTGCAAAAAAAGGCCGTAATAGAAGATACCCGGAACACACTATAGCTCAGAAAAAAGAAAAAATATGACAATCTACCTTACGAAACAAAAACCAAACAAGTTGAATCAAAAATATTTAAAAACTACACTTGTACATCTACTAGACGATGTTTTGCTAGGATTTCACAAGAAAACAGAAAAATTGAATTCGAAAAATATATAGAACTGGGGTCTTATGAAGCGCAGTTATTATTTATAGTAAACAACGTTAAAGAAGAACCAAAAGTAAGATCATACATTGTCACAAACAATAAAACAGGCAAAAAGAAACCCGGTTATGCGGTGTCAAAGTTTGTAAGAACATGTTCTTACATAATTTTCAAATATCTTCCAAAAAAATTGATATAAGTTTGCAGAAAAAAACGATCTAATCTAAGTTTGAAAGTTCAAAAGGTACACAACAGGGTGGATGGAATAAAACACCAGAAGAAGATGTGGAGTTTATTAAAAAGATAATAGACTCCCTACCTTAATAGAAGTCCCATTATAGAAGAGAGAACAATAATGACTGTCAGTACCTAAAAGTGGGTATGACTGTACAAATAAATTACGAAATTTATCTGGAAGAGAACAAAATGCTGCACGGCGAATCTAAGAAGCCTGTTTCGTTTGAAACATTGAAAAGAATATTTTGTAAATGTTTTGATTTCCGCTGTAAAACGTTAAAAAAGATACGTGCAATAAATGTTTCTCACTCAGAAGATCTCTCTTTCATTCAAAAGATAAAAAACTGCACATCGGGTAATGAAAAACTGAGATTGGAGAAAGAAAAGGAAGAGCATTTAAAACCAGCACAAGACCTACGACAGCAGATGAATGAAGATTTATAGATAGAATACCAGTTGAAATTCCATGATAGGATATATACTGCCGAAGATTATGTTAATGTAATGAAAAGCTGCAAAAAAAAGAATCCTCTTAAAGTTTACAGAATGCAGGTGAAGGATTTTTTGTCTATGTCTAAAATTCAAAAGAAAATTCTTAATAGAAAAACATTTACTACGAAAGAAAAAGAGAATTGGCTAAATACAAAAGAAAATTTTATTCAAAAGAATTGTAAACATTCCATTTTTATTTAAATATATCAGTTTATTCACAATTTTTTGTTACTTAGTTCCTTTTTGAGAAATTAAAATAAATACTCTATAATGTCAAAACCAATTTAGCAGAAACGACTCAAACCCACATTTTCCACAATAACTCGAAAAATACGTCAGTCTATGTAATACAACTTGACTCATAAAAATATTAGTAAATTTGCCCATATGTGACAATATTTCAAAATATTCCAAATATAATATCATTGCAGCAATTATCATCTTAACTTTAAACCTCGATAACTCAAAAGTGATTTATTGTGGGTTGAGTCTTTTCTGCTAAACTACGTCCAATTATTCACCTGAAACTGAATAATAAATGAGAATCTGATGTTAAAAATTAAAATTGTCTACGTTTGTAAGCGCCTTTAATAAAATCCTAAATGTTAATTATTAGAGATTAATAATCATTATTCAGTGATGTCTGATGTTGAAATTAGAATATTAAAAAAAATCATTTAAAGTATGTTTAATTAATTTAATTGGCTTTTAGATTACGGCCATAAATATGCCAGCAAAAGTTCGTAATTGAGGAAAAAAATAAATTTATAATTACTGTTGGGCTCCAAAACTCCTTAAAATGGTTACCATTACATTATTGCCTCTAATAACCCAATTATAGTATCTTAAATCTTTTACACTCTGTTTTAAATGTTTTATAGGTGTAATTTTGTACGTCTGAAAGACTTTTTAAGTGATAATTAAAACCCAGTTGCCACAGCTGTTACCTCAGAAATTCCCAGATTTTAATGTTACCCTGTTACAATAGTGTCTTAAGATTAAGCTCGTTCTAAGAAAGAACAAGGAATATACTTTTTAAAAAGAGAATTAAATTTCTTTGCAAGGTGATTTTTAATAGAACATGAAATTTTTATAGCTGTGTTTTCGGATCTTCTTTCTCTACAGTAACAAACCAAATTTTAGGAAAAAATAAACGATATACCCATAAAATTTGAAGAGTTCCCTCTTCTCCAGGATCCCATCATCAGATACTGACCTGATCATGGAACTGCTGGAAATAATCAAAAGAAAAATTTTCCAAATCGGTCCAGGCGTCATTGAGTAATTGGGGAACATAATATATTTTTATAGATTCCGACGAAAAGTGACAACGTCCTCTTTTTTTTGAACTCTTACCGAGTTAAAAATAAAATAACAATTATAACATTCATTTTGTGAAAGTCTTCATACCTACATCCAGTATTATAGTTTATTACAAGCGGAAACCCGCGACTTCGTTCGCGTGGATATTGATTTTTAAAAATCCCGTGGGAACCATTTTGTTTTTATTTAGCTTCTTTGAGCTCATGCCTTGCTAAAAACTGTTAAAAGTTCACTGGCGGATGTTTAGGTAGATCAAAATGTAAACATCCACCAGTGAAATTCCCATCAAAATCGGTCCAGCCTTTCAGAGATTAGCCAGTAATCTTTAAAGTATTTCCTTTCTAACAAAAAAAGAATGAACGAAATCGGACCACGCGTTAACGAATTACAGCTAAATACACATTTTAACTTTCATCCCCTCTCCCAAGGGAACCGAAGCGAATTTCGGGATAAAAAGTATCCTATATGTTACTCCGTAGTATGAGTTTAAATCGTACCAAGTTTCGTTTCAATCCATTCAGTAGTTTTTGCGTGATGCGCGCACAAACATACAGACAAACAGACAAAAATTCCAAAAATAGCTTTTTTACGTTCTATTACATAGGCCTAACATCTCCCAGTTATTATTTTGCAAAAATCTTTAATGTACAGTAACATACATACGGCAAGTCTACGATTTAATTATATGTAGGTATAGAATAGATAGATATTTGAAGATATTATATTATAAACTCATTCCTACAATTGACACGATTTTTTCACGTATATTTTTTAGTCTCAAATCCAATTTAATTAAGGCGAGGAACTCGCGGTTGAAATCCTATTTAAGCCGTTTTTATTACCGCCCGTCGGGCAAAGACGGTTCGCAACCGCGCTCGAAGAATTTGAGCGCTCGAGGATTTGCCCGGCTTTTATCCTAGTGGTCTCTGAGATAATAAGTAATCTGAATGTATTAAAATTTTATTTGTTCTGGTACATCATATGTGTCAACAATTAATTAACATACGTTACGAAAACATACTAATCTAGCATGCAATACATTTAGACAACCCTGAAAAATAAATCCAGGAGAACGATGTTCTTAACATGATATGAAAAGGTCAGTTTTGGAGGCGGGTTCTACTAGGTAGATCAGGTTTCTTCTAGGAAGCCAGAACATAAGAGGCATGTACATATGCGAGGACTGGTTGTTATGGATTGTTTCCTCGTACTTCTAAGACAACTGAGCGAACATAGAGTGTCATTTGCTGGATTTATCGTTGACGTATATCCTCATCCTTGTAGTACAATTTGAGTTAGACTTTAGACATTACTTGCAAGAAGTTGAAACACAGTTTTAAGATTGCAGAAGCTATCTGTCCGGTATCTTTCGCGTGTCTTTCACTTGTATCGACAGCGATTATCATCATCTACAGGATTCAAGTCTGGCTACGGTAGAGACCACTCTAACAAATCTAGTAGGAGCATCGTGAAAAAAATCAACTTTCCAAATACATCTAGTGTGAATTAGCCTAGTAAAAGAAGCTCCAGTAAATAATATGAAGCCTTACTTTATTAATACATAGGTACATATATCAGATATTTTTAAAAAGTATTTCTGACTGGGTACTTCTTTAATACTTCGAAATAATGTTGATGGATAATATTTTTTTAGCGAATTCTGTTCTCATTGATTAGAAAAATATTAGAGGTCTAAAAAATACTACGAGTAAAAAAGTATTATTATCTTTGGCTCTATTTAGTAAATTAATTTCAAGTCTGCTTTCTAACTTGTTCAGTGTTGTATTCGAGTTAATATTTGAAATGCAGAGTGAATGTAACAGGGCTGTTGTAATGATCCGAGAGTACATGCATAATTTAACCGCAAAGAGCTTGTTTTGTAACGTTATTAGTTCGTAATCTCGCCGGATACGGCCAACAACATCATTTGCTCCAGGTTAAATATTAAAATAATTTATACCCTGTCCGAAAGGGAATGCAGACCTTGCTGAGAATTGGGCTAAAATCAAAAATGAATTGGATGCAGCTATGTAAATGCCTTTTGAAGATAACTTTTAGCATAAAACCTACCTGTACTTACTGTAAATGCATGAAAATAATATGCATACTAACATAAAGGTAACATAAAGGTAACTAGTTAATTGAATCTAAGTATCAAATCAGAAATGAGGAGATCCGTAGGAGAACCCTTTTCCGTGATCGAAGGGAGAACCAGAGTTACCGACATAGCTCATCGAGTCGCGAAACTGAAGTGGCATGGGCGGGGCACATTGCTAGAAGAACCGATGGACGTTGGGGTCCCAAGGTACTTGAATGGCGACCTCGCACCAGTAAACGAAGCGTTGGTAGACTCGATGGACAGACGATCTCAAGCGAGTCGCTGGTAGCCGCTGGAATCAGGCGGCACAAGATCGTGTTCTGTGGCTTCGTGATCGTGATCCTTGCAAGAGACCTATGTCCAGCAGTGGACGTCTATTGGTTGAGACGACGACAAAGTATAAGAGAATATTTTTCATGTAACTAAATAAAATTTAGAAATCTAAGAAAAAGTAAAGCTTTGAGTCAACCTTTACTTTTTATAAGATTTCTGAATTGTTAATCATACTAGAACTATTGATCATCTGAATACAAAATCTGTTTCTCAACCACTACTTTAGAATTAGCTATAACTCATGAGGCTTCTTCAATTTTATACAACAATTTCAATTTTAAGTTTTTCTCGATAATGTTTAATTTTAGTTGGTATATAGGTACAAAATAGCAAAAGATGGAGTTGAATACTTTCGTAAATCTATTTTTGAATTTAAGTTTAGTATATATCTATACATGCACTATTTATGTAGTAATAGATACAGTGTATAATAAAGAAAAGCTTTAAGAAACAAAGTTTTTATTTAATAACACAGAAAATGAACTAATCCGGAAGAGAGATGGAATAAAGTAACTTCGGCAGTAGCAGTCTGAGTTTGCAATGATAATTTAATCACAGCGTAAGTGAGTCGAGACTCTTATTACGCCTCGAGGTAATAAAATAACTGGAGTGATTATACAACATAAAATGTTACCGGCAGTTTTGTTTCATTGCGCAATTAATACAAAGCGATTCACTTGATTAAACAGGCGCTTTAATAATCCACTGTTGTAAAGAAATTAAATATTTAATCAAATCGTAGGTACCTTAATCCTTGAATAATTTATTTCAGGCTAGGTATTTACGAGTATTTAGTTACAAATTTTTCCACATTAACATTGAGAGCAGTAGCTTGGCCATTCTTTTTTTTTTTTTTTTTGAAGAAATTTCTTGTTAGAATATTCTGTGTATTAAGAGGCCCGGACACGATCAAGAGATTGTTGGGATTGATCCTTGGTAAACGATCAATCGGCATTGACAATGAGCATGAATCCCACACACACATAGAGCGCCTAGTCCGTAATGGTCCATCGCACTGAGCTAATTTGCACTCTCTCTGAATTTCAAATCTCTATAGGTCATCGAACTATTACGCTTAGAATGGAAGTTTCTAACAAATTTCCGCTCGAAACGTAAGCTATAAACCAACCCATGTGTGCCCTGTAATTACATTTGCCGACACGCACACAAGCGCATGAGTACCTTGAGCACTGACGCGACGATAGCCTTTTAGGCTTGCTAAAAACGGCTTATCGCCGCGTCGACGACTGCCTTTCTTTACCTATTTATTCTAAGCTCTAGGTCTATTGGTTTCCGTGCGTTGTCTGCCGTCAGTCAGTCACGGTATCTACTATTTTATAGGTTTAGAATAGATTTTAAATTTAATACATATCTATAGACTAGGCAAATTGGGCCATGATACCTTATAAATAATCCTACTAATATTATAAATGTGAAAGTGTGGATGTTTGGATGTTTGGATGTTTGGATGTTTAGATGTTTGTATGTTTGGATGTTTGTTACTCAATCACGCCGCAACTACTGAACCGTTTTGGCTGAAATTTTGAATGGAGATAGCTTATGCCCTGACTTAAAACATAGGCTACTTTTTATCCCGGAAAAGTATTCCTGTGGGACTAAAATAGATATAATCTTCCAAAAACGCCATAGAGGGCGCTGACTGTTCTTAGGTAAATCACGTTCGCATAACACATTATTGCATAGTTTGCTGTGTTGCATGCATTGGCAACACATAGGCTACTTTTTATCCTGGAAAAATGCACAGTTCCCATGGGATTTTGAAAACCCCGAAGTCTATATCTACAGCTATAGGTAGATTATTATAGCAAACTTCCTTGATAGAAAGTATAAAGGTTAGCGGGTTATAAAAGGGAGCGGGAACGGGAGCCGGAAATCCACGATTCCCTTGGGATTTGTGAAAAACTGAAATTCACGCGGGCGAAGCCGCGGGCAGAATCTAGTCACATAATAATTAGTAATTATTGTAGTGACTCTGGTTTTGGTTAAAGGGAATAATGATTAGTGTTGCAACTAGTTGGTAATCACATAAACATATTCCTAGAGGAGTGTCAACAGTACTAACACCCAACAGTGTTCTATATTATGTTCCTATCGGAATAATCTACACAAACAGACAAAGTGCTTAGCTCCATCCTAATCTTGCTTTGTAGCTTGCTTGCATCCGACTTCCTATAGATTCGCACGGGCGAGAATTACTTTATTCTTTAGACTTGCAGCTGTGATAGCCTAGTGGTTAGGACGCCCGACTTCTAATCGGAGGTCGTGGGTTCGATCCCGGGGCACGCACCTCTAACTTTTCAGAGTTATATGCGTTTTAAGTATTTAAATATCACTTGCTTTAACGGTGAAGGAAAACATCGTGAGGAAACCTACATGCCTGAGAGTTCTCCATAACGTTCTCAAAAGTGTGTGAAGTCCGCCAATCCGCTTGGCCAGCGTGGTAGACTATGGCCAAGACCCTTCTCACTGTGAGAGGAGACCCGTGCTCTGTAGTGAGCCGGTAATGGGTTGATCATGATGATGATTAGACTAGATCTCAATATGTTGTACATATAAACGATCGTCGTGAAATGTTACAAGTAAACGATTGTGGAAATTGTATTCATTATCATAAGAGGCAGTTATACGTCAGACTGTTAAAGTAAAATTACCGTTAATTTGAAGACGTTTAGGAGTTAGACAAACGTGTATTACTAGAATTTAAAGATAAATACCATCGAAGTGACCCCATAAGTACAAAAAAAAAATCATCAAAATCGGAAAAGTCGTTTAGGAGGAGAAGAATTACGGACACACGCACACTGAAATGTAAAGAAAATAAAGGCTCAAATTAAAAATAGACGAAAGAATGGATGATAATATCCTCGGCGCTGTGTGTGGAATTGACATTCCTGTCCATCGCCGTCGCCTCTGAACCTCTGATTGGATTACATCCAAAGAGGTGTCTGCTGATATCAAACTCCAACGTAAAATTTTACGTGACCACTTTGCAAAAGTCGCCGTGTCGCTTCGATAAATCGCCAGCATACAAACGTCTCGCATCCTCTGCAACAGAGATAGGTACAATCAAAAGTATGTCTGTCTAAAGTATAGACTATTTTTGATTAATTTAATAAATTTTTAGGAAACTCAAGACGAAAACTAGAGCTACACTTACAGCTAGCTAGCTTAAGTATCGGTGAAAATAGCTATATTGGAAGTGCATAGGTGAGTAGGTAGATACTACGTTTGTTAAATTAACTTGAACGAAATTGTATTGCACTTAAAGTAGGTATCTACAACCAATAAAAGGAATCCGATGTTGTGTACCTTGTATGCGGCAAACTATTACGGCACTTTGATCCTCTTACCTCGACGGCCCCGATATCGAGCTCTTATGCGAAGCGACTGTAAAATTACTGGTTCTCAGTTCTACAAATAGTGGCCGTATGTTTCTTTGCTAATATTAGAGATCGTCTTGTTTTAAAATCATTATTGTACTTTATGAAAAATTGGAACAAAAGATTAAAGGTTAATACTTATTAAAACAACCCGGCACCCGCCAACCAACATTGTAGTAGTGTGGCGGGTCTAAACTCGCACTTGACTGACTTAACATCATAATGTAATCAACAATTTTCCTATGTAGGTACCTACATTGTATAAAGTATCACTATAGTATTAAACTAATTGCTTTTAGACCGAATATGAATGAAATAAATCTGGTCATTAAATCTTATAAGAATGTTGTAATATCCTGCACATCTCATTACACGTTACTTTGAAGAATTATGACTTGGCAAAGTCCTTTATTGGAAATACCTCCACGGGCCTGAAATATTGCCATGTCGTGAAGAGGTAAATCTTCTAATTAGAAATTCTTTAGTGAAACTTTATTAAGTTTTTACTTTCCTACGAAGAACCTAATGAAATACCGCGTCAGTCTATGCGCATGTATCAAAGACTGACAAGCTTTTAATTCTGTGAAAATTAATAATATCTATACCCATATTACTAATTCCCCGGAATTCTGACAGCTGTCATTGTCATTTACAGATGAGTTATTTGTATGGAGAACAGGGTTAACATCTACGAAGTACGATTTTACCCCAAACTACTTTAATTCCCTGTCATCATAAAAAGCCATATGCCGCGTAATAATATTACTCGTTTCGCCTTAAAATAGAAAACACCAAGAGTGGAAACTAGAAAGTGCACACTGACAGCAACAGAAAACAAAAGAAGCACATTGAAACAATTTATTCAAAAATGGATGTCGAATGACATTATCACCATGAAGTGTCAGGCATTTGTCATATCTACTTATATGCGGCAGTTGATTTGTATTTGCATAAGTTTTGATTTTTTTATCTTTTTTGTGGGAATTGTTTTATCTCTGGTAACATTAAGAAACGTCAGAATTCCAGGGAATTAGTAATACGGGTATAATAACAAACGAATGAACGGTATAAATGAATTTTATTAGACAGATAAAATTCCGTACTCAATATAATATTTCATTAACCTTTCAGAAGAATAAGCTTACCTAATTATAATAAGAATATTTTGTATTTCGATTAATTTAAATGAGGCAAGAACGCAAGCAGGCAGGTGTAACTTGTATCTTCGCACTAATACGAAAGTTAAGCGCGGTTAATATTAATTACTTCATATTTTGTTACTAACAAAACCTATGTTTCTATTTGATCCATCGAAAATATAACGTCTCTAGGCGACCGAAGTAATGTGATTCCAGAGGCCTTATGCCGACTTTGTACATAGTGGCAACGATGATCGAAATTCGAGTATCGACACACAATGACTTCAGAGCAAAATCAACCCAAATGCTCTTTTTTAAAGGCGTAATTCAATAGTTTGAATATTTATTTTACAACATTTCTGTTTGGGGCGCTAGCTGCTTTCGAATACTGAATGTATTGGCGAACTCAATCCTTAATATAAGCAGTTTTAGGTCCATTTTACTCTGAAGTCATTGTGATTCGATCAATAGTATTCAGTAAAGTTTTCGAGCTCTGCAAAGTGAGACTAAGCATACTGGGCACAATTTATATCAAGGACTTGTTTGTCGCTGCGTGTTTGTTCAGCTAGTCGCTATTCGAATCGCTCGTTCATTTTTATGAGTTATGGATAAGGTGGGTCCTCCGCGGCACTGTTTGCTGTTCCCATACAATTGTTTGCGTCCGCAGGAACATTGTAACGACCTAAACAAAACTACTGAAACAGAGCTCATGGAAACGTTACAGTCATATTTGTATGAAAGCGAAAAACAATGGAGAAGTTCACTAGGTCTTGTGAACAATACAAATACTTAAAATCAAAATCAAACACAATCTATACTAATAAATAAAATTGAAGTGTCTGTCTGTAATTTCGAAATAACTACCACATATTAAGCTCATATGGTTATTTGAACGATACCATAACCGAATCACACGTTTTTAAAATTTTTGTCTGTCTGTTTGAACGGGCTAATCTTCGGAACGGCTGAACCGATTTTGACGGGACTTTCACAGACAAGTAGAGGATTAACCAAGGAGTAACATAGGCTACTTTTTTAACCGACTTTCAAAAAAGGAGTTGTGTTGAAATCGGTAAATACAGATGTTAAAAACGCCCTGATAGGTATTTTCGCTGCGCGCGATCGCGACGGCCGACGCTCGCGCTCCCCGCGCCGCGCCACGCGCCCCTGCGCCCTGCGCCCGCCGTACGCGGTACCGCGGTACGCCGCCGCGCGGCGGGGGGCAGGTGGACCAGAAATCTACTTATCCCTCAGGATTTGTGAAAATTCGAAATTCACGCGGGCGAAGCCGCGGGCAAAAGCTAGTAATTAAATAAAGTTATAGTCCTACCCTACCTACTTACCACGACAGTACAACGCTCAGCGTTCTGAAATTCAGTAAAGTGACATCACATTTCTGCGCTAAAACATACTTATTATATTATTACTAGCGGTGCCCCGCTGTGTTCCCCGTGGTTATTATTAAAAAGATTCTGTTCAAATATTTTATGTGTACAAACTTATGTTTGTACACATAAAATATTTGAACAGAATCTTCTAAGAGTAACTTAGCAAAGAGAACGACATTATAAATTCATGCAAACGCATACAAATGCATGCAACGACAGCAAACTATTGCAAGAATGTGTTATGTGAGCTTGATATACCCAAGAACAATCAGCGCCATTTATCGCGTTTTTGGAAGTCTGTATCTATTTAAGTCCCACAGGAACACTTTTTCCGGGCTAAAAAGTAGCCTATGTGTTATTTCTGGGTACCTATAATCTATCTCCATTCCAAACAGCCAAATCGGTTCAGTAGTTGCGTCGTTAAAGATTAAACATACACACTTACATACACACAAACTTTCGTCTTTATAATATTAGTGAGATTATTTATATTTAATATTATATGAACAAGTTGATTTAAAAAAAACATGTATGATAATTTTGCGAATATCGCTTATAACTCGTCGTTAGTGGTGCATTAGACGTCGCACCAAACAATTACATTATCCTGCATGCATAGTTTGGCACGGCACCAATGTTAACTTGCACTCTTTGAACACGCTCGAATATTTTCAGCTGCTATTACCATGGTGGATTTAAGTTTATAGCCCGTTTCGGGACGTTAATCTCGTAATTAAACGTTCTTACGTATTGAATATCAGTCCGATGTTTTCAAAATTGTCCTTGCAACAAAGAGATGATTAAAAAACCGGCCAAGTGCGTGGCGGGCAGCAGTGTAGGGTTCCGTAGTCACAATCCTCGAAAAACAGATATAACTCCTTAACTTACTCCTTAACTCCCTACTTAGCCATGATAGTTTTCCTTTAAATTGATTATACATACTACTGCTGTGAATTTTTTCAAGTACCTATATACTGCTATTTGACTGATAGAGGGGGGGGGACACTTGACTCTAATAAAAATTAGTACTTTAAAACATCATATTATTTTACAAACGGATCTAGAAATCGAAAAATGATAATCCCACACTCACAGTATTTTTAAAAGACCTATTCAACGATACCCCACACTATGGGGTAGACGAGAAAAAAAATATTCATCCCCACTTTACATGTAGGTAGTAGGTACTACACTACCCTAAAAAAAATATTTATCAAAATTTTATTTCACCACTTTTTCGGCGTGATTAATATACGCAGGCTAAATTACAGATTTCTAGCACTAATAGTCTCTGAGATTAACCGAGGATGGACGGACGGACGACGACGAGACGAACGGACATGGCGAAACTTATAGTTTCGCCATGTCCGTTCGTCTCGTCGTCGTCCGTCCGTTCGTCTGTCCAATTCGGGTTCCTTGTTTACTACGGAACCCTAAAAATGAAGCCAATAATAATAGTTCCTTGCCATATTCGGACGGAGGAAGACCGCCAGAGGCAACGATGATATTAATGGACACGAAGCCAGCAGGCGAACAGAACAGCGTTGTATAAAAGACTGCCTTTTGTGAGTTTTAATTTCAAGTTCTTATTTTATTAAATAGGTAAGCTACGTCGCATCACAATAACTTCGGAATATTGCAACAGGGTTTCCTTGAAAGGAAAACCTACCTACCTATTCTGAGTCGGAATGCTGTTTAGACGGATTTCTTCAATATTGGTGAAAACTTATCTACCTACAAACGATAGAAAAGCAAGTCACTACTTTATTAGCTAGCGCCACAAATAGGATGGTTATGGGTAGGTAACCTATAATAATAATTATGTAAGCAAAGATACCTATATATACATATTATGTAAATGTATACTTTGAGATGGCATAGTATTATATACCTAACACATTCCGCACATACGCTCAAATACCCGTTCCATACATCGCAAAGAATATGTTTGCGTATTCAAAGCTATTTGTGGTCACAAACGTAGCGCGCAAATGAGTACGAGTAGGATTTCCTTTTTTCTGGGATCTGTATGAACACCTCCAAAACTTTACCAAATACTACGTATCAAAAAACTGTAATATGTAATGAGAAATGAACCCAAGACTCTTATTTTAAAGGCGTAATTCAGTACTTCGAATATTTATTTTACCTACAACATTTCTGCTTGGGCCCCTAAAGGAATCAGTAGAGTCAGAGAATAAGGTCCCAGGCTTGTATTGTAGTATTATGTACATAAACGTCAAAATGGAATATAACATTTAGTAGGTGCGGGTGCAGCTGAGTGCAGCGGCGCGGCGGTGTCACGTCGGGCCGGGCCACATAACAACCGGCTTAAGAGCCGTCAGGACGCGTCGGACGGTTCTCCTGCACCCGATTTGCAAGATCCGCTCTATCGCAACCGAACACGCTCTAACAATTTACACTGTTTTACCCGAATAGGTATTACCATTCCAGATATCCGGATATCCTTCCTATTGTGTATGTGAGGTACCTAGCTACACATCATCTCTAGCAAGATTTATTTTTAACCCCCGACGCAAAAACGACGGGGTGTTATAAGTTTGACGTGTCTGTGTGTGTGTGTGTGTGTGTGTGTGTGTGTGTGTGTGTGTGTGTGTGTGTGTCTGTCTGTTCCCCTGTGGCGCTCAAACGGGTGGACCGATTTGAATGCGGTTTTTTTTGTTTGAAAGGTGAATTAGTCGAGAGTGTTGTTAGCTATGTTTGATGAAAATCGATCCAAGATGGCCGCCGCTACAAAATGGTGGATTACCAATTTTTTCACAACTCCCTTAATATGGGTATCAAATGAAAGGGCTTGACTAGTAGAATAGCATTCTGCAAATCCAAGATGGCCGCCGCCACAAAATGGCGAATGTCGGGGGTTTTTTAAATTTTCAATTTATACTTGTTTAATTTAATGTTTGCTAACGTAAGTATCCTACGATCGGAATTAAAATAAAGAATACTGACTGCAATATATGTACGTGTGTGGTATGTATTATGTAGTAGAAAATAATAAAAAATATTTTATTCAGACACCTTAAAAATAATTTTACGAACTAAAATTATAATGCACCTTGATAACTGCATTATAAAATTGAGTTGCAGTTATCAGATCTTCCAATTATTGAAACAAGGTACCTACCATAGTAGGTAGGTAGGTACTTATCTCGATATCCTACTGCTGTCTGAGGAATGACGACCTATATTTCCGAAGACCCTAAACAGATATTAACTAAATTTCAGTGTGACCATTCTCATGGTGCTCTTTCCAATGGAAAATAATTTTGGTTATGGAATGTACCTGTGAGAAAGCTGTGATAGCCTAGTGGTTAGGACAACCGACTTCTAATCGGAGGTCGTGGGTTCGATCCCGGGGCACGCACCTCTAACTTTTCGGAGTTATGTGCGTTTTAAGTATTTAAATATCACTTGCTTTAACGGTGAAGGAAAACATCGTGAGGAAACCTGCATGCCTGAGAGTTCTCCATAACGTTCTCAAAGGTGTGTGAAGTCTGCCAATCCGCTTGGCCAGCGTGGTAGACTATGGCCAAAACCCTTCTCACTCTGAGAGGAGACCCGTGCTCTGTAGTGAGCCGGTAATGGGTTGATCATGATGATGATGATGATGAATGTACCTATATATATAGTTATTACGTCACATATCCCCAATTTGCATGCGTTTGAATATTAAGTAGGTGGTAGGCGCCATAGTTTTAAACGACTTTAGTTGAATAGTTCGATTTATGCTTATTAGTTTTACAATAATTTATTGCGAATAAAATGCATAATCAAAATTGGGATATCGTACCTATTCTGCTGTCCTTCTCGTAGTTTGCTATTTGTTTTTAATTTTGTGATACGTGTAAAGATAAAGATCAATAATTTATTTTTAAAGTATATTTATGGTTTTACATTTGTGATACTTACTACTTAGGCAGAATCCGCCATATTTTTCGATAATATAAAACTGGTAAATAGATACTTAAATACTAAAATCACTTTCTTAAACATTCACTATCATATATCGTTACTGAAACGCAGCAATATAAAATTTGTAATAAGTATCTTAATATTCAATAACATACGACCCTTTGGGAAGGTACTTTTCATGATACATGTACTGGATGAAGGGGGTGAAATTGAAACAGGCGTTATTACTTAGTATGCATTGGGCGGCAGAGACGTGGAGCGATCGCCTCCGCGACGCTACCCGGGGCACGTCCGCCCAATTGTTTTCTGACGACACGTATCATTCTTTTAAATCATATTTCACGATTTGTAGGCGTCGTATAAACTGAATCGCGCACGTGCGTTAATACGGCCTCATAGTCTTATGACATATGAGAATCGTAAGCGTTACGAGGGAACGAACGACTCGATCTCGCAAATGGGAACGATCTACGAATTGCGTCTTTAGTATTCATGAGAATGGCAGTCGCGGTGTGACATTTGCAATTTTTGTTTCATTAAGTATTCATATTAAAGGGATTGTTGGGGGGTGATGTGGTGCGGCTGCAACCGCGAATACACCGCACAAGTCTTGGTTAAGTCATATTAATTTAGTCGGAAATTGGACGTTTGATTGTAAAAAATAGGGTTTTTCCTGCTAGATATTGTCTAATACATTTCCTCTTGGATGTATTTCTGCATAGGATGCAGTTATATGTATCTATACTAATAAATAAAATTGAAGTGTCTGTCTGTAATATAGAAATAACTACCTCATATTAAGCTCATATGGTTATTTGAACGCTACCATAACTGAATCACACGTTTTTAAAATTTTTGTCTGTCTGTCTGTCTGTTTGAACGGGCTAATCTTCGGAACGGCTGAACCGATTTTGACGGGACCTTCACATACAAGTAGAGAATTAACCAGGGAGTAACATAGGCTACTTTTTTAAGATAGAGAAACATTGCGACCCTGTTCTATAAAAAATTTGGATTCCAACTCCTCAATCCTGATGCTGTAGGGGACCTAATCCCCAAAACTAATGGGTTTTAAAAACTTTCGGTTATTTCTGTAAGGAATTGTATTCCGAAATCGTGGGGATCCCACGGGATTTTTCCGTTTTGGGGACGGGTTTCTACAGATAAGCTACTTTTTGTTCTGGAAAATCAAAAGTTCCCACGGGATTTTTAAAAACCTAAATCCACACGGGCGAAGCCGTGGGCATCATCTAGTATAATAATAAAATATTTAATTTTTTTACTAAATAAGTTACAATAAGTAACATAAACAAATAGGTAAGTACATATAGATAAGTGCAAACGCAAAAATTAATGCAACACATAAACTAATTTAGTTTGGCTATCCATCACCGGATGTCAATAGCCACAGTATAGGCTCCGAATGAGATGTTATCCATCATTTTATTTTATAACTTAATTTGTATGTTCAAAAATAGTTCCTTATGGGTCTCATGACTCTTATAAATTGCAATGCTTACGAATTATTTGTGTATAAAAGTATAGGAACAGTATACTGAGTTGTAGATATTATGTTTTAAATATTTTCATAAGTTTTAGTCACTTACGCGAAGTGAACCAAAGCTGGTGAGTATAAAAATCGATGCGCTATGTATGTAGAGAGACTGTCGGTTTCCAACTTAATCTAACCTCACCAACTATAACAGATGACCAAGCAGTACTTACGCACATATATCGGTTAGTTAGGTATAATTGTCTTCAGTACAGTTATTAGAATAATCATCCACCTCGGATAACGACTATTATCGTCAGATACGGTTACGTGCACCGTAGCAGTCCAGTACACACCTAATATCTCTACGGCCAATTTATCGAACGTGAATGAAGCTAGACATATTATTGTCATTGGCCTGACACAGTACAAGACAATTCTAACGTTGCACCCTTCGCTGCACCCCACGTGAAATCTCTCTCTCTGATAACTATCATTACGTTTTGTGAAGATCATACTCTCGTCGTCCCTAGTTTTAGTCGGTACGGTGTTGCCTCAACCTAGTGAGTCCTGTCAGTCTCTACCTTCTACCTTCTATCGCGGACCGATACCCCACTACCAAACGCAATCAGGTGTGGCCAGCCCATTAGTATTGCCATGCTATATTTAAAATTGTTTCGATCCGTACTAGATTTGATAATTTAATGATTCTATAAATTATTCTGAATTAAGACTTACGTCATTTAATAAAATCATGACCAATTATAACGGTAATAAATCAATAATGATACCAAAACACAACGTTATTTCACAAAATCATGGCCGATTATAACGGTAATAAAACAATAATAATACCGAATCACAACAGTTTACACAAAAACTTGAACCGATATAAACTCGTAATAACCGTGATTGTAACTAACTAGCTGGCGGTACCTGAACCACTGTATTACTATGTGGTCAAAGCGAGCATAAATTTACATAAGTTATCCGAATGAAATTCAGATTCCCGCAAGTATCATTTAATAAGTTGAGTTAAATTCACTGTGCGGCTTTGTCTAACTTCGCTGTAGCTGTTGTTTTAGTTATAATGGCCCTCTTAGTTGTGCAGGAACTGGCTAACTAAGCTGATGAAATCTGTTTTGTGAATAATTAAATCTTCAACAGCTCGACGAACATTCCAGCTACACTCAAATCAGTAAGATAGGAGGTTCGAAGGTTTCTATGTAATTTATTTTACAAGCGCTTTATGAAAAGCAAAACTGCGGAAAGTAGGTTTTTTTATGAGCCTTCTCTGTCTACCGTGAACAGAAAGCCTTAAAACAATTATTGAGATATATCTGCATACGCAGTAATATAATATATCTTCAGAAACGTATGTTGCATTCCATGATAAATAATTGTAATTCAGGTAACGATGAGGCTAGGTGGTGCGTGTCCATGTTAGACAACAGTCCCTTTAAAAAATAAGGTAATAGAATAGAATAGTTTTTTATTCAAACAAACTGCTTTCGAATCAATTGAATCTAACAGTAATATACAAAACACTGAGCGTTATTATTAAACTGCACAAAATAAATCAACAAGCACTTTTGCAAGCGCAATGAAGATAAACTCGCGGAATTAAGACAGAAGTAGTTCCCTCTTTTCATTCCAAACTAAATTTCAACCCGGAAAGATATACTCGTAGAACGGAGGACTTCAGCTCATATTTACATAATACGATTGCGTATAAACGATCAGGGATACTCAGGGTGTTCGTAATCGTATGCAATCGCCTCACGAAAGCTACGTTTGGAAAGTGGTCACGTAAAATTTTACGTTTGACTTCGGCTTTAGCTTAGCAGACAACTCTTCAAACCTAATCCAATCAGAAGCCGTGGCGCTGGGCAAGAATGACAATTGGATACGTAAAATCATACCGACGTAAGTTTAGACAATATACGGGTGTGATCTCAGGATAATTCAATGGGCGATGTAATGAGAAGATTCGTAGAGCAACCAGAGTAACCCTTAGCCGACATAGCTCAACAAATTGCGAAGCTGCCGAGGCAATGGATGGTGCACATAGCCCAAAGAAGCGAAAACACCAGCGTTAGGATACAAGGTGCTGGAATGGTAACTCACACTGGAACAGCAGCGTTGGGCAACAACAACTATACTAGGAGCTTCTGATCCTACACAAGAACATGATTTGTGGAAGTTCATGCGCGAAATCAGCAAAAGACGTCTACTAGTTGAAACGTCGAAAACGACAACTATATTATACTTAGTAATGATTCTATCTTACGAACTCTGGACGGACTTCGTTGTGATAGTGCAGTGTATGAATAAGCGTTAGGTATACATATATCATCATATATTAATGGTGTTAACATAGCGTCAAAATAAATGGCTGCTAATGGGTTTTATGAGATGGAACAACATTTAAAATCCCTCCATCCTGTATGCCATGCCAGCTGGACATAAATCTTTTGAGAAGCACACTCAGACACCCACTTCCCACCACCTTTCAAAAATCATCAGCTTAGTGAGCTGAATGAGCTGAATTCCCACTCTGCGTATACCAGAATGCGGTCTCTTCTCCAAAACACGACTGCTCCAGTTATCACTTTAGCTTGCTAATTCTTTTAGTTATCGTATGGATTTGCTCGGTGTGGATTTTATCAGAGAGACACACGAAATAGCCCGCTCCATTTTCCGCTGAACCACTTGAATTTGTGATGGAGGCCAGCTGTCATTTGAAAGACAGACTTTTTTATACGATTACGTACGTTACTACCTATTTAAGAGAGTACAAAGGTACTCCATAGCAGTAGTAAATAATGTAGAGCCCGGCAGGTCAAACACGTAGTATCTGTAAATAAAACAAGACAAGCCTTTAATACTTATTATTTACGATTCCTAATTAGTGGACGACATGGAAACTACCTGGAGGAGCACCGGAGCACCGCTGCCGCCTGCTATGGACTCGTCTTGAATATTTAGCACTTGTTGGCCAATAATTTAGCATAAGTTCCTGCACCAGCACTTAGCATCCATAAACAGATATTTATCACATTTAAATTATTATTTAAAACTAATAATTTAAATGCCGATTTTCAGATCTGTAACTTTAAAAACTTCATACAAACTTTCTACTCCCATTTTACTCCCTTAGGGGAGGATTTTAGGGATATTAAATAGCCTATAACCTTCCCCAAAACTTGTACTACCAAATGCAAAAAGAATTTTTCAAATCCGACAGGTACTTTCAAAGATTAGCGCGTTCAAACAAACAAACTCATCCGCTTTATTATATTAGTATAGATATAGATTATTATATTAGTATAGAAGTATAGATTAGTATTTAGTTTTACAAACTATTAAAATTATTGCTGTATTTTATAGTATGGGCATGACAAGAAACGACGAAACTGACGATCGCCCAATAATGGAATATAAAGATTAAAGATGTATGGAAAAAAAGTACTTTATAGGTACCTACTAACCCAAAGTGATTGCTCTAAGGGACCTGTTCGAGATTTTTCTCTATTAATTACAAAAGTACCTACTTACCTGATAAAGCAAATAAGATGGCGATAATATCTGAGAGTAACACAGAGTAACATCTCGATGTATCCATATATAAAAAAAAACTTTTTCTGAAGTCAGTCAAAAAGTTTCAAGTTTCCAAATGAACGATCTCGCTTGAGTTGGAGCAGTTAAGCGATCTCCGGCGTATTAATAAAACGATTAAACGAATTCCTGTAATCTGAATGCGACGGCGGCAGATGGCCACAATCCCCGAACTTTGATGACGGACGGCTGCATCTCTGCATCAAACGTCACGACGATTAGAGCTTTTTGCCACTTTTATTGGTAGATATAAATGTCTAGAGATGAAAATATAATTTACATCTTCTTTAGCCTAGCATGTTCCCTGCATTATAACCAGAGTCATACTTATTATTCTAACTTCTTAGCCTATATTGTTTCGAAGTTTCGAACTACGGAGAAAATGTAAAGGCCAAAGAACTTTCTAATATGACTACTCAAATATATACAAATTGCAACAAACTGCAAAATTAAATCGTCTCAGTATAATATTATGAAAAATATTAATATTTCCAAATTAGAGATTTATACTGGTAGGTACAATCCTATGTTATAATCTTATGTAACTTAAAATGAAGGTATAGCTGGTGTACAATCACTATCACTACATAGTATAAAACAAAGTCGCTTTCTCTGTCCCTATGTCCCTATGTATGCTTAAATCTTTAAAACTACGCAACGGATTTTGATCACTTTTGATGCGGTTTTTTTTAATAGATAGAGTGATTCAAGAGGAAGGTTTTTAAGTAGAAAAATTGGACCCGGTAGGTGGCACTAATAGCGGGCAGGACGACGTCTGCCGGGTCCGCTAGTTTACATATAAGACAAATGTATAGAATGTAATGTACTGAAAGTATAGACAGTAGGTATATATGATGGTAAATCAGATATTTTAGCAATTAAAATTCCAAATTATTTGCAACTTCGACTGCATTGATATAGGCATACAGCTAACGAACGACGTCAATCGACGCCCGTCGTTTGATGAGTCGTCAAAATTACTTCCTATGTTGTTAAGTGCAGGAAATTGTGACTCCTCCATCGACACACCTATTAAATGGGAACTTTCCCATTTTGTATACCTCCGTGTATATGTACTTGCCTACCTCAATTTATGAACCATTAACGAAAAATGTACCTATGTGTTAAACCGTATGTTATTAGGTATGTAAGTGATTATTTTTCATCGGTTGTGTAGAATTTTAATATCTAGGACTAACAATAACAAAACATATCTGACTTTTCTGTTTTTGCCATTAATTTACTTTCATTCGGTACCCACTGATGAGCTGTCTTTCTCTTGTTTAAATTATAGCTCACACTTGAAAAAAGTGATGTCGATTAAATTACTCCTAACCATTAAGTATAATAATTTCCACATTTAAATGACCGTGCCCAATTGAAATTTTTAGGTATACCTATAGGTTTTATAGGTTATCGAAAATAACATGCGTCCCGTCAATGACACCAACAAATAAAATATGTTGTAAATGTATAAATCAAAGCGGCGCGGCGTGGCGCTTCAAGCAATACCGCAACAGCTGTGAGCTGTGAGGTAATGGCGCCGACACTTACGCGATGCGATTACGACCACCTAAACATTCATTACAAGTAATGTCCGTCATTTATCTGCCTTAATCACTGTATATCGCCCTTCTGCCGCCATTTAAAGAATCATCCACCAGAACTAACTTTGACTGTACAATTTGCATACACGTATATAGTTCGTTCGGTAACTTAGTGTCGGTACAGGCGCAGGTGCTCTTAGTATTCTGCTTTTATTTTTATTACTTTTTTTCTGTTTGTAATTTTTTTTTTATTCTAACAGAATCTCCGAATAGTCTGCTAATCAGCACTTGGCCAGCGTGGTAGACTATGGTTAAAATCCTTCTCATTTTGAGAGAAGACCCGTGTTCATGATAATATTATATTTTATATTTATGGTTATATTGTAATAAAATACGAATATACAAAAATATAAAAAGGAAAGAGAATTGTAATAAAAAAATATGAGTAGGTATAAAACGCAGAAACCCCTTGTGCCTGTACAGCCCGCGCGGCATGCTTTGAAGTCACGGCGGTGTCTTTGGCAATACACCGCACGGCGGAGGCGGCAAGACACAAAAGGCGACCGTAAGAAAACGAACAGACTTATACTTAGGTAAGTATTTACGTTTTAAAAAAAATATCCCCCTGAACATTGCCTCAAAATTAAAATTTAAGATCTTCTAACATTTTATTTATCGCGTTTTTTGGCATTTAATATTTCAACAAATATCAAAAATATCCTTAAGAGCGTTGACGCACGGACCCGCTTCGCAAGTTTAGGCATTTACCTGGGATTCTTTGTTTACGTGAATGAACGGGCTGCTCCAAATGCAGTGTAGTGTAACAAACCGTTTTGATCTTTTTACCATTTTCAAACGGGCTATTATTTTTTTCAATATTCTTAGGCACCTATACCTAAGTTTTTAGTTCGTAGATTTTAAATTTTATAAAGCAGGCATAATTAATGTATAATGCTTGAAAAAGACCTTATAGAGTAGACCAGTACATAAAAATTATAATTGGAGAATATAGTACAGCTTCTGATATTGATTTTTATATGCCTACTCGTGTAAGGGTAAGATAGTGAAGAAAAATGCAGATTCATTCAAAATCAAAATTAAAAAAAAATTAATAAAAGTAATTTTTTTTGTTTTCGCACCCAACCTAACGTAAAAATAAAACAGAGAGCAATAAAAGAGATAAGCACCTGCAACGCTAAAGCAGTTTTTATCACACTGACAATAGCCATCAAGGGTCGATTGCAATAAAAAGAAAATTCCTGTTCGAAAATATAAATAAAATTATCAAATAAAGTTGCTCAAACGATGACCACGTGCAAATGATAGTTAGTATCTAATCTCTTGCAGGTGTTGTGCTAGTGTAATCCATTTACTACAATAACAATAGAAAATTATTGCACGGGTAAAAAATTATCAGCCATTTTATAAAACAATACAAAAATAACTTTGTGTTATTGCGATAAATTGTGCCCAACAACCTAGGTATTGTGCCCAACATAGGTGTATGAACACCTATGGTGTGCATACCTAGAAAACATGCTGTTTCTAAAGTTTTTTTTCATCAAAAAGTCTAAAATAACCAATGTCCATGACTGCGATACTAAATTTCGTCCAAATCGGTAAAAAGAATAGGCCGTGAAAACTATCAGACTGAGAGACACACTTTCATATTTATAATATTAGTATGGATTATTTAAATAAAAAAATTATACTCTACTAGCTTTTGCCCGCGGCTTCGCCCGCGTGAATTTGGGTTTTTCACAAATCCCGAGGGAATCATGGATTTCCTGTTCCCGTTCTCGCTCCCTTTTCCAACATTTATACCTACTTTCAAGAAAGTTTGCCTATATCAGCCCGCGATGTTGATTTTGATGTAATTTCCCGATTTTAAATTTTAATAGTTACCGGACGATAGTTTTTGTATACGATAGCTATTTTCTAGTTCATTTTCCACATAATATTATGTAAGTATATGTTGGCCGAGAGTTCGTCAGCGTGGATTTAGGTTTTTAAAAATCCTGTGGGAACTATGTCAATTTTCGAGACGCAAGCTACCTCTGTACCTACCAAATTTTGTATAAATCGGTTAAACGGACGGACCTTTAAGAATTCCGTGAGAACTCTTTAATTTTCCGAGATAAAAAGTATCCTATATCCGTCCCCAGGATGTAAGCTAACTCTGACAGACAGACACACTGTCGCATTTATAATATTATATAGTATGGATTACTGATTTACAACTATAATCCTCAACTATAACTATAATATAAAATATTACAATTATTAAAAATACGTAAAAAGTTTTAATCTATCTGTAAAAAAAAATAGCGAGCATTAAAAATATCTAGTATTGAATAGTGACAGTCGCACTACAATTTTACGTATATTCCATGTAATCCAATAAGAATTGCCGAGACAAAAAGCGTTACGTCCGTTCGCGGAGAAGCCTCGGCTCATACTAGTTTGCTAGTTCCATTTCCTACTGCCTCATTCTGCGTTTTGGTGTATGTTTCTAAGTTATATTTTGGAAACAAATAGTAATTAATTTTAGATTTTTTTTTACTTATATTATTGCTAATATGTTTTACTTTTATATGTACTTAATTTTACTTATAAATGGCGAAAATTAATCTACTAAAATGACGGTTTTATATGTCTATAATTTACTGAAATTAAAATTCCTTTGCTTGGATTTTTATGATGTAAAAAACGCCAAATTAAAAAATGTTTTCTTCCATGTCTTTAGTTTAGGGCATTTCCTTTCATAAATATATCTTTGTGTGTGAATTGAACAAGTAACTTTTGACGTAGTGAACGTCAAAGATTCCACGATTCCCAAAATTCAAAAATAGGCTTTTGGTATTTTGGCAATAAGACAAAAACTATCAATAAATTGCAAAATATTGTCTTCCAATTCCCTAGAACACAAAATTCTCAACAATGTAGTATAAATAAGTTTTCAAGTAAATGCATAAATGAACAACATATGAAGGGTCAAAATAGCTTAAAAATGAGCTAAAACGGCGCAGAACGCATCAACGCTCTTAAGAGCTTAAGAACTAAAAGGATACTTTAGTAGGTAGGTTAGATTAGGTTAGGTCGGTCGTTGTTCATTGTTGTTATTAGACACAACATTAGTATGACCACAGAAACGTGCTAGTAGGTATCTAAATGTGATAAAAGATCGTGCTATAGGTTTTTAGATAACTAGATAGTGTATAAAAAATAGTAGTTTCTGCGAAATATTAGGCAGATAGCGAATAAATTAAACACATTATAATTTCCAATTTTAAAAATAATAAGTCGACAGTAATATAAAACTATGCCGATTTGTTAGGAATTCGCAGTTATAACCCACTCGTAAATCGCGTAATGTTTTACACTTTAATCAAGCCGGAGCAATTAGGCAAGACAAATAGTTAGCTCATCTGCATCTATACGAGTCGGAGCCACCGCTAACAACGCATCGATATTTCACCTTTACGTCTCTGCGAGGTGTACGCCGTAATAAAGCCTTTGTATACTTTGACTGAAATACGACTCGCTTATTGCTTACCTAGCTACCACAAAATGTAGGTAGATTATTATCTCTGCCGTAACAGTTGGTGCAAATTATGCCCTACACTTGTAATTTATATCAACATACATATATTGCCATTTCCAAAAACTATCTATTTAATAATATAAACAGCTCTCATTCCCAAGGGATTCTTTTCCGGAATGAAGAGAACCTATACCTATCCCATGTCCGTCATCAGAATACAAGCTGTCTCTGTGCCAAGTGTCAGCTCAACCTGATAAACGATATGCGAACGCATAAAGGATGTCGTTCCCGGGGAACTCTTTTTTGTGATGGTATTGATAAGTATCCTATGTCCATCTCTAGGATACAAACTATCTCTGATATACCAAGTGTCAGCTCAACCTGATAAACGATATGCGAACGCATAAAGGATGTCTTTCCCGGGGAACTCTTTTTTGTGATGATAAGTATCCTATGTGCATCTTCAGGATACAAACTATCTCTGATACCAAGTTTTGGCTCAACCTGATAAGCGATACTTACGCGAACATAAAAGACACCGTTCTTTCTTTTGGCATGAAAAGTGTCCTACTACTACGGGAGGTCGATGACCAATTGAAAAAGTTATTTTATACCGACTGGAAATTTTAACAATAATAGTTCAGACCTAAACCATCACAGCTCCGAACGTCAGCTGCCGCACCAGTGGTGGAGTTAAGAGTGAGAGCATGTGAAAGTGCTTGAAAATCAAAGCGCTCCGAGTGATTTTATCCCGGACAAAAATGGTCTTAAATCATTGTTTCGATCATTTTTGATACAGAAACAATCGTCAGCTGCAACGCCGAGGGTGGGTTATACGTCCGCTACGCGCATGAAGTGCATTAAAATTTTAGCAAATAAAGTTATTTTATACCTTATGAAATTTATGCAGCAGAATTTTCACACTTTTAAAATAATAAAGAAAATCGTCAGCTGCACTTCTGGTGGGGGAAAGACCGTCAGTCAGCGTGATAAACATTTTACGCGCTCAGTGCATTTAGCCTAGTAAATCTAGGTAAAATATCCTATAGTTTTAAAAATTGGCCAAATGTATTCTTTGGGCCTTCCTCTTGAATATATCCAAAAACCCTATAAGGGGGCTGCGTAACCAGGCGCCATTTTTAATTTTGTCCCTTTTTTCGGTTTTTTTCTCATATCACGAAAATCTCTACAAATAGCATTATAATTACTTCTAACAAAAGTTTTTCTATATAATTTGCCACAAATGTGGTCTCTTGCATTTTTACTCTAAGTTTATTATTTTAGGAGATATTGGGTGTTTAAGGGTATTTTAGGTCCCTTTTTCGTTTTTTTTTTTGCTCATATCTCGAAAATCTCTACGAATAGCATTATAATTACGTCTGACGAAAGTTTTTGTATAAAATTTTCTACAAATTTGGTTCCATTCATTTTGACTCTAAGTTTATTACTTTAAGAGCTATAGGGTATTTAAGTTAATATTTGAGGTCCTTTTTTTGGTTGTATGCTCATATCTCGAAAATCTCTACGAATAGCATTATACTTACTTCTGAAAAAAGTTTTTACATAAAATTTTGCACAAATTTGGTTTTGTTCATTTTTACGCTAAGCTTACTACTTTAGGAGTTATAGGGTGTTTAAGTTAATATTTGAGGTCCCCTTTTCAGTTTTTTGCTCATATCTCGAAAACCTTTACGAATAACATTTTAATTACTTCTGACAAAAGTTTTAACATAAAATTTTCTACAAATTTGGTCGTGTTCATTTTTACGCTAAGCGGAAAATGTTTCTTCTTTTATTTTATTTTTTCGTCAATTTTCCAATATTTTTAATAGCTATTCTGCTATTCGGGACGGAGACAAATACAAAAAATCAATGACCATGAAAATCGCTCCAGAGTCCAGCCGTTCTCGACTTAAAGTGTTCGAACTAACACGACTTTGTTTTACATAATTAGAAGATAGAAGATTTATGATGTCCAATATTTAAAGTTCACATATTTTAGATAGTAAGTACATAATAATAATTACTGTAACACATTTCTCTATCACAAAAGTAGGTATTTATTTTTGTAAATCAATTTCTTAAATCCCGCTTTTATAACCTCATGTTGTACAGCAGCAACAGTTTATATAAAAACTTGTTAAAATACATAATATTCTTAATAATATAAGGTGAAATCCCTATTTTAATCAATGCTTTAAAGTCTATTAATATTCGACGTGAAAGCGCCAACCAACTCTCAATTTGAAAAGACTTTCCTGAAAGTGCGAGTGCAGTAAAACAACTTTTGAGCCTTATTTTCTCGTTCCGAAATTGCAGTGGTTTAAGCGAGATTTCATTTGTATGGAAGCCGGTATAATCTGGAATAATACCGCAGTAGCGGCGCAGGCCGTCAAAGACGCCACTCGTCCGCGCCGCAGTTCCCGCCTGTAATGAGTTTTTTTTAAATGCGCAACACATTCACACACCATGTCGAGTTGCGCTAAATTTAACTTGCAATTCAAAGGACCAAGCTATACGACGAGAAAGAATCCAATGTATTTTTTATCGACATTAAATTATAAGAATAATAAGCTAGCGATAAAGCGAAAAATGTAATCTGCTTTTATCTTTGAGAAATTTACTGTAGCTAGAGACTTCCAAGCCAGTGTAAGGGATGAAATCCAGTTGAAGCCGTCTTGATTACAGCGACCCGTGCGCTGCTCGACGGTTCAGAATTGGACGGATTATGAGGAATTTAAAGTGCGATGACGATTTGAATATGAACACCAGCAGCGTTTTTAAATTAAATGGAATTGCACCCATATAAGAAGCATTCTCGGCTAAATTGTACCGTCTTTTATACTGGGATATTCTTTGTTGTATAATAAGCTAATTCATTTGAAGAGTTTCGGCGAGATGAACATTATTGCATACGTTCATATTATTTACTAGCCGACCCCCGCGACTTCGTCCGCCTGGATATAGGTTTTATATAGGATCGGATTGGATCCCATAATCCTTTTTTGTACCTAAACTAAATGTAGCCTAAGTTATTCCTTATAACATCACCAGAAAGTTCCATCAAAATCGATCCAGCCATTTCGGAAATTAGCTGGAACAAATAGATAGATCGACAAACATAAATTTAAACGCACACCAGTTTAAAATAAGCCGTTCAAAGATCCGGGTCCCAAGTTATTTGAACCCAATAAATGCCTGTCAATTCTGAACTAAAAAACCTATGACCTTGAAATATTTATGGAACAATATATAAAGTACTATCTTTCTAACAAAAAAAGAATGAGTAAAATCGAACAACGCGTTAATGAATTACAGCTAAATACACGTTTCAACTTTCATCCCCTCTCCCAAGGGAACCGTGCTGAATTTCGGGATAAAAAGTATCCTATAACCTACCTCGGAGTATAAACTCAAATCGTACCAAGTTTCATTTGAATCCATTCAGTAGTTTCGGCGTGATGCGCGGCCAAGATACAGACAGACAGACAGACAGACAGACAGACAGACAGACAGACAGACAAAAATGAAAAAAATTGCAGTTTTGGCTTCAGTATCGATTATAGAGTGCCCTCCAATAAAAATTTTCAAAATATCTTCAATGTACAGAATTGGATTTGTTACAGTTTTATTATATTATAGATTTTTTGTCAAAATTTGAAGGGTTAATGAGCACGTTTTCGTAATGAGGTTCCTTTGTAAAAAAAATCTTTTGTTTCGTTGAAAACAGCGTGATAATATTTTGCTATACCTAAGCGTAACGATGTCATATTATAACGAGGCGAAGGAGGCGCAGCTGTAAGCGCGAGCTGAGGGTGGAACGCAGTGACTGCGAGCCAGCGAAAACGGAAGGAAAGCGTCGCTAATTACTCGCGCCGCCTGAAGCGAAGCCTGTTCGCATCCTCCTGCGAGGGAGGCCCGGCGACCCCATGAACGCTCTATCATATATGGTGTGGTACCTATGTATATTCTTTGTATCATTTTTCTTACCTTACTTAATGCTTACTTGCAACATAGTCAACTTATACCACACTATACCGCGACTACTAAAATACGTTTTTCTCTTTTTAGTGACGAGTTCTAGGTATTTACTTTTCGCAACTTACCTACCACGAATTTTGAATAATTTTTTAACACGTTCACTTTTTTCCTTTTTTCACTATGTCGTTTCATCTTCCAAGTATTATATTATATGTGCGATATTTTGTTTTGATATTATTTCTGTTGAACAAGTTTTTTATACTTTTAATAAATTCTAAGAGTTTACGAAGGCACCTATTTTATACTATTCATAAATTATATTATTCACAACTAGCCGACCCCCGCGACTTCGTTCGCCTGGATATAGGTTTTTATATAGAATCAGATCGGACCCCATAATTCTTTTTTGTACCTAAACTAAATGTATCCTAAGTTACTCCTTAACATCACCTATCTGCCATTGAAAGTTCCATCAAAATCGATCCAGCCGTTTCGGAGATTAGCTGGAACAAATAGACAGGCCGACAAACATAAATTTAAACGCACGCCAGTTTAAAATAAGCCGTACGTACAAACATCCGCGTCCCAAGTTATTGGAACCCACTAAATGCCTGTCATTTCTGAACTAAAAAACCTATGACCTTGAAATATTTACGGGACAATATATGTATAAAGTACTACCTTTCTAACAAAAAAAGAATGAGTGAAATCGAACAACGCGTTAATGAATTACAGCTAAATACACGTTTTAACTTTCATCCCTTCTCCCAAGGGAACCATGTTGAGTTTCGGGATAAAAAGTATCCTATAACCTACCTCGGAGTATAAACTCAAATCGTACCAAGTTTCATTCGAATCCATTCAGTAGTTTCGGCGTGATGCGCGGCCAAGATACAGACAGACAGACAGACAGACAGACAGACAGACAGACAGACAGACAGACAAAAATGAAATAAATTGCAGTTTTGGCTTCAGTATCGATTATAGAGTGCCCTCCAATAAAAAAATTCAAAATATCTTCAATGTACAGAATTGGATCTGTTACAGTTTTATTATATTATAGATATGTCACTGTCTATAGAAAGCGTTGCCCACTTCACATAATACACACAACCTATCGCGCCGCATAAAACTGTAGCCGTAATTCAGTAATTGGAAGGTTTTACAGAGTAGGCTGTACAAAGAGCCTACAAAAGGGCGAGGAGCGCGAAACGCCGCCGCGCGCCGCGAGGCAAGCCATTCATAATATTGTAATAACGGCTTCCACCAGCAGTTATTCCGTGCTTAAACGTTTTACTGCGGTCATTATCTACCCGCTGAAAGGATATGCAGGCGATAAATTGCGGAGTGTTACCTAAGTACATACGTACAACACTTATCTCGAGATCTACGCCAGCGTCTTATAACGGAAATAATTTATTAGTGTAATTGATATTATGACACAGTCTCGAGTATTGCATGATACTTCATATTTTACCTTAGTTAAGTATCTGCTTCAATACGCTTCTTTTATTTATTTATATGTAATAAATATTATATTTATTAATTATTTACATATAAAATAAATTTATATGTAAATAATAATATGTAACAAATTTTGTAAGATAAATTATGACCACGAAAAAAATGTTTGCTCGCTTTGCTATGCTTTTGAAAAAAATGTGTAACGTTAGGTAGCTGATTTCATTAGTGCATAACGTATTTGCTCGATCTTTATCGGTTTATCTAACTGATATCTCAATGCGAACATAAAGGGGGCGCGCCTTCCTTTAGCAATAAAGAGACCATTTAATCGAAGCTTATCTGCCCGGAAGCATTCATTAGATGATTGCACCATTACCTACTACTGGACTCTTTTCTGCCAACTCCGCCCGGTTGGGGTAATGCCATTGAGTAGATATGAAAATCCTTTCAAGAATATATGCTAGAGGATGTTTCTTTTTAAATACTTATTAACGTTATTTTTTTCCATGACATTTTAATTATAGGTAATTGTAATCTACGGTGTACATTATTTATTCGAATATGGTAAGTTGTCACTAAATATTCTGAATTTATATTTATATTATGCACTTAATAAATTTTCAAAAAAAAAAGATTATAGTTACCCACTGTAAAACTTTTTTGACACATTATCATCATTTGAAATGGTACAGATTAACAATACCTTTGAAAATTTATTAAGTACAATGTTAATAAAAGTAGGTATATTCTAATTTGGTATGAAAGAAAAAAAATATGTGTCTTTAATGAAACTCATAAGTTAAAAACTATCTGTGTAGGTTATTTTATTATGAATGATGAAGATGTAACATTAAAATCACTAAATAAATCACAGAATACCTACTATCATAACTAACTTTTTTTATTATACTTATAATAATTATAAATACAAAAATGAACTGGATTAAATTTTTTTTAATTTTACTTAGTTACCTAGTTTTACATAGGTACCTAATTAATCGAATATGAGCGTAAAACGTTCAGATAAACGTTTGTTAGAGCTAAAGTAACCTACTCACATAAATGAGAAAGAAATGAAACACGCGTTTAACACCCATTGGGTGTAGTCCTAAATCAACACGCGGGAGTAGCATGCCTCCGTAAATGCTACTGTAAATAATCTCACGTGAATAAATACAGAAAACACTCGAATATAATCATTGTGTTTCCGCTTCAGTGGGAATCGTTATTTATCATATAAAGTTTAATTATTGTGACATTAAACTTTATAAAATATTTATAAAATTATACATAATATTATGTATCTACATTTGTATAAGTTCGAGTTAAGTTAGGTATATAGATACCTTTTTATTATTGCTATACGTCATTTTATTTGTAATTGTAATATTAAAATAACATCTTGACTTTATTTATTTTTAAAGAATATTTACCATGCTAATTAGAACTAATATTCCTCTTTACTCTAGATATAAATGAAGCGTAAAGCGTGTTTATGTAAGGAGTGGATATATATACAATTATACAATACAATATAACACATATATATGTATACAATACAATACTACAACGGGTAGGGTTTGAATCGTTGACTTTCAGATTTCAATACGCTCCTTCGGTTGTACTATTGAGGCTTTACTCAATTTGGCAATTCCACTCCACTCCACTAGAGCCTTTTTTTACATCCCACTGCTGGGCACAGGCCTCCTCTCTCATAGGACAGAGGGATTTAGAGCTTAGACCCGCCACGCTGCTCCAATGCGGGTTGGCGGGCTTTAACGACTATTATCACATGATAGTGATAATAACCGGAACCGACTGCTCAACGTGCTCTCCGAGGCACGGAGGTGAAACGCCGCCAACTACCAACTCCGGACTGGCACTGAGAATTTCTTGACAGAAAAACCCAGTACCTAACAATTATTTGCCCGACCTGGGGAATCGAACCCCGTACCTCGTGATCTGCGATCCCGGACGTCGAATATGCTAACCACTAGACCAACGAGGCAGTTTCGAGCCCTACATTATGTAAAATAAAATTGATATATTGATAACAGCAACATAAGGTGAACTCAAAAATTGGTGCATAGCGGAGTCACGGCACCGCGGTGCGCGGCCGGCAGGTGGCTCAAATTACCGCATTTGTTACACGTTTACACGAAACTGTATCAATATTTCATGCGGATTTACACCACCCATCGCGCCGCTTGCATTTTGCTGTCCTAAAAATACGCAACTCGACAATTGCATTCGTATTCCTGTTTAATAAGCGAATAACTACCTATGTTTTTGTGGATAATACAAATTCTCATTCAGCTAGTCTGCCGGCTCAATTTGATTTTATCTCTCGATTGAACTAGTAAAGCTACGATAACCTAAGTCGGTAACTAGATGAGTTTAGCTTAGGAGGTCTGAATTTGTCCTTTATCTATTAGTTATACTTCTTTTTTTTACACCTGAATTTCCATGTGGTTATTACAAATCTCATGGGAACTCAGTGAATCGAATTCTCTAAAAAGTAGCCTATGTCAGCCCGAGATGCAAGCAATATTTTTATCAAATTCCGTTAGTTTTAATGGTGGTTAAATTGCTGGTACTATACTTATAATATCAACAGATTTTTCTACGCATAAACCCTAAATGTACCCGGGATAAAAAATTCTTTCCTAGTAAAAAAATATTGTATGATTCTCCACCTGTTTGTGAAATCTCATCTCAATCTCATCAAAATCGGTTTTGCTGTTCCAAAGATTATTCCGGACAAACAAACAGATAGACAGATAGGCAAAAACTTTAAAAACGCGTGTTTGGATTATGCTTTCATTCTAATAACAATCAAATGAGCTTTATAAGTGGCAGCTATTCCGACACAGACAGACACATTAATTTTCAAATATTTGTATCACGAGTACCTACTCACGGAGTACTCCTTTACACTCCCTTACTGAGAATTACCTACTCAGAAATAAATCCAAAAGCTTTCGCAGTTATTTTCTGTAAGTGGGAACCAAACTCTTATTACCTCACTGAATCCCCACAATGACAACTCACTCAAACGCAAACGCGAACTACTCGTATTTCCATAAGAAAGGCATCGCGAAAGTTTTTCAATTTTAAAGTGACGCAGGTATGATGTGAAACTTTAGCTTGGAACGCACCATTTCTGCGGAGTGACCAGGATCTACGTACATATTCGAAATAACGATATGACTAGATTTATATTAACAAAAAAAAAAATAAACACAACGTAGGAACCGTGATTAGTTATATGAGAGGAAAAATTTAAAAATAAAATAAAAAGAGGTTGAGGGACACATTGTGCATGTTAATATATATATATATATATATGTTGTACATTTACATTTACTTTATGTATAGGGGGAGAAGAAATAAGCTGTATGTCTAATAAATGTACAATTATACGGTTTTCAAAGAGGATATTGCAGATAACGAGATATTACTCCTTGCTTATTTCTTGAACTTAATAAATTTTAACTCAGAGAATTCATATACCCACATGTGTTAGCAGTTTTGCATCAGTATAACACTATTATTTAAAATACGGCTTGGCGTCTTACGAAAGTTGCACAAATACAAAACAAAACAAAAAAAAAATGGCTCCAGGTAGGAAGGGACGTAAAACGAAACAAGTAGGTACGAGTCAGGGCGACGTTAATACAATAGAATTGGGTGAGCAAACGGCAACCTTAGGGAATGCGACTTTAGAGTTGATTTTGAAAAAGATTAATGAGTTCGAAGTAAAATTACAACAGCTAAATTCAAACGCTAGTTCGAACGAAAATGCAAGTGTCTCTTCGCACGAGACGACGGTAATAAACGAAAGTGAGAGGGTTGATAGGCAAGAATCTAATCTCGAAACCGCGAGTTCGAGTACAGCGCTTTCCGATACTCGAAATTTATATGTCATACAACCATCGGTGACTAAACCAAATTTCGACGGGAAACCACTCACTAATCCTATCTCTTTCCTAAAACGATTAAAGAAATATATAAAGGCAGTCAATGGGTCAGATCGCGAAATCGACATATCGTTGGGATGCATTTCTGGAAGTGCCAGAAAGGTCATGGAATTATATTCCAAGGGTTGGGTCACGTTCGCCGACTTCGAGGCTGATTTTAGACGAAACTATTGGACCGAGCAGATTCAGGAATCTATAAGATATAGATTGATTAATGCGGTATATTCAAGCGATTCCGGAATGACGATGTCTGAGCATTTCGCCGAACAGGCCGAATCAATGCAGTCTCTAACTATCGCATTTAGCGAGCGAGATTTAGTGAATTCTATTATGCGACATTATACGATAGATATACAGCGATTATGGTTTACTAGAACAGAGGAAGTTAACATCATGAACGGGGCAAAATTTCTTAGAAATATAGAGCAAAATATAGTTGAGAAACATAGGGCGGTTGCGAGAGGTAGTGGTAGCGGAAGTTACAGAGGTAGGAGATACAATGAATATCCGTCGAGGCGTACTATTGTTGCGACAATGTCAACAAATAATTGGAGGGCTAGAGGGAACTCGACGAGAGGGCGGGGTTATCGTCGGTTGAGTTCTAGGACAAACTTTAACAGACCTACAGTACCCGAAACTAAACAGGTCAGACCAGCTATTACATTTGTGAAGGAGGGCGAAGGCCCTACTTTGTCTAAACATGTGGGGGAGGGACCTTCAAAAAACTAGGTCTCCCCACACAAACGAGGTCAAATCAGTCAATGTTGTGTAGTAAGGGGAACAGAAAGACCTCCGAATACGGGAAGGCAGGTATTATCTATAGGATCTTAACTAATAGTGGATGGAAACCGGGACAGAGTCTAGGTATCGGTGAGAGGGGTCTCAAGAGGTTATTAAGGGGCAAAGCAAATGGCGACGAGTCTAGTTGTCAATGGGAAATTGGGAGTATGGGAATCTTATTGGAAAATCAGTTCGATAATGTAGCAGAATGCAACGAGATAGGCATTTCGTGTGAAACATGTGCGAGGAGAGATTTGAACGTGTATACGATGTTTCATGAATTAGATGAACAAGTTGACGTAGGTATTGATTATTCCTTACCTAGGTTACCTGAAGTATGTGTGAGATTGTACGGAAGAAGTATAAATGCTCTTATAGATACAGGGAGTCAAATTAGCGGGATAACTAGGGAATTATACGATTCTATCCTAAAGGAGAATAGAACATTGCCAGAAATCGCTATTCCAGCAATTCAGATACAAGGAGCATTCGGTTCTCGGAGTGAGAGCACAAATAGATTGGTATTAATAGAGTTTCAATTAGGTAGTACTTTAGTTGAAGCACCTGTACTAATTATGCGGCGTTTACCTAGGTCATTGATACTAGGATACGATTGGCTAGAACGAGTGAAAGGGATAGTAAACTGTAGTGGTAAACACACTTTGACTATCGAACATATGGGAGTTAGAGCTTGTGTTAGACTGAACTCAGATTGCAGAATCGAAAGGTTAGGGGGAGAGACGAATGCAGCCACTATTAATTTGATATTAAACCAAAACTCTAGGACAGTAGGGCAGAGTGTATTAAGTAAAGAATCAGATAGTGAGAAAGTTAAGGAATTCCAATTAGACAATTCGAACTTAAGTAGTAAACAAAAGGAATTATTATTACCTGTGCTAAACAAGCATTGTAAGGTATTTACGGAAGGGTTAGGCTTGACTAACGAGTACGAACACGTTATTGAGCTAGTAGACGAAACTCCTTTCGTAAAACACAGTTATCCGGTACCTTTAGCATATAGAGAACAGGTTAAGGACGAATTAAGAGAGTTAGAGAAATTAGGCGTGATCAGACAAGAGATTACTCCATACTGCAGCCCGCTCACGTTCACTAAGAAACGAGATGGGTCAATAAGACTCTTATTAGACGCACGCGAACTAAATAAAAAGATGTTAGGCGACGCAGGGTCACCGCCACTCACCTCTGAGATTTTACAATCCTTCCATGGAGTAAATTATATCAGTTTAATTGATTTGAACAATGCCTATTTTCAAATACCTTTGCATAAAGATTCTAGGAAATATACGGGGTTCTCGTTCATGGGAAGAACGTATACTTACCGTGTTTTACCTCAAGGATTAAAGACTTCGGTAGCAGGTTTCTCAAGGGCCATGGATTATATTTTAAAAGAAGTACGTGAATTCTGCGTAAACTATCTAGATGACATTGTCATATTCACCACAGGGGACATGAGACTACATTTAGAACATTTAGATCGGGTATTAGAAAGCTTAGAAACCGCAGGTTTAACCGGGAGATTGGAGAAGTGCCGATTCTTATGTGTAGAAGTAAAATTGTTAGGGCACATAGTGAATACAAACGGGGTGCGTATGGATCCTGAACGGGTAGAGGCCATTTTAGACTTCCCCATACCTCGAACTATAAAACAATTACGAGGGTTTCTGGGGTTAATAAATTATTTTAGAAAGTTTATCTCGAAATATAGCGAGGAGGTTAGGCCATTGTACGACCTATTAAAACAAAATACAAAATGGTCATGGACACAAGAAATTAACGATTGTTTTGAAAGAGTCATGAAATTATTTATAGACACAATACTCCTCGTACACCCAGACCCGAAGGGAACTTATTATTTACAAACGGATAGTAGTAATCTAGGAATTTCAGGGTATGTCTACCAACTGAATGATGTAGGTGAGGAACAAATACTAGGGTTCTGTAGTAAAGCATTGACAGAGACGGAACGTAAGTGGACTGTTACTGAACAAGAGTTGTGGGCAATCATCTTCAGTTTATCAAAGTTCGAAACGTACTTGAGAGGAGCACGTTTAGTTATAAGGACTGATCATAAGAGTCTGATATTCTTGCAGACATGTAAATTATTGAGCGCTAGAATGATACGTTGGGTACACTATATAGGGCAATTTAACTATACAGTTGAGCATGTGAAAGGTAAACTAAACACTGTAGCGGACGTGTTGTCCCGACATATAAAGGGAACCACCGATGTATTGACTAACAAGGCAACGGGGCCTGAGATGAATCTATTCAAAACATCATTAGGACGATTAGTACGGGAGCGATGGGGAGAGATAGGTAGTTATGAAAAACGCGACCGGATCGCCAGCGAAATAATTAGACGCATACAAACAACAGGTACGCCAGAATCAAAGTACTATGTACTTAGAGGGGAGATTCTTTATAGAACAGACAAGAAAGGGGATACGTTAAAGTTATATGTCCCCGAGGATTTACAGAAGGACTTAATCGTTAGCATACATGAAGAAGTAGGTCATTTTGGACGTTACAAGGTCTATGCTCTGATGAAGCGCCGGTATTATTTTTCGAACATGTCACGTATAATAGGTCAGGTTGTAAGAGCTTGCGAGACATGTCAAAAGTCAAAACATGTTTTAGAGACGCACACGGGACCGATTAAAACTGTAATAGCGAAGGAAATAGGGGAACGAGTCTTTTGCGATATTTTTGGGCCGTTACCAGCGGGGCGGTTTGGTTTTAAATACATATTCGTGATACAGGACGCTTATAGTAAATTGATCAGGTTATACCCGCTACGTCAGGCTAGTGGGAAAGCTACATTAACTTGTATAAAGAAGTTCCATAGGCAGGTCATGATTAAGACATTATGCTCAGACCGAGGCGCGAACTTTACTTCAAAGGTTTTCGAGACAGGTATCCGTCAACTAGGTATTGAAATAACGCATACTTCCGTTAGAAATCCGCGGCCGAATTCAACAGAGAGAGTTAACAAAGAGTTAGGAAGGTTATTCAGGACGTATTGCGACAAATCGCATCGTTCATGGGTAGATCTATTATCGGATATAGAGGATTGTTACAATCAGGTAGTACATACTACGACGGGGTATTCACCAAACGAGATAGCATGGGGGAAACGGACTCAGTTATCAACCGATTTCGACGTTGAAATAGCTGAAGGACAAAATTCACAAAGAGAGACATTAGAGCAGATTCGACAACGGGCGCGACATAACATAGCTAAGGCGGCCAAAAGTAGGGAAATTCATTATAATAAAAACCATAAATTAATACAGTTCGAAATAGGAGATTTGGTGAAGCTTAAGACTTTTGCGAAGTCAGATGCGGACAAAAAGTTGACAAAGAAATTCATGCGCTTATATGAAGGACCGTACGTAATAGGGGCAGTCCCATACAACAATGTATATACATTAGTTGACGTACATACTAATAAGGTCAAAGGGAATTACAATGCCATTCATCTGTTTCGTTATTATGTAAACAATTAGAAGAATAGGGAATATTAGGATATTTAAAGGAGACGCGGAATGTTGACGCCACGGTCATAAAACAGGTAGCTTAAGCCATTCAAACAAAGAGATAACCGAGTCGAGTAGGATTATTTCAAATACTTGGAAACATAAAAGATTAGACGTGGGAAATTTAGGGGTGGCGTGTGAATACAGAATTTGAATAAGGAAATAGATTTTGAAACGACTAGTATAGAGACGTAGACATAGAAAATACTACGTGTATTAAAAATCTTTTTCGGGGGAGTGTGAGATGGTCACATTTACCCACGATTTTATGTTCCATAAAAAATTAGAAACTTCGTTCTTAGAACAGAAACGGGTACGAAAGGGCCTCATAAATCTCAAATAAAGTTACACAAGTTGTGTGAAATTTAAGCCAGGAATAATAAAAAAAAATTAAAAGGAACTTAGAACTAAAACAAAAGATAAGAGAAATCTTTAAAAATAGGGAATCAATAACTTATACAAAGTGCATTTTCGAAACCGCCATAAATCCCGCTAAAGGCCGTAAAGTGTATTTTAAAACCTTTACACAAATGCAAGGGGCTGTGTGAATTGCAAACACATGTGGGAAGAGATATTTAACTGCAAGCAAGCCATGGACCATAGGAATTCTACGTAAGTGAAACAAAAAAATATACAAAAGCGAAGTCACGAGATGGGAAAGGCGGGGGCGTTAAAACAAATTAGCCAACCGAGACTTCCAGGATAACGTCACGGGGAGGGGCCTATAGCACCCTACCTGAATCCGCCAATGAGAAATGGGCTGCGCGAGAGTCGAGCAAATCAGAAAACGAGTTTCTCCCGGGGGATTTTTTTTTGAATGTTTCAGATACGATGAGAAGGGAATGGAGGAGAGCTTTTAAACTGATGCCCAGTGGAGAATGGGGCAGTTCGTGAGAAGTTCGAAGTCCAAGCACTAGCTTTCAGTGACGAAGTTTAGTAGACTTAATATTTGTGAATTGTAATTAAATTCTAAAACCTAAATATAATTAAAGTGTGTGGTAAGCAGACGGGAGTTATACGGTGACGTACCTACTATAATTTTGTTATTATTATTTATATCTTCGAAAATAGCTCCACAACTCTAATTATTTAGATTATTATTGAATATTATAATAGAATGGGGTTTGGTAACTGTTGTTGGAGTTGTAATTCTATATCTGATTATCGTATTTTGTATACGGTACTGTAAGGGACGGGGATCACCTTGTACAGGCTACGAAATGAACAGATCCCAAGAACTACAGTTAGACGATATATATATCAAGGGGTCTAAATTAAAATAAAAGTTGTGAAGCTAGGTTCTTGTATTTTCGATAATTGGTTTAGTTTAATTATATATAAAATATGCATTAATGTGTGTCCTTATCCTCATGTAGTCACGTGTAAAAAGTAGGCTTATAAATAATGATGTTTCTTGTTTTCCTGTGAGCATGTGTGTATTAGACATAAGCTATACATATAGAAATACATTGCCGCGAGAGGTTTTTCATCTGAGGTCTCCTTTTCCTCTCGAGAACTTAGCATGGCATAGGAAGTGAGCCTCGACAGAATTTCGAAATATCTGACCAGATTCGAAATTCCGTCTAAATAATCAAACAGTTTCTTTTTTTTCTCAAATACTCAAATGTATGAGTAATTAAATAACACTTACCGTGAAATAAAAGGCATTTGAGTATACTTTACTTTCTTTCATTATTATATTTAGAATACCTTTCCTAGAACTTGAATAGTGGAGACCCAATCAAGATAAGAGTCAGTCAGTCATACTATAATTTTAGTTTAACATAAGGTTGAGAACATCTGTGTGTCGAAATAACTTGAAATACTCCAGTATTAAAATTCTCTCATATAACTAACCTAAAATCACGAATTCTACATTAAAGTCAAAATTAGGCTAGTATTCAGTATGGCACCAATCTACATTGTTAGCTACAGCTTTCCTCAGTAAATCAACGAATAGGATGTTAACGAACTAATGCAGTCTAATGGAACCTGACTCTTGCTAATACTGTTTTGATAGGCCAAAATCATAAAAGTAGGACTAAAGCTGTGTAAATTAGATCATTAACTACCGCAGTACTGTCATTAATATCGTGGTGTTATCATTCATCGGCAAAACAAGTAATATCCAACTAATTGAGATACATACAACTTCAAATGGCTAAAGGTGTTTGTCCGGGTTCGAACCCCGGCCTCTGGGTTGAAAACAATCGTTCTGACAAACGAACCACCACGGCTTTCTATTATTACATTACGAACGAGGCGAGCATCATCCGAGCAACGGGTACAGCCGGCGAACAAAAGGGTTCAGGTAGGACATATCTCCTTTGTGTGTCTTTATAGCCAGACCTTGGGACGGGAGAGAGCGGCGCATTTGTTTCGGCAAAATTGTGAGACACTGATATTTTTAATTGGGAAATATAAAGTTTGATACCTTTGACTTATCGAGTCAAGTTTTAATGAAAATTGGTACACGGTTGAAATCAGGTGACGCCCCGGCAGCGCCGTCCCGGCACAACTAAACACGCCATGTCTTATACAGTTGACCTTCCGAAACTGAATTGGCCAATTCAGACCCTAACTGAACAAATACATATATAAATTATTAAATACCATGGTAAGGGGCGAGCCTACGAGCTCAATAAAAGAACCTGTTTTCCGCAACAGGCAATTGATCGCTTCGCAGCGCAAAAGGAAGGTCAATCTGTGCCCCAAATAACAATGTTTAAAGGCTGGATACCAGCGTAGGGATGTCCCCGTGCTAGTAGGGACGACGGTCGGGTAGAAGATGGCCAAAACCGGCAAATGCGTGTGTCAACCGATCTTCCACACTAACCAGAACGTATAATCTTGCCATTTTGTCTTCAGAGGTTTCTTTTCTACGAGTAATCGAATAAAATTAATTGGTTAATCTTTCATATAAATTCTGTAATTAAATCCGCGAAATCTGGTAGATGGATTGAGAGGTCCACACGTTCACCCAACGGAATGTACCAGTAATAACATGCCAGCCCAGATATCAAAGTGTCTCTATATTCTGCCAAAACAAATGCGCCGCTCTCTCCCGTCCCAAGGTCTGGCTATAAAGACACACAAAGGAGATATGTCCTACCTGAACCCTTTTGTTCGCCGGCTGTACCCGTTGCTCGGATGATGCTCGCCTCGTTCGTAATGTAATAATAGAAAGCCGTGGTGGTTCGTTTGTCAGAACGATTGTTTTCAACCCAGAGGCCGGGGTTCGAACCCGGACAAACACCTTTAGCCATTTGAAGTTGTATGTATCTCAATTAGTTGGATATTACTTGTTTTGCCGATGAATGATAACACCACGATATTAATGACAGTACTGCGGTAGTTAATGATCTAATTTACACAGCTTTAGTCCTACTTTTATGATTTTGGCCTATCAAAACAGTATTAGCAAGAGTCAGGTTCCATTAGACTGCATTAGTTCGTTAACATCCTATTCGTTGATTTACTGAGGAAAGCTGTAGCTAACAATGTAGATTGGTGCCATACTGAATACTAGCCTAATTTTGACTTTAATGTAGAATTCGTGATTTTAGGTTAGTTATATGAGAGAATTTTAATACTGGAGTATTTCAAGTTATTTCGACACACAGATGTTCTCAACCTTATGTTAAACTAAAATTATAGTATGACTGACTGACTCTTATCTTGATTGGGTCTCCACTATTCAAGTTCTAGGAAAGGTATTCTAAATATAATAATGAAAGAAAGTAAAGTATACTCAAATGCCTTTTATTTCACGGTAAGTGTTATTTAATTACTCATACATTTGAGTATTTGAGAAAAAAAAGAAACTGTTTGATTATTTAGACGGAATTTCGAATCTGGTCAGATATTTCGAAATTCTGTCGAGGCTCACTTCCTATGCCATGCTAAGTTCTCGAGAGGAAAAGGAGACCTCAGATGAAAAACCTCTCGCGGCAATGTATTTCTATATGTATAGCTTATGTCTAATACACACATGCTCACAGGAAAACAAGAAACATCATTATTTATAAGCCTACTTTTTACACGTGACTACATGAGGTTAAGGACACACATTAATGCATATTTTATATATAATTAAACTAAACCAATTATCGAAAATACAAGAACCTAGCTTCACAACTTTTATTTTAATTTAGACCCCTTGATATATATATCGTCTAACTGTAGTTCTTGGGATCTGTTCATTTCGTAGCCTGTACAAGGTGATCCCCGTCCCTTACAGTACCGTATACAAAATACGATAATCAGATATAGAATTACAACTCCAACAACAGTTACCAAACCCCATTCTATTATAATATTCAATAATAATCTAAATAATTAGAGTTGTGGAGCTATTTTCGAAGATATAAATAATAATAACAAAATTATAGTAGGTACGTCACCGTATAACTCCCGTCTGCTTACCACACACTTTAATTATATTTAGGTTTTAGAATTTAATTACAATTCACAAATATTAAGTCTACTAAACTTCGTCACTGAAAGCTAGTGCTTGGACTTCGAACTTCTCACGAACTGCCCCATTCTCCACTGGGCATCAGTTTAAAAGCTCTCCTCCATTCCCTTCTCATCGTATCTGAAACATTCAAAAAAAAATCCCCCGGGAGAAACTCGTTTTCTGATTTGCTCGACTCTCGCGCAGCCCATTTCTCATTGGCGGATTCAGGTAGGGTGCTATAGGCCCCTCCCCGTGACGTTATCCTGGAAGTCTCGGTTGGCTAATTTGTTTTAACGCCCCCGCCTTTCCCATCTCGTGACTTCGCTTTTGTATATTTTTTTGTTTCACTTACGTAGAATTCCTATGGTCCATGGCTTGCTTGCAGTTAAATATCTCTTCCCACATGTGTTTGCAATTCACACAGCCCCTTGCATTTGTGTAAAGGTTTTAAAATACACTTTACGGCCTTTAGCGGGATTTATGGCGGTTTCGAAAATGCACTTTGTATAAGTTATTGATTCCCTATTTTTAAAGATTTCTCTTATCTTTTGTTTTAGTTCTAAGTTCCTTTTAATTTTTTTTTATTATTCCTGGCTTAAATTTCACACAACTTGTGTAACTTTATTTGAGATTTATGAGGCCCTTTCGTACCCGTTTCTGTTCTAAGAACGAAGTTTCTAATTTTTTATGGAACATAAAATCGTGGGTAAATGTGACCATCTCAATAGTAAGTTGTGTTCGTGCGACGGAACCTAACAAAAACACTATAAAAGATTTTGTCATAGTAGCATTTCAGAGATATTTTAAAACAAGAGAAATATTTCCCCTCGAGCAGATTTTTCTTAAATTGATAGGTTCAGTGGCAAGTCTGGGCGCGCGGCACATTATGCAGCATCACGCAGGGATCAGGGGGATTGTTTCCTAAAACAGGATCGGGTGGCGACAGTGCCTGAATTAAACGAGAATCACACCCGAGCACTTGCCTGTAATCACTTCGAATCGTAGCAGAGAGAGCCCCTTTTATTTCCATCGAGAACAATAAATTTATGCCATACTCTTAGATTTTGTCTTGATATTTTCAAAATTTTTATTGGTTATACTTACCAATTTTTTTCTTTTTTAAATGTACTTAATGTAATTTTTATGTATCTCTCGGTCAGTTTACCTCTTTTGTAAATTACAAAAGAGGTAAACTGACCGAGAGATACAGAAAACAGATTTTGTTTTTAATACTATAACACAAAAGTTTTTTCTAATTAGGTTACTTTTTAGGATGCTAACTTGCTAAAAGCGATTACACTTTTCTGAATTGAGTAACTGAATCATTTAGACGACAAAATTTAGGAAGGTGTAGGTAATAAGATCTTTAGTAAGTAATTTACTTAACTTATTTAAACAATAGGTACATTACTTTATTTACCAGCGTATCATAGAACGTCGGTCTACAAATGCAAGTCCGCAAAGCTAGCCTTCAGTAAACACCACTGAAGAGATTGATCTCACCACAACGACGTCCCTATCTATCTAAAGTGGCCGCGTGTCCCTCGAGACTCGCATTTATCAGCTCAATAAAAACTTCGATGGAAACATTGCGTTACATCCAATATGATTTCATTGATGTTCATGAACTAGCCAAAGATGCGAACACTGTTTTATCGAAATTGTTACAAGGTTTTCTGCTTTCAAAGGACCATGATTCACAACTGAAATGGAATCGATTGTTCTATTATAATTTCTAATTTAGAAAAACAAGTTGAAAACCTGTCCTTTCGGTCTATAGACCTACAGCAAAATAAAAGCACTTTTTGTCGATCCTATAAAACAGCCTACGGCTTGTCATAAATTCATTATATTGTTCCTGAAAATTGAAAACCGGCCATGCCTTTTTATCTATGTGCATGCACTTTTAAAATTAGTCCTTTAAAATGTATCTCCATTAAATCACAGAGCTTTAAATATTTATAAAGAGAGCAAAAAACTTGTCAACGAGTAATAAATTGATATAGGTATGCAAAATGTGGCTGGTGTAACGTGCAAGCCCGAAATAACGGCATTATTAATTCATAAAGACGACGCAAGAGCTATCCTGTGTTGCGGTGATATTAGTTTGTTTGTGCTGTCTGTCAACTACTAAATTATATAAAACATGTTACCGTGTTGATTACGATTAGGTTATGGATACCCAGATATACTATTAGAAAAATAAGCGTACCTACTTATATCCAACTATACTTATTTTAAACTAGCTTTTGCCCGCGGCTTCGCCCGCGTGAATTTCGGTTTTTCACAAATCCTGAGGGATAAGTAGATTTCTGGTCCACCCGCCCCCCGCCGCGCGGCGGCGTACCGCGGTACCGCCACAGAATATATAATAGTACTTGGTACCGCGTACGGCGGGCGCAGGGCGCAGGGGCGGCGCGGGGAGTTCCGTGCAGCGCGAGCGTCGGCCGTCGCGCGCAGCGAAAATACCTATCAGGGCGTTTTTTAACATAATCATACTTACCGATTTCAACACAACTCCTTTTTTGAAAGTCGGTTAAAAAAGTAGCCTATGTTACTCCTTGGTTAATCCTCTGCTTGTCTGTGAAAGTCCCGTCAAAATCGGTTCAGCCGTTCCGAAGATTAGCCCGTTCAAACAGACAGACAGACAGACAAAAATTTTAAAAACGTGTGATTCGGTTATGGTATCGTTCAAATAACCATATGAGCTTAATATGTGGTAGTTATTTCGAAATTACAGACAGACACTTCAATTTTATTTATTAGTATAGATTAATTCAAAAAGAATTCATTTATGTACTTAGACCAACTTGTGGTATTTATGATAAGTCTAGAGTCAAGACTCAATACCACCGGTTTAGCAAAAAAAAATTATTATAATTTAATTCGACATTAAGTAGGTACGTATCTATCTATTGACATACGCAGTGGAATCCAATCGACGGAAAACATTATTGATTTTCACAGATTAGAGAGTATTACTAACCGATTTGAATATACCTATTATTATTTTAGTATGACTTTAAAAAATTAAAAATAGTGTAGGAGATACAGTGTGATAAATATACTTACCTACCTATCAAAAAACTTTTATCATAGATTGTGAAAGAAGCTTTATGATATACCTACCTAACATTAAACGTTTGAACGAAAACGTTTCTAAATTAAGTAAAGGTTATCTAACTCTTATTTTGGCGGCTAGGTCAACAATGACAGTGATATACAAACAAAGAGGGAATAGTTCGTTTTAGTTTGGCCTTTAGATTTGCTTTGAAGATCACTTGATGCTTACAGTATAATATGAATACCTACCTACCTACGATGAAATTTAAATGAAAATTAATTTGATATTAGCGTTCCAAACTTTTCAAATAAAACAAATAAATAATATTACAAGATAAAATATATACCTATATAACAGTTTCGAGAACTTTTAACACCATGTGTCACAACTCACAAGTCTACATCTTAAATCCCGAAACAACCTATCAATCAATAATGTTACTGTTTTTTTATGTTCATGAAAATACACTATGTTTTTAGCATAGTTAGTATGGAAACACATAACATCCCACCTATCGTTACTTCTATTCAGCGAAACTTTCACAAACCTAATCGAGTTGACTTTCAAACTAATACGTAGCGACGCGGTCACAACGCATAAATTTTTAACGAGATTACACGAAGGTGCCAGTTAATGATACTGTTAACTGGAATTCATAATAAAGAGGGACTCATCTGTATCTGGAGCATATCCGAGTTATGTCCCGCGCGAGACAGGCGCCTGATTAAAAATGTAGCGCTTCCAAACGAAGCGGATTCGGCACCAGCGTCGCTGGCGCACGATGTTCCAGTGCTGTTGTAAACCTGGAACCGCGTGGTACACTACGTCACTCCACATCGACAACAACATCGTATACAAATGTTCCTACAGTGATGTGTTTAACAAGTGTACAATGGTCCTTGAACAAACAAAGTTAAATATTATGAATGCAAGTGTCAGAAGAAATGTTGTTAGGTATCGGCAAAGTGAAGTTAAAAAGTGAATTGCGGCGTAAGTAATCAAACAATCAAAATGTTTAAATTTTAAACCTTATTCGATTTTGGTTCAATGGAAATAGGACACAGCCAATTTACCTACTTTCGTTTGGACTATTAACGGCTCGGAGTCGCTTTATTTTTAAACAGCGGCGTCAGATCGATCGGGGCGCGGAAATTCATAAAACAAAACCGTAGCTCGCAAAAGGCGGGAATGCAGCGAGCATCGGTATTTTATTTAGGTGGAAAGCACAGCGATATCCGTTCTGGTTCTATTTTCGCACTATATCGTTTATTGCGAGCAGCGGCGGCTGCGGGCGCCCCGCACGGGAGTCGCACGGGCCACTCCATCGCCTGATATTATATTCTAGAGCACGCCCGCCTTGCCTCGTCGCGCTAGATATTTCGAGTGTTGCTTCTAGCACCTATGAATTTATCTAGTCTCAGTCACATCACCCGCCCGGTGCAGCCGTCTGCAACGTTAACAAAAGCCTATCGCTATTAACTGAACTCACATCACAGCGCGCCTAATTCGGTTCTCTCTAATTGGGTCGAACTCCTTTGAATGTGCACTTGGGTGTAACCACGTTTCTGTGACGTTAGGTCTAATTCAAATGTAAACAAATAATAACTAAACAATATTTTTCATATTTATAATAAATAAGAATAAAGAATCATATCTAAATATGCCAATCTTTATAAACAAAGGAGAAGCTTAATCCTATAGTTTGGACATATAGATTTTGTGGGATCAACGACATTGGCCTGTGGATATATTCACTTTTGAAGTGGCGGCCATTGTGCTGCCGTGAAAAGCGCCAACGACAAAGGCAGTGACAGACCTCGCAGCACATATGCATCTAGGTAATATACCCGTACACATTTGATACACATACATACGTTTAAAATATTAAATGATCCTTGCAAAAAACTATGTCCCTGTAAAGAAAATCGTTTTCAGATAACTAATAAATAATTAACGAAGTATTTGAATAACGAATAAACATTTACTTTTATTTATGTCTAACAAGCTTTAAATAATACGAAATTTTTTAGATATTTTCAAAACGGCGATCATTTGGATATCAGGCCAACGAGGATCATTAGTTATGAAATCAATTGTTATAATGCAAATTTTGACAACCCCACTGGCGTAGTGGTGAGCGCTGTAGTCTTACAGGTGGGAGGTACTAGGTTCAATTCTTGAAAGAGAGTTTGGAAAATTATAATTTCGCAAATTATGAGATGAGATCACATTCAAGAGCTAACTTGTATTCGAATAAAAACACATAACAGAAATATATTAAAATGTATGTCAGAAAAACTTATTATTAGACCATAATAAGTTTTTCCCACATACAAATCTGAACCTGCATCAGACCAGTGATCAGAACGATCAGAACGATCAGAACGAAAAGATACAGAAATAGTAGACAATTGCTTTTTAAAACACCTGTCAAGTGAAATAAACGCCTGAAATGAAAAAAGCATCAGCGAGCAGGTTGCACAAAGTGCAGAGAGTGGTCGGAATAGATTGGACACTATACCTGGTTCCATACTGTCCTCTCATGCGTATTGCATTATTATTTATGACTTCATATTGGAATGTTGCAGTATAACCTGAAATAAACGTTCGTTTTAAGCTTTAAGGTGGACTCTTACCTTACTCTGTTCCGTATTATAATATATATACATATAACATAATATATAATAGCACAACATAGTAAAGCATAGTGCAGCATAGCGCAGCATAGCACAGCGTAGCATAGGTTAGCATAACATACGAAAAATAACTATTTCCCTACCTTACGAGTAGGGGGAAGTGTACTAAATGTTTTTCCTTAAAAAAGCAAATAGATGTTAATTTTAAAATAATGTTTATTTCATCGATATAAGGAACCGTTCAGATAGACCGGCGCGGAGAGCAGAGCAAATTTTAATCGCATTTAAAATAGAATCTTGTGCCATTGAAATAAGGTTTATTTTTACATTTTATCTCTTTTGGGAGCATCCTCGAGCATCCTCTTATCATAAAAGAGATAAAATGTAAAGATAAACCTTATTTCAATGGCTTAAGATTCTATTTTAAATGCGATTAAAATTTGCTCTGCTCTCCGCGCCGGTCTATCTGAACGGTCCCTTAGAGTCTTACTACATAGATTTACACGTACAAGGTTTTAGTGTTTGCATACAAAAAAAAAAAAAAATGTGGGGCCTCCTGATACAGGTATTTAAATATACTTACAAGGAGGTCCCAGCCTCAATAATATTATGTATCCAATGTTTTTGAAATAATAAAATTTATTATTTATTTATACATATGAGTCAAATGCAAAATCGAGAAATAAATAGTTAATGTATACAAATATAAACACAGCTATTTTAGACATAAGTATTTTAATATTTAAACATCTTTGAGATATTGAGAACACCAACCTATTCTCCATCTATTATACGAATGTCTAGTTTCAACTATGTAAGAGAACTATTGCTATTACATTTCACATCCATACGGGAAAAGGCAAACTTTTCTGTCGTATTGTTTAAGTTTTGCAACGCCCCTAACTGCAATTAAACACAACATTACCAGAAAATATCGTGCTTTTAAATGGCAAAGAGAAATTTTCTGCAGTACTAACAGTATTATTAACGGCACTCGGGACTATTTAAGGAGCATTTACGAAAAGATCGTGTAACAGCCTTACAGGCATTCATTACCTGCGGCTCATTCGCCGACTTGCCGCACATTACTTACATATTTTTTTCATTTCATTTATGATATGCAGTATGCACCAAATATTGTGGCCAATTCTGTTGTACACAATCTCTAAACCTAAACTAAATTGACAAGTTTAAAAATAGTGCTATCCTTTTCCGCAGGGAACATTGTGAAAGAGATAGGAATATATTTAGGCCTGTCATTTTAGTTTAGGTTTAGAGATTGTGTACAACAGAATTGGCCACAATGTGGCCAATTATATACCTAACTAGCTGATGCTCGCGACTTCGCCCGCGTGGATTCTTATAAATCTCACTTGGGGTCGAATTTCCAAAATTCCTGAAACACGTAATTCTTTATTTTTAACCGACAGTACAAATACCGATTTTCATGGATATAACTTTAAAAATGACGGACTTTCATACAAACTTTCATCCCCCATTTAACCCACTTGGGGGTATTTTTTCCAAAGTTTTTTAATCTAGTAACTCTTTATTTTTAACCGAAAACCTAAATACCAATTTTCATGGATAATGGATATAACTTAAAAAATGGCGGACTTTCATACAAACTTTCATCCCCTATTTAACCCGCTTAGGGGTAGAATTCGCAATAATCCTTTCTTAGTGTGCGCCTACGTTATAAAAGGAAGCTATTGTGAAAATTTCAAGTTTCTAGCTTCAGTGGTTTTGGCTGTGCGTTGATTGTCAGTCAGTCAGGACAAGCTACTTTATATTATTATAGATTATAGATTATAGATTATAGATTATAGATTATAGATTATAGATTATAGATTATAGATTATAGATTATAGATTATAGGTTATAGATTATAGATTATAGATTATAGATTATAGATTATAGATTATAGATTATAGATTATAGATTATAGATTATAGATTATAGATGATTAAACAAAATTAACCAAGTGCGACTTGGGCCTCGGTCTATTATGGATCCGTACATATTATGACCAACTAACCTGTTTTAGTCACAACTTACAAACTACATTATGAATCGATGTTTTCAGTATTTATGTTTTAAATACAGTATGGTGCATGTTCTATAAAAATTTTGAATTTCTCACTAGTTTAGATTTTATCTAGTAAACTTCAAACTTAAAAGCAAAATCAGTGCACATGCAGTATACCTACATAAGAACGGTTTTCTTCTACTTCTTCATGGTTTGCGTTTTGCTGTTCTCATGTACAACACAAATTATTAACTTCGCCAATATCGCGTAGATTGGCTAAAAGTACGGTTTTTCTAAACAGTCATGTTCACGTTAGGGGTCTACGGTGTACCATCTACTCATTAGTCGCTGTTCACTTGTCGCGGTCGCCGTGTTCATTAGCGCGCTGCAGTTTATTCCGTTTCGTGTTTAACTTTTTTGCTTCCGATTCACGTTTTATTTGAAGTTCTACCTAAATTGAAACGAAAACTCGCTTACGAGTTACCTGGCATCATAAAAATAATATTCTATAAATCTTTCGATTGATCGATTGTTAATTAATTATACATGTAAGATTTGACCCAAATGAATACAATAATTAATACACTCGTAAACATTCCGCCTCTGTGTTGGTTTTTTTTTTTTTCAAAATAGTTTACTGACTTTAAAACAACTACCTATTATAATATGTACATAATAATGTATCTTGTAAATTTCAGCAAAGACTAAATAATCGTTAAAGCAATCTATCTTCTATCTATACCTACTTATAATAAAATCGTAGACTTGCCGTATCTGTACATTGAAAATTTTTGCAAAATAATAACTGGGGGATGTTAGAGATAAGTAATAGAACGTAAAAAAGTTATTTTTGAAATTTTTGTCTGTTTGTCTGTTTATCTGTTTGTCTGTATGTTTGTGCGCGCATCACGCAAAAACTACTGAATGGATTGAAACGAAACTTGGTACGATTTAAGTTCATACTATGGAGTAACATATAGGATACTTTTTATCCCGAAATTCAGCACGATTCCCTAGGGAGACGGGATGAAAGTCAAAACGTGTATTTAGCTGTAATTCAATAACGCATGGTCCGATTTCATTCATTATTTTTTTGTTAGAAAGTAGATACTTTAAAGATTACCGACTAATCTCAAAAAGGCTGGATCGATTTTGATTGGACTTTCACTGGCGGATGTTTATATTTTGATCTACCTAAACATGCGCCAGTGAAATTTTCACAGTTTTTAGCATAATATGATCTCAAAGGAGCTTAGGAAAAACAAAATGATTCCTACGGAAAAACCAATATATATCCACGCGAACGAAGTCTCGGGTGTCCGCTTGTACATAAATAAAAATATAAAATAGATAGTAGGTTAGCTCTGTGTTTCTAGTATTTCAGATTTTTATATGTGATGTAAAGTTCTCAGCTATTACATAGATGTTGCATTTCATATTGTTTGGTCCCTCGACACAAAACGTTCACGTTTCCCGACCGACACCGGCCTCGAGCTATCGGTTTTACATACTCGTAAGTTGTAATTTGAGGTATTCTATTCGCTATAGAACATACACCAGCAAACTAGAATAAAAGACTTAGATTTTCTGTAGATTATCCTATGTCTCCGTTACATTGGTTGAAAAATATCCGTGATTTGTATAGTAGGATTTTCAAAAAAAGCTAAAGCGACTTCAATTTACATACTAATATGTTATGATTGAGTTCTACGCTGTTTGTAAAATTATTACCATTACGAAAAACTACTTAATGCAATGATTACTCACGTGTGATTTTCTGCTATAAAATTCAAGATCAAATTCAAATTCAAAATTACTTCATGTGATTGTGATGTGATGATGTGTTCAGATGTTCACTAAGATATTTCACTACGTAGCAAATAAAAATGATTCAAATCGGTTGATTCTATATAAATTTTGCGGATATCGACAACAAAAGTCGAACTGAGAACCTCGTCCCTTTGTTAAACTGTTTAAATAGGTACCTACTCTGTCAATCTGAAAAAAACTTAAACGTTATGGTCTAGGATCCCACCTTAGAAATTTCTACCCTCATCTGTTATTTAAACGAATTATATGTCAAATGAAAGATTATTTTATTCTTAATCGAACCGTATTTGGTTGCCTGGTCAAAAGTGGTGCTAAATCATGGTTGCCTGGATTTTAAGATATAAAATGTTCGGTGCGAGTGTTGAAAGTGACAGAAAAGTGTTGCGCGCGCAATTTCATTTGACAGACAAAGATGCAGTGAGGCAGGCGTGCACTCGGCAGGTGCTTAGTCTATACATAGATTAAAACCATAGACTTTCTGTGCCTGTCCATTAAAGATATTTACAAAAAAATAAGTGAGTGACGTAAGGGATAAGTAATAAAACGTAAAAAAGCTGTTTTTAAAAATTTTGTCTGTTTGTCTGTATGTTTGTGCATGTATTACGCAAAAACGAACTGTGCTGAATTTCGGGATAAGAAGTATCCTATATGCTATTATGTAGTATGAACTTAAATCATGCCAAGTTTCATTTCAATCCATTCAGTAGTTTTTGCGTAATACATGCACAAACATACAGACAAACAGACAAAATTTTCAAAAACAGCTTTTTTACGTTTTATTACTTATCCCTTACGTCACTCACTTATTTTTTTGTAAATATCTTTAATGGACAGGCACAGAAAGTCTATGGTTTTAATCTATGTATAGACTAAGCACCTGCCGAGTGCACGCCTGCCTCACTGCATCTTTGTCTGTCAAATGAAATTGCGCGCGCAACACTTTTCTGTCACTTTCAACACTCGCACCGAACATTTTATATCTTAAAATCCAGGCAACCATGATTTAGCACCACTTTTGACCAGGCAACCAAATACGGTTCGATTAAGAATAAAATAATCTTTCATTTGACATATAATTCGTTTAAATAACAGATGAGGGTAGAAATTTCTAAGGTGGGATCTCCTACTATTACATGACATATTTGTTACAGAAAATTAGAACAGAGAACACATCAAAATGAAAGTAGAGGACACTACAACTGAAGGAATCAGGGGATGGGGCTGCACTCCAACTGGTGACCCCCCTGCAGCGGCTGTAACGACCGCATCGAACGCACCACAATCCACCTGTCTACCAGTGTGGGTCACTAGAGGCTGGAAAAGAAACTTATTGTATGGAATTATAGTATTTCTAATGGTGCTTGTGTTTCTGAATATTGCCTTGACGTTGTGGATCATAAGTACATTAAGATTGACTGCGGTAAGGATTACGTTTATTGATACTGCAAACTTACTTAGATAAGTAGGTTAACGAATAATGATTCTAGGTCAGGGCTTAGCAGATGCTAAGCCCTGACCTTGAATCATTATTCTTCCAAGGTCAGGGCTTAGCAGATCATCAACTTCCAGCTCAAATCCTTTGACCTAAATGCTAAAATTTTGCTTAGAGGTTTCCTTTATAATGTAGATAAGGATTAAGGAAAGATTTTTCTAAATTCCCTCGGAATAGGGAATTTCTAATTCGACAAGAGCGAAACAGCGGCCGGTCGCTTTTTTATATAAAATTTAACTGTGTATACCACTTTTTCAGAGAGGCATTGGTCCTATAACAATAGTAAAAGATGGCGTTCATCTAGAAGGGCAGGTGTGGGTAGTCGACAAACTAGTTGCTTCGATGATATCGTCGCAAGCGACTCAACCTATCGCCTTACACTCACACCGCAATTTCTCTGTCCTCGTCTCTGAGCCTGGTCATATAAACCAAGCAAAACTTGTAATAAGTGAGTATAAAATTAATTCAAATAATTCCTTTGCTAAACGATCCGATTTCTTTCGCCATAAAGACGAAGAAGTAGTTTTGTTTTTAAAAATATCCCTGTTCCAGTTGTACAATGTACCTACATCATAAATCAGTCGATATACCTAATGGCTAAAGAGACAACGGTTCCTAGTGTGGGAGAAGAACTTAGTGCGTTACGTCAATGCGTTATGATACGTCCTCAAAAGTAAAGCCTCCTCCACACTGATACGTTTTTATCATTTTTAAATCTTGTATTGTAAATATTGTAATTGCTATACAATTACAATATTTACACATTTCAAATTTCAAACATTATCGCAGCAGTATAAGATTGCATGCGTCCTAATACAAAATGTACTTGAAACTATTTGAATTTAAGGTCGCAATAACGTACATGTGTGGGAGGTCTATTATGGCATGACTTCAATGGAACTATGGATTTCTTATGCTCTATTTTCCAGAACGAGACAGTATAGAGTGCAGTGGACAAGTGTTTGAAGTCCGTGACGCAAAGGGAGGCGAGGTGTTCTACGCGTCTCGGGAAGAAGTCCGCGTGTCCTCAGAGGCCCTGACCCTAGACGGATCAGGAGGCCTAACAGTTAAGAGTGCTCTCCAGACACCAGTTGTACGCGCACCGCCTGGCTCTGATTTGCAGTAAGTATAGAAAATACTCGATATGAATTAAAGATTAAGGTCGTATCGCATCTCCCGCATCAAAGCATATTAGGCTGTATCTGTCATATTATTAGCATATAGAGCCAAATCCATCTGTCAGTGCGTTGCGCTTCAGCCCGCCTCTAGAGTGCCGCTTGTTCATATAAAATATATTATGAAAATAATCCAAGAGGATTTTCAGAATGCAATTTGCGTTGTGTGAGCCTTTAATGAATATAATTGAAGATTTTTAGTATAATCTTGATAATATTATCTACATGAAGAAGAGTATCTACCCTTATCTATGGACATTGTATATTCCCTTGCACGAATATAATAATTGTAAAACTTTAGTAGGTGAGGACTTATGAGGTGGTATTTTTTTAAATAAGTACACTAGTTAACTTGTTCGGCAACTACCTATATTAAAATATTTTTAGATTGGAATCGCTGACAAGACGACTAGATGTGAGAGCACCACAGTCCATAATTCTTGAAAGTAGAGCAGGCGGCATCGACATAACATCGCATAGCAACATTACGCTAAAATCAGACGTCGGGGCAGTAAGTTTAGATATTACCTATAGTTTTAACTGTTCTGAGGCTCCTATGTAACTTTTCATGTTAACATTTACTGTTTTTATAAATACATAATATGTAGATATAAAATCATGTTGTTTTCCCGTAGACCGAGAAATCTATACTTAGATAAAAGTAATATGTAGCCGGGTATGTGATAGAAATATGAGATCCCCGCGAATCGCTTAACATTACGGTAATACCGCCCATTATTGTTAGAATTTTAGAAACCACATGGGTTGTGGTTATTTCCTTATTACATGACCGATTAAAACACAGTTAACGTTAACATGAAAAGTTTACACTATATAGTCTCAGTATCCTACTATTGGTTTTCAACTGATGAACTCATCATACGTTTGTTACAGATTAAAATTCACGCTTCGAACATTATAATCCACAATCTCAAAGAAGCATCTGTAACGGATATTCCACAAAAAAGAACGTGGGGAAAAAAAGTATACCAACTGTGCGCTTGTGCTTCCGGAAAACTGTTCTTGGCGGCTCCGGAGTCTATATGTGCGATGCATGATCATGACAATGAGCTATGTCGATGATAGGCACGAATCTTACTTATTTGAATATACAAATATGAATGAATAAAAGACTCCAAAGATGTCTGAGGCTCTAGTGTAGCTTTTCAAATTAACGTTACCAGTGCATAATTCTGTCGTTTAGTTGAGGTGTCAAATCATGATATTGACCAAAAGTTAATTTCCGTAATCAGTGACAGACTTTACATTACATTTAACGTAAACTTGAAAAGTTATAGAGATGATAATATTGATATACTTAATTAAAAAGTGGAACAAGAAATTTATAATATCCCACAAATATGAATATTTAATCGTAATAATTTTAAAACACAAGTTACCTGATATAATTGCCTCACCAAAACGTAACTTAGGTGTATACTTTTCGTGTAGATATGTACAAAAAAAATTGTATTACCCACCCTTTCTTTGCATATTTTGGCACATCGTAGAGTATGAATCATCAAGTGTGAAAAAATTAAAAACGTATTTTAATATGAAATCTAAGACTAATTTTAGGGTAAAATAATCTATTAACTAATTAACGATTTACATATCTACATCGACTGGATTCTGAATACTGATACCTATATTATATTGCACAAAGCGCAGTAGATAGATACACTATGTTTAATTCACAGTCATATTATTAAAATTAGTTCAAATGTGTGATAGTAGGTAAAAACTCCAACAGAAAGTTATGAATAATTTATAATATTATATTTGTGATCGATTAATTTATTACATTAATAAACGAATTTGGTAACCATGTTTTTATATTTGAGGGTGTCCAAGTCGATTGTCGAGGATGAAGTGTCAGTGACGATAGTGCATGTCTGTCAATTGCACTGGTCAAGCAGCGTAAGCTGCACAAGTCAAGCTGCCCAAGCCAAGCTAGATGGAAGGGCAAGGTCTGACGATATTCTAAAGATGAGCACTTAACATGAAAGATGCTATTATCGGGCTGAAAGACTCAGCTTATGGTATTCATTAACATAACATAACATAACATAACATTCGAGCCAATAGTCAGAGATTTTCAGCTCATCAGAGGATATGCATACGTCACACTGTAGCTGTTACTGCGGCTGTGGGTGCCGGCCGCGGCTCCATGGCAGTAGCTCCGTGTAACAACTTGTACCCTATCAATTTTGCCTACCATTACCGACTCAAGATAGATATTAATTAAATATTTAAATTAGACATAGATCGGCGATCGCGTCGATCTGCGTCTGTCATTAATGATAAAGCAATATAAAAGCAGGCTTTACTTTGTATGTGATAACTACAAGGAAAAACAAACTTACTTAAACAAACAAACAAACAAACATCCATTAAATCAAATAAGTGTGGACATAAGTTCAGCATGCGCGGTGCAACGCCAGCCTTCACGCTACTAGTAACGAAATATGCAGGAAAAGAACTAATTTAACTGCCTATTTCACTTAAATGTCACTTTACTTATTTGTACTTAATTGTTGTGTTGTTGTTTATTTTTCCGAGTAAGTACCTACACAGTTCTATCCCTGTGATTAGTGCAGTCGCGTTATGCCAGCAGTCAGCGTGTAGGACGTAGGTACAGACCGCGACCGCGACCGCGACGACTACCCGAGTAATTACTGTCGTGCACACCCGCCCTAATTGCAACCGCAGCGGCCTATTTTGTACCGGAAAGAAAAAGAAATGTTTTTCACAAAACTCAATCTTTACATCTTACCTTCTCCATCATCAACCGATAGAAGTCCATCTCTGTGGACAAAAAAATATCAGTTGAAGCGTGTGTATGAAACGCGTGGGGCATTAGGTATCTATTTTAAATTACCCACTTTTCTTTACATATGTACGTACCACTAATGTTAGAACTAGTAGTACTCAGAAGTCAGAATTTTTTAATTATGGGTTCGACACAGTCTACAAAACATACAAGAGTTTGCCGCGCACAGTAAACATTTTATTCTTTACTTTATTCTTCCCCTTACATAAAAAGCCGTGAAGCTGTCAACGTTCTGTTTCAGTACACTTTTTTAGTGACGCCTCTATAAACAAGGACAATCAACCCCCAAATATTTGAACACTTTCTGATTCGTGTTTATTGATGCATTTGTTTTTCTTATACTACGGGAGGTCGATGACCAATTGAAAAAGTCATTTCATACCGACTGGAAATTTTAACAACAATAGTTTAGACCGAACCCATCACAGCTCCGAACGTCAGCTGCCGCACCAGTGGTGGAGTTAAGAGTGAGAGCATGTGAAAGTGCTTGAAAATCAAAGCACTCCGAGTGATTTTATCCCGGACAAAAATGGTCTTAAATCATTGTTCCGAACATTTTTGATACAGAAACAATCGTCAGCTGCGGCGCCGAGGGTGGGTTATACGTCCGCTACGCGCATGAAGTGCATTAAAATTTTGGCAAAAAAAGTTATTTTATACCTTATGAAATTTATGCAGCAGAATTTTCACACTTTTAAAATAATAAAGAAAATCGTCAGCTGCACTTCTGGTGGGGGAAAGACCGTCAGTCAGCGTGATAAATATTTTGCGCGCTCAGTACATTTAGCCTAGTAAATCTAGGAAAAATATCCTATAGTTTCAAAAATTAGCCAAATGTATTCTTTGGGCCTTCCTCTTGAATATATCCAAAAACCCCATATGGGGGATGCATAACCAGCCGCCATTTTTAATTTTGTCCTTTTTTTCGGTTTTTTTCTCATATCACGAAAATCTCTGCGAATAGCATCATAATTACTTCTGACAAAAGTTTTAACATACAATTTGCCACAAATGTAGTCTCTTGCAGTTTTACTCTAAGTTTATTACTTTAGGAGCTATAGGGTATTTTAGGTCCCTTTTTCGTTTTTTTTGCTCATATCTCGAAAGTCTCTACGAATAGCATTATAATTACTTCTGATAAAAGTTTTCGTATAAAATTTTCTACAAATTTGGTTCCATGCATTTTTACTCTAAGTTTATTATTTTAAGAGCTATAGGATGTTTAAGTTAATATTTGAGGTCCTTTTTTTAATTTTTTGCTCATATCTTGAAAATCTCTACGAATAGCATTATAATTACTCCTGTAAAAAGTTTTTACATAAAATTTTGTACAAATTTGGTCATGGTAATTTTTACGCTAAGCTTACTACTTTAGGAGTTATAGGGTGTTTAAGTTTATATTTGAGGTCCCTTTTTCAGTTTTTTGCTCATATCTCGAAAATCTCTACGAATACCTATAAAACTACTTCTGACAAAAGTTTTAATATCAAATTTTCTACAAATTTTGTCCTGTTCATTTTTACGCATTTCAAACAAAAAAAACCGCATAGCGGTTTTTTTTTGTATTAAAGGTGAATTAGTCGGAAGTGTTCTTAGCTATGTTTGATGAAAATTGGTCCAAGATAGCCGCCGCCACAAAATAACGAATGTCAGGGGTTTAATCTATACTAGTTTATCTCTCTGTTAATTTTAACACTCTGTAGCTCCTAAAGTAATAAGCTCAGCGTAAATTAAATAGGACCAAATTTGTAGAAAATTTTATGTAAAAACTTTTGTCAGAAGTAATTTTATTGGTATTCGTAGAGATTTTCGAGATATGAGCAAAAAACTGAAAAAGGGACCTCAAATATAAACTTAAACACCCTATAACTCCTAAAGTAGTAAGCTTAGCGTAAAAATTACCATGACCAAATTTGTACAAAATTTTATGTAAAAACTTTTTACAGGAGTAATTATAATGCTATTCGTAGAGATTTTCGAGATATGAGCAAAAAACTAAAAAAAGGACCTCAAATATTAACTTAAACATCCTATAGCTCTTAAAATAATAAACTTAAAGTAAAAATGCATGGAACCAAATTTGTAGAAAATTTTATGTTAAAACTTTTATCACAAGTAATTATAATGCTTTTCGTAGAGACTTTCGAGATATGAGCAAAAAAAACGAAAAAGGGACCTAAAATACCCTATAGCTCCTAAAGTAATAAACTTAGAGTAAAACTGCAAGAGACTACATTTGTGGCAAATTGTATGTTAAAACTTTTGTCAGAAGTAATTATGATGCTATTCGTAGAGATTTTCGTGATACGAGAAAAAAACCGAAAAAAAGGACAAAATTAAAAATGGCGGCTGGTTATGCATCCCCCATATGGGGTTTTTGGATATATTCAAGAGGAAGGCCCAAAGAATACATTTGGCCAATTTTTAAAACTATAGGATATTTTTCCTAGATTTACTAGGCTAAATGTACTGAGCACGCAAAATGTTTATCACGCTGACTGACGGTCTTTCCCCCACCAGAAGTGCAGCTGACGATTTTCTTTATTATTTTAAAAGTGTGAAAATTCTGCTGCATAAATTTCATAAGGTATAAAATAACTTTATTTGCCAAAATTTTAATGCACTTCATACGCGTAGCGGACGTATAACCCACCCTCGGCGCCGCAGCTGACGATTGTTTCTGTATCAAAAATGATCGGAACAATGATTTAAGACCATTTTTGTCCGGGATAAAATCACTCGGAGCGCTTTGATTTTCAAGCACTTTCACATGCTCTCACTCTTAACTCCACCACTGGTGCGGCAGCTGACGTTCGGAGCTGTGATGGGTTCGGTCTAAACTATTGTTGTTAAAATTTCCAGTCGGTATAAAATGACTTTTTCAATTGGTCATTGAGCTCCCGTAGTATTATCGTTATTGGCGATTCTTGGTAAAAATGCCTAGGTATCTACATAGCGATTGTTACATACATAGTGCATAATATAGAGACTAGTGTAGAGCTATGCATGGTGCATAGCTTGATGCCCGCGACGTCGTCCGCATGGATGTAGGTTTTTAAAAGTTCCGTGAGAATGTTTTGATTTCCCGGGATAAAATGTATAGTTCGTTCGGTAACTTAGTGTCGGTACAGGCGCAGGTGTTCTTAGTATTCTGCTTTTATTTTTATTACTTTTTTCTGTTTGCAATTTTTTTTTCTATTCTAACAGAATCTCCGAATAGTCTGCCAATCCGCACTTGGCCAGCGTGGTAGACTATGGTTAAAATTCTTCTCATTTTGAGAGAAGACCCGTGTTCATGAGAATATTATATTTTATGTTTATGGTTATATTGTAATAAAATACGAATATAAAAAAATATAAAAAAGAGAATTTTAATGAAAAAATATGAGTAGGTATAAAACGCCAAAACCCCTTGTGCCTGTACACCCCGCGCGGCATGCTTTGAAGTCACGGCGGTGTCTTTGGCAAAACACCGCGCGGCGGAGGCGGCTAGACACAAAAGGCGACCGTAAGAAAACGAACAGACTATGTCCGTCTCCGTTTATTACGTGGGTGTTCCTAAATATTCCCAGAGTAAAAATTAGCCGCGATCATTGCTTGTATACCTACCTAATCCTCTATCTACCTGTACGTCGTGTTTTTCCCAAAAATACGTGTACCTACTAAATGAAAAGTGTTATCTATTTTAATTTAATGGTTGAAATTATGACAGGACCATATAGGTAGGTATGTAGTTCCCTTCAATTATTATAAGTTGCTACTCGCTATGCGAGTCAGACTTTTACAACCCCCAAGACACTATTTTATTTAAATGCTTGCTAGTCCCTGCACAACATGATCTCCGCTTATTTCAAATTTCCCCCCCAAGCTATTCCGAGACAAAAACTTTTCATACAATCACTTCTACAAATATAATATAATATCTGTTATGTTACATTTTTGCAAATCCAAGTTACTTATAATGTAAGTAAACAGGTATTCGTATTAGTTACCTATTTTGAGTGACACTCGAGCTTCAGAGAAAACTTAAATAAAACCGGTCAACACTTATTAAGAACAGATATAAAGCTTTCTATCGGTGTATAGAGCTTTCAGACAGATGCAGCGAGCTGATTTTTGTTACTATAACAAAATCATCATTTCATACTCGTAAGGTGTCTATGGATATGAAATGATGATTACGAAATAAATGATCGATATCAAAGAAGTGTTGTGTTTCAAAATGAAAAGACAGCCTTAGAGAGTAGGAAAGCTCACAAACTGTCCGGCGAGCGCAAGTTGAACGACTTGTCCATATTATGTAGATGAGATCGCAGGTGTTCGTTATGGGCCCCGCCGCCGAACAAAAACTTCGCCCAAACAAACGACCCACACTATCTCAGGTGATATTCCATCTGTTGTTTACCATTCAAAAGCCATTACAATAAATATCAGTACACTTTCAGAAATACGTTAGCTAGGTACAAATAAAAATCAGTTTTATGTATATATCATATCTTCCTACTTGTAGTTACTATTGTATTCTTTGCCAGTGCCTAGGTAACTATCTAGACTAATATAGACTGAAGAAAATCTTAAAAAATATGGACGAGCCTTGAATAACGGTCAAGCGCACATCCATGATCAATAAGATCATGAATTTACCGAAGTGAACGTGAATTGTGTACATAATAATTTATGTATTCCCTTGAAGTGATACAATTTTTCTGTCAGCGTAGGAACATTGCACATGTGGGCGGCTGGGGGCAGGGGGACCTCAAAATTAAACAGAAAACTTTTTCACTCATCCGTACGTCTAACTCCGTAAGACCACTTCATCTGCTCTATGGTATTAGGTATACTATTATAGCAACTGTCCGTATTAACAGTATAACTATATCGTTTGCACTTGCAAAAAATATGTACACATATATTAAGTATGAAGTAGGTAGGTATATATGAAGTAATGCCAGAAGAATGAATCAACCTAGTTTTATATACCTACGGGCTTAACTTGGAATTACCCAAAGACCTACAATTCAGTTGGTGTTTACTCATTTAAAGACAATGTAAGAAATAATTGTTAGGTAATATTGCTTTGACAAATGGAATCATTTCAGTGTATGTGGATGACAAATACCTCTGTTAGAGCCACTCGGTTATGCTAATACTATAAGTACCTAGCATCATCAGAACAGAAGACCTACCTATGCATCACTACATAGTATACAAGTATAAATTAGAAATTTAAAAAACCCCCGATATTCGCCATTTTATAGCGGCGGCCATCTTGGATTTGCAACAGTGCTATTCTACTGGTCAAGCCCTTTCATTTGATACCCATATTAAGGGAGTTGTGAAAAAATATGTAATCCGCCATTTTGTAGCGGCGGCCATCTTGGACCAATTTTCATCAAACATAGCTAACAACACTCTCGACTAATTCAACTTTCAAACAAAAAAAACCGCATTCAAATCGGTCCACCCGTTTGAGCGCCACAGGGGAACAGACAGACACACACACACACACACACACACACACACACACAGACACGTCAAACTTATAACACCCCGTCGTTTTTTCGTCGGGGGTTAAAAACAAAGTCGCTTTCTCCGTCCCTATATCCCTATGTCCCTTTGTACGCTTAAATCTTTAAAACTACGCAACGGATTTTGATGCGGTTTTTTTTAATAGATAGAGTGATTCAAGAGGAAGGTTTATATGTATAATAACATCCATTAAATAGTGGAGAAATACTGTTATTTTTGAGGTTTCTAATGTGATGTCGTAAATAATTACATTTTTTCTGCTTACATTGCAAACGCAGGCTGAACCCTACGAGATTTATCAAAATAATGTACTAAGTATTGTACACATTGAAAAGGTCTACAGAAAAGTCCGCGATGGTATATGTCTATCTCTTATGGATATCCCACAATAACATTTTTTTGTCATTTACTTTTTACGACAAATAATGGCTAATTTTCGAAGCGATTTCAACCAATACAGCATTAATCCTTATCTAATTAAATACCTTAAATACATTGTTGATTTGATATAAATCCATATGGCCCTTTACAGCATATGATTTAAATGAATACTTTCGAAGATATTACAGATTTAAAAATTGCGGCGGCGCGGCGGGAGCGTGCCTATAAGCGCGTCGTCGGTGGCCGCGGTTCTCCCTATTATATTAGCCCAGTGTCGATAATTTTTGAAACCAAAAAAAAATCACAGTACGTAGGAAGAAACCCATTGGAAAACGAGGAGAATATTATAAAAATACAAGGAAAAATAATTTACGGGCGATCTGAGCTCGGGAAAAAAGGGGGGAGTTTTATGGGTAAAAAACGGTTTATCTCGATTTCCGGCAAAACTAGAAGTCCTATGGAAAAAAATCAAATAGCAAAGTTGTAGGTAATAAAAAGATCTACAACTTTTGTATTTACACTTTTTTCACATAACCTCAAAATGTATGTGAAAAGTTCAAAAAACCAAGTTTTTGGTTTTTTATTTTTATCTTTTAAAATAAATATTTTTTTTTTCACGGAATCTGGTGAAAACTTACCTTTTTATGTCCCAAATACACTGTAATTTATTTGATTTGAAATATTTAGTTTTTCTCCTTATTTTTGACTTAATATCGACTTAATTCTGACAGCTGTCATTGTCATTTACAGGTGAGTTATTTATATGGAAAACAGGGTTAACATCTACGAAGTACGATTTTACCCCAAACTACTTTAATTCCCTGTCAACATATAAAGCTCTAAGCCGCTTAATAATATTAATTGTTTTGACCTAAAATAGAAATTCCTAAGAATGGAAACTAGAAAGTGCACACTAACAGCAATAAAGAAGCACATTGAAAAAATTTATTCAAAAATGGAAGTCGAATGACATTATCACCATGAAGTGTCTGTCAGGCATTTGTCATATCTACATGCAGCAGTTGATTTGTATTTGCATAAGTTTTGAATTTTTTATCTTTTTTGTGGGAATTGTTTTATCTCTGGTAACATTATGAAACGTCAGAATTCCACGGAATTAGTAATTCGGGTATAAGGTGAGATATAGTAAGTTCATTGTGGAAAATATCGTAAAAAGTCAAGCCGCCTGGGAGCTTTCATCGAAAACGCTGCTTAATCCCTGAGCGGGTAGTACCTACCTACGCATAATATGCTCTACTACCCGTGCGAAGCCGGGGCGGGTCGCTAGTTATCTATAAATAACTAGCTTCTGCCCGCGGCTTCGCCCGCGTTAATTTCGGTTTTTCACAAATCCCGAGGAATTGTGGATTTCTGGTTCCCGTTCCCGCTCCCGCTCCCTTTTCCAACCTTTATACCTACTATCAAGGAAGTTCGCTATAGTAATCTACCTATAGCTGTAGATATAGATTTCGGGTTTTTCAAAATCCTGAGGGAACTGTGGATTTTTAGTCAGGGCATAATCTATCTTAATTCAAAATATCAGCCAAATCGGTTCAGTAGTTGTGACGTTATAGAGTAACAAACATCCAAAATTTTGAAATCTTGAAAATATTTTAGAAATATAATGAGAAGCTGTGGAATATAATTTTAATTTCGTTCTGACTTTTTCTCACCTGGCAGCGCTTAATCATAATCACGGGGAGCGCGATAATCCCCGGCTCGAGGCAGGGAATGAAGAGAAAACGACACACGTATTACTTTTTCTTGTTATCTCCCTTACTAATGTTTCTCACACATTCCTTGAATACTCAAATCTCAGTCGCACTGATAGAAAAGCTTGGCCCACTAAGATCTAATCGAATCGAATTGTGGACAATTGTGGAACCAACCAGCTGTGATAGCCTAGTGGTTAGGACGACTGACTTCTAATCGGACGTCGTGGGTTCGATCCCGGGCACGCACCTCTAACTTTTCGGAGTTATGTGCGTTTTAAGTATTTAAATATCACTTGCTTTAACGGTGAAGGAAAACATCGTGAGGAAACCTGCATGCCTGAGAGTTCTCCATAACGTTCTCAAAGGTGTGTGAAGTCTGCCAATCCGCTTGGCCAGCGTGGTAGACTATGGCCAAAACCCTTCTCGCTCTGAGAGGAGACCCGTGCTCTGTAGTGAGCCGGTAATGGGTTGTACATGATGATGATGATGTGGAACCAACTCCCTCCGATGGTATTTCCACATAACTTTGATATGGAGTTACTCACGAGGCAGATCAATAAATTCCTTGACGGCCGGCAACGCATTTGGTTGTCCCTCTGGTGCTGCAAATGTTCATGGGTGGCGGTAGTCACTTGATATTAGGTGGTGCTTGCTCGTTTGCCCGCAATTCATATTTAAAAAAAAACTTATAATGGTCGCAATAAATGTGCATAGTAGGTACCAAGATGCCAAGGTAGATAGGTAGGTTACCTAGTTACAATGTTTAGAACTATAATGATGTTCTTACAATAAAAAAACAAAACAATAAAAGATATTAGGTAAATATCAATCAAAATACGCTTTCTTCTTCAATTTCAAATACCGTCCATCTGTCTTAAGAAAGTTTGTTCATAAATTTTGTTTTGCCGGAAGCTGGCTAGCCACGATACAGGTAATGCAGATGAGACAAACCCAATTTCCTAATGTAATTTTAAATTTTAGATAAATGTAATTATACTTTTCATAAAGTTATTTCATTATTTTTGAATGGCTAGGAACATTGCAATTGGTTAGTAACCACTAACCTGTAGCTTTTATTTTGTCCTTGTCGTTAGTAATCTATGTAAGTCTAGTTAGAATTGTATAGATTACTAACGATCTCTATGAAGAACTTGAACCGTCAATTGAAGCACGAGCGTATATAAGGCGGAATGTTTCACCTGCAACACTCACGTACTGTAATAACATTTACACAGGGGAAATTCGAACGTCGAACTATTTGCGCATTTTCCCCAAAATGAAATTTCTTTGTGATCTTCTATACAAACTATAAATATTCTATGAGCGAAGCGACAAAGACGCAAAAGAGATTTTTACGCGATCGTTAAATATTTTAACCCTGAATAGAGTGTTTTTATTGCTTTTACTGTTACACTTACATATGAAGTAAATCTATGTGGATCTTCTGTTACTGTACAGATACAATCTGTACAGTAGTAGGCAAATGTTAAATACAATGTAGAACTATAGGTATGGCACTCTACATCGTACATTTCTGACTGCAAAATAACTTCGAATGAGTCGCATAGATTACGCAAGGTGGTAAAATCTCATTAAAAATTATACCGCATAATTCAGGAATACTTCTAATAAATATTATATATTATACAAGTAAAAATAAAAAATTTAAAACCCCCGACATTCGCCATTTTGTGGCGGCGGCCATCTTGGATTTGCATAGTGCTATTCTACTAGTTAAGCCCTTTCATTTGATACCCATATCGAGGGAGTTGTGATAAAATATGTAATCCGCAATTTTGTAGCGGCGGCCATCTTGGATCGATTTTCATCAAACATAGCTAACAACACTCTCGACTAATTTACCTTTCAAACAAAAAAAACGCATTCAAATCGGTTCACGCGCTACAGGGCTACACGCTACAGGGCTACAGGGCTAACAAAGCGCTACAGGGGAACAGACACACACACACACACACACACACACACACACACACACACACACACACACACACACACACACACACACACACACACACACACACACACACACACACACACACACACACACACACACACACACACACACACACACACACACACACACACACACACACACACACACACACACACACACACACACACACACACACACACACACACACACACACACACACACACACACACACACACACACACACACACACACACACACACACACACACACACACACACACACACACACACACACACACACACACACACACACACACACACACACACACACACACACACACACACACACACACACACACACACACACACACACACACACACACACACACACACACACACACACACACACACACACACACACACACACACACACACACACACACACACACACACACACACACACACACACACACACACACACACACACACACACACACACACACACACACACACACACACACACACACACACACACACACACACACACACACACACACACACACACACACACACACACACACACACACACACACACACACACACACACACACACACACACACACACACACACACACACACACACACACACACACACACACACACACACACACACACACACACACACACACACACACACACACACACACACACACACACACACACACACACACACACACACACACACACACACACACACACACACACACACACACACACACACACACACACACACACACACACACACACACACACACACACACACACACACACACACACACACACACACACACACACACACACACACACACACACACACACACACACACACACACACACACACACACACACACACACACACACACACACACACACACACACACACACACACACACACACACACACACACACACACACACACACACACACACACACACACACACACACACACACACACACACACACACACACACACACACACACACACACACACACACACACACACACACACACACACACACACACACACACACACACACACACACACACACACACACACACACACACACACACACACACACACACACACACACACACACACACACACACACACACACACACACACACACACACACACACACACACACACACACACACACACACACACACACACACACACACACACACACACACACACACACACACACACACACACACACACACACACACACACACACACACACACACACACACACACACACACACACACACACACACACACACACACACACACACACACACACACACACACACACACACAGACACGTCAAACTTATAACACCCCGTCGTTTTTGAGTCGGGGGTTAAAAACACATTTGCACATTTTTCTTTGAATAATACCTACATAGGTATTATGTATGATAGGCATGTAAAATAATTAGGATTTGTTATTACTGGAACTCATAGCTACTTGTTTACAGTAACATAAGTAAACAATTATTATTATTAACGGATCTAGTTAACATAGGTATTTAAATCCTCTTCGTACCTAATACATGTTCTAGGTAGATAAATAAGCATACCTAATCACAAGATGTCAAATGTTTTCAATATAGCTATAAACTGACCTTAGATAAACCCTAGAAAACTGCAATGCACCTAAAAGATAATAATATTATTATTATGATCTGTAACAGCTGATAACTGCGAGCATAATAACATCTACTAAAGTACCTAAACAAATAAATAAAATTGGAGTGATTTAGGAAATATATGTAACTAACTCTTATTATTATCATGAATGAAGAAGTGCGGGCATCAGATAGCACCTAGCACCTACACGCCCTTTATGTTCAACACGCGAACTGTGTGCTTAGTCTAAAGCGGAGCACTCGAAAACGAACTCGAAAACTATTGATCGATTTCAGAGTAAAATAGACCTAAAATGGCTTGTATTAAGGTTTGAGTTCGCCAATACATTCAGCATTGTTCGAATGCTGAATGTATTGGCGAACTCAAACCTTAATACAAGCCATTTTAGGTCTATTTTACTCTGAAATCGATCAATAGTTTTCGAGTTCGTTTTCGAGTGCTCCGCTTTAGACTAAGCACACTGAGCTAGCTATAACTCAGACAAATAATCTTAATACTTGTGGAGACACATACATATTCACCCTTAACATTTCTCGTCTGAGTTTCGTCATGGTCGTACTACTTTGAACACTTATTGAAACTGTTCTTAAGCGTTGTCCTTTTATGTAGGTACTCCATAAATGTTTGATAGGGCCATCTCGGGAAATCTCTGTCTCCATTCGCAGAGGGTCTGCAGTCAAATAAAACGAGATTCTCAAATATTATTCCTTGACATTTTCCCTGTTCCTTCGATGTGAACTTTTATTTTTATGCCCTTACGTATTCTTATCAGAAGTGGAACACACTCGAAAAGATTCAGTGACATACTGGTGCAAATCCGTCGCCCGGAAATGGTCCATTTTATTAAAGCCATTCTCTTAAAACAAGCATTTACTGGTTGTCATATTGGTCGTAATGATAGAGCGATAGATATAGGTACCGTATGAATATGAATTCTCATTTTAATCCAGAAGTTACAGCTATTGTTTACATGGAATAGTGTGTACTGAAGCAACTCGAGTGTGTTTGCTGTGTCCACTTGGTCGGGGAGTCGGCGTGCGGCACAAATACGATTTACGTCTCAGTTCACCCCCTTTAAATTGTCCACGATGGAATATAGCTTCAGTGCTTCAGTGCCTTCAGTTAAGCGCTAATAACAATACTCAAATACAACGTATGACAATTTGCCGCAATGCCCAAATTTTGCAGCAGCGAAATCGATGCTTCGGTTAACCGAGTTTATTATTGTGTTGAACGCTACACGCGGTTTGCGGTTTTTCCTCGTCAAATATTTCGTTGGCGTTCACCTACAAGTAGATACCTCATATTAGTATGCCGTACCACAATAACCGAAGTCGAATCACAAAAGATTTCCGGAGCGCGACTTGCACAAGGGATGAAAGCCAACATTGTGTAATCAGAAGGGTCGCAATCTCACCCCACCCCCGCCACTGTGTCGAACACGGCTTCATCAACAAGGGCCCTTTCTAGTCACTGTGACATTCATTCCTCAAAGCTTATTTCATTCCTGATTCCCGTGACCTTCGTTACGCCTTTAGCAGCTGGATAAAGCCTATTGAACCAATATATCAGTCGCTTGCGTTGGTGTCTGGTCTGAAAACAATGTTACAACTTTTTATTCCGGCATAAACACATAGAACGCGTTGAGGCGCACTGTCCTCCTGGGTAACTAGGTACATATTACTTTATTTATCTCAGAATTATTTCGACAGTAAGCAAAGTTTGTACCCACTCTACCTCTTAAAAACCAGGAGGAATTTTCTTCATCTTGCACACGACCGAAATGAATATGCTGAAATTAGATGGGTAAGTATTTTTTTTTATTATTTAATACTTATATTTCGTACAGTAATTTTTAAACTTTGCTGGTTTTAGGTAAGGCATAACTTGAACTATATCTACCTGGTTCAGCACCGATTGAAGAAACATCTTTTAAAATACTTCGATACGGTATTAATATATATATAGCTGTTCGTTCTGATTCACTGACTCATTCATCGCCTCTCCTGTAAAATTTTGTATGAAAAATTTTTTTTTCACAAATGGTTTCGTATAGAGGACAAAAATTCATTAAGAGGAAAAATATGGAGAGAGCTGATGATTGAGGATTTCGGAGACGGTTGAAGAGCACGCTTAAGGTATTGAAGATAGGTGGGGGGTGCTCGAACAAATGTCACTCGAAACGTCATCCAATTGGCAGGGAGCCGAAAAAAAATTCAAAATGGCGAAAAAAAGATGGCCGCCATACAAATTTCGTCGGTGTCCATCTCGAAGGGTATAAAAGATGGAAGAGTTGTTTCTTAGCAAAACATGATCAGGATCCAAAGATCTACTCGATGAATACAAAAAAAATTCAAAATGGCGGACTTTATTTTTCCATAGAAAATGTATGGCGAATATTGAAGAGACTACAAGTTGTGAACTATGCAAGGCTTTAATGCGGTTTTTTGGAGAACTCTCAAAGAAAAATATGGGAAGACATGATGATTGAGGGTTTGGAAGTTGGTTGAGGAGCCCGGGCAGGGTATTGAAGATAGGTAGGAGGTGCTCAAACAAAAATTACTCGAAACATCATCCAATTGGCAGTGAGCTGAAAAAAAGTCCAAAATGGCGGATTCAAGATGGCGGCCATACAAACATCGGTGTCTATCTCACCAAGTATAAAAGATGGAAGAGTGGTTTTTGCCAAAAGATGATTAAGACCTTAAGTTCTACTTGATGAGCAGAATGATTCGAAGAAAAAATATGGAGAGTGATAATGATCGAGGATTAGGAATATGGGAGAGATAGGTGGAGGCTGCTCAAACCAAAATACCCGAAAGCGAAACCTCGCGGTCCGCTTGCGGGCCGCGCACCCACGCGCCCTACTAGTTAATATATATATAGCTGTTCGTTCTGATTCACTGACTCATTCATCGCCTCTCCTGTAAAATTTTGTATGAAAAATTTTTTTTTCACAAATGGTTTCGTATAGAGGACAAAAATTCATTAAGAGGAAAAATATGGAGAGAGCTGATGATTGAGGATTTCGGAGACGGTTGAAGAGCACGCTTAAGGTATTGAAGATAGGTGGGGGGTGCTCGAACAAATGTCACTCGAAACGTCATCCAATTGGCAGGGAGCCGAAAAAAAATTCAAAATGGCGAAAAAAAGATGGCCGCCATACAAATTTCGTCGGTCTCCATCTCGGAGGGTATAAAAGATGGAATAGTGGTTTCTTCGCAAAAAATGATGAGGATCCAAAGGTCTACTTGATGAATTGAAAAAAAATTCAAAATGGCGGAATTTATTTTTCCATAGAAAATGTATGGCGAATATTGAAGAGACTACAAGTTGTGAACTATGCAAGGCTTTAATGCGGTTTTTTGGAGAACTCTCAAAGAAAAATATGGGAAGACATGATGATTGAGGGTTTGGAAGTTGGTTGAGGAGCCCGGGCAGGGTATTGAAGATAGGTAGGAGGTGCTCAAATAAAAATTACTCGAAACATCATCCAATTGGCAGTGAGCTGAAAAAAAGTCCAAAATGGCGGATTCAAGATGGCGGCCATACAAACATCGGTGTCAATCTCACCAAGTATAAAAGATGGAAGAGTGGTTTTTGCCAAAAGATGATTAAGACCTTAAGTTCTACTTGATATGAGCAGAATGATTCGAAGAAAAAATATGGAGAGTGATAATGATCGAGGATTAGGAATAGGGGAGAGATAGCTGTGGAGGCTGCTCAAACCAAAATACCCGAAAGCGAAACCTCGCGGTCCGCTTGCGGGCCGCGCACCCACGCGCCCTACTAGTTAATATATATATAGCTGTTCGTTCTGATTCACTGACTCATTCATCGCCTCTCCTGTAAAATTTTGTATGAAAAATTTTTTTTTCACAAATGGTTTCGTATAGAGGACAAAAATTCATTAAGAGGAAAAATATGGAGAGAGCTGATGATTGAGGATTTCGGAGACGGTTGAAGAGCACGCTTAAGGTATTGAAGATAGGTGGGGGGTGCTCGAACAAATGTCACTCGAAACGTCATCCAATTGGCAGTGAGCCGAAAAAAAATTCAAAATGGCGAAAAAAAGATGGCCGCCATACAAATTTCGTCGGTGTCCATCTCGAAGGGTATAAAAGATGAAAGAGTTGTTTCTTAGCAAAACATGATCAGGATCCAAAGGTCTACTCGATGAATACAAAAAAAATTCAAAATGGCGGACTTTATTTTTCCATAGAAAATGTATGGCGAATATTGAGAGAGAGTATAAAGTTGTGAACTAGGTATGCAAGGCGATTGATGCGGTTCTTTGGAGAAATCTCAAAGAAAAATATGGGAAGACATGATGATTGAGGGTTTGGAAGATGATTGATGAGCCCGGGCAGAGTTTTGTAGATAGATGGGGGCTGCTCAAACAAAAAATACTCAGAACCTCATCCAATTGGCACTGAGGTGAAAAAAAAAAACCAAAATGGCGGATTCAAGATGGCGGCTATACAAATTTCGTCGGTGTCTATCTCACCAAGTATAAAAGATGGAAGAGTGGTTTCTTTGAAAAATATGATCAAGAACTAAAAAACAAGATGGCGGAATTTATTTTTCTACACAAAAAAAATTTTTGATGGTTTCGTGTAGAAAACAAAAATTCATGCGGAGGAAAAATACGGAAAGAGCTGATGATCGAAGACTTTGGAGACGGATGAAGAGCACGGCGAGGGTATTGAAGATAGGTGGGACGTGCTCAAACAAAAACTACTCGAATCCTCGCGGTCCGCTTGCGGGCCGCGCACCCACGCGCCGTACTAGTATTATAATATAAGTGGTATGCAGTACACAGTTTATCAGAAGTGAGAAGGCCCGTAAAATAGGAATCATCAATTATGCGCAGGCTATAGACAGCGTAGAAGACGTAGGCAGAACCTAATTACCTGTATTGAAAAAGCATTTAGAACTTAAAATAACTGTAAACAGAGAGATGTAAGCGCACAATTTCTCGAGAAACAAGAACACAGGCGTGCTTTTTATCAATTAGCTAATTGGTGCTGGACCTACTTTTATTCAACCTGTCAATAATATGATCTTTATCCTAAGATGCAAGTCTTATTAGTACAGACATTAGATATTTTTTTATTCTTCTAAAACTTAACCCTTAACTGTGGTCTCGCCTGGGCCGTTTTATACTAAACCCAAATTTAATTCTATTACGTCACGTCTTTGCCGCTAGTTACTATAGATACGGCCTAAGCCTCCTACCAGACTTGGACTTTAAAATATTTTTCTCATAAATCCTGCAAGCTGTGATAGCCTAGTGGTTAGGACGACCGACTTCTGATCGGAGGTCGTGGGTTCGATCCCGGGCACGCACCTCTAACTTTTCGGAGTTATGTGCGTTTTAAGTATTTAAATATCACTTGCTTTAACGGTGAAGGAAAACATCGTGAGGAAACCTGCATGCCTGAGAGTTCTCCATAACGTTCTCAAAGGTGTGTGAAGTCTGCCAATCCGCTTGGCCAGCGTGGTAGACTATGGCCAAAACCCTTCTCACTCTGATAGGAGACCCGTGCTCTGTAGTGAGCCGGTAATGGGTTGATCATGATGATGATGATGATGATGATGAAATCCTGCAATAAGTGACAGTTTCATGAGATTTAATTAGCTGGCCAAGACATCAGGAGTCTTGAAGCTATCAGTTCCCGCTCAGCGCAGCGTGCATGCAACAATACAATATGACAGTCCAGCAATAGAATAGTTTCACGTTTAAATTTCTCGAACAAATATTATTCCTCCAATGGCACGACGCGGAAGCTCCGGTAAAACTATTCACAATAGCGGCAACTTCAATGTCAAAGGAAAGAAGATTGCCAAATGATTCAGAACTTTACAGATTAAAAGTAGGTAGTCACATACCTGTTTGTCTGTTAGCCGCCTGGTTTGTCTAGTGGTCAGCCTATTCGGCAACGGGTTATTGGTGTTTTCTGACAAAAATCTTTAACCAGGTAAGTGGGCAGTGTTACAAACCCCGTACATCGAAGAGCACGTAAAGCCGCCGTTTCTCTCTTCAGTCATGGTAGACTGCCTTTTTTTTTTTGACGTGGTGGAAACCTTTTATAGGTACCCCCGTTCTGCGGCCGAATGCGGCAGAACGAAGGTTATGTGGGACTCCAACCAGGTATACCCACTAAAACCACCACGGCATGACCCTCATGCTGTCTGTGCTGGACGCCTGGGGAACCCAAAGTATGCATCCCAGGTGTCCGACAGCCGCCCCAGCTGGGGCTCCCGCTCGCCTGCTCCAGAGGCTCGCGCCCTCCCGTAATTTTTTAACAAGGTTTTCTTCCTCCCGCGATGGGCATCGCGGCCCCCCACCCCGGGGTGTCTCACCCCCAGTTTCATCCGCAGTGCCCTCTGCTAATCAGAGGGACACGCAGAGAAACCTCCCTCCGCCAGGTCATTGGCCATGGCTAACAATATCCCCGTAGGAAAATTATTAACCATGTTACCGGGGCGCACCGGCCCGAATACTGCTCTTCCCCTCGGACGTATCCAAGAAGACCAGCAGCACCCAGGCACACTTGGAGGTTACCTGGCTAGCACCCCATGGTAGACTGCCTTGCTATCCAGAGACTATTTAACCACTTACTCCTCGGTATTCTCATCGGACTATGAGAGTGAGGGAAAAGAGAGTGCACTTGTATTTGTGCACACACCTGTGCACTTTATAGGCCAATCTTAAAGGAGACACAAGCGATTTATTATCGCTTGCGTCTCCTTTGAGATTGACCGTAGTTTAGTGATAACCCTTCTTTAACCAACTTGTTGGTTGGCGTAACGCGTTCCAAACAGAACGGTACTTATTTATGATTTTGAAAAACGCCCGTCATCTAAAATAGTTTGTATCTCTAAAATAATTCATAACATGATTTTTCAAGCGATTTATTTTAGCTGAAACGAGAAAGATATTAGAGCTGCGAGAGTCTGTCGCAGGGTTTCAACCTTAATGATTGCCGGGGGCCGAATGCAACATAAATGATTGCTTCGCTGGTTAACTCCTTTAAAATAACGCTTTCATCGTTTACCCGCCGGCTATCACTTCGTTAAATTGAAACATCCTGTTGAATAGAAAACTTAATTACATAATATTTATTTATTACCTATTCGTATCTACCTTCCGTGTCGTCATAATACCTACTATATTGGTATTATACGAAAAAAGAGCCCGAATTCAACATACGTATACCTAGGTATAAAAAAGAATTATATTTATGCTTTGTCGTAGCGTTTGAAGGTTTTTGAAAATAAATTTTATTTTAAGATTTTAAGTTAAAATCACTTCACAATTATTAATAGTTCCTTAATCTCCAAAGCATAAAGGAGTCGATTTAAAAAATCACGTGAAATCGTTGCAGAAATTTTGAGAAAATCGGTGTAGTTATAACATAGAGAAAAAAATACGCATCGAATTGAACAATTCCTATCGTGTTCCTACCCTATTGATAGTCATCCTACTATCCTACTAATATTATAAATGTGAAAGTGTGGATGTTTGGATGTTTTTTACTCTATAACGTCGCAACTACTAAACAGATTTGGCTGAAATTTTGAATGGAGATAGATAATGCCCTGACTTAACACATAGGCTACCTACTTTTTATCCTGGAAAAATTCACAGTTCCCGCGTGATTTTGAAAAAACCCAAATCTACAGTTACAGCTATAGGTAGATCACTATAGCAAACTACCTTGAAAGTAAGTATGAAGGTTGGAAAAGGGAGCGGGAACGGGAACCAGAAATTCACGATTCCCTCAGAATTTGTGAAAAATCGAAATTCACGCGGGCGAAGCCGCGGGCAAAAGCTAGTTTAGAAATAAATTTCCTAACATACCATTAGTCGGAAAAAAGTGTTTGTCACAGTTTAAGCGTAGCCAAATCCAGCTTTTAGTGTTTTAATAATAGGTTTAATAATATTGTACAGTGGGTGTCCGCCGTCCGGTAAGCTACCCGGTTTTATAATCTAATAAGATTATATTTAGTACCTTATTAAAAAGAAAATACCAAGTTCCTTATTAAAATATGGAAAGAATTATTAAGACGTGCCTAGGTACCTACCTAGTTAGTAGTTAGGCTCCGTATAAACTCTGTAGGTATGTTAATAGATAGAGCATATTAATGTGCTTCTGGCGTGGTTATAGTAGGTACGATGCAACCAACTGCAATTGCAATTTGCGCTAACCGTTATTCACAAATTTTATGGCGTAGAAGATGCTGCTGAATTCTCTCGTACCTATGTATACTGAAAATACACATATTGCAGAAAGCCGCGTCTTTCGGTTCTGTGCGATGGCCTACAGAACACAGTTTGAACCCATCTATGGGATACTTAGTTATAAGCTTGCAACACATTCTAAAACGAACAGCCTAAAATTTTCTACTTTTTGATCGGAAAATCGGTGATATTCCGTCTGATTAAAACAAAATAACCTAAGTCCAGGCGGGTAGATTCACAGCCAGCAGCTACTTTAAAATAAATAGAATAATATTCCTTATCGCGGTGTTAAATATTTGGTCCGCAGGCACGTACCTAGCTAATGCGAAAGGGGGCTCATTACACTGTGTTGACACCGACAAATGCCCTTTTACATATTCTCACAGAGATCCCGAAGATTGAGCCATGAAATTGAAAACGATCCCTTTGAAGAAATTTATTCCAGGCACGAACTGCCACTCCAATGACGACAACATTTGCTCGTTTATTTTTATGAAATTATCAAAGTTCCAGACTAAGTACGGGTACCTATCTACTTACTCTACTGGGTGAGAGATGCTTCATTTGAAAAATTAAAATTAATTTCAAAAATATTACGTACGTACCTACTCTTACTTACCTAAAAAGGATTTTTTTTTCTTGTCAATAAGAAATTCAGGTTGCCACTATGCGAAGTTACAGGGGATCGAAAATGGCCTCAATTGTTTCGAGGAAAGGATAGTACGGCGGTGCCTAAAATTTTTTTGTGTTTGTTCGACTTGGCGTATGATATTATGTACCTATGTACCTACTTGTGGTATTAAAACTCCAACGTGTAATTGATTTTATAAGTATATTTTTTTTAAATCCTAAGCACTATGTATTAGCACATACTTTAGAAACTCATGTGTTATCATTTAAATAAAGTAGGGTGGATGCTCCTTAGACCGGCACCCCCCCATAGGTCGGCACTTCGTTATATTTCTGTCGAAATTATCGTTTTGGTGCCATTTAGTCGCAATGGGTATTTTTTTTATTTAGTATTGCTCCAATGGGAAAATAGTTCTTAAATAAGGCAGCACTTTTTTGCACCCCTTTCCCTCAATAGTCGCATAGAACGAGTGCGAGTGCGTAAATCGCAAAATTTCTTACAAAATTGCTACTTTCCGAGCGTTGTTTGGTAAGAAATAAATTACTTATTATAATATTTAAGACTTGTTGTTGCAATTTAATTTGTTTTACGTAATATTTGACATCGTGTTATAGTGATTTAACTCAATCATTTTGCATATTTAAAGAAAAACAGGGGTGCCGGGCTAAGGAAAACCAGTAGTATGAGGTACCTGAGGTCGGCAGGGGGTGCCAACTTAAGAATTTGGGTTATTCCTGAGGCCAGCCCTATTGAATAAACTTGATGTTATCTACATATATAAAAATTGTCTGATTGTTTGTCAATGTTTTTATGAAAAATTATTTATCTATTTCTTCAAAAATTCTATTAATTTCAGATAAAGGTATATTTTTTTGGCGGGAAAATGAAATAAAATGAAAACAAAGAAAGAGTTCTTATAAATAATTAAAAAAACATAATTTTTCGCGGACAATATTGGGGGTAAAAGCTAATTTTCTAATAAAAACATGAGGGCTGACTTTGAGAATACAAATGTCGGAGGAAGGGACAAAGGTGCCGAGCTTAGGCAAATTAGTACTTTTTTTTTAAATAAATTAAAAAAAATACTTCTTTATGCTAAAAGCGGGTATTAAAAATTGAATCAAAAAGTTAAAAGCATGAAGTATTAGAAGAAAAAAACATTGTACTGAAATTGCTTCGTTTGACACGTCTACGAATTTTTAAACATGACGCGACCCTTAAAGTGCCGACTTATAGAACATTCACCCTAGTTAGTATCGTTCAGTCCATATTTAGGTACCTACCCACCTATATGCAGATTTATAAATACGGCGTTTACAACAACTTTTGTACTTATTCACACTGGAACGCCAACCACACGCTCTCTATTACCCGAAACTCGCGTGTTCCATTATCTCTGCGACCAAATTTGTTTTAAAATTTCTCACCACTTTTTAAATTTAAAAAACGTACGCACTGAACGAAATGCTGCCCCTTTTTTCAGAGACAAAAGTTTATTCATTTCCCAGTTCAAATTGCACAGGATAACTTTCATTTCCCCTTTCCGTTTAATATCATAACTGACGTAATGACCTTATCGTATAAAGAAGCACAAAAATATCGCGAACGCAATTCGTCATGTCATTATGCAAGGAAAGGGCGAACTTTATGACTATAATAACGTGAGATGTCTGACTCGGTGCGCCTCATGAATGGTGAAACGTTCTTTATTGTACCATGTTTTATGTGAACGATTAACCTTTTAATGGTAGCCGGCCGTGCAAAATGAAAACCCTATTGAAAATAAATTTGTTGCCCGGAATTGCATGAGCTTAACGTACGAGTATGGAGGAATCTTTTGTTGGAGCATGCTCGTGAGCACCTAGTAGCCATTCGAGTTACGAAATTTAAAAAATCTCTCTTTTTTAACCCCCGACGCAAAAACGATGGAGTGTTATAAGTTTGACGTGTCTGTGTGTGTGTGTGTGTGTGTCTGTCTGTCTGTTTCCCTGTGGCGCTCAAACAGGTGGACCAATTTGAATGCGGTTTTTTTTTTTGAAAGATAATTTAGTCGAGAGTGTTGTTAGCTATGTTTGATGAAAATCGGTCCAAGATGGCCGCCGCTACAAAATGGCGGATTACATATTTTTTCACAACTCCCTTAATATGGGTATCAAATGAAAGGGCTTGACTAGTAGAATAGCACTATTGTAAATCCAAGATGGCCGCCGCCACAAAATGGCGAATGTCGGGGGTTTTTTAAATTTTCAATTTACACTTGTGAACTATTGTGTGCATAAGCACTGTACAATGCACTTTGCATGCATCTTACATCTACAGATTCTGCAAGTTCTGATGTCGAAGTAAAACGTGCGTCGAGTGTTTTGGTGAATTTTGTGGTGTTGCGCGGTGGTGATGCGTATTAGTAGCATGGTTGCTTGTTTTTCCTGCATGTTTAGCAGCGGGAGGACGGGTAGTAGGTACATAGCGCATGCTGCATGTCATACAGATTTGTCTGTTTTAGCGGATTACAATAAAATAATTTTATTTTTCTTTGTAGGTAGGTAGGTATATATTATCATGGATTTCAGCAATTTAACGCCTGCTTCTATTCAACAAATGTCAATATCATTCTTAGTTCTTATATTTAAAGTAGGTATAGGTTAGTTTTAACAGGTTTATGTCAATTAATATAGGTATGTATTATGTATGTGTGGAAATAAAATAAAAAAAATTAACATCATGCATTTTCATCTTAAATATCTTGCTTTTAGTACGTAGGTACGTATGTACACCTAGTAATAAGTAGTCAAGTATCCTATTCTTTGCTTTTAGGGTGTATTCATAAATATTTGATTCAAAGTGGTCAGAGTAACCCAGTAGTTACTTAATTTGTGCGTTTTTTCCCTACACTACAAATTATTTTGTGCAGAGAGAAAAAACTTAATTGGTTTTTCATGAATAAAGACTGCTTGTTCATGATGGTCTTGTCAAATCATGCGCCTAATGAAGGGTTGGTTCTCGGGGCACTGTTTTTCAATTTAACAGCTCCCTACCTACTGAAGAAATTTGCTTTCCTACTCGTTCGGTTCGATCGAGACTCGAGACCAATGCACTTGCACGTGTGTAGTGTAATGCAAAGTGGCACGTTAATGACCAATGCATGTCATTATGTCCTTATTTTTATTTCATAGTTATAAGGACACTTTTCATTATGTCTTTATTATTATTATGTCCTTACTTTTACTAGCAAGTCTTTGTTTTATTTTAATGCTAAAACATAGTATGTTTTACTATTATTTATATTTTCACTCTATCACTCTATCACTAGTGTTGTAAACACATGAAATCTACACAATATTTAAAAAAAAGGTTTAGGTAGGTATAAGTAGTACACGACAAACTGTGCATGTGATAGATGTATGAGGCGCAACAAGCTACTCGTGTGTCTCGCGTGCTTCGATTAGGCCCAGTCGAAAACGCGTGCAGTTTTGTGCAGCCCGCGTACCTACCACAGAGATACCTACCTACTATAAATACACTGTACAATATAATATAGATAGAGGTATATGATTTCGTATAGAATACCTATCAAAGCGCACAAACGAATCAAAAAACGTGACTTCGAAGAAACGTAAAATAAATTTTCATCGACATATTATTGTGGGCACACAATGACCGCAATCGCGACCTTAAGTACATCTCGGTTTTTCTTCAACTCTCGATTTCCCGCCCTTGAAAAATAAATCTACGGACGTGTTTCACGTGTGTATCTACTTCATAAATCTACTGATGTGTTTCACGTGTGTATCTACTTCATAAATCTATTGACTGTTTCACATCTATTGAATGTTTCAACTTTTAGTGCCCACTAACGTCAAAATAGAGGCACGTGGTGGTGAGATATGAGAGGTGTACCTAATATTGTGCAATGCCTCGTGAGATGAAAATTTCATTAAGCTGCACATGTTCAATTATCGGTCAGTAGATAGCACTGGATGAGGTTCACTGATACCGCCCTGGCCTCTATTGATTGATAAATTGAGCTTGATAACTTGACAACATGTATTTTGCCTAAAATATACCTAATCGCTCTATTATTAGATATCATATTTCAACCTATTTACACAAAATCTTAACAAATTATAAACCGAAACCTTGCTCATGAATCACTCTGTCTATTGGTGAATACAGACAGACAGGCAGACAGACAGTTACAACCCCGCCACGACTTTCTGTCTGTCTGTCTGTTTTACTTTGTTTTATAATAATTATGTAGTGATAGTTAGTGATATCATGAAGAGTTTTACTCTTCATGATATATTATTTTCATCTTAATGAGGAGTACGAGTAGCTTTATCTCTGAAGGGGATAGTAATAATGAACTTTTTATTTGGTAACAAATTAATATAATATGACATACGAACGAATGAGAACGATGATCCCGCTGAAGTGCTCGTATAAACTGTGTTGAAGTGATTATTGCGCTCCTCATACGTTATAACAATCATCCATGGTTGCTCCTTAACAATGGTAATTAGTGTTACAAAATTAATTAATTTTATTAATAAAACTAGCTGACCCCCGCAACTTCGTTCGCGTGGATATAGGTTTTTATATAGAATCGGATCGGATCCCATAATTCTTTTATGTACCTAAACTAAATGTAGCCTAAGTTACTCCTTATAACATTGAAAGTTCCATTAAAATCGATCCAGCCGTTTCGGAGATTAGCTGGAACAAATAGACAGGCCAACAAACATAAATTTAAACGCACACCAGTTTAAAATAAGCCGTACGTTCAAAGATCCGGGTCCCAAGTTATTTGAACCCACTACTCAGGGTTGTAATGTATGTTATTTCTGAACTAAAAAACCTATGACCTTGAAATATTTACGGGACAATATATAAAGTACTACCTTTCTAACAAAAAAAGAATGAGTGAAATCGAACAACGCGTTAATGAATTACAGCTAAATACACGTTTTAACTTTCATCCCCTCTCCCAAGGGAACCGTGCTGAATTTCGGGATAAAAAGTATCCTATGTCCTACCTCGGAGTATAAACTCAAATCGTACCAAGTTTCATTTGAATCCGTTCAGTAGTTTCGGCGTGATGCGCGGCCAAGATACAGACAGACAGACAGACAGACAGACAGACAGACAGACAGACAGACAGACAAAAATGAAAAAAATTGCAGTTTTGGCTTCAGTATCGATTATATAGTGCCCTCCAATAAAAAATTTCAAAATATCTTCAATGTACAGAATTGGATCTGTTACAGTCTTATTATATTATAGATAGACTAGCGACCCGCCCCGGCTTCGCACGGGTAGTAGAGCATATTATGCGTATGTACCTACTACCCGCTCAGGGATTAGGCAGCGTTTTCGATGAAAGCTCCCAGGCGGCTTGACTTTTTACGATATTTTCCACAATGAACTTACTATATCTCACCTTATACCCGAATTACTAATTCCGTGGAATTCTGACGTTTCATAATGTTACCAGAGATAAAACAATTCCCACAAAAAAGATAAAAAAAAAAAACAAAACTTATGCAAATAAAAATCAACTGCTGCATGTAGATATTATGACAAATGCCTGACAGACACTTCATGGTGATAATGTCATTCGACTTCCATTTTTCAATAAATTTTTTCAATGTGCTTCTTTTGTTTTCTATTGCTGTTAGTGTGCAATTTCTAGTTTCCACTCTTAGCAATTTCTATTTTAGGGCGAAACTATTAATATTATTAAGCGGCTTAGAGCTTTATATGTTGACAGGGAATTAAAGTAGTTTGGGGTAAAATCGTACTTCGTAGATGTGGTTAACCCTGTTCTCCATATAAATAACTCATCTGTAAATGACAATGACAGCTGTCAGAATTAAGTCGATATTAAGTCAAAAATAAGGAGAAAAACTAAATATTTTAAATCAAATAAATTACAGTGTATTTGGGACATAAAAAGGTAAGTTTTCACCAGATTCCGTGAAAAAAAAATATTCCGTGAAAAAACCAAAAACTTGGTTTTTTGAACTTTTCACATAAATTTTGAGGTTATGTGAAAAAGTGTAAATGTAAAAGTTGTAGATCTTTTTATTACCTACAACTTTGCCATTTGATTTTTTTCCATAGGACTTCTAGTTTTGCCGGAAATCGAGATAAACCGTTTTTTACCCTTAAAACTCCCCCCCTTTTTTTCCCGAGCTCAGATCGCCCGTAAATTATTTTTCCTTGTATTTTTATAATATTCTCCTCCTTTTCCAATGGGTTTCATCCTACGTAATGTGATTTTTTTGGTTTCAAAAATTATCGACACTGGGCTTGGAGAACCGCGGCCACCGACGCGCTCATAGGCACGCTCCCGCCCGCGCCGCCGCAATTTTTAAAACTGTAATATCTTCGAAAGTATTCATTTAAATCATATGCTGTAAAAGGCCATATGGATTTATATTAAATCAACAATGTATTTAAGGTATTTAATTAGATAAGGATTAATGCTGTATTGGTTGAAATCGCTTCGAAAATTAGCCATTATTTGTCGTAAAAAGTAAATGACAAAAAAATGTTATTGTGGGATATCCATAAGAGATAGACATATACCATCGCGGAGTTTTCTGTAGACCTTTTCAATGTGTACAATACTTAGTACATTATTTTGATAAATCTCGTAGGGTTCAGGCTGCGTTTGCAATGTAAGCGGAAAAAATGTAATTATTTACGACATCACATTAGAAACCGCAAAAATAACAGTATTTCTCCACTATTTAATGGATGTTATTATACATATAAACCTTCCTCTTGAATCACTCTATCTATTAAAAAAAAACCGCATCAAAATCCGTTGCGTAGTTTTAAAGATTTAAGCGTACAAAGGGACATAGGGACATAGGGACATAGGGATATAGGGACGGAGAAAGAGACTTTGTTTTATACTATGTAGTGATTAACAATGGACAATATTTCAAACAAACTATAATATTATGTAAAACAATAATATAATTTTACATCGCTTTTCTTTTCTGGGCTTTACAAAAATCCCTCCTTAGTGCACCTCTGAGAGAAGTACTCAAAGAATATTTTCGCCTTTGTTTCGAAGTTCACGTCTGTTTCAGTCCACGATACTATTCAATAGATATAAAACAATTTCATCTTCTATAACTATTAAATATAAATAGATATCGATACAAATATAAGAAAGCGGAAGAGTTTGTTTGTTTGTTTGAACGCGCTAATCTCTGAAAATACCAGTCGGATTTGAAAAATTATTTTTGCTAGCCCAATTCTTGAGGAAGTTTATAGGCTATTCACATCATGGTGCCACGGGATTTTTAAAAACCTAAATCCATGCGAGCGAAGTGGCGGGCATCTGCTAGTATTTTATAAAGATACTCGTCCGTCAGCTAGGTAGGTAGGTACCTATACTCGATACTCGGCGGTACCTACCTACTCGTGTCTCAACACGCCAACCGGCAGCCGCTAAAGCAGATATATGCTGCTAAACCCGATTATCCTCCTGAAGTTTCCCTTGTGTTCAAAGTGAATGTATTGGAGCGGAATGTTCCACGTCAGAGGTAAAAGCAAGTATTCATGTTTAATTTCGGCCCCGTATGAAGGCCCGTAAAAAATCTTTTATCTGGACCCAAATTCCTTGGCAGGAATTGTTTCTTCAGAACCTTCTTCAGATTTTTATAAAATACGTACAGAGATATACCTATATACGTTATTACACTTATACACAATGTTGCATATTCGGTTTAGATACTTGACAAAAAGCTTTCTTTTTTACAGAGCACATTGTGTAAAGGGGAGCACTATTTTTAACCTGTTTATTAGTTACCTTTATGAGACTGTAAATACGAATTAGCACCAATGTCTCTTTACCCTTTTTGCTCGTTTATGATTTCTAATCAACAAAATATGTTTTAACGATTTGGGTAAAACTCCTCGAGATTTCCACTAAAAGTCGTCAATAGAAAGATCCTCAAACTTTGAAATGATTGTTGATTGGCTGGCGATTGCGTTTGTATGGCTTTTCTAAATTAACACAACACGAATTAAGTAGATACAAAATATTATATTGTTTCACTGAAGTTTAGCAACTTTTCAGACAACTTTTAAAATATGTAGGTAGATTGCTTTAGGAATAATCTGCCGGAATTTCGTCCTTGCTCCAGTCTAATTCAATTGTCTTTCCCGTGCGCGCACTCTCCTCTGCAGCAGTGGCGATTTTACTGACAGCGAGTGTCTGCCAGCTGGTCACTTCCAGAGGCACTCCATCTAAATGGAAGAAATATAAACAATAAAAATCTACAGTTTAAGTGAGACAGTTCCTGGGGTAGCTGCGCGGTGCGGGAGGGTTGCCGCATAGTCCAGCAGCCGAGATTGTAGGTCAGCGGGAAATAAGTATCCTTGAGGTTTTGATGATCACTTCAGTCGGTGATTTCTATTATCATGATCAACCCATTACCGGCTCACTACAGAGCACGGGTCTCCTCTCAGAGTGAGAAGCGTTTTGGCCATAGTCGACCACGCTGGCCAAGCGGATTGGCAGACTTCACACACCTTTGAGAACGTTATGGAGAACTCTCAGGCATGCAGGTTTCCTCACGATGTTTTCCTTCACCGTTAAAGCAAGTGATATTTAAATAGAACAAGTGATATTTAGAGGTGCGTGCCCCGGGATCGAACCCACGACCTCCGATTAGAAGTCGATTGTCCTAACCACTAGGCTATCACAGCTTTTTACAGATTTCTATTATATTTTATTGCATTCTACTAGAAAGCTGTATTTTTACAGCAATACGAGATCGACATCTTATGTTACTCCAAGATATTTCCGTGAAAAAGCGCCATGACACACGGACGCGGACGGAGGAACAACAAAGTGATCTTGACAAAGTTTGAAGATTTTTGAAGGTCTTGAGTACTTGTAGGGACTTCCACACGTCGCGGTGTTGCACCGCTTGTATCCAGCGGCTCCTAGCGACTCGTCTGATGACGTCGATCCGCCCAACGGAAGGTCCAATACTGAGCTTTCCGTTGCAAGTTCTCCATTCTACGACCATTATGGGGCATCAGGGAGCCAAAAAGCTAAAAACATGATATACCTACTTACCTACTGACTGACCCGTTGGCGCGGTTGGCAGTGACCCTGCTTTCCGCTCCGGGGTTGCGGGTTCGATTCCCGCCCTGAGTCTGGCTGTATTTATGTAAGTATATAAGTATGTATTATGTATATACTATACTATATATTTAATAAAAAATATATATATATCTATATTGTATTTATGTAAATATGTATATCAGTCGGTTGTTACCTATAACACCGGCATTAAGTTGCCTACTTTAGGAACAGACGACCGTGTGTGTATGTGTGAATATTTATTTATTTATATTATATTATTATAACGTGATGGCGCCAGTTATGGACGAGTTAAGCGCCGAGTCAAACATGAGGAGCTATAACTTTTTTATTATTTACTCTTGAGTGTTATAATTTTACAATGATATACTCAGATTTATAGAGCTTCTCACTAACTACTAAAATCTAGAAATAGTCTAATGAGTTTTGAAATATGGAAACCTAAAAACGATCAACTGAAATATGTAAAAATGCTTATGATGGACAGTCTCAATCCAGTTATGGACACCCAGTGATGGACAGTTCGTTTTTACCCGACTACGGCAAAGCCAAAAGGAAGGGTTATGATTTAGTAGTCTATGTATGTATGTTTGTATCCAATTTTTTGTTCTACCGAAGCTCCTAAACTACTGGGCTTCGTTGATATAGTTCGGGGGTCACATAGGCTACATTTTATATGCGAAAAAATTGAGAAGTGACGTTCGCGCAGCTAAACTGGAATATTAAGTTAGTTTTAGATAGACATAACAGATGGCGCCACTAGCCGCTTGCCCCGCCCTTTCTTCCATTAGTACACAATTGAATACACGTTTTTCTAAATTATTATTTTTAACCCCCGACGCAAAACGACGGGGTGTTATAAGTTTGAGTGTCTGTGTGTGTGTGTGTGTATGTGTGTCTGTCTGTTCCCCTGTAGCGCTCAAACGGGTGAACCGATTTGAATGCAGTTTTTTTCGTTTGAAAGGTGAATTAGTCGACAGTGTTGTTAGCTATGTTTGATGAAAATCGAACCAACATGGCCACCGCTACAAAATGGCGGATTACATATTTTATCACAACTGCCTTAATATGGGTATCAAATGAAAGGACTTGACTAGTAAAATAGCACTATGCAAATCCAAGATGGCTGCCGCCACAAAATGGGGGTTTTTTAAATATTTAATTTATACTTGTATACTACTATGAGTAGTCGGGTTTTAGTTTACGAACTTTATCTCTTCTTTTATTTTATATGGATTGTGGGTAAACGAGCAAGCGGGTCACCTGATGTTAAGTGATTACCGTGAACATTTGCAGCACGAAAGGAACCACTAATACACTGCCGGCTTTTAAAGAATTTGTTGATCCTCCCGTTGATTATTTCGAATAATATATGTACAAATCGAACAATATATGTAAAAAAGCTGATAGCCTAGTGGTTAGGACGACCGACTTCTAATCGGAGGTCGAGGGTTCGATCCCGGGGCACGCACCTCTAACTTTTCGGAGTTATGTGCGTTTTAAGTATTTAAATATCACTTGCTTTAACGGTGAAGGAAAACATCGTGAGGAAACCTGCATGCCTGAGAATTCCTCATAACGTTCTCAAAGGTGTGTGAAGTCTGCCAATCCGCTTGGCCAGCGTGGTAGACTATGGCCAAAACCCTTCTCACTCTGAGAGGAGACCCGTGCTCTGTAGTGAGCAGATAATGGGTTGATCATGATGATGATGATGATGTACAAATATCAAAGTTACGTAGAAACAACGAATGTTCGTCACATTTCAATTTGACACTTGTCTATTTGAGGACGTTTACAAAATGGTTCCATAATTATTTTTTTGCTTCAACTTCTTAATCCTGATGCTGCAGGGTACTACCCACCTAAACTAAAGGGATTCGGGAACTGTCCACTATGACTTCATATTTTTGGTACCAAGCTTAGATTGAATCACGGACCTCTGAGTCCCAGCTCCTTAATCCTGATGCAGCACGATACTGTTCACATAAGCAGCGAGGAATTTTCGCCTGTTTTTTGAAAAGATGAATAAGTGTTTTTCTAGGCCTGTTACCTGTAAAAGGTTTCCTTTCTTCTTGCGTAATAATTACTTGGACACTGTCCAAGAGGGCAAAAGGTGATCCTTAGCTATGGAGAATCTTCTTTCTAGGTGAAAGAAGGTTCCTCATTCATAGCTACTCGTATGACACGTTTTACTATTAACACTTCTTTATTTTGTGTTAATATAGAGCTAGGCCCCATATTGCATACAAGCGGATGCCTGTGACTTCGTCCACGTGGATTTAGGTTTATTATAATCCCGCGGGAACTCTTTGTTTTTTCTAAGCTCCTTTGAGCTCATACCTACATTTCTAAAAAATTTTAAAAGTGGCGCATCTAAATGGAACTACAATAATAGGTATTAATTTTTTAACCCTTTCCCACCCATCAGATTTTTTTTTGCATGGAAACCATAATTATTTTTTTAAAACAAGTATAATATTGATAAAAAATAAAAAATATCAACTGCGTGATAATTTTTTTTCTCTTTCACTCTTGATCACAATATTTTTTAGTCAAAAAAAATATATTTTCGGTATCACTTTTTCAACCCCTTTAATTTGACACCTCACTTGATAAGATATGAAGGAAAAAAAAATTTAAGATGCAATCCTTCTACTATACCGAACTGAACCGATTTGGCTGAAATTTTGATGGAGATAGATTATGCCATGACTTAACACATAGGCTACTTTTTATCCTGAAAAAATCCACAGTTCCCACGGGATTTTGAAAAAACCAAAATCTATAGCTACAGTTATAGGTAGATCACTATAGCAAACCTCCTTGAAAGTAGCTATAAAAGTTGCATAAGGGAGCGGGAACGGGAACTGGAAATCCACGATTTCCTTGGGATTTGTGACAAGTATAAATTAAAAATTTTAAAAACCCCCGAAAATGGCCGCCACCACAAAATGGCGAATGGCCATTTTGTGGTGGCGGCCATCTTGATTTTCATCAAACATAGCTAACAACACTCTCGACTAATTCACCTTGCAAACAAAAAAAACCGCATTCAAATCGGTTCATCCGTTTGAGCGCTACAGGGGAACAGAAAGACACACACACACACAGAGAGAGAGACACATGTCAAACTTATAACACCCCGTCGTTTTTGCGTCGGGGGTTAAAAAACCGAAATTCACGCGGGCAGAAGCTAGTTAAACTAAAGTTTAATTTTGACTTGTAATTGTGTTTAAATGATAAGAATAGATAGGTCCATGACTGGATTTTTGATGTGTTTCCGATCCAGTAATGGACATCCCCTCTAAAACTTGAAAATAAATCTATGTTGCATTTATTCCTTCACAAGCATGTTTTAAAGTTTATATCTAAGTGATTTAATCATTGTAAATTTACATTTTAATCAGAAACGAGAATCCATCGATCAAAACGTTTATTTACCTTCTTAGCGATTTGCTTAAGAAAACTATTGAAATCGAAAGATATTTGCACACAACATTTTGTTCGCCTTGCCATTTTAAAACAAAATGGCCGTTTCATATGATATTTGTCAATATGACAAACAGATCCCTATTCTACATGGTTTAAGTGTTGCCAGCGGTAAAACTCTAATCTAGCTCTTATTTTTGTTAAAAACGGTGAAGGTGGTCAGCTACTGGTGCCTGGTCCATAACTGGCGACACCACGTTACCTATGCGATATACGATATAATATAAAGTATCAATAGTTTACGTACACTGTACTACATCCAAAAAGTGCTCAAGCTCGCGCTGGTAAGCAATCTTGAAACGCGATGGAAATGAATAGTAGATAGGGTTCATCTTGATACCGTCATTTCCAATATAAGATTCAACGGAGTGGGCAGGTTGCTCGTTTTCTACTTTAATCATACCTGCAATCAAGTAATTATAAATCTTTATAATGAGTAGGTATACAGCTAATTATCTAATTGTGTGTGTCTGTGCATGCGTGCGTGCGTGCGTGTGCCGTCGTCATAAAATGGCGGATTACATATTTTTTCACAGCTCCCTCAATATGGGTATCAAATGAAAGGACTTGACTAGTAGAATAGCATTATATAGATCCAAAATGGCCGCCACCACAAAATGGCGAATGTAGGGGTTTTTTTTTTTCAATTTTTAATTTATTTATTAAGTTTTATTAAACAATACTATCACCTTTATTTCCAAAAACTTCCAATCTTTGATCATAACCGTATGCACTGAAACGACTGTTGTCGCCAATAGCCACGGCCCCCGACGGAAACGTGAGAAGAAACGCAATAGTGTCGAAGTCGTCAATGGCCTTCACTTCAGGAATGAGCGCGGACGCGGTGGCCTGCACGCGCACGGGCAGCTCGCCGACCACCCAGCACGACATGTCGAAATCGTGTACCAAGCAATCGTGAAACACACCTCCTGTACTCAATAAAAGTCAATTCAAAGTCAATTTAGATACGTATTCAAAAACAACCCAAAAGTGAATTAAAACATTCTTTATTTATAATTTCTTTATATTATGTATATAGAAAAACTTTGTGTGGTTAAGAGAAGTAAGTGCCTACTCGAGTCAAATAAAAATCAAACTTCGTTTGTATGTCGTGCTAGAGACAAACTTCTCTGGAGAATGCCGAAAGAAATCTCAGACTTGCCAATATTACCTAACTATGTAAAAACTCATTTTTAACCCCCGACGCAAAAACGACGGGGTGTTATAAGTTTGACGTGTCTGTGTGTGTGTGTGGGTGTGTGTGTGTGTGTGTGTGTGTGTGTGTGTTTGTTCCCCTGTGGCGCTCAAACGGGTGGACCGATTTGAATGCGGTTTTTTTTGTATGAAAGGTGAATTAGTCGAGAGTGTTGTTAGCTATGTTTGATGAAAATCGGTCCAAGATGGCCGCCGCTACAAAATGGCGGATTACATATTTTTTCAAAACTCACTTAATATGGGTATCAAATAAAAGGGCTTAACTAGCAGAATAGCACTATTGCAAATCCAAGATGGCCGCCGCCACAAAATGGCGATTGTCGGGGGTTTTTTTAATTTTCAATTTATACTTGTGTTTCTGCAATAAAGATATATATTTTTTAATTTACCTGAGCTTGCCAAGTAGTCAATAGAAGGTAGAGGTGAATCCCTGGCTGTAACTTTAAGAATTTGAATATGGCCTACTTCTCCCTTTCTGGCTCTCTCTTTAAGCGCTCTGTAAGCCGGATCGAAACGTCGGTTGAAGGCGGTAAAAAGAACCCGGCCTTTAGCTTTAGCGGCCTCATAGCACTGTTTAGTTTCTTGGATACTCTCAGCAATGGGCTTCTCGCAGAAAACATCTTTGTTGTTAGCGATGCAATTAACGACTATGTCATGATGCGTGTACGTTGGGGAACCAACGAAAACAGCGGTAACTCTAAAAAGAACTTCATCTTATACAAATTGAAAACAATAAAGACATAAACTTCAAAAACTAAAGCTCGACTACACCTATTAATTAATTATCTATCTATCTATCTATTATTACTAATATAAAGAAGCTTGTCCTGACTGACTGACTAACTGATCATCAACGCACAGCCTAAACCACTGAAGCTAGGATACTTGAAATTTTTACAGTAGCTTCCTTTTATGACGTAAATGCACATTAAGAAAGAATTATTGCAAATTCCACCCCTAAGGGGATTAAATAGGGATGAAAGTTTGTATGAAAGTACATCATTTTTCAAGTTATATTCATGAAAATCCTAAGATATTGTAATATATACTCTAAATAGATGTCAAGTTTACATCTGTCTGTGGTCACAAGTCTTTTAATGACACTTGACGATGACACGTGACGTGCTAGTGATGTAACTATCGATATTTTGACTGTGAGGATCTATAGGGACACAAATACAATATGCGTGTTTAAATATGTGGACCATACTCTAATATTACATTATGCGAAAGTGTGTCTTTCTGTCTTTTACCTTTTCAGGGCCCATCCGATTTGGACGAAATTTTGTACACAGACAGCTTGCATCCCGGGAACCGATATCTAAGGCTACTTTTGTCTTGCAGTATCAAAGCGTTCCTACAAGATTAATAAAATAAAAACCTAAGCTCACGTGAATGAAATCTCGGGCATCATCTTGTTAGGAAATACAAGAATAATATGTTTCATATTATAGTATATTTTTAACCGACTTCAAAAAAGGAGGTTGTATGTATGTATATATGTATGTATATAAGTATGTTCGCGATTATCTCCGCAACTAATGAACCGATTTTGATGATTTTTTCACTATCATAATCTACATACTTTCAGAAAGGTTTTAGTGTACACATCGAAAAATATACACACATATATATATATATATAAAACACAAAATATACATATCCTTCTAGAACCTTTGTTGTGCCTTCTAGAACTGAAATAAAATCGAGTCTTTTTGGAGTCGATGAAACTTTATAAACGGTGTTTCGAAAATACGATCATACAAGCTATTTTTAAGAAAAATTAAACCGACTTCGGTCCAGCAATCTCAGAGGAACCGCGGTGCACCAGTCAAAAATATTAGTGACATGTGGCTACATTTATGCGTGTAACTTCGCACATACGAATGGTAACTAGGTGTGTTATACATATACTAAAACCTTCCTGAAAGTACTATGTAGATTACAATAGTGAATTGTTTTGTCTCGAAATACAAAATATTAAACCTATTTATATTAATAGGTAGTAATATTATACTTCGTGCAATTTGCACATTGCACACGTTGCACATTGCACGAAGAACCGATGGACGTTGGGGTCCCAAGGTGCTTGAATGGCGACCTCGCACCAGCAAAGGAAGCGTAGGTAGACCCCCCCACTCGATGGACAGACGATCTCAAGCGAGTCGCTGGTAGCCGCTGGAATCAGGCGGCACAAGATCGTGTGCTGTGGCGATCCTTGCAAGAGACCTATGTCCATCAGTGGACGTCCATTGTTTGAAACGAACGAACGAACGAACGAATATTATACACTTACTAAATTTCTTTGAACATTAATGTTTATACGTCACTCCGTTAATGTGCGAATGGAAACTTCATTGGCGGAATTTTCTTCTGCATTACAGACATCCATTGGTAACGGTTCTCTTGCCTTAACTTAATAAAATCAGACGTGGTAGAACATTTTTCCCGTTTCGCTTCAGCGTTTTTCATACACCAATAATAGCTTTTAGGGTAAAACTTTTAAAACGTGCCGCCTTGATATGGGTTTTGGGATGGGGGGAGGGAGAGGGTAAATCATCCAGTGTTGAGGTTAGAATTGATTTTCGTTGTTTTCTTGAAAACGATGAATTACCTTATTATAAGAGTGTTAGCATTATACTCGTGGACCAAACATCTATCACTAATGACTATTTTATCTCTGAATTCGTGCCAAAGACTATTAAGTCCAACCCTAGTATTTGCATGTATTTTGCACCTTCACACAACACTATCATGAAATTATGGTATTATTACAAATATTTGGTATTATTATAATTACCAATGTGTCTATATGCGGCAAAAATAATAGCGTTTGCTTTTAAGCGAATCCATTTTAAATTGTTTTTGGGCACAAATCAATTAAGTGTGAAGTGTTTTGAACAAATATGACTGTGTTTCTGCGATGTCCAATATTGCGGTCTTATTCTTTGTGCCCATTCATTTCTTATTTTTGGGTTCTTTGGAAATCTGTAACAAATAAAAATTTAGCGATCATGATACAACAATCTAGCACGCGGAAATACACGTAAGTATTCATTGTGTGTAGTGGCTACGGAATCTAATGTTCAAAAATTAAAAAAAAACCCCAACATTCACCATTTTTTGATCGCAGCCATCTTGGATTTGCATGGTGTTATTCTACTAGTCAAGCCCTTTCATTTGATACCCATATTAACGGAGTTGTGAAAAATAAATAATCTACCATTTTGTAGCGGCGGCCATCTTGCAGCGATTTTCATCAAAATAGCTGACAACACTTTCGACTAATTCATCTTTCAAACAAAAAAACCGCGTTCAAATCGGTTCACCCGTTTAAGAGCTACAGAGGAACAGACAGACAGACAGACACACACACATACACACACACACACAACACACACACACAGACACATCAAACTTATAACACCCCGTCGTTTTTGCGTCGGAGGTTAAAAATTTTATCGCACGTAATCGATATGCAATTTTAGTACATCACTATGCTAAAAAACATAACCTTTATTAGTCAACAGAAAATATTTAAAAAATAGGCAAAAATCGGTGTAGAATTGAACACGATGATGATTTCCAAAAACTACAAATAACGTTACATAATTTTAGATTATATTTACATACAAAACTATCAAAACTCACCGATGAAATGATAATGTTTCTTTAAAATTTTCTTTTCGGCCCCTATAGGAATTACATTCTTTCACAGCACAGGACATTATAATAAAACTACGGAAAATTTATCAAAAATAACTTAAGATCAAACATTTATAAATTCTTGGAAGAAGAACACCAAAATAATAAAAATTTATCAGCCTCGTAATGTATGTTTTTGGAAAATTATGATGCGACTAAATTCAATGGTCAATTGACATAAAACATGCAAAAACAATATCTAAACAATCCATAAAGTAATTGATGGTTTATGAGACGTACCTATTTAATTTGGTAGGATTAAATTTATTAAAATTTAACAAATAAGTCCATTTGACAATCAATTTAGTGACATGCTTAGAAATAATAAAAAGCAAGTGCGATTCGGTGTTTCATTTACACCTAGACAGGAGTCATTTAGGTTAGGTGAGTACAATAACTGTACCTCAAGTTAATTTTTAGCTTCAGATCTCTTAGTTAATAGATCAATGTGAAAATCGGTATTTGTACTGTCAGTTAAAAATATAGAAATAAATGTTTCAGGATTTTTGAAAATTCTAAATAGGTTTTAGGTTAAAAATAAACAATTACGTGTTTAAGGAGTTTTGGAAAAACTACCCGCAAGTGGGTTAAATGTTTGTATGAGATGAAACCACGCGGGTGAAGTCGCGAGTATCAGCTAGTTATTAATATATTCGTAGAAATCTTAGGTATATTTTCTAAATCTACACAAAAAAACTTTTCTTTTGATATTATCAAACTCGATAGATTTATCTCAACTTTAGTATAGTCTGTTCGTTTTCTTACGGTCACCTTTGATCGCGCCGCCTCGGCACGCGCGGCGTCTTGTCAAAGGGACCGCCTGCGACTTCAAAAGATGCCGCGTGGGGTGTACAGGTACAAGGGGTTTTGGCGTTTTATACTTACTCATATTTTTATATTAAAATTCTCTTTCCTTTTTATATTTTTTTATATTCGTATTTTATTACAATATAACCATAAACATAAAATATAATATTATCATGAACACGGGTCTTCTCTCAAAATGAGAAGGATTTTAACCATAGTCTACCACGCTGACCAAGTGTGGATTGGCAGACTATTCGGAGATTCTGTTAGAATAGAAAAAAAATTACAAACAGAAAAAAAGTAATAAAAATAAAAGCAGAATACTAAGAGCACCTGCGCCTGTACCGACACTAAGTTACCGAACGAACTATACCTCCTACCTAACTACTAACTACCTAACTACTCTATTCTTGATTTTTGTTCATCACATCTGCTCTATTGAATTATTATTCATGATGTCATATACTTAACCAATGCACTTTATTTAATAATTATTCGTATGACTAGTCAGAACCATGAGGCAACCATGAACCTATGAAAAACACACGTAAGTAGGTAACTGTCAAACACTTACTTCCGGCCGGTAAAAAATTGTTGGTTCTAATCATAGGTTCTAATAGTAATTTTCGTAATGAGTTGAAACAAAGCTTACGACTTATCCTTGTAGACGCGCTCTGCGTTCTTCGACGTTAGACAGACAACATCGTCTCCAAGATTCCAGTGATTTTTCAGATCAGCAAATTTTTCAGGACGATCATCAACAATATATTTCAATATGACTCGCGGATTGTGAACTATGCTGCTCAGGTGGATGGAGCCAGCACGGCCGAGGCCAAAGATGGCAGCAACTACTGGCGCAACTGAAGCGCTCCTTGTTTTAGCAGTTACATTGTTTAAATACCTGGTCAAAATGGAAGATCAACTTTGAAAATTACTTATAATAGTACTTATTTGCTTAAATACAAAGACAATGTACTGCGACAAAAACGGTCTTAATACTTTACACTTTATGAAAATTTTAAATTGTAAACTTTCATAGTCTAAAATGCATTATTATATAAAAGGTTGAATAGGTATATAATATACACAAATAACTAATAGACATACCTAGGTACAAAAACAATAAAAAAAAAATCTTACTCAGTGTGCCTGAAGTCGACTTCAGGGTAAGTAGAATTAATAACATACGGAGAAGGTCCCCCAAACTTCTTAGTAGCCATTACGTGTTATTCGATTCCTAATAAAAACATAATGAATAGAAAAACTTCTTTAGATATCCTATGTACACTTTTAGCCTGTGTTGTCACCGAATGTCCAGACTGCACGCTGCAACTGGCGATTGACTGCGGAGTCCGCGTGCAGTTGGCGTTCAGTCGGTGTGCAGTTTTAGACAACGGAAATGTTGGTCTGCGCCTCGAAATATCGAAAGACGAATTCAACAGTAATGAGAACAGACCTTATCAGTGCAGGAAACGAGTGCTATGAGCTCTTAACTGGCAAAATTACGTAACTACCTGAAAGTACCTATAGTCAAACTTTTAATTATCTGCAGTAATCTGACGTTTCCTAATGTCATTTCGTAAAATAATGTTGCCAACCCCATTTCTATAGTGATGTGATACGTTCAATTCATTCAATTTCATTCACAAAAGTTTCGTTCAAAGTTACTCTTTCATTATCATCATAATTTTATTTATCTATTAAGTAAATCGATGGCTCCTACGTATAAAAGCCAAATTAACAATTTTGTCATCTTGACTTTTTGTGGCAAACGCATCCTATTGGTACAATTAATTATATGAGCTTTAATTGAAAAAAAAAGTAAGAAGTACTATTTCTATTGCAATAACAGCCTATGTGTGTTGACGATATCTGTCATAGTTAACATGCTAAGTTGCTACTGCCCTTTTATTACAAAAAAAAAAAATTTTTAAAAGAATACCTACTAGTTATTCAGAAAAAAATATATTTAACATTATAATAACATATTTACATATTTTTGGAATCTACTTATAATTTTCTAGATGATTTTGACCTCCCTGGCGCAGTGGTTTTGGTCTTTTTTTTATTTATTTTTTTAATTTATTTTATTTACAATACATAATATTAATATTTTTACATTGATTACTTCGTGCTCGTAAGCGCTTATAAGTGGGAGGTCCCGGGTTCGATTCCCGGCAGGGGCAAGTTGGGATTTTATAATTTCTAAATTGTCTTTGGTCCTGTCTGGTGGCAGGCTTTAACCGTGGGCCGTGGCTGGTTAGCACCCGACCGGCAAAGCTGTGCCGGCCGGCCGCCAAACGATTTAGCGTTCCGGTACGATGCCGTGTAAAAACCGATCAGGGGTATGCATACCTCTTTCAAGTTTGCCCGCTTCCGTGTTCGACTGCATCATCACTTACCATCAGGTGAGATTGCAGTCAACGGCTAACTTGTAGTTCAATAAAAAAAATAGATGATGATTATGAACTTAATCTGATTTTTGATTATTTTTTTCAACTTTAATGCGGGATTTGCTTTAATTTTAGTCTTTAATGCGGGACCATGGTCACCCCATCATACGGGTGAGAGAGTTCCGAATCGACGGGATGAACATTCAATGTTTGACAGTTACGAAACCCATGAAAATTTTGTATGGGAAAATGTTTTTCTTTTATTTTTTCGTCAATTTTCCAATATTTTTAACAATTATTCTGCTATTCGGGACGAAGACAAATACATAAATATAATGCTATAATGAATAAATGAATAAATAAATGAATATGAATAAATAAATAAATACTTAAGTGTTCGAATAAACCAGACTTTGTTTTAAATATTAAAGATATATGTATATATATATATATACATATACATAGGTACACTTTGTACATAAAATATAATAATTACTTAAAATATAAACTTTAATTTGAATAAAATAATTGAATGATTCAAATCAATCACCTGTACCCCATCCCTATTTTATTTTCGTTAAAAAGTGACAACCCACGAAACTTCACATTAGTGCATACAATTAAAAGTCGAAGTATAGTACCAAGTATAGGTACATAAGCATATTTAATAACGTTCTAAAGGTACATGACACATGTTCTATGGCCAATCAACACTTTTCCTAATAGGCACTAGGTAGGTAAGTATACTAGATTAATTTTCATAAGTTACTTAAGAAAACTAGGAATATTCCTTGAGTTAAAATTTCACTCACGGGTTTATGATTATAATGAAATTACTTGGCGTTAACTGAACTATATTATGATGGGCAATTAACCCGTTTCTAAACGAGCAGATATCTAGACAGACTTGACGCTTCTGGTTTTCTCTTCCTCGATGGATAGTAATAAATATCACATCTTATCGAATGTTTTCTTTCCATTCAATACTTATAATATTAAAGCTATATATAGTATAATTAACAAGCGGACACCCGCGACTTCGTTCGCGTGGATATTGGTCTTTAAAAATCCCGTGAGAATCATTTTGTTTTTCCTAAGCTCCTTTGAGCTCATACCTTGCTAAAAACTGTTAAAAGTTACCCACAACTAGAGCTTCCAAAATTACGGATTTTCCAATTACGAAACTGGTTACGCATTCTAATGCTCTAATTACGTAATTACGTAACTGGATTTTGTATATATTTTTAAGAATGAAAATGAAATGAAAATTCCCAAAGTAGCTTATAAATAATCTGAATCTACCATTAGATATTGAATTCGTCCTGAAAAGGGTGTTGAAGTCATATTTGCCTATCTTAATATAGTGTCTAAATCACAGAATATGTCTAAATCTTATACTAGATGGCGCTGTGCGCTTTTACCTCGCGGTTATAAATGTTTGTGGTCGCGCACATATAGCGAGCTACTGAAATCAATAAAGTAAGTATCCACCGAGTCCAGCCTTGTGTTTATTTCGAACTACCCTACACCGTGTGATAAGTGAGTGAACATTTGGCCCTAATACGAACCGGATTGATCAAGTGAAAAAGTGAAGTGTTGTGTTAGTGACGTGAATACATGGACAAAGGTCGTAAGTAGTAGTGATATAAGGAATTAGGGACTTAGTTAAAATTCAAGCAAAATTGGTATGAGAAAAAGACTTAGTAAAATTTCAAGTAAAATTAGTATGGAAAAAGACTTAGTTTATTTTCGAGTGCAGTTTATATGAAGAAAAGACTTAGTGAAATTTTCGTATAAAAAAAGACTGTTTATTTTCGAGTGTAATTTGTATGAAGAAAAGACTTAGTGCAATTTTCGGTTAAAAAGGACTTAAACTATTTTCGTGGAAGTTTTATATGGGAAAAGAACTTGTAAAAATTTAAAAAGTGAACTCTGGGACTTAGTGCAAAAACCTTAATATTAACTTGTAAAATTTTAAAAACTTGTTCAATGGACTTAGAAATATTTGTGCAATATTTTATTTAGAATTTTACTCCAACTTTGGACTTTGAATATTTTGGTGATTGATGAACTTTGAAAAATTTACATATGATTTGGACATTCAATTATTTCATAACTTATTATCTTCGTTTATACAAGTGGCTTTTTGGACTTGTTATTTTCACTGCTTTATAAACGAGCTTTCAAAGTTGTTATTAATATCTATATTAGAAGAATTCAATCATGGTTGAGCAAGTGATTAATGCACAAGAGGAATTGGCTGCGCATATTTCAAGAGCTTTATCAAATTATAAAAAGTCTAAGAGTAGAATTTCGAAGTCTTATGTAGATGCAAGACTTGAATTATTAGAATCGGATTTCACAATTTTTAAAACAAATCATTTGGAACTATTGAAGATAGCGACGCCAGAAGATAGAGAATCATACAAATATTTTATGCAAGATAGATATTATGTTTGTGAAGATGAATATTTAGAATTAAAATCATTAATGAAAGAATTTTTATATGAATACGCCCAGAAATCAGCACCTGCACAGGTGATCACAAGTGGTCAGGTGTCTTCAAATTATAACATTCCTTTAAGAACAAAACTACCCGCAATTGAGATACCTTCATTCTCAGGGAACTACAACGAATGGACGAGTTTTTACGATCTTTTCAAATCGCTTATTCATTCCAATGAATCTCTTAGCAAAATACAGAAATACCATTACTTGAAGAGTAATTTAAAGGGAGAAGCAGAGATTCTTTTGAGACAGTTTCCTCTGACCGAAGCAAATTACGAAAAGGCATTAGAGTTATTAGAATCTAGGTATGAAAACAAACGACTTATAGCACACTCACATATTACACGGTTAATCAATCAGAAGAAGATATCAGTAGAATCTGCCAAAGGACTACGCGAATTATTAGACACAACAAATGAATGTTTGAGTGCATTAAACAATATTGGCGTAACAACTACAACTTGGGATCCAATTGTTACACATCTCATTGTGGCGAAATTTGATAATGAGAGTCATCGACTTTGGGAGCAAAGGCTAGGAGGTTTACGTGAGATTCCAACTATTAAGGAACTGACAGATTTTTTGGATGTGCGCTTCCGATCATTAGAAGCAATAAATATGTCGAATCAAAAAGAGAGCACACCTAAGCCACGGCAACAAATTAAAACCTTTAAAGTGACATCGGAGCCACTTTGTGTATTTTGCTCTCAAGATCACTATGTGTTTAACTGTAAGGAGTTTGGGAAACTGACCCCAATGGAAAGAAGAGAGTTTGCGATGAAGAAGCAGCTGTGTTTCAATTGCCTGATACCCAAGCACAGTGCGAAATCATGTCGAAAACTCAATTGTTGTCGTATTTGTAATCAGCGGCATCACTCTCTCCTGCATAATTCAACTCCTAAGAGTGAAGCACAGACTGCACAGGACTCACAAGTCGATAAAGAAGATAAGGATATCCAATTGGCAGTACATAAGGCTGAGACAAATACAAACCAAGTTCTTTTAGCAACGGCGATGGTAAGAGTAAAGGATAAGAATGGACAGAAACATACACTTCGAGCCTTAGTGGATCCAGGCTCGCAGGCGTCCTTTATCACTGCATCAGCCGCACAACGGTTAGGATTGAAGAGGTTGAATGTTTACAGCACCATAACAGGTGTCGATCCTGACGTTACTATGACATCAAAGGAAATGGTAGAGTTTCATCTCTATTCATCACAATCAGAAAAAGTTATCACCCCCGTCAAGGCACACATACTCAAATCGTTGGCTTCAATTTTACCACGGGAAGAAGTGTGTCTGAGCTCCGGGAATGAAATCACCAAACTACGGTTGGCAGATCCAACATTCACCACTCCACGTGGTATAGATATTCTTTTGGGTGCAGAAGTATATGCACAAATTATATTAAATGGTATACAACAATTTGGTGCAATCATTGCTCAGAATTCGGTACTCGGTTGGCTAATTTCAGGAAAGGTAGATAACTCATACAAAGAGCATGTCAATGTTCTCTCAATGCATAGTCAACTCGAGATGGGTAATATACAACAACGACTCTGGCAAGCTGAAAGGATAGATGCACATACACAAACTGCAAGAAAAATACAGTGCGAGAAATCAGATAGAAAGCATACACGCACCGTTTCTGGGTGTTACAATGTAGGATTACCATTTTCACGGAAAAATGGCACACCACCCAGAGACTCGAGGTATCTTGCAGTTGAGCGTTTGCTTCACAAGAAACGTAGTTTTCACAATAATGCAGAGTTTAGGCAACGTTCAAACAATTTTATGAGAAAAGATACAACACTTCAAAATGTGAATGAGGTACCCAAAGAATATTTGCATAAAACAGGCGTCGATTTTCACCAGCATGGAGTTCTACGAGATGATTGGATTTACAAAACTCCATGTCGCCTCTTATGGGATGGAAAACAATAACTTGGAATACAATGATACAATCAATGAATAGACCTTCCCTCCAACATGATATACTTACACAATCTTTTCTTGCGTTGGCGAAACACAAGGTTCTCTGATGGATGATCTATAATGTACTTATACAAACCTCGAAAGAAAGGATGATTCAGATTTAGAGGTTCATGTGGAGAGATTGTCTAGATTCAATAAGTGTGAAAAATTGTTACACTGATAATTAATTATTATTAGTCTCTAGTTTAATCATGTACTACTCTGATTAAGGTATACGTTATAGTATAGTTTGTTTTTCACAAATCGTGTTCTGATTCAAGTGTTAGAATATTAATTAACAACACAGAGTAACCAAACCTAAGGATCACGGGATATAGCTATTATACCAACTCATGAACCCAAAGGGTGGTTTAACTAGGAATTACTACTTACCAGATTTTAAGTCATAGTTAATTGAAGGAAATGTATATGTATTGTTACATTGTGCGAAGACTTAGGATCCTTTGGGATGGTTAGCTCATGTGGTCAATGGTCATTGTAGATAAGGTATATGTTTACAAAGCTCCTTGGTATTGGCTGAGTTAACGAATTACTCAAGAATATCGATATTTTGTAAGCTTCATGTTTCTTGATGAATTTCACGCCAGTCATTTAGTTACCTCGTTGAATTGGCGTCACTAAGGTCAACAAATGGGTAGCGACGCTTCCAACTAACCGTAGTTCTTGTATTGCATGTTTGTATTCTTGATGAAACGAAGTTTGAAGTGAAAATGGTTGCAGCCAAAACCAAGACAGCCTTTAAGTATTATCTCATGACTTGGATCTATGTTAATGTTAATGATTATGTAAGTAATGTATTGTGGCATGTGTGAGCGTCTTATTCAACTATAGTTCTTGTATGATTACAGAAACATTCACGGTTTTGGATAACTTGGTAGAAATAGAATCGCAGAGATTTGAGATCGTATTCGGTGTATTCAATGGTATTTACTATGTTGAGACAACAGCGACCAGTGGATTTTTCTTTAATAGGATTTTAAAACACAGGAACTTTGCTGAAATGCATTACGACTCATAATTGTATAAAATTATCTGTATTTTTGATGTTATTAATGAATTTGTTACTCTCAACCTTATACAAAACCTTGTACAATTAATGTAATTATTATAATTAATGTATTTTACAAAATTCTTCTAATTTGTTTAAATTGCAAACCTTATTGTTTCCGACTTTATAATAAGTGTAAAGAAAATGTGAAACTTGATTAAATTAATGTTGTATCTATTATTTCAAATGTGTAAAATGTATTAGTTAATGAATTAATGTTATGAATTGTTTATCAATGTATTTAGGGTTCTCAAATTATCTTTGTTCATGTAAAATTGAGTTGTTACAGTCCACTAGTTAATTTATGATTATTTTCTGATACCTCTTTTTGAAGGACTAATCGTCCTTGGCTGGCGGCAATGTTGAAGTCATATTTGCCTATCTTAATATAGTGTCTAAATCTTATACTAGATGGCGCTGTGCGCTTTTACCTCGCGGTTATAAATGTTTGTGGTCGCGCACATATAGCGAGCTACTGAAATCAATAAAGTAAGTATCCACCGAGTCCAGCCTTGTGTTTATTTCGAACTACCCTACACCGTGTGATAAGTGAGTGAACAAAGGGTCTAGATCAATAATAAAATGAATTGTATGAAACGTAAATTGCGATTTGTTTACCTTTTATTCAAGATTCCATCCAGTAAGACCGTCACCAGAATTTTGGTTACAACAACTAGAGACTGTGGCCGATTCTGTTGTACACAATCTCTAAATCTAAACTAAAATGACAGGTCTAAATATATTCCTGTCTCTTTCACAATCCTCCCTGCTGAAGGGGATAGCACTATTTTTAAATCTGTCAATTTAGTTTAGATTTAGAGATTGTGTACAACAGAATTAGCCACAGTAAGTATCTATGTTAGTACTTTTGGAACATTTACAATAGGAATCGAGACGCACGGAGTGCGTCAGGACATTAAAATTGGTAAAATACCGTAAACCCGGGTAACTTGGCCCGAATTTCTTAAGTTTTTTGGTTCAATGTCAAATATTTAAAAAACTATTATTAGTTTTACTTTGTTTGTGAGCTACACTACTGTTAAATGTACTCTTCTTTTCATATAATTAAAATCTATAACAATCAAATGGAAATGTATATGATAAAAAGCTAAATTTAGAGAGCGGACCAAAAATTGATCACTTTTTACAACTTTGCCCATTTTGGGAAAACTTATATAACTCCAGTATTTTTAACCGTAAGATCATGAAACTTAGGATTACTTTAGAAAAATAGTTTATGTAACATAGGATCTTATTACTAAACATTTAAATGTTCATATTAGCTGCCAAAATTGAGTGGGCAAAGTTGCTATAATTTTTTTGTAACTTTTCATACTAATAAAATGATAAGCTAGGGTTGTCATTTTTTATTCTTAACCAGGTTTAAGGTAAGGTACGTAAGTTATTATAATTTCAAACCAAAAATATTAAAACAAATATGAAATCAAGCTTATAAAAATCTTTAATTTACTTATAAGAAATTTAATAAGTATATTTTAACTTAATACTAATAAAACATTCTAGTAAGGAATCATCAAAAAATTAAATCAAAAATATTCAGTCAGTTTGTTAAAATCACAAAAATTATTATTATTAAGGTAGGTAGGTATTAAGGAATAATGAGAAAAAACCTATGACCTTGAAATATTTACGAGATAATTTTCAAAGTACCGCCTTTCTAACAAAAAAGAATGAATAAAATCGGACTACGCGTTAATGAATTACAGCTAAATACACGTTTAGACTTTCATTCCCTCTTCCAAGGAAACCTTGCTGAATTTCGGAATAAAAAGTATCCAATGTCCTTCCCATTTTGGAGTGTAAACTCAAATCGTGCCAAGTTTCATTCGAATCCATTCAGTAGTTTCGACGTGATGCGCGGCCAAGATACAGACAGACAGACAGACAAAAATAAAAATATATATATATTTTTGGCTTCAGTATCGATTATAGTGCCCTCAAAAAAAAATTCAAAATATCTTCAATGTACAGAATTGGATCTGTTACAGTTTTATCATAAGTAAAAACTTTCTCATAACAACAGAGATAGTTCCAAAATGAACTGTGATAAACAAAACGTAAACGAAAGTAACTGTTAATGTCAATTTAAATTTACTGTACAGGTGACAACCCTAAGGGCTATATTTTGGTGGGCAAAGTTATAAAATGTGCGTCCGAAACAGCAATATAACATTGCCCACCAACATATTTCTGAAACTGAGAAAGCTTCCGCGCTGATTATTCGATCTATATCGTTTATTTGATATCAAATAACTGTAGTTTAAAAATTACTTACCTGTTGCAATTACCAAGCGAGGTACAATAAAAGTTTTTTACACTATTTTTGGCCCGCTTTTTATACCATCAACTTTGACTGGTGCTCACTGCTAACTGAAGTGAAATTGGTAACAGTTGCTTATGCAGTTTTGCCAGAAATATACTCAATTTTGTACCACAGATTAAATAATAAACGTAAGTAAAATATCTTTCCAGATTATTCAACATTTGTAAAAAGTACTGCGTCGGGCAAAGTTAGGTTAGTTGGGCGAAGTTACCCGGTTTTACGGTACGTATGCAACATTTTTTTTAATTTTCCATTACAGTAAACCTAACAAAGGACTATGTCAGCTTCAAAAACATATTTTTAGTTAGCTCATACATTTTTAAAAACTGTTAAGTGACGCATCACAATCCCATCATGGGTTTTATCCTGGATTTTGACGCAGAACCCCTCATTCTTTGAAACCCTTATAAGATCACTTCCTTGTACGTCTGTCCATCTGTATGTCCGTGTGTCACCAACGATTTTCTCAGGAACGGGTGAACCTAGCAAGTGAAAATTTTTACCAGATACTGAGGTCTATAGTCCCTATTAGGGGTATAAAAGTCAAGGTCCAGGTCAACACCATAAAAATATAATATGGGTAAATTTAGATTTTCGCGAAAACTTGTAAGTACCAAAAACCTTGATTTTCAACTTTTATTATTTTAGGGAATTTTTCCTTTACATATGCTGTAAGGATCTTGCTTTTTGAACCAAAATTGACAATTTTAGGTCAACCAGAAGTACCCTATAAGTTTTGGGTCAAAAACCTATGTATATGGTAGTTCCCGTTGACCTAGAATTACGAAAGGCAAAAAGCACAAATAAAGGAAACATTCCAAAAAATAAATAAAGTTGGAAATTAAAGGGTGTCCCCATACATACATAGTTGACGTCAATTAAGATCACTGAATTGTATGGGTGCTCATACAATTTAGAGGCCTAGCTTAATTGGCACCACCAACCTCAAATAAGGTAAATAAATAAAATTGTGCTATTGGAAAGAGAAGAGGAAAGGAAAGAGAGTCGTTTCTCCAAAGAAGATTTTTGCAATTAGTTTACCTTTTAAGATAACTAAGGAAAAACAGATTGTACTTATACTTCTGGAGTACGAACTCTCCGTGCGCGACCCTGACTTGCACTTGGCCAGTTTCATTCTATAATAAAATTAGCCTGAGTTAGATTAGAACATTAGATATCTGCCGACTGCCAGTGAAAATCCCGTCGAAATTATATCTGATATTAGCCGGACCCAACACACATACGGACAGACACAAATAACGCATGCCAGAGTACTTAAGATACTACGATAGATATACGATATCTACTAAGATAGATATACGATAATCCGTTATTCGGGTTCCAAGTTTGGTCTGAATACTGAGGGTTGTGACTTGTGATGTCTGTAATTTCAGACCTACAGAACCAATAAACTTGAAATATTTATGAAACAATTTCTAAAGAAATTCGTTTCTAACAAAAAGAGAATGAATGAAATCAGACTAAGTCTTTGTGAATTACAACCAAGTACACATTTTGACTTTTATCCCTTCTCCCAAAGGAACCATGCTGAATTCCTGGATAAAAGTATCCATAAAGTATAAATTAAAATTATGCCAAGTTTCATTTGAATCCATTCAGAAGTTCCAACTTCCAACGTGATGCACAGCCATGATACAGACAAACACAAAAATGAATAAAATTACAGTTTTGTTTTACATTAGTATCGATTACATAGTGCTCTCCAAAAAACCTGGACCTGTACAGTGTTAGAGTATAGATACACTTATTTAAATTGTTCAAAATCAATATTACAAAAACCAGTGGTCTACAGGACAAAAAAGTTAGGCACCTTTGTTTTTAACCCCCGACGCAAAAACGACGGGGTGTTATAAGTTTGACGTGTCTGTGTGTGTGTGTCTGTCTGTTTCCCTGTAGCGCTCAAACGGGTGAACCGAATTGAATGCGGTTTTTTTTGTTAGAAAGGTGAATTAGTCGAGAGTGTTGTTAACTATGTTTGATGAAAATCGATCCAAGATGGCCACCGCTACAAAATGGTGGATTACATATTTTTTCACAACTCCCTTAATATAGGTATCAAATGAAAGGGCTTGACTAGTAGAATAGCACTATGCAAATTCAAGATGGCCGCCGCCACAAAATAGCGAATGTCGGGGGTTTTTTAAATTTTTAATTTATACTTGTACTAATCAAACTCGAACACAAAACACGGGGAATACCCACTTTTACAGTTCTGGTGTTTTCATAACTTATAAATCATAATTCAGTGTTGCTATGTCAAGTTAAAATTATAACATTTGTCTTTCAAATTAATATTATATAGTTACGTAATTACGGAATTTTATCCTTCAGTTACGGAATTATGAAAGTCCCAAATTTGGTTCGTAATTACGTAATTGCGTAATTACGTAGTTACGTATTGGAAGCTCTACCCAGAACGCACAAATACAAAATTATTTCTGTCGAATTGATGACGCCCCACTACCGCGCAGTATTTAAAAGCGGAGCCACACTGTGAACGAGCATTTGTTTATGGACATTGAAAGTGACATCACATTTTATTTTGATTGTTTCATGTTAAATTGGTTAATTATTTGACTATCTAAAATCTAGTTAATTTGAGTGTTAACCTTTTGTACCTAACTACCAACTTATTAACCACGGGAAATACCGCGGGGCGCAGCTAGTCAAAAATAATTCGTTGAAGATTGCTTGTGTAGTAGGTATCTAGCTAGGACTAGGATGACTAGGTTTGTCCCAGTTAGTTCATAAATCATCCTAGTTTTATAGGAATATGGTTACCCTACTTAGAAAGAGATGAAATTATCCAGTTTGACTTCTCGTTAAGGCACGGTTTTTATAGAAGTACGTAGTACTATTATATATTCTGTGATAGAAGGTATAGATCGACCAGAATCTCATGAAAAATAGGGAAATTAAATTTTGTAGCAAGCAACACTAGGTTAACTCGGCTGCCCTAGTGATAAACAAAATAATTACCTACATTCAGAACACCTTACCTGGGATCGTTTCACGAAACCAAAAAAAGGCATTCCGAACCAGTGGTAGATTCAATTGACGATTCAAAAGCACTTGTAAAAGTTTATTTGAATAAAAAACTTTTCTATTCTATTCTATTCTATTCTATTCTATTCTGAACGAAAAATCAAGCAACTGCATTTTAAATAAAAAAACAAAGTAATCAACATCCAATTACTTTGTTTTTGTATTGTGCTTGTTGGTTACTTGGTTTTTGCATTTAAATTCCGGGTTAGTGAGTGCAGTTACCTACTTTGTTTGGGCAATTTAAATTTCAGTAAACGGTTCAAATTATTTGAAATATTAAACTGGTAAAAAACTACTCGACATAAAACTTTTGTTAATGCAAAAAGTCAATTTCACAAAAATATCAGTTACTTTGTTTATCGCTAAGGCAGCCGTAGTGTTGCTAACCTTGGAATTTCATTTCCCTAGTTTTCATGAGATTCTGGTCGATCTATATTTTTCGTTCCACTATTTTCTATAGGACATTAGGGCGCCTCTATATCATTAATTTCTCAATGGTATATTAGTTATCTGTGGTGTAAAAGTTGAAACGGACCACGGAGTACGGACCACGGTCCACGAAAAATAAAGTTGAAAACACGGAACACCGTTTAATCGTGAATCGTGGTATTAAAATTCTGTAATAAAAGTTGGTTTGGACATTATAGGTATATAAATCAGATAAAATTGATATATACACATTTCAATAATACATAATCTTTGATATAATAATTTAATTAAGTATTCCAAATTTTAGTTGTCTGTATTTCGTTAATTTTGCGCTGTGATTCAGTTTTGAATAAAAAATTATTGCAGGTTTAAAAGATCAAAATGGCAAAACAATGGGGCCAAAAAGCAGAGGAATTAGAGATTTCAAACAAAGTTGCCGGCTTGGGATTAGGAAAAAAGGAGACAAATCATTCATCAGATACTGAAGACGCTCCAGATGCTGCTAGCCCTGCTGAAACTTCACTGTTGATGAAAATAATCCGACAGGGGCTTGTTGAATCCAAATTGGACATTGAAATTCAGAGAAAAGATCCAAACTCTCCATTATACTCTGTGAAAACTTTCGAAGCCCTTCACTTAAAACCTAATTTACTAAAAGGTGTATATGCCATGGGTTTTAATGCTCCTTCTAAAATACAGGAAACTGCACTGCCCACACTTTTAGCAGATCCTCCACAGAACATGATTGCACAGTCTCAATCTGGCACAGGGAAAACAGCCGCTTTTGTTTTAGCAATGTTAAGTAGAGTTGACCCAACTAAAAATTATCCGCAAGTTTTATGCCTCAGCCCTACCTATGAACTTGCCATACAAACAGGAGAGGTTGCAGCCAAAATGGCAAAATTTTGCCCAGAAATCAAGTTGAAATATGCTGTTAGAGGAGAGGAAGTGCCTAAAGGGACAAAAATTGCTGATCACATCCTCATTGGAACTCCAGGCAAGATGCTAGACTGGGGTGTGAAGTTTGGAATGTTTGATTTAAGCAAAATTAAAGTATTTGTCTTAGACGAAGCAGATGTAATGATTGACCGTCAAGGCCATCAAGATCAATGTATCCGCATCCATAAGTTATTACCATCGACATGTCAGATGATGTTCTTTTCTGCAACGTATGATAGTGCTGTCATGGAGTTTGCTGAAATTATTGTACCCAATCCTATTATTATTAGACTACTGAGAGAAGAAGAATCTTTGGACAACATAAAACAGTATTATGTCAAGTGTAAAAGTCCAGAAGATAAATATAAAGCTATATGCAATATTTATGGAGTTATAACAATCGGCCAGGCAATCATATTTTGTCACACTCGAAAGACAGCCAGTTGGTTGTCAGAAAAAATGTCAAGGGATGGACACTCTGTGGCTGTACTGTCTGGTGAATTGACAGTTGACCAGAGAATAGCAGTACTAGATAGATTCCGTGCTGGCCTTGAAAAAGTTTTAATAACAACCAATGTTCTGTCCCGAGGAATAGATGTTGAACAAGTAACTCTGGTCGTCAACTTTGATATGCCAATGGATATGAACAAAAAAGCTGATTGTGAGACATACTTGCACAGAATCGGCCGCACTGGGCGATTTGGTAAAGCAGGTATAGCTATAAATTTGATTGATTCACCTCAAGCAATGGAAATTTGTTTAGATATTGAAGCTCATTTTGGTAAAAAGATTCAGTTATTGGACATTGAAGATGCTGAGGAAATTGAAAAGATTGGTGCATAATCATTAATTAGTCCATTTTCAGTTTATTTTTAATTTTTTTGCCTTATAAGAAACAACTTTGATATTAAATTGCACTTTTTGTTAAGCTTCAAATTAAAACAATATTATTATTGAACCTCTTTATTGAATTCTAAAACACATTTCACATTACCTATCATTTGAAAACATCACAACATAATAATATAGCATTGTGTCCGAAACCCACACTTAACCTTTGAGGAATTATTATATAGAGTCGACGCCGAGACTTGGTTTTTTGTAACAAGAGTTATGGTAAACGTACCTTAGCTCACTTAGTCTGCGCGAAGCGTCTGTCGGAGCGTGACGTGTTTGAGATCTATTTAAAATCAATTAAATATGCCTGGGTGTGTACTGCAATACTGTGCCAACCACTCAAGAAATACAAGTAAAGGCCAAGGAGTTACTTTTCACTCGTAAGTTCACTGAATTATTGGTAAAACATGTAATTTAATTATGTGAAGTTGGAATTTGTCCCTATTCACCCCGTTTTACGGTACGTCACCGCACTTGCTGCCATGTTTCGCTGAAATTCATAGACTAAGAAACTACGCAGATGAGACACTTTATTTTTAACCTCCGATACAAAAACGATGGGGTGTTATAAGTATGACGTGTTTGTGTGTGTGTGTGTGTGTCTGTCTGTTCCACCTTAGCGCTCAAATGGGTGAACCGATTTGAATGCGGGTTTTTTTGTTTGAAAGGTGAATTAGTTGGGAATGAATTAGCTATGTTTTTAACAACTATTATCACAAATTAGTGATAAGTACAGGGACCGACAGCTTTAAACGTGCTCTCCGAGGTACGGGGTAAAGCACCGCTAACTTCCAATGCCAGGCTTGACCTGACTTAGGTATTAAACCCATGACCTAAAAATTCGCAGTCAAGCATATCAATGGTAGACCAACGAGGCAGTTTTATTATTTTTTCGAGGTTTAATAGGTAATAGAATACCCAAGTCCCGGATAAACGTTGCTTAAGTGCGAGTTTGGGGCACATAGTGCTATAAAATAAACATTGTAAATCAAACTCTCAGATGCGATTTCTCAATAGGTAGAATATACTCAATGTGTCGCCTCTGTATTGTAGTAGTCCCATCTATGTCTCAAGGAGCGGGGCGCGCGGGAGGAGGGCTGCTGCTCGCGGTACACAGATTTTGTTAGCGTTGTCTCTTCTAGTACCTACATAATAATTCAGTGCACTTAACTAAATTTTTAGCACTATTATTATGGGTTTAGAATAAGTAACACACATGCTATAAAAATAGTAAACAATACTTATAACTTTATGGTGTTACTTATATAGATAAAACAACCCTACTTCAGTCACATGTACTATTTAAATGTTAACCAGCACTCTTATTTGGGACTAGAGAATGCCCGCGGCTACGCCCGCGTGAATTTCGGTTTTAAACAAATCCCGAGGGAATCGTGGATTTCCGGCTCCTACAGGGCGATTCAGAACACTTCGATTCGGTTTCGGTTTCGACAACTACCGTGTCGGTACGGTTATTCTGAATTGAAAATAAATCTTATCGTACCGAAATCTTACCGAATCGATCGTTAATTGGGCATTTTCATTTTAAATGACACATGTTTTAAATTTGTTCCATTTTAAAAATTTATTAATTAAGGCTGCAAAAACTATGTAAACAGGTTATAAATTTAATAAAGTTTATGTTATTTATAAAAGTTTATTAAATAAATTTATATTTCTTGCTTAAATTGATATTTTTGTGAGTAGGGTGGTCAAAAATTGTCTGTTTTGTAACGAAAATAAAATCGCTATAAAAATAAAATAAACCAGTTAATACATTGAAAAACATAACTTTTGTTAACTTTGGGGCACATAAATATCAAATAACTATAAATATGAAGCAAATTATTCAAACTGAAAATACTATTTAACATTTTGTTTGGTTTTGTAACGAATTTGGTCAAAATAGAGTTTTATCTTTAACGTCACACTTTCAATTTTTTAGATACCCTAAGGATTTATGCTGTAATAAAAAGATTTTCACTTTAATTTTAATTATGACAAAAAATATATAGAATATATATGACAATTTCTAAGAAATTAAAAGAAAATAGAGCAAAAAGTTACAAAATGGACACGATTGTTACAAAACAGACATTGTAAGGAATAGTTCTTAATGTACCAAAAAATATAAAAAGTGACGTTTTTGAAGTGAAACTTCTTTAGCACCGTTGTAATAGGAAAATTCGATGAAACGAAAAAGCGACACCATTTTTAACCCCCGACGCAAAAACGACGGGGTGTTATAAGTTTGACGTGTCTGTGTGTGTGTGTGTCTGTCTGTTCCCCTGTGAAGCTCAAACGGGTGGACCGATTTGAATGCGGTTTTTTTGTTTGAAAGGTAAATTAGTCGAGAGTGTTGTTAGCTATGTTTGATGAAAATCGATCCAAGATGGCCGCCGCTACAAAATGGCGGATAACATGTTTTATCACAACTCCCTCAATATGGGTATCAAATGAAAGGGCTTGACTAGTAGAATAGCACTATGTAAATCCAAGATGGCCGCCACCACAAAATGGCGAATGTCGGCGGTTTTTTAAATTTTCAATTTATACTTGTTGCCTGCAAAGTTAAAGTTGAGGTTGAAGTTAAGGTTATGGTTACGGTTAAGGTTAAGGTTATGGTTAAGGTTATGGTTACGGTTATGGTTAAGGTTAAAGTTAAGGTTAAAGTTAAAGATTTAGGTTACGGTTGCGGTCGAGGTCGAGGTCGAAGTCAAAGTCTAGGTTTAGGTTAAGGTTAAGGTTACTTTTTTGAAGTTTCATTTCTGCCGTGAATTGCACACACATGCGTTTTTTTTTCTCAAATAAGAGATATTATATCTTTATCCATACTAATATTATAAATGCGAAAGTAACTCTGTCTGTATGTTACGCTTTTACTCCTAAACCGCTGACACGAATTTGATGAAATATACAGAGATAAATTAGACTTAGAGAACATAGGATATCTTTTGATGCGAAAAAAAGGCTGGAAGGGGAAGGAAATAGGGGATTAAAGTTTGTATAGGAGTCTGTCATCATGAAATTTTGTATTATGACACTTGATAAGAAATAATGAAACATTTGTTTAAGCATTTTTGATATTTTGACCTAGGAAGGGAAATAGAGTCCATAATTTTTCACAATCAATACATTTTCACACAGTTTGTAAGGAAATATCTTCAATGTATAAAAAAAAATGAAACACTTTTTTTGTTTTTTATAATTATTCAAATCAATAACTAACAAACTCTGGACAACTCTTCAGATTATTTCTATTAACAAAAAAAAAATATTTAGTGAAAAAATTGCAAGACTAAGAAAATTTACCACAATCGGGTAGAAAATTGAACAAATATTTGCGTTACAAAACCAATGAGAAAACTAAGTAAAAAAAACTATTACATTAAATATAACTTCCGGCACGTAAGTCAAACGGTGACGTTCAAGTGCGCGCAGCGTCGTACGAGTGAGCGGGACACAATACGATTGGAGAGCCAATCAGCGCTTACGAGGGATCTGCGAGAGCTAATCAGTGTTTTTGTGACCTATTTATGTAGCGGTAGGTACTTGCGAAACCGCGCTAGCGACGACGCCGATACGTGCCCTATAATTTATTTAGGTTTTGTATTTAGGTAGTATAACAATAGCGCTAAATTTCGGAAGCGGTCTCCTTATACCCTGTATTTGAAAAAAATCCAATTCTTTTTTTATGTCGATGATATACATAAAACATCGACTCTGTCCATCACTTTAATAGACGCGCTAAAATAACAGACGAGGTGGACCGATGGTTCTGCGACTCTTCTGATGTAGAAGAGTCGCAGAAAGCCGCTGGATACAAGCGACGCAAGACTACGCCGTGTGGAAGTCCCTACAAGAGACCTATGACCAGCAGTGAACGTCTATCGATTGATGACAATGATGATGATAGTTAATATTATTAAAGTGCCTGTATGCACAAACCCTTACTGTCTAACGCTACGAAACGGACGTTACAAAATTGCTACCGCTTCGAAAACAATTTAAATTTAAGCCAATTTAACACGATAAATGCTTTCATGATGTATTGTTTTTGGATAAAAGACATTCCAAGGCATGCATTTCACATAAGTAAACAGAAAGTTTAGACCTTAAAAATACTCAAGATGGCGCACAAAATGGACATAAAAGACGGTTAATTTGAATCACGAAAAATGTTTATTCATTTATAATGCTATCTGACGCTTTTTTCAAGTAGATTTATGCTTTTTGCAATAGTCTGATGCTGGGGATTGCAAGACTAAACAAAATTCCACAATTGGGTAAATAATCGAGCTAATATTATCGTTACAAAAGCGGACATGTCCGCAATGCGAAAAACTAGGGGACAGACTATAAAAATTAATAACACATTAACAGCAATGAGAACTATAATTATATTTATCATATGATAAAGTACAAGAGTTTTGTTATTAAAGTAAGTAATCTCAACACTAGCCATCATATAAAAATATCCCACAAAATCAATCCAAAGTTGACCACCCAAAAAAGGGACAGTATGAAACTCGAAATTCGGCTAATTTCAAATGTGATTTTTACTAAAAAAAACTTATTTTATGTTGCTGCAAATATCGAAAACAGGATGTCTATTTCATATATTTTCAATATAAATTAAATTAATTACTAAAATGAATGTCTAAATATTTATTAAAATTATGCATTTAAAAGGACACCTCGAAAACAGCAATGTGCCATTTAAAGTGAAAATGCCCAATTACGTTATCGAAGTGTTCTGAATTACTTACCGTACGATAAGATGTATTTTCAATTCAGAATAACCGTATCGACAGGGTAGTTGTCGAAACCGAAACCGAATCGAAGTGTTCTGAATCGCCCTGCTGTTCCCGATCCCTTTTCCAACCTTTATACCTACTATCAAGGAAGTTCGCTATAGTAATCTACCTATAGCTGTAGCTATAGATTTCGGGTTTTTCAAAATCCCGCGGGAACTGTGCATTTTCCAGGATATAAAGTATCCTATGTTTTAAGTCAGGACACAATCTATCCATTTAAAATTTCAGTAGTTGCGGCGTGATTGAGTAACAAACATCCAAACATCTATACATCCAAACATCCACACTTTCACATTTACATATAATATTAGTAGGATATAACTAACTTGTGTATTGCAATCCACTGTGCAGCAACATAATAAAGTTTGTGTATACAAGCATAAGAATTAAATACCTAATTTAAGAATTAAATAATTTATTACTAATGACAGGAGTTATCTTGATGCTTGAGGAGCAGGTTCAGGATTTGTTGCACCAGATATCATTACAAAAATAGCAATCGGCACTATGTACATCCACTGAAACAAAAAATAAATATAATATTAAAATGAAATTACATTTAACAATTAATGAGATAAATACTGATAATTATGTAATGGACTTACATATTTGGCTAAAAATGATCTATTGTCCTTTAAATCACCTTTTTCTCTTGATTCTCGTTCCCGTTCCAACTTCTGTATGTATGATGCTGTGTCTGGACTGCAAAATAATTAAATCAGTACAGTGTCGACTAAGTACACAGAAGGTATTTAAAGTTTAATTTTAACTTCATACATTACCTACTAGCTATTGGAATAGAATAGAAAAGTTTTTTATTCAAATAAACTTTTACAAGTACTTTTAAATTGTCAAATTGAATCTACTGCAACTTCGTCTACATTCATAAAGGTTTTAAAAAAATCCTATGGGAATTCTTTGATTTTGCAGGATAAAAATGTAGGTTAGATTAGATCACTTCATGTATACATTCTCAACCTGCCTGTGAAAGTCAAAATCGGTTCAACGGGTCAGATGATGAAGACTGCTTTTGCTTAATTTTTAAAAGAAATGATTGGGTTATATTATCATTTAAATAATCACATGAGCTTTAAGAAGCAATTATTTCAAAACTGCAAACAAACTTTAATTGTATTTATTTATTTAGAAGTTACATGGATTATGTAAAATATAAAAGTGTTGTCTACTTACACGGGAGCCTGATCCACATGACGAACATAGAAATTTGAATTGAGTGGATAGTCAGTCTTGTCATATTGCAAGGTATGATTTTGTGGAGAACTGTCAACTTGGAAAGTAACTGCAATGACCTCTCCATTAGGCAATATCCATGCACTTATAACATCTGATAGTCTATTCTCTAGAAATAATTTTGCTTTTACAGATGATAAAAACTCTGTTTCTTTACTATCAGCAGATGTTACTAAACTCCGTATTGAATAAAATCCATCAATATCAGCAAGATCCTAAAAAGACAAGAAAATATTTCCTATACATTAGACAGTTCAATGAATGAATACCTCTTTAATGGTGTTTCAATATTTTATTAGATATTGGCCTTGGCCACCTAATAAACTAGCTTTTAAAGAGATTTAAAAAGAATGGGGGGTGTTACACTATCAGTATTATCACCGATCCGCGATACGCGATCCAATTATTGATGGTTTGGCCGCTTTTTTGCGTCAATACTGATGGATTTCCGGATGGTCTTGAAATCCGCGATCCGTGGATCGTGATACGGTATTGATAGTGAGACAGGCCCCAATAAATCAAAGGGTCTGTACATTACAGATTTGCCCTACTGATATTATCATCATCACAATAGCCTGACAAGGCTGTACACAACAGACAACAAACAGACTGAAACTCAAAAGGTTGATGGTTCAAACCTTCAATTATTGCACTATTGTCATGCCTACTACTGACAAAATTTATGGATAATTTAGAGGCGAAGGGGTTTCCATTCAATAGTCATGTTTATCATGGCTAGTAATGCTAGTATTCTTTCTTTTTTATTTAAAATCATAATTTATCACCCAGATATAAGATATCTCTATTTACTTACCTAGTTGATAAAAAAATTTGGAAACAATAAATACGATTTTTATGAAACTACCTACCTATAGCTAATGAAGAATGAAGAATTTTCTTGTAATGTAATTTTACCTTGAGTTCAGCTAAATGATTTTGATTAAAAGAAATTTGACCAATAATAGCTGTTCCAGCCCGAATGCTTTTTAAAGAAATATTGCCACGAGAGCAAAATTTCTCATTTTTACAATTTATGTTGTGCTCCAGTTTGATATTCAGCCAGCCGTCATAGTCAAGACAAACCTGAAATATTAATTAAATTGCATTTCAAATCTTTCGTGATCCAACATACAGTAACCTCATTCAAATTATTCTTATCTTACCGAATATTTGAGTAACAAGAAAAGTAAACTAAATGAATACTTCATTGTAGTTCTGAGAGTGTTCAATTACAATATAATAATCAATTATCCAAAGAGTTCCCAAGAGGGAGCAACGCGAAATAGCAATACTCATCAACACGGCCGCAACTTCTGCCAATGTGTGCGTGACCTCGGTAAGCGGGGCGCGTACGATACAACCTCGAATCGCAAATGTGTGCGCGCCTAGGGATACCGGTTATTTGGACAATTGCACAATTTTTATAGATAAATCAAGTATGGTGTAGGATAAAATTTTGTTTTTATTAATTATTTATCTTTAATCTACGTGTGTGTAAAACTGTTTGTTTAATGTAAATCAATAGTTTGCCATGGAAACAGCATTAGTAATTACTTGATTACAGAATATTCATTAGGTATCTACCTCATTATTTAAATATCGGCTGGACCGATTCTGATGGAATTTTTGGTGTGTGTTTGTGTGGGTAAGAAGATAGTTTGTATCTACAATTGGACCCGGTAGGTGGTGCTGCAGTCAGGTTCTAGGATTTTTTTTATTACGAACAAATGTTGAAATTTTGTAAGTTTCTTGTCCCTGGGGAGTTTAGATTCATAATACCTAATTGAATCCGGTAGGTGGCGCTGCAAATTCGTAACACTAGATACTAAATAAAAATTATTTCTTGATTTAGTCAAATACTTTTATAATACGTTTCCAACAGTCGTCATGTCGTGTCCTTCTGATGACAGCTGTCCAGCGATGTCTTAGTATTGGATCCGTTGGAAATCTACATTAAGTATTAATAATAATTATAAACTAATTAGAAAATTTATTTTTAATTTTTATTTATATAATTTATATTTATAATCATAATTATTTAGAATAATTATTATTTAAAAAAAATATTGAAGGTCAAAATTCAGTAAGTATAATATTAATAATAAATATTTACTATATTCCGGGACTTCCCTATATTTGTGGCAAATTGCCTCACTACTGGCAACAAATTGATTTTATTAATAATTATTAATGTTCACACACGTATAACATACAACAATATATTTTTGCACAATAATGTGCAAAATACCACAATGCTCAGCTGGTATCACCGGCCAGTTCGACGTACCTATAAAACATCGAAATTAAAAATCCTATTTTCTCAAAAAAACATACGCAAATGTAAAAACTTACTGATGATATGAGATCTTCGACCTCTTATTTTGTTGTGAAGGATAATTACGACATAATTTCACCGCACAAACCGGCATATTTTTTTATTTTTCGGGAGCTGTTTACTGCGTAGTTTATTAAGTGACACTGAAGTAGGTGAGAGCGATCCTACCAATTTAAGTGTACATTTTTTAGGGCGCGCTCGTGAGTTACATGCTCAATCTGGGCATGTGGATAATCAAAGCAATTATCAAAAGCACACAAATACAAATTAGGTATTAATTTTTAAAATTTTATGGTGCAATCAATAACAAACGAATTCATAAACATTTAAGTTTCATTGTCTGTGTTCATAAATAGGTAATTTTTCTATCAACACACCAATTTTGGGCACAAACCACTAGGAACAAGTATCTAAGTATGGAAGCGAAATATTTTAGACGAAATCAAACATCTCTTTGACTCACTCACTCGTACCGATTTTAAGCATAAGAAAGAAAGAGAAGTCTGCTACTATCAGTTGTCCTACTTTAAACAAAAATAACCACTTTTTCCTAGAGTCTGACGTAGTTCAACCGTGGACGTAGTTAGTTCAACCGTGGACGTAGTTTAGCAGAAAGGACCCAATCCACAAAATGGTAAAAATGAGTTATACAGGGTAAGGGTACAGGGTAAGGAGACCGCTTCCGCAAACTTGTCGCTATTATTAGACTACAAACACAATCCAGTATAACCGCAATAACCTTATAGCGTAGGTATCACGCGCAATAACGTGACTGCGCGAGGTCAAGGTAACGCAAAGTTCGCTGTCCTCCAGCGTCAGCTGATTTTATTTGGATTACTTTTAACTTTAAAAAAATACAGGCAATATTTTTTTTATTCCCCAAAAACGGGAATTGCACAAAAAATGCATTTTTTGTAAAAACGACTTTTTTCACATTTTTTTTATAATATCTTATCAGTAATCTTTGGACACGTCTCCCAACGTGAGAATGACTCCATAGAGCGACTTGTCGTACAGGGCAAAATAGAGGGCACCAGAGGGCGAGGAAGGTCGCCTATGCGATGGACCGACCAAATCAAATCAGCTGTGGGCGGTTCCTTGCACGATTGCACCAGGCTGTCGGCCAGCAGGGAGAAGTGGCGAACACTCGTGTGGCGCATAAATCTGCCCTTAAAGACGTCACTTCTGGATGACCACGACCGCACTGTTAAGAGTGAAACGAAGAAGAAGATCAGTACTTATCAGTACTATCACCTATCTTCGTTTTCGAGAGCGTTTCGCATACACCTATTCAAAGAGATCCTAAAGGTTGTTTCTTTCACTCAGAAAAAAAGATCCCTGATCCTACAATGTTATCATGGTTTTTTATGTTATGTATGAAATTATGTGTGCGTTGGGCGTTTGGGCGTGCCTAATAAACTCGTATGTTTGCTACGAGAATTTCTTATAAATCATACCTTCCGTTACCGCCTGGACCAAGAGCGACGAGCGTCACCAGCTGATGGGCAAAGGGGGGGGGACTAGATAAATAATATATACGGAGGATGGAAAGAAAAATGAATTTTAGGTCCAGTCGAGAGGTTATGAAGGTGTAAAGCAAGTATTACAAGTTCTTGAATTGACGTGAAAATCATCATCATCATCACCATGATCAACCCATTACCGGCTCACTACAGAGCACGGGTCTCCTCTCAGAGTGAGAAGGGTTTTGGCCATAGTCTACCACGCTGGCCAAGCGGATTGGCAGACTTCACACACCTTTGAGAACGTTATGGAGAGAACTCTCAGGTATGCAGGTTTCCTCACGATGTTGTCCTTCACCGTTAAAGCAAGTGATATTTAAATACTTTTAAAACGCACATAACTCCGAAAAGTTAGAGGTGCGTGCCCCGGGATCGAACCCACGACCTCCGATTAGAAGTCGGTTGCCCTAACCACTAGGCTATCACAGCTTTTATTTGGAAGACGTGAAAATAGTTATTAATTATAAGTCAAGTGAGTGAATTTAGGACTTTGTTTGCATTTGGCTATACTCTGATTTTTAATTCGGTGGAAATCTGACGTTTCGTAATGTTACCAGAGATAAAACAATTCTCACAAAAGAGATAAAAAAATCAAAACTTATTGTTATAAAAATCAACTGCCTCATGTAGCAAGTGCCAAGCGGGAGCAGATAGACATCTGCCCCCCTAGAGATTTGATAAAATTCATAATTTTATCAAATCTCTAGGGGGGGGCAGATGTCCCTATCTGCTCCCGCTTGGCAACACCCATGGTCTGGACGGCATCTTATCATCTCCGAGACCACTTGGTGCTTGAGTCCCCCGGCAGTGCTGTTTCCTCTCTTGTATGCGCTATTTACCAGCGACATACATTGCACCCCAGATGTTATGTTAGCCTAGTTTGCGGACGATAAGATGACATATACGACCCATACCCAATTCTCGGTCATTCGATCTCGACTCCAAGTTACGGCTAGTCATCTAGGGTCTAGGCGGCTGGTTCCGCCGCTGGAGGATAGAGGTCAACGGTGAAAAAACGGAACTGTGCTTTTTACAGGAAAGCGTGGTAGCAAGTACTCCGGCAAACGTGCCGTGCCGAATAATTTCTATACGGCGTTCTTTTCCCCTGGCAAGACAAAGCCAAATATCTAGGTGTGAACTTAGACGATAAGATGAACTTTGCCGCTCAAAGACGTAAAGCCCCAAAAGGCAGCATTTGTGCTCAAGTTGTGCATTGTGATCGAGCAAAGAACCTGTATTCGCTCAATAATGTCCTGCACATGCATAGTATTTGCACATATCCCTCCCTTCTCGATTAAAGCAGACTAGGTAGTTTTGCAAACACTGCAGAATAAGTTTCTGCACACGGCAATGGGTGCCCCGTGGTTTGTGCGCAATATTGATCTCCAAGATCTCGATCTCCCTGTTCTAGCCCAACACTTTAAGCAGTTTTCAAAGAATTACCTTGAGAAAGCTGCCCGCCATACTTTGACGTGAATCCCTTCCTCTGTTACGGGGACGTATGGATTAGTCTATTGCAAAACTAGCATTCCAACGTCACGTAAGCCGAGTTTCGAGACTCACAGGAGACGCCCTTAAGACGATGTTCTCCCCGATTTTTTTCAAGCTCTTGGGCTCTAGCTCCGCTGGCAGAGTTTCTGCGCTCGCTTCCCTCTAAGGGCCTAAACATTCCGAAATAAATCATTTTTATTTAAAAATATCAATTTGTTTAGAAAGTTTTGTTTTTAGTTCCTTTCTGAGCATTAACAAAAATACCCCGTAGTGTTAAAACCAATTTAGCAGAAACGACTCAAACCCAAATTTTCCCCGATAACCGTAAGATACGTCAGTATTTGAAGTACAATAAAAATATTAGTATTTTTGCCCATATTTGATAATATTTTCAACTATTCCAAAGACAATATCATTGCAGCAATTACCATCCAAACTTCAAACCTCGATTACTCAGAATAACTCTTTATGGGTTGGGTCATTTCTACTAAGCTACGTCCAGTTGACTGTCAATTTCTCGTAGGGTAAACGGCAAGTATTAACGACCCCCTTAAGATAATTTTAAAATCGATATCAATTATTAACAGTAGTATATTACTAAGTAAATTACAAAGTATAGCTTTCACATTTTTATTTGTTGTTTATGTTATTTTATGTTACTTACATATTCTATAGTTTATTTGCACTACCTTAAATGCTTTTAAACATAAGATTACCGTATAATAAATATCTGCTGCCGACTCGCCAAATGACACGAAATAAGACAAGAGTTGGAAGCTAACTGACGTTTTATTGTCAAACTACATTGCAATATCCATATGCCTATTTGTAGGTAGGTACTAACTATAACATGTACTAATTAAAAAGCGGTGATAGCCATCATTTGCTGTAACAGTAAAGAAAAACCTGCATGCCTGAGACTCTGCATAATGTTCTCAAAGGCTACCAATCCACACTTGGTCAGCATGGTGTACTTCGGCATAAACCTTTCTCATTCTGAGACGAGACTCGTGCCCTGTAGTGGGCCGTTAAGGCGTTGATAATGATGATGATGAATTATAACGTGTCTGAGAAGTAGTCTTTAATAGAATCATATCGCGTTTGAGCATTAGTGAAACTTAACCGCGTGTTATTCTCTCATAATACACCTATTCGACTTTTACAGCGAAGCTGCATAAACCGTGACTAATTAATAAAGGGATTGTCAGATAAAAAAATTCGCACAACAAAACACTTAGAACTTAAAAAATTACAAAATAACGTAATTTGACTTAGTTATGTGGATGCTCTATAAGTCGGCAGTTTAACGTCTGTGTCACGTTTAAAAATTCGTAGACATGTCAAACGAAGTAATTTCAGTACAATATTTTTTCTTCTAATACTTGATTCTTTTGACTTTTTGAGTCAACTAATAGTATTTGCTTTTTGTATAAAGAAGTAATTTTCAATTTATTTAAAAAATAAGTACTAATTTGCCTAAGCTCGGCACCTTTGTGCCTTTTTCCAGCATTTGTGTCCTCAAAGTCGGCCCTCACGTGTCTGAAAGAAAATCATATTTTACCCGCGACTTCGTCCGCGTAAATTAATGTTTTTCTTAATATTTATAGGAACTCTTTTCTCCTTTTCATTTTATTTTATTTTCCCGCCAAATAAATACCCTTCTCCAAAATTAATAGAACTTTTGAAGAAATGGATAGAATTTTTTTCAACAATCAGACAATTTTTTTGTATAGACAACATCAAGTTTATCCAATAGGATAAACAGGATACCTCACAATAGGATACCTTAGAAATAACCCAAATTCTAAAAGGTGGCACCCCCTGCCGACCCCAGGTACCTCATATTACTGGTTTTCCTTAGTCCACCACCCTTGTTTTTTCTTTAAATACGTAAAATAATCGTGTTATACTACTATTACAAGACATCAAATATTATAACAAATTAAATTGCAACAACAAGTCTTAAATATTATTCATACGTAATTTATATCTTGTCAAACGACGCTCGGAAAGCAGAAATTTTATAAGAAATTAAGCGATTTACGCACTTGCACTCGTTCTAAGTGATAATTGAGGGATAGGGATGCAAAAAAATGCTGCCTTATTCTAAAACTATTTTCCCATTAGAGCAAGCTATATGTACACATAAAATACTCAGTGTGCCTAAGCGGCACCCAAAATGTTAATATTTACAAACATAGAACTGAGTGCCGACTTTTGCTGGGCGGCTTTAGGAGCATCCACCCTATCACCAGACGGTTAGCAAAATACAAAGAACAATGGCGGCTTTGGCCGTGAAAAATTCTGAATTTTGTGACGAGATGAGACTGTTACAAAACTATAGAACATTGTTAATGTAATTAACCCATATCATTAGTTTATTTTTAAAACTAGGAGGCATAAAGATATTCGTTTTCAAAAATATAACTTAAAGTTATCAGAACGCAGGTTAGAATATCATAGTTTTGAACGCATCCGTAATGATTTCCGTTCCTAGTGAAGTCCATACGATTTTTAGTTATATATCGATTTTATTTTTTAATCAAAAGTAGGTAAATTCTAGGCAATGTCAATCAAAATCAAGTTTATTTATAAAGATACTTACAGAATTGATGTAATTTACATATAAATTGTTTTAATAAAGCCATGTTAAACATTAAAAATGAATAATTTTACGATAATCGATATTGTCGTAAATCGATTTTATTTATTGACCTTCCCTATTATTGACAAGTAAACAAAAAAGTGACATTTGTATATATATGGCGCATGAACCTATAGAAGAGGACTTGGCATAATGTCCTATAGAAAATAGTGGATCGGAAAATAGCTTAAGCTTATCAAAATTTTCATAAGTGTGTAAGAGACAACACTACATTTTTAAACATAACAATAAAACAGATCGTGGCAGAAATTTTATTGCAACTTCCCTTAAGATGGCCTCCCTAAAATGTATACATGAACACTCACACACGCACAACTTGAGACATCACAATGAACACGCGCCATTTTATGTTACAGGATTGTGCGTGTGTGAGTGTATTTTTGGCACGTTTTTAAGGTAGGTATGCCTACTCTACTTATTATTATTATCTCTATGATATGGCGGAAAGTCTACTTTTTCATTTAAACGTGTTTAGAACTAAGCTAAAGGTTTTGAACGCATGTATAATTTTTATAGAGAAAAAACTTCTCATTTCTAGTTCATTTCAAAATGTTACAGATTAATAATATGCCACATAACCTCAAAAAACGTATTATACTATTACTTGGTTCCCCAAGCTTTTAAAAATATATTAACTGCCGTATTGTCATATATTTATAAAGGCAAATGAATTAACATATGTTTCATTCAATCACATTTTATTCGATTTTCCAAGTCCAAGTATATTAGCAAAGCTGCCATTGTTCTTTCTTGTCAATCTGTCTTTCAAGATGACACTGAAATTATATTGCGATCTTTTTTTTGACAGTGCATATTGACATAAGCAAAAACGAAAGATATAATAAGTATTTATTCATTTTAAATAAGTTCCCTCTAGGAAGAAGAGGGGGTGGGGTATAATTTCTCTTAGACAAACCAAGACCGCGAACCACAGATTCAGATCACAGATCACTAATATATAATCTGATTTTTAATTCCGTGGAATTCTGACGTTTTGTAATGTTACCAGAGATAAAACAATTCCCACAAACAAGATAAAAAGTTCAAAACTTATGTAAATAAAAATCAACTGCCGCATGTATAGATCGACCAGAATCTCATGAAAAATAGGGAAATGAAATTCCAAGGTTAGCAACACTACGGCTGCCCTAGCGATAAACAAAGTAACTGACATTTTTTGTGAAATTGACTTTTTACATTAACAAAAGTTTTATGTCGTGTAGTTTTTTACCACAGTTTAACAATTTCAAATAACTTGAACCATTTACTGAAATTTAAATTGCCCAAACAAAGTAACTGCACACTCTTACCCGGAACATAAATGCAAAAACCAAGTAAACAACAAGCACAACACAAAAACAAAGTAATTAGATGTTGATTACTTTGTTTTTGTATTTAAAATGCAGTTGCTTGATTTTTCATTTCGTGAAACGATCCCAGGTAAGGTGTTCTGAATGTAATTTCTTTGTTTATCACTAGGGCAGCCGAGTTAACCTAGTGTTGCTTACTACAAAATTTAATTTTCCTATTTTTCATGAGATTCTGGTCGATCTTTATATATTATTATTATAGATGGACCAGAATCTCATGAAAAATAGGGAAATGAAATTCCAAGGTTAGCAACACTACGGCTGCCCTAGCGATAAACAAAGTAACTGACATTTTTTGTGAAATTGACTTTTTGCATTAACATAAGTTTCATGTCGAGTAGTTTTTTACCACAGTTGCATTTATATTCCGGGCTAGTGTGTGCAGTGTACTTTGTTTGGGCAATTCAAATTTCAGTAAACAGTTCAAATTATTTGAAATATTAAACTGTGGTAAAAAACTACACGACATAAAACTTTTGTTAATGCAAAAAAGTCAATTTCACAAAAAATGTCAGTTACTTTGTTTATCGCTAGGGCAGCCGCTAGCCGTAGTGTTGCTAACCTTGGAATTTCATTTCCCTATTTTTCATGAGATTCTGGTCGATCTATAGACTTCTGAAATTCTGCATCAAGAGTTATATATTCTTTGTTCTGCTGCTGCATGCATGTTCTGTGTTATCTGTTATCAGTAACTGTCATTCTGTGCTGTCATTCTACAGTCCACTGAAATATTAGGGAATTTCTGCCACATTTGATTACACACATTTTATTTTTTAATGTGAATAGTTATTCTTTAGATTATAATAATAGTCGTGGCTATTATCTATCTATTCTATTACTAAGAAGAATGGAAGAAGTTGATTCTATAATTTTACATTTTCTTCGTCAATTAAACATGTAAGGATAAATTAGTAAAATACAGCTTTAAACATAGATTTAATAAACAATACATCAAACCTGCCAAAATATCAACTTATTAATTTTTTATCTTTTTAATAGCGATATTCATGATGATACTAAGAGTATTTGTAATCTACCAGTAGAAACAATAATAAAATCAGCTGCAAAATGTATAACTGCCATCAATCAAAATATAAAAGTGCCAAGTAAGTTACCTTCAGGAGTATCACAAAAGATTGAAGTTGCAGCACAAGTAGCATCGATTTGCAAGGTAGGTGGGTAACTTGGAAAGCAGGGTGCTTTATGTACATAAAATATACAGTTTAAAATCCCTAGCTTGTACATACATAGCTTATTTTGGGTTTATTCACATTTTTATAGACAGTTATACTTTGTGTGCCGAGTATAAAATTTTATTAGTAAGGGCATAATATAATATGTACATTATAAAAATATACCTAAGATATACACCCTATGGTTACCATTATTAGCCTACTTTTCTTTTTGACCAGGCTGATAAAATATTTATGATCTCTTTAACTTTGGAAGTCTGTCAAAAAATCAGTAGCAACCTACAGTTTAAGGGAACGACTGTACTTTGACAGGAACGCTGTATGACATAAAATTGTACTTTGCGCATGGACTCGCACGAAGTCCGCGGGGACATAAAGTTTGCATCGGACTATACTTCAGCGACTGTAAAGCCATCGGTCCTATGCCTGATCTCTCTCTGGTTGTGTTGTATTATTGGACTATGAGAGAATGAATAGAGATTACACCTGTTTGCATACACACTTGTGCACTATATAATATTATAATATCGAATGTTGAATAGAAGCAGGTGTTACTTGGCGGAATTCCATGATATACAATGTACACAAAATTACTTTGCTATAATCCGCTAACAGTGACAAAAATGTGGACACAACACCACACAAATTCACCGTAAAATTAACCTGACCATCGTTTCGCTCCGACACCAGAGCATCTTCAGGAGATGTTGACTTCACAACGGACAATTGCAAAGTCTTCAAGTCAAAGACAAGAAGAAGTCAAAGACTTTGCAATCGTCCGTTGTGAAGTCAACATCTCCTGAAGGATGCTCCGGTGTCGCAGTGAAATGATCGTCGAGTTAGTTTTGTGGTGAATTTGTGTGGTGTTGTGCCTACAAATTTGTCACTGTTAGCGGATTATAGCAAAGTAATTTTGTGTTCATTGTATATTAGGGTTCCGTACCCGAAGGGTAAAAAACGGAGCCCTATTAATGTCACTCGGCTGTCTGTCCGTCTGTCCGCCGGTCACAGGTCTCTAGCTCGCAGACGAAATGAGTTACAAACCTGAAATTTTGGTATTTAGTGTTTTACGTTAACCCAAAATCAAATATTGAATTAGAAATTGAATTAAATTATTTTTCAGGGGGGCTCCCATACATGAAAAAGGAGCCGAAAAAAAAAATTTTTCTTTACCCTAGCTTGTGGGGTATCATTGTTTAGAGCTCATTAAGTAGAGTACAAATATATATTTTTTTAATTTTTATCTCAAAAAATAAGGGAATGGGAGGCCATCAAAGTTGTCAGTTTTAGACCATTTTTGTGACGGGGGCTATCTCAAAAACTAAACTAGTTGGGAATATGATATTTCAGTATATTATGTACTATATGCTCTATTTAAACAACAAATACTGAAAACAACGATTTATTAAATAGTTTATAAGCTGTGACCAAAATAAACGAACATTTTTTTGGGTTTTTCTTTCACGGTTTGTTGCGATGTCTAGCTCGGAAATTAAATATTTCTTAGACCCAAAATATTATATTGTTCATAATTATGTACGGAACCCTGAAAGAGCGAGGCCCGACTCGCACTTGGCTGATTTTTATTATAATATCTTTTGCATGGTCAACTAGTCTCTGCCTGAGTTGAAATTGTCTGCTGTTGCCAATATTCAGTTGGGAGGGCAGTATTTATTATTATAACTAGCGGTCTGCCCCGGCTTCGCCCGTGGTACATAATATATAGCCTATAGCACTCAGGGATCACGTACATATCCAACGGTGAAATAATTTTTGAAATCGGTCCAGTAGTTCCTGAGATTAGCGCGTTCAAACAAACAAACTTTTCCGCTTTATTATAGACTAGATGATGCCCACGGCTTCGCCCGTGTGTATTTAGGTTTGTAAAAATCTCGTGGGAACTTTGATTTTCCAGAACAAAAATAGCCTATCTGCAGTAAGTAGTAACCCGTCCACAAAACGGAAAAATTCCGTGGGACCCTTACGATTTCGGAATGCAATTCCTTAGAGCATCAGGGTTGAGGAGTTGGACATGTACCTACTCGAGGTCATTCAACAATAAAGTCTTTAATTGGTATCCCCAATATCAATTTAAATAACCGACAGTGCCTAAATCCCATTAGTTTTGGGGGATCAGATCCCCTACAGCATCAGGATTGAGGAGTTCGAATCCAAATTTTTTGTAGAACAGTATCGCAATGTTTCTCTATCGATTAAAAAAAAAATTACGCAAATCGGTTCAGAAATCTCGGAGATATCGGTGTACATAGGTAGAAAAACACAACTCCTCCTTTTTTGAAAGTCGGTTAAAAAAGTAGCCTATGTTACTCCCTGGTTAATTCTCTACTTGTATGTGAAAGTCCCGTCAAAATCGGTTCAGCCGTTCCAAAGATTAGCCCGTTCAAACAGACAGACAGACAGACAGACAGACAGACAGACAGACAAAAATTTTAAAAACGTGTGATTCGGTTATAGTATCGTTCAAATAACCATGTGAGCTTAATATGAGGTAGTTATTTCGATATTACAGACAGACACTTCAATTTTATTTATTAGTATAGATTATTTTAGGATCTGGGATACCTGAATGATGTTGGATACCAAACATTTCTATATCATAACGAAACAGAATTGAGGCAAGTATTTATGTTTCTGATAGAAAAGCTCCCTAGTGAAGATAAAAAACCAAGCACTAAGGACCCAACAAACAAAAAGCATCAACTGTTTCAAGAAATAAGCAATAAAATTGCAGCGGACTTGAACACAATTTGGATACCACCATGCTGTAAACCTAGTGTTCATAGCTCTTTGGGAGATTTCGTATGTAAGCAAGGTAGGGTATGGCTAGCTTAAAAAATATGTATTGAAAATTCCTCTTAAAATCTCAATATTTAATAGTCAATCAACTATAATATTATTTTATATATTTCACACAATAATGCTATTTTTTATATTCATTAAAATCTTTTATTTTAAAATAAATCAACAGATACAAACTTAAATTTGGAAGAAATTTCTAGAAAACTTTCAAAGATTAATGAAATCAGAAATGCTCAAGGAATAACAAAATCATCAAAAAATAACATAATGCAGACTATTGATACAAAACAAAGCATAGATGAAGTTAAAACATATGAAACGGATAAATCTTTGAAAGAATTAAAAGAAATAGCCATTATACTTCGACAAAAATTAGACACATTGGAAAGCGAAAGAAACGTAATGGATGTAGAATACTCACAGGTAGAAATTTGTATCTTTTTAAATAAATTAAATTAAAAGTTGAGTAAAGTTATATTAGTAAGGAGTTATGTAAAGGTAAGTATTTGTTTTAGTTAAGAAATATTTGTTTTGTATAATAAACTTAATTTATTTTTTAGGCCCAAAAAAATTGCGACAGGGTTGAGACAGACCTAAGAAACATACAAAATATCTTATGTAGCGCTGGAATAGAAGACATTGAATCTGACTGCATTGATAACATTCTTGAAAAAGTTCATGAAAACATAGGTATGTTACATAGAAAAAGTGAAGACCTGACCTCCAAGAATCTATCATTAAAGATGGAAATTGCCAAGTTGAAAGCAAACAACACTTTAAATGAAGTAAGTTTTTAATACTAAGTGTATTACAAACATTTATAAATATGTGCAATTACTTAATAAATTGTAATATGTTTGGTACTAAAACAATTGAAAAATATTTTTTACAGTCTGAAAGAAGTAAATGCAGAAAAATATTAATAAATTTAAAGGAAACAGCTAAAGGCATGAAAGAGGAATGTGAAAAGAAAGAAGAATTTAGAAATCAATTAAAAAATAAATATGAAAAACTGAGAGGAGGTAATAAAAGGTAATTTTATTGATGATTAACACTGTTATTTTACTTAAAATTAAAAGTGCATTAAGTTAATTTAGGGTGATTGCCTAGTTAAGACAGTCGATTTTACTGGTTATACCAGTTAGTTAGTTAACCAATATATAAGAGTGACAAGTAATCCAATACAAGAATAACCAAAAACTCAAAATTGTAATCTTAGTCAAGCCACATGTGGGGTCTTATCTGGGTGAATTATTATACAGGGACAAACACCACCATTAAGCTATTTATGGAAGGGATCATGGGTTATGATTAAATTATGATTTTTTTATTCATCAACAAGTTAGCCCTTGACTGCAGTCTCACATGATGGTAAGTGACAATGCAGTCTAAGATAGAAGGGGGGCTAACTTGGAAGAGGTACGGCTGTTTTTATTAAACCCATACTCCTAATCGGTTTCTATGCAGTTACAGTTGCGGTTGCGGTACTTCATCGTACAGAAATCGCTTTGCTGTTAGTGGTAACTAGCCATGGCTGATACCTCCCACCAGAGACAATTTACAAATAATAAATCGCAAATTGCCCCTACATGGAATTGAACCCGGAACCTGACGGGACTTATAATACCACAGCGCTCACCATTGCGCCACAGAGGTCATCGATTATAACACAAAAAGAGAATTTTCGAGTAAAATTCTAAACCTGAATTTCGAGTGAAATTCAGGTTTAGAATTTTATTCAAATAGAATTTTGGATTCTACTGTACTGAACTGCCTCGTTGGTCTAGTGGTTAGCGTATTCAACTGCAGTTCACGAGGTCCCGGGTTCGATTCCCGGGTCGGGCAAATAATTGTTAGGTATTGGGTTTTTCTGTCAAGAAATTCTCAGTGCCAGCCAGGAGTTGGTAGATGGCGGTGTTTCACCCTCGTGCCTCGGAGAGCACGTTAAGCAGTCATCCCGGTTATTATCACTATCATGTCACATGTGACAATAGTCGTTAAAGCCCGCCAACCCGCATTAGAGCCAGTGGTGGGTCTTAGCTCTAAATCCCTCTCTCCTATGAGGAGGCCTGTGCCCAGCTGTGGGATGTTAAAAGGCTGTAGTGGTGGTGGTGCTGGTAGAATTTTAGATAACTAGATCAATATTCTTATACCTAGGTAAGTTTCCTCATAAAAAAGAAAAAAATTGTATATTATGTAAAGTGATGGTTTGGTATACCCACAGGTATACCATTCCCACTAAGAACCAACTACTATTAAAAACAATATTATTAAAATTATTATGTACTATCTGTTTTAGGCATATTTATACTAAACGAATATTAGAAATAATAGGCAATGTTGTGAAGCAAAATGCTGAAATTAAAAAAATTTTGGAAGACACAAGACAACTCCAAAAAGAAATCAATACTCTGGAAGGCCAATTGGATAGATGTTTTTCGATTGCAGATGAAACATTATTCAAAGTAAATATTAGTTTTTTGTATTTTATTATTATTATATTAGTTTTTTGTAATTTAATGTCAAAAAGTAGTAGAATAATATAATGCACATTATTTCTAACACTATGAACACAGGGCTCAAGGCACATCACATTATGTATTGTATTTGCTTTCATGTTCTTTGAATAGGGCATTGCAAATATTAAATAAATACATTAATGTCACTGTCAAATTAATACCAAATAAAAAATAGGTGTATGTTGAATAAGTAAGTGTTACTTTCCCAGCAAATCCCATGATATACAATTGTATTTGTTGTTGCCACAAACATTGCGCTTTGTTTTGAAACAATACCCTAAGGGTCACTTTGCACATCAAGCAGTTAAAATAAAAGACCACCAAGAGTACTTTACAGTCATACAGTCAGGGTTTTATAAATTTTTAAGTTTTTTAGCAAAATTTGACATTTAGATAAATTAAGACAATGGAGGTATGAATATTGACTTGTACAACCCATTTTGTGGGGCATTTAACTTTGTTGACTTTACCTTAGCATTCTGATGTGCAAGTTGATCACATCATGTATAAAAATATATTTCTATTTAACTTCAGGATGCCAAAAGAGATGATCAAGCAAAAAAAGCATACAAGCTATTAGCTTTGCTACATTCAGAATGTAACACAATAGTTACATTAGTCAATGATACTGGGGTCCTATCCAGGGATATCATAGATCTAGAGGACAACATAAAAGCGGAGAAGTCAAAGAGGACTGAAGATATTCTGCAGAAAATACAGTTAGACCTTTCAAAGCTGCAAAACGAATCTTATTAATATTGAACGTAATGATATACTGTTATTTCTACTTTACTAAAATAGTACATAATAATGTGCAACTTCAGTAATCTATTAATGCAGCATGAGCGAAAACCGTTGTGCATTAAAGGACTGCTTTAGTCATGAGTATCATTATTTTATAGCAATTGTGTGACAAATAAACCCACCCTTAAGTAACGCTTTTTCATGTAAAATGTTTCCATTTTTACAGTTGTCACTTAAATGTGGGTTTAAATTGAGTAATTTATAAACAGAAATATTGTCACATTTTAAGCAGAATAATAAATTAATTTAATAAAACCACAAGTTTGTAAATTTTTATTTTTTCATTTTCGCTTAGGTAAAATCTCAGGTGGAATATAATTTTCATCATCTTTCTGCTGCACCGTCTTTTTCATTGATGTTGTCTCTTCAAGTTTTTCTTTTTCCTCAATTTGTAAATCAATGTCTTCTTCATTTTCAAAGAACCATAACTTCTGCTCCTCCACCTGCATTTGTTTTTGTTTCTCCTCAATATTTTTTATACGGTTTGCTCTTTCTAATCGCTTCGATTGCTCTTCAAGTTTATCCTCTCGAATTTGTACCCAATTTGAGAATAGCTGTAATAAAAATTGTTAACAAACGCATTAATCATTGCTTACACAAAGCAAACTTGTTCATAGTATACTTAATATTATGGTTCCATTCCGTTTTCTGTATACTAGACTGATTAAGCCCCCATGACAGATGGGATCATATCTGCTGTAGCCTGATTTTGCCTGTCAAGACCCATACAGAATCAGAAGACCCAGTACTTCTTATTTTCAAATCCTATGCATTTATAATAATAAAATTTGTCTGTTCATGCTGCATGCATTCGGGTTCATGGATACTTTTTATCCTGGAAAATGATTCCCCCAAGAACGAAGTTGCAGGCGTTAGGATAATGAAGTTTTACTCTAAATAATATTTTATACTTACTTGTTTTTGTACAGCAATATCTTTATTTTGTGTTCGATTGATAGCATTTTCAATTGCAATTTTAATTGAATTTTCCAATTTAGTTTCAGCGACAGGTGCTTTGCCCAATACATCAATACACTGACTTAATGTAGCTTTAGTGTCCTCTTTTTGAGTTTCTATTTCCTTGTTTATCAGTTCTACTACTTCAGTATACAATTTGAAAGTCTTGTTTTCAACTAATTGTTTACACAATGCAATCAACTTATTATATTTATTATAAAATAACCAACCAATAATTTGTAAATTACAACTAACATTATCATTACTATTTTTTGATATCCATGCTAAAGTTTTGCCAGACAAAGTTTTCAAATCCTTTATGTCAAAGTGATCATCAAAGTATGGATTTCTTAAGAATTTAATCCTAATCTTTATTTCTTCCTTCTTTTTGTTTTCTTCTTGTGCTATTGGTTCTTCAGAAGGGCCCTTGTACTCTGATAGGTATTTGTAACTTGCATACTGACATAATGTATTAGTAATATCATTTGTGAAGTCTTCTTGCAACATTATAAATGAAGCTACATTAGCAGCATGTTCATAACTTTGAGATGTTATTAATTTATCTAGTAACATATTAGCTGTGTAGAAGTCTAGAAACACACCAAAGTTTAACGGATCTTGAAGGATTTGTATTAATTCTTGAATATTGCCAAATTCCATATAATTTCTAATAGTTGCATGATGTGTCGACTCCAATGTATTACCTGTCTCTGCCGAAAGTCGCAGCTTGTGCAAAAGTTCTTTCAGTTCATCGAGATAAACAGGATCCTTTACTGCATTTGCAAATATGTCTACATCAATAGCACTTATAACACCCTTGGATAAAAAATTTTGATCTAACATAACATAGAAGTCATTAAGATTCACTTTAGTGAGTATTGGTGAAGAAATTTGTGAGTTCCAAGCTTCATTACATTTGTATTCATTAGTTAAAAATGTGCGTATAGGCATAAATATTCGCGCATAATGCCTTTGAAAGATGCATCTTCTAAAACTGCGTAGCATTTTGTTTAATTTACAAATAATCACAGTACCAATAGCCAATAGGTATTAAAGAAAGCAGACACAGGTTATTTTAATAATAATTGATACTAATAAAGAATGTTGACCAGTGTTACCAGCACGGTCATGTCAAAAGTTACCTAAAATAAATAAAAAAGTAACCTTTTAGTGTAAAAAATAACCTTTCATTTTTTTGACGTGATATTTAACGTCTTGTAAATAAATGTACGCCAGTCGCACGCACGTAAAAGCATGACTCATTGTCACGTACCTACCGCGTGCAAGCGTGAGCGCGGAACAAACGATAGATAGGCAATGTTTTCTTTATGACGTTAACACGTAAAAATGTCGTCCGTAAACCGACTTCACAGACAACTATTTTTTTTTTCTAGTAGAAAATTGTTTTACAAGTTGATAGAATTGATGTTGCTTGTAAATAACTTGCACAAATATTCATTCAGATTTCAGACATTGGTCGAGATCGGTCGAGAATTGAAATGAAACGAGTGTGAAAGAGAAACTGATGAGAAGAGTTGCAATAAGAACCACAGATGACAGAGTATTTATGAAGATTCGAAAAATCACCTAAAAGTTACCTTTTGAATAGTGTAACCTAGAAGTAACCTGACCGAGCTAAAAATCACCTAAAAGGTTACAAAAGTAACTTTCTGGCAACACTGATGTTGACCATCAATGACCAATCGTTATTTATTAATGGTATACCCGTATTACTAATTCCCCGGAATTCTGACGTTTCGTAATGTTACCAGAGAATCTAAGATAATGTAATATAGAGTCAATGAATATATTATAGAGAATAAAACAATTCCCACAAAAAAGATAAAAAAATTCAAAACGCAAATACAAGTCAACTGCCGCATGTAGATATGACAAATGCCTCACAGACACTTCATGGTGATAATATCATTCGACATCCATTTTTGAATAATTTTTTTCAATGTGCTTCTTTTGTTTTCTGTTGCTGTCAGTGTGCACTTTCTAATAGTTTCCACTCTTGGTGTTTTCTATTTTAAGGCGAAACGAGTAATATTATTACGCGGCATATGGCTTTTTATGATGACAGGGAATTAAAGTAGTTTGGGGTAAAATCGTACTTCGTAGATGTTAACCCTGTTCTCCATACAAATAACTCATGTGTAAACATAGAGATAATAATAATAAATAGAGTTGGCATAATGTCCTATAGAAATTAGTGGATCGGAAAATAGCTCAAGCTTATCAAAATTTTCATAAGTGTGAAAGAGACAACATTACATTTTTGACATAATAATAAAACAGTTTGCGGCAGACTCGTGACTTAAGAAGGCCTCCCTAAAATGTATACATGAACACTCACACACGCACAACTTGAGACATCACAATGAACACGCGCCATTTTATGTTACAGGATTGTGCGTGTGTGAGTGTATTTTTGGCACGTTTTTAAGGTAGTTATGCCAACTCTATTTATTATTATTATCTCTGTCTGTAAATGACAATGACAGCTGTCAGAATTACGGGTATAGTTAGGGGTATAGTTATATCATAGAGAAAATAATAATAAATAGAGCTGGCATAATGTCCTATAGAAATTAGTGGATCGGAAAATAGCTCAAGCTTATCAAAATTTTCATAAGTGTGAAAGAGACAACATTACATTTTTGACATAATAATAAAACAGTTTGCGGCAGACTCGTGACTTAAGATGGCCTCCCTAAAATGTATACATGAACACTCACACACGCACAACTTGAGACATCACAATGAACACGCGCCATTTTAGGTTACAGTATTGTGCATGTATGATACCTAATCTAAGCGTGTGTGAGTGTATTTTTGGCACGTTTTAAAAGTAGGTATGGCTGCTCCATTAGTCTATCTCTATGAGTTATATTCAATCATTGATCTATTAACTAAGAGATCTGAAGCTAAAAATTAACTTGAGGTACAGTTATTGTACTCACCTAACCTAAATGACTCCTGTCTAGGTGTAAATGAAACACCGAATCGCACTTGCTTTTTATTATTTCTAACCGTGTCACTAAATTGATTGTCAAATGGACTTATTTGTTATATTTTAATAAATTTAATCCTACCAAATTAAATAGGTATGTCTCATAAATCATCATTCTAAGAGAAATTATACCCCACCCCCTCTTCTTCCTAGAGAGAACTTATTTAAAATGAATAAATACTTATTATATCTTTCGTTTTTGCTTATGTCAATATGCACTATCAAAAAAAAGATCACAATATAATTTCAGTGTCATCTTGAAAGACAGATTGACAAGAAATTTGTATTTTGCTAACCGTCTGGTGATAGGGTGGATGCTCCTAAAGCCGCCCAGCAAAAGTCGGCACTCAGTTCTATGTTTGTAAATATTAACATTTTGGGTGTCGCTTAGGCACACTGAGTATTTTATGTGTACATATAGCTTGCTCTAATGGGAAAATAGTTTTAGAATAAGGCAGCATTTTTTTGCATCCCTATCCCTATTCCCTCAATTATCGCTTAGAACGAGTGCAAGTGCGTAAATCGCTTAATTTCTTATAAAATTTTTGCTTTCCGAGCGTCGTTTGACAAGATATAAATTACGTATGAATAATATTTAAGACTTGTTGTTGCAATTTAATTTGTTATAATATTTGATGTCTTTTATTAGTAGTATAACACGATTATTTTACGTATTTAAAGAAAAAACAAGGGTGGTGGACTAAGGAAAACCAGTAATATGAAGTACCTGGGGTCGGCAGGGGGTGCCACCTTTTAGAATTTGGGTTATTTCTAAGGTATCCTATTGTGAGGTATCCTTTTTATCCTATTGGATAAACTTGATGTTGTCTATACAAAAAAATTGTCTGATTGTTGAAAAAAATTCTATCCATTTCTTCAAAAGTTCTATTAATTTTGGAGAAGGGTATTTATTTGGCGGGAAAATAAAATAAAATGAAAAGGAGAAAAGAGTTCCTATAAATATTAAGAAAAACATTAATTTACGCGGACGAAGTCGCGGGTAAAATATGATTTTCTTTCAGACACGTGAGGGCCGACTTTGAGGACACAAATGCTGGAAAAAGGCACAAAGGTGCCGAGCTTAGGCAAATTAGTACTTATTTTTAAATAAATTGAAAATTACTTCTTTATACAAAAAGCAAATACTATTAGTTGACTCAAAAAGTCAAAAGAATCAAGTATTAGAAGAAAAAATATTGTACTGAAATTACTTCGTTTGACATGTCTACGAATTTTTAAACGTGACACAGACGTTAAACTGCCGACTTATAGAGCATCCACATAACTAAGTCAAATTACGTTATTTTGTAATTTAAGTGCTTTGTTGTGCGAAATTTTTTATCTGACAATCCCTTTATTAATTAGTCACGGTTTATGCAGCTTCGCTGTAAAAGTCGAATAGGTGTATTATGAGAGAATAACACGCCGTTAAGTTTCACTAATGCTCAAACGCGATATGATTCTATTAAAGACTACTTCTCAGACACGTTATAATTCATCATCATCATTATCAACGCCTTAACGGCCCACTACAGGGCACGAGTCTCGTCTCAGAATGAGAAAGGTTTATGCCGAAGTACACCATGCTGACCAAGTGTGGATTGGTAGCCTTTGAGAACATTATGCAGAGTCTCAGGCAATAGGCATGCAGGTTTTTTCTTCACTGTTACAGCAAATGATGGCTATCACCGCTTTTTAATTAGTACATGTTATAGTTAGTACCTACAAATAGGCATATGGATATTTATTATACGGTAATCTTATATTTAAAAGCATTTAAGGTAGTGCAAATAAACTATAGAATATGTAAGTAACATAAAATAACATAAACAACAAATAAAAATGTGAAAGCTAGTGCTATTTTGTAATTTACTTAGTAATATACTACTGTTAATAATTGATATCGATTTTAAAATTATCTTAAGGGGGTCGTTAATACTTGCCGTTTACCCTACGAGAAATTGACAGTCAACTGGACGTAGCTTAGTAGAAATGACCCAACCCATAAAAAGTTATTCTAAGTAATCGAGGTTTGAAGTTTGGATGGTATTTGCTGCAATGATATTGTCTTTGGAATAGTTGAAAATATTGTCAAATATGGGCAAAAATACTAATATTTTTATTGTACTTCAAAGACTGACGTATCTTACGGTTATCGGGGAAAATTTGGGTTTGAGTCGTTTCTGCTAAATTGGTTTTAACACTACGGGGTATTTTTCTTAATGCTCAGAAAGGAACTAAAAACAAAACTTTCTAAACAAATTGATATTTTTAAATAAAAATGATTTATTTCGAAATGTTTAGGCCCTTAGGGGGAAGCGAGCGCAGAAACTCTGCCAGCGGAGCTAGAGCCCAAGGGCTTGAAAAAAATCGGGGAGAACATCGTCTTAAGGGCGTCTCCTGTGAGTCTCGAAACTCGGCTTACGTGACGTTGGAATGCTAGTTTTGCAATAGACTAATCCATACGTCCCCGTAACAGAGGAAGGGATTCACGTCAAAGTATGGCGGGCAGCTTTCTCAAGGTAATTCTTTGAAAACTGCTTAAAGTGTTGGGCTAGAACAGGGAGATCGAGATCTTGGAGATCAATATTGCGCACAAACCACGGGGCACCCATTGCCGTGTGCAGAAACTTATTCTGCAGTGTTTGCAAAACTACCTAGTCTGCTTTAATCGAGAAGGGAGGGATATGTGCAAATACTATGCATGTGCAGGACATTATTGAGCGAATACAGGTTCTTTGCTCGATCACAATGCACAACTTGAGCACAAATGCTGCCTTTTGGGGCTTTACGTCTTTGAGCGGCAAAGTTCATCTTATCGTCTAAGTTCACACCTAGATATTTGGCTTTGTCTTGCCAGGGGAAAATAACGCCGTATAGAAATTATTCGGCACGGCACGTTTGCCGGAGTACTTGCTACCACGCTTTCCTGTAAAAAGCACAGTTACGTTTTTTCACCGTTGACCTCTATCCTCCAGCGGCGGAACCAGTCGCCTAGACCCTAGATGACTAGCTGTAACTTGGAGTCGAGATCGAATGACCGAGAATTGGGTATGGGTCGTATATGTCATCTTATCGTCCGCAAACTAGGCTAACATAACATCTGGGGTGCAATGTATGTCGCTGGTAAATAGCGCATACAAGAGAGGAAACAGCACTGCCGGGGGACTCAAGCACCAAGTGGTCTCGGAGATGATAAGATGCCGTCCAGGCCATGGGTGTTGCCAAGCGGGAGCAGATAGGGACATCTGCCCCCCCCCCCCCTAGAGATTTGATAAAATTATGAATTTTATCAAATCTCTAGGGGGGCAGATGTCTATCTGCTCCCGCTTGGCACTTGCTACATGAGGCAGTTGATTTTTATAACAATAAGTTTTGATTTTTTTTTCTCTTTTGTGAGAATTGTTTTATCTCTGGTAACATTACAAAACGTCAGATTTCCACCGAATTAAAAATCAGAGTATAGCCAAATGCAAACAAAGTCCTAAATTCACTCACTTGACTTATAATTAATAACTATTTTCACGTCTTCCAAATAAAAGCTGTGATGGCCTAGTGGTTAGGGCAACCGACTTCTAATCGGAGGTCGTGGGTTCGATCCCGGGGCACGCACCTCTAACTTTTCGGAGTTATGTGCGTTTTAAAAGTATTTAAATATCACTTGCTTTAACGGTGAAGGACAACATCGTGAGGAAACCTGCATACCTGAGAGTTCTCTCCATAACGTTCTCAAAGGTGTGTGAAGTCTGCCAATCCGCTTGGCCAGCGTGGTAGACTATGGCCAAAACCCTTCTCACTCTGAGAGGAGACCCATGCTCTGTAGTGAGCCGGTAATGGGTTGATCATGATGATGATGATGATGATGATTTTCACGTCAATTCAAGAACTTGTAATACTTGCTTTACACCTTCATAACCTCTCGACTGGACCTAAAATTCATTTTTCTTTCCATCCTCCGTATATATTATTTATCTAGTCCCCCCCTTTGCCCATCAGCTGGTGACGCTCTTGGTCCAGGCGGTAACGGAAGGTATGATTTATAAGAAATTCTCGTAGCAAACATACGAGTTTATTAGGCATGCCCAAACGCCCAACGCACACATAATTTCATACATAACATAAAAAACCATGATAACATTGTAGGATCATCATGATCAACCCATTACCGGCTCACTACAGAGCACGGGTCTCCTCTCAGAGTGAGAAGGGTTTTGGCCATAGTCTACCCACGCTGGCCAAGCGGATTGGCAGACTTCACACACCTTTGAGAACGTTATGGAGAACTCTCAGGCATGCAGGTTTCCTCACGATGTTTTCCTTCACCGTTAAAGCAAGTGATATTTAAATACTTAAAACGCACATAACTCCGAAAAGTTAGAGGTGCGTGCCCCGGGATCGAACCCACGACCTCCGATTAGAAGTCGGTCGTCCTAACCACTAGGCTATCACAGCTTTTATTTGGAAGACGTGAAAATAGTTATTAATTATAAGTCAAGTGAGTGAATTTAGGACTTTGTTTGCATTTGGCTATACTCTGATTTTTAATTCGGTGGAAATCTGACGTTTTGTAATGTTAGGATGTTTAGGATGTTGTAGGATCAGGGATCTTTTTTCTGAGTGAAAGAAACAACCTTTAGGATCTCTTTGAATAGGTGTATGCGAAACGCTCTCGAAAACGAAGATAGGTGATAGTACTGATAAGTACTGATCTTCTTCTTCGTTTCACTCTTAACAGAGCGGTCGTGGTCATCCAGAAGTGACGTCTTTAAGGGCAGATTTATGCGCCACACGAGTGTTCGCCAATTCTCCCTGCTGGCCAACAGCCTGGTGCAATCGTGCAAGGAACCGCCCACAGCTGATTTGATTTGGTCGGTCCATCGCATAGGCGACCTTCCTCGCCCTCTGGTGCCCTCTATTTTGCCCTGTACGACAAGTCGCTCTATGGAGTCATTCTCACGTTGGGAGACGTGTCCAAAGATTACTGATAAGATATTATAAAAAAAATGTGAAAAAAGTCGTTTTTACAAAAAATGCAGTTTTTGTGCAATTCCCGTTTTTGGGGAATAAAAAAAAATATTGCCTGTATTTTTTTAAAGTTAAAAGTAATCCAAATAAAATCAGCTGACGCTGGAGGACAGCGAACTTTGCGTTACCTTGACCTCGCGCAGTCACGTTGTTGCGCGTGATACCTACGCTATAAGGTTATTGCGGTTATACTGGATTGTGTTTAGGTAGTCTAATAATAGCGACAAGTTTTCGGAAGCGGTCTCCTTATACCCTGTATAACTCATTTTTACCATTTTGTGGATTGGGTCCTTTCTGTTAAACTACGTCCACGGTTGAACTACGTCAGACTCTAGGAAAAAGTGGTTATTTTTGTTTAAAGTAGGACAACTGATAGTAGCAGACTTCTCTTTCTTTCTTATGCTTAAAATCGGTACGAGTGAGTGAGTCAAAGAGATGTTTGATTTCGTCTAAAATATTTCGCTTCCATAGATACTTGTTCCTAGTCATCATTACTATATTGTTTTTGGATGTGTCATAATTGAATTTAGTCCTTATTAAAACCGGCATTACATTTGGCTGGATTCAGTGTGACTGAATTCAGACACTAAGCGTGGCTAATTAGAGCTTGCTCTTTACACTTGATCTAATTAGCTAGCTAACTCAGTATAACCACAGAGTACTTTGTCTATATATGAAATAGAGACCGAACTCTATGCCTAAAATTGGAAATGCATCGCTAGCGCCTCTGGATTCGACATTTGAAACTAACGTTGAATCTATACATACCTACTTATATAAATACGTAGGTACAGTACCTACATATATACATATATATTATATATTCTATACGTACCTACTACGTATCCTGATTAATTTATGAAATAAAACAACGTTATTTCAAAAAATTATTTATTTTTTCTATGCATTAACTAAGCAGTAGTAATTTATCTATAATACACTAATCATTAACTTTATAGAATACAAAGAGTCCTGTCTCAGTTAACAAATAAAAATACACTAAAATATAAAGTCTTATCTCTTAACACAAGTCTTTTCTCAGTTGCACGAATATCACTGTAATAAACTTAACCGGAGGAACTAAAGCTCAAATCAACGACCAGTTCACACAACAATTTAGAATTTAATCCAAAAAATATCTACGTTAACCAAAATGGCACGTTGGCAGACATTTTGAATTTTCTTGACATTTTTCAGTGATCACGTGCTAATCACGTGGTGGTCACTCGTCAGTGTCTAAGTGTTGCCTGATTTAAAGAAATAATACCTACTAATTAAGACTTAAGTATAAGAATAAGATTTTAAAAACATCTTAAATAAAATTCTAAGAAAAAATTATTGATAACATTAATATTTACTTCATTTTACTAGTTTTTCTTAATTATAATTATTTAAAAACTAATTATACTCTGATTTTAATTCCGTTGAATTCTGACGTTTCTTAATATTAGCAGAGATAAAACTGTTCCCACAAAAAAGATAATAAATTCAAAACTTACATATAAATAAAAATCAATTGCCTCATGTAGACATATGGCAAATGCCTGATAGATACTTCAGGTAGGTACTTTAGCTTGGGGTAAAATCGAACTTCATGTGTTAACCCTGTTTTTCATACAAATACCTAACTCTAGAATAATTCATTCTATTTTTAAATGGCAACTGTCAGAATTCCACCGAATTAAAAATCAGACTTTGTTTACTTTTTTAAAGTTATAGATCGACCAGAATCTCATGAAAAATAGGGAAATTAAATTTTGTAGTAAGCAACACTAGGTTAACTCGGCTGCCCTAGTGATAAACAAAGTAATTACATTCAGAACACCTTACGTGGGATCGTTTCATGAAACGAAAAATCAAGCAACTGCATTTTAAATACAAACACAAAGTAATCAACATCCAATTACTTTGTTTTTGTGTTGTGCTTGTTGTTTACTTGGTTTTTGCATTTATATTCCGGGTTAGTGAGTGCCAAGGGCGTCGCCAGCCGATGGCCAAGGGGGGGGGGGGGGGGGGCAAGTTGATGATATTATAATATGGGAAAAGTACAAAGTATTGTTGGTACAGTCCAAAGCTTTTGAAGCTAGTTACGAGCTCTTAATTTATTTTTGAATTAGAATTTTTCATTGACCTCGTTTCCATTTACGCCAGGTTTAATTTAGATACTTAATGCAAAATATAGCATATCTATATTTTTCAAATCTCTAGGGCAGCTGCCCCCCCCTGCCCCTACCTGGCGACGCCCATCTTTTTCGTATGGCGTTTAATAAATAAGCGTGTGTTGAGAAAATGTTTCTTAAAAATTTTATGTCAATATTTTAAATGTATGTCAGATTATCTTACAAATAAATATACTAGTTATGTTAAAAAAGACTTATAAGTCAATACCCAAGTTCCCCAGCCAGGAGACAAACTGAGGGGGGAGGTCAAAAAGATCTTTAGGTGAACCCTGGTAAGAGTGGGTACGACAGCGCTGTATGATGTGATCTATGGTTTGGTCCTCCTCGCCACAGTCACAGATAGTGGAGGGTTTCCAACCCCATTTGTGCAAAAGGTAGTTGCAGCGATCATGCCCTGTTCGTAATCTATTCAGACGGCACCACAACTTACGAGGTAGCTGGAAACCCTTCGGTTTTATTGTGGGGTCGGAGACGAGGGTCGCTGGCCCACCGGACACCTTCCATTCCTTTCTCCAACTCTCTGCCAGGTTGAAAAGCCTCATCTCATGAGCATTGGAGTAGACGGGGCGACGCCCATGGTGAGTGCAGTTACTTTGTTTGGGCAATTTAAATTTCGGTTCAAGTTATTTGAAATATTAAACTGTGGTAAAAAACTACTCGACATAAAACTTTTGTTAATGCAAAAAATCAATTTCACAAAAAATGTCAGTTACTTTGTTTATCGCTAGGGCAGCCGTAGTGTTGCTAACCTTGGAATTTCATTTTCCTATTTTTCATGAGATTCTGGTCGATCTATACCAATTTAATAGTTTTATTTTTGAACTGGTAATTTTCTCAAAATGACAGTCGACGCCATCTAGCGAAGACTTTTCAAAACGTACGCAATACTAGTCCCCTCTGCATTAAGAATTATGAACTACATGATTATAATTCTGCTAAATTAAAAATACTTGTTGAATTACTAACAGACTTGCAGTTGAGTGCACTATGTAAATTTACAGTATAGTACACAAAGCATTTCCCTGTTTTTTATTAGTGATGTGCGTAATCGATTATCAATAATCGATTAATCGATTATTAAAATGATCGATTGCAATCGATTATGATTTTGCATAATCGATCATGATCGATTATAAAGATATACGTTAATTACCAAACTTTACTACCAGCTTTCTGTTATTAATTTGCTTGCTAAAATATAATATGGTTTGGCAACCCTATCATTGCAAAAAGGGTATTCCCTCAAAGTTAGTTTTAGGCTTTGTTCACACCAAACGGATAGTCAGCCGCCGACTGTGAGCGAGCGTTATGCAGCTTACAGCTTTTTCATACATACTTAACTTTTCGAACACACCGAACCGACGATACGCCTTTAGGTTGGTAAAGGCCCTTTACCAACTGTAGCGAAATTACCCCCGCTATGAGTATCTATATATGTACAAGCTGTGCCCCGCGATGTTACCCGTGATTAATAAGTTTGTACACAAAAAAAATATTTTCATCCCATCTATTCGAAAAGAACGACTTGGTTCGCCTTTAAGTGCACCCAAAGGTGGTGTTTGCGGCGTACTTATTTATAAGTGCGCGTAAAAGATAATTGCGGCGCACTTATAAATAAGTGCGCCGCAATTATCTTTGCCGCGCACTTTTTGAAGATGAAGGGCCCGTGGTCCCACTGGGCTAGGCACGAATGATATCGATTGTTGTTATTGTTGTTACAAGTTTGACGTCTGTGTATGTATGTGTGTCTGTATCTGTCTGTTCCCCCGTAGCGCTCAAATGGTTGAACCGATTTGAATGCGGTTTTTTTTGTTTGAAAGGTGAATTAGTCGGGAGTATTTTAAGCTATGTTTGATGAAAATTGGTTCAAGATGGCCGCCGCCACAAAATGGCGGATTACATATTTTTTCACAACTCCCTCAATATCGGTATTAAATGAAAGGTCTTGTTGTCACGACCTTTCATTTTGACGTCTGTGTGTGTATGTGTGTGTGTCTGTCTGTTCCCCCGTAGCGCTCAAACGGTTGAACCGATTTGAATGCGGTTTTTTTGTTTGAAAGGTGAATTAGTCGGGAGTGTTCTTAGTTGTGTACGATGAAAATCGGTCCAAGATGGCCGCCGCCACAAAATGGCGGATTACATATTTTTTCACAACTCCCTCAATATGGGTATCAAATGAAAGGTCTTGACTAGTAGAATAACACTATGCAAATCCAAGATGGCCGCCATCACAAAATGTCGAAATTCGGTGGTTTCTTAAATTTTTAATTTATACTTTTATTATTAATCCGCCATTTTGTGGCGGCGGCCATCTTGGACAGATTTTCATCAAATATAGCTAAAACACTCCCGAACTAATTCACCTTTCAAACAAAAAACCGCATTCAAATCGGTCTATCCGTTCGAGAGCTATGGGGGAACAGACAGACATACACATACACACACACAGACACGTCAAACTTATAACACCCCGACTTTTTTGCGTCGAGGGTTAAAAATATGAGGCGCCTTTTATTTCCTCATAGAGGGTGATGAAAAGTAGAGTGTATCACTCGGGCCGTCCGCGTCGGGCGCAATATATGTATTTTTGGCTCGGGCGACGTACTTTGAATCCCTCGCTACGTTCAGGATTGTATAGTAGAATCCCTCACTTCGCTCTGGATTCAAAAAAGCGCCCTCGCCGTAAAAATATTATTTTGCTCCCTTATGATACAATCTACTATTGAACAAAATCATCTAAGAGTAACTTAGCAACGAGAACGACAGCAAATTTATGCAAAAGCATACAAATGCATGCAACGACAGCAAACTATTGCAATAATTTGTTATGTGATGTACTTAAGAACAATCAGAGTTTAACAGTACCTATCTCGTTTTTGGAAGTCTATATCTATTTAAGTCCCTCCTCAGGAACACTTTTCCGGGATAAAAAGTAGCCTATGTGTTATTCCAGGACATAACCAGCTATCTCCAATCCAAATGTCAGCCAAATCGGTCCAGTAGTTGCGGCGTTAAAAAGTAATAAACATACACACATACATACACACACACACACAAACTTTCGCCTTAGTGTAATAAATAGGTACCTAATAGGTATGTATATTTAATTTTGATCAATTACATTATTTTTTAATTATTCTATTTAATTTTCTAATTTCAATTTCAAAAAATTTAAAAAATAGTGTTTGTTTTTCTTTTTTCAAAACAGTCTAAAAGGTTATAATAAAGATGTTGCTACTAAATGCAAGGGTTCAGAATTTTTTCCAGAAAGTAGAATTGTTTTTTCAGTTCTTTCTAAGAATTATTTCATAATCGATCATTAATCGATTAATAATCGATTATTATTTTATAATCGATTAATATAATCGATTAATCGATTATCATAATAATCGAATCGGCACATCTATATTTTTTATACTAAGTTTACCAGCGTTGCCAATCTGTGGGGAATTCCCCAAACTGCGGGGATTTTCAGTCCGATTGGGTAATTTGTGGGGAGAGCATTTATGTGGGGAAAATGCGGGGAATTTAGACATTTACACTATACCCTATCCACCGAGACAAGTTAGTATGATTATCAGAGTCTCGTTTGTGATTAGTTAGTGATATATTAATAAATTAAATTAAGAAAAGCTTACGATTATTTAAATCTTCGGGTCTTAGGAACGTAACTAGGTACCTTAATTTTTTCACTTAGTAGACACGATAGAATAGTAAGCGCAGTATGTACGCGTACTTAAAATGATTTACGCCCACTGACTTTTTTGTCCCTGTCTTTTGTATGGGCTTACGTAACAGGGAGAGCGCTATACTAACTTGTCTCGGTGGATAGGGTATATTATTAGAGAAGGTATTAAGAAGAAAGGAGGGAGCGTAAAATTTGATCCGTCATCACGTCATAATATTATGATATGTCAACAAAACAAAGGCGCAATGAAGAGCCAACATCTTGATTAAAATCATTAAATAGGTACTTAAATAATTAAATATCACACTAATATTATAAATGCGAAAGTGTGGATGTTTGGATGTTTGTTACTGTATAACGTCGCAAATACTTAACCGATTTGGCTGAAATTTTGAATGGAGATAGATATTATACCCTGACTTAACACATAGGCTACTTTTATCCTGGAAAAATTCACTTATTCGATATTGAAAAAACGAAATCTACAGCTATAGCTATAGGTAGATTACTATAGCAAACGTCCTTAAAATTAGGTATAAAAATTGAAAAAGGAAGCGGGAACGGGAACCAGATATCCACGATTCCCTCAGGATTTGTGAAAAACCGAAATTCACGCAGGCGAAGCCGCGGGCAAAAGCTAGTAAGTAATAAATATATATTATAGATATCTTTCATTTCTTTGCTTAAAACTTGTGGGGAAAACGTGGGGAATATCGATTTTCTTTTCCCCAAAATTGGGGATTTTTAGTTAGGTTTTCGGGTAATCCAGACTGTGGAAGTTGGCAACGCTGAAGTTTACGCACCCTGAGTATAACCAAGGATTCCGAAACTGTCGCACGTATTTATAGAGCTCTCATGGGACCATCAAAATATCAAAGAATAGGGCTCGCCTTGGCTATGGTTGTGTCGATCTCGATTTTAATTAATAAAAAAAGACGCAGGAAGTGTTGGATGAAAAAAATATTTGCTTTTTAGACAAAAACTATCTACAACGAATTATATATTTTATTAAATTTTTTCTTTCGACATCGCGGCTCAAAAAGTAAATGTAGTATACACTAGCTGATGCCAGCGACTTTGTCCGCTTGGATTCTTATAATTTTCATCCTCTACCCTTACCATCCCCTACCCACTTGGGGGTAGAATTTCCAAAATTCCAGAAACACGTAATTCTTTATTTTTAACTGACAATAGTTACAAAAACCGATTTTCATGGACATAACTTGATAAATGACGGACTTTCATTTAAACTTTCATCCCCTATTTAACCACCTTAGGGGTATAATTCGCAATAATCCTTTCTTAGTGTGCGCCTACGTCATAAAAGGAAGCTACTGTGAAAATTTCATGTTTCTAGCTTCAGTGGTTTAGGCAGTGCGTTGATAATAAGTCAGTCAGTCAGTCAAGACAAGCCTCTGTATATTATTATAGATAACGCTCCTCAAAAGCGCTGCGTTCGGCGACTAATGAAGCGATATTATAGGTACTGGATGTGTGTGCACTCCACCTCGAGTGGCGGTCAGCGGACAACTGAACGTATTTTTTTGTCTAAATCGCTTTACACTTGGCTGGATTCAGCATGCTAACTGCAGTGTCGACTCTGACTGTCTAATTAGTGTGTCTTACTGTCTGAATGCCTTTACACTTGTCTTTCTCTAGAGTCTTTTTCATTTAGTGCACTGAATCCAGCCAAATGTAAAGGGCCCTTTAGTCGCATCATAATCAAAGAATATACTACTCTCTACGAGAGAAGAAGGGCATCTCCCATACTATAAAAATGCACCCACGGCGTTTACACACACACAGCGCTGGCGTCGCTGCGGATGTTACCTAAAACCAATTTAAAATTGTACTATACATACATAGGTAGGTACCTATATACTACCTAACTATACCTACCTACTATATAGGTACCTACCTATTTATTTGTATATATATATAGGTATAGTTTACTGAAGAATATAAACATTAAATGAAACAAAACCATCAATTGTCACTAAACATTTATTCACAATAATTTGTTTGTACATTCACTTAAATTCACTTCAATAATATTCCTTTCCTGGTTTTGGTTTATGATCTTAACTTCCGCACGTCTTCTGTTACACTTTGCACATCTTCTATGGGTATTTTCAGACATTTGCATAAAAAAAGAAACCCATCACACAAATTATTACACGAAATCAAACTAAACTAGGGAAATATTAAGTAGAAAAACGTTCTCTCGTAGCTAAACACTAATTATTTATCAAAAATAACAAAATGTCCTCGTAACCTATGCACTAGGTACTATGGCGGAAAACCGGAAATGGAATGCTGAATGGCTATTGGCTAGGCTGGAATTGTCCAGCCTAGCCAATAGCCATTCAGCATATGGCAATATGGCGGCAACCGGCATAGATCATAGATACACCGACCAATAAACATAGAACCAATGGAATTTGCACTCCAAACAAAACGTTGAAGTAATGAAAGGAGAATTCATAGATTTCATAGAAAATTTCCCCAGCCCCGGCGCAAAAGTAATCCATCTCAGACTTTTATACATTTGATAGATATAAAAAATAAATGTACGTGATCTCTCTAATCAGTTTTAATTTTAAACTTTCATAACAGTATTACACAACATTCAAGAATTTGAACATCCTGCTGCTTTTTTTTAGATGTTTTTATAGACTTAATCTATACTAATATAATAAAGCGGAAGATTTCTTTTTATAAAATGTTTGTTTTATAATGTAGTTTGTATGTTTGTTTGTATGTTTGAACGAGTTAATCTCTGGAAGTACCTGTCGGATTTGAAAAATATTTTTTTAATTTAATAGTTCAATTTTTGGGGAAGGTTATAGGTTATAGTTATTTAATATCCCTAAAATTCTCCTCTAAGAGAGTAAAATGGAGGTAGAAAGTTTGTATGAATGTCCTATTTTTTTAAAGTTACCTGAAAATCGGCATTCAGACCTGAAAATCGGCATTCAGATTATTAGTTTTAAATAATAAAAACCTGTATAAGTTATTCTGGAAAATCTCCCCTTAAGGGTGGTAAAATAGGGGATGAAAATTTTTATGGGAAAATTGACGTGATTTTTTGCATTTGCATTTTTTAGCCGAGGACCTGGAGATTGACAGGCTACTATTTTTTCCCGGATAAACAAAGGGTTCCCGTGGGATTTTTGAAAAACCTAATACCGCGGACGATGTCGCGAGCAAGTTATAATTATAAGAGAATATATACATTAAATAATATAATATTGTGTTTTAACTCCCACCTCACTACCCAGCCTAATATATATAATTTGTAGGTACTTATTCTTATGTATATAAAAATATTAATATTAACATAAAGATACAGATGCATAAAGTATAAATAAGTATATTGTAATTTTTCTTATTTTTATCGTTTACTAGCATCTGCCTGCGGTTTCGTCCGCGTGAATTTCGGTTTTAAATAAATCCCGAGGGAATCATGCAATTTCCGGTTACCATTTCAAAAAGGGAGCGCCTTTTCCAGCCTTTATACCTACTATCAACGAAGTTCGCTATAGTAATCTACCTATAGCTGTAGATATAGATTTCGGGTTTTTCAAAATCCCGTGGGAACTGTGCATTTTTCCAGGATAAAAAGTAGCCTATGTGTTGCCAATGCATGCAACACAGCAAACTATTGCAATAATGTGTTATGTGAGCGTGATTTACCTAAGAACAGTCAGCGCCCTCTATGGCATTTTTGGAAGTTTATATCTATTTCAGTCCCACAGGAATACTTTTCCGGGATAAAAGTAGCCTATGTGTTAAGTCAGGGCATAATCTATCTGCATTCAAAATTTCAGCCAAATCAGTTCAGTAGTTGCGGCGGAGAAGAAGAACAAACATACACACACATATTTTCACCTTTATAATATTATATTATTGTGATGTGATGTGATTAAAATTCGTGCCTAAAAGAATAATTAAGACGATTTTTGCTATAATAGGCACTGATCAGGGAGATAAATAGTGTGTGAGGTATAGAAAAACTAGAGAAATAAAAATGTCCCAGGTGAATGACTTTGTCTTCACTATAATGTTTTAGGCGCAGTCTCCAGGACATAAAATATATACTTATAACCTTCTTGACACCGACATTAGCCAACTTCCGGCACAGCAGTGTGACCAGGGTTATTTCGGATGACAACTTTAATTTTTTCCAACGGTATACTTGTTACCGTGCACACAACCACAATTTGCAATGTGTGCAAGGGAAAAAACTCGTCTATAGAAGATACTACCCCCTGATCATAATTTTCCAAAAACATCAATCACGAGGCTGATAAATGTTTATTATTTTGGTGTTCTTCTTCCAAGAATTTATAAATGTTTGATCTTAAGGACCGGCACACCTAAATCGGGTTAAACAAGGTCCAGCATTTTAAGTTTTTACAATAGTAAATATTAAAATTTCTAAACAGAATAAATATTATGCACTACTCTATAAAATGAAGTATAAGATCATTAAAAAAAATAGTCATAAAGTCTTATATTAATAATAGAAAAAAAATCGAGAAATTCATAGAAAACTTTAAAATAGCGTTGCCGCATTTGAAGTCTCCTGAATTAGTTTGAGACATAAAAACAACAAAAATTGTCTTAAATTAATGGTAAAAGACCAAGGAACACGATAAATAAATTTGTTTTTCAATACAACTTTAAGTTTTTTTGCAATTGGGTAGCAAACATACCACATTTTTATCCACGATTTCTTCATACAAATTACTATGGCGTGCACCGCTGCAAAATTCAACCTATATATTCCCGGAACGCGAAGCTTGCGTTTCAATCGCCCGCGGGCTGTCAAGGTGGAAGGTGCGCTCGTCGCTTCAAAAATCCTGTCGCGATCTCTGCTCGTGTACATACACAAAAACTCGCTGGAGCGGTACCATTGGACAAAAGCACGTGACTAAATACCTACCATGACGAGAAGCTCCGCTGTGAGGGGCTGCTACCTACGTAGTTCGCGCGAGATTATAATATTTTTCTATAAATTAGGATTTTTTTAACCTTTATTTAGTTAACTTCAGTAAATGATAAAATTAAAAAATGTAAAATATACCAAATTCTTGCACTATGTGTATGTGTAATTCTAAAATTTATTATTTTAGAGAAATTATTTTTTTTTCCTGTCAACCCCATAATTTTTGGACTCTAACTTTTGTTATATCTGTATAATTATTAAGTAAGTCGTCATCATTTCATCAATCATTTTTGAAAGCTTTTATCGCCGAAACTATGACTCATAGCTCCATGGTGTTGGTGTTAATTTTTTTTTGACGTGATAAAGTCTTATAAATCGATGAACGCCGGCTGCACGCACGAAAAAACATGACACTTGAGCCGAGCGTGCAAGCGAGAGCGCGGAACAAGCTATAGAGAGGCACGATCTTCCTAAGTGTTTGGTTTCATCAATGTTTTCTCGTTATGTTGTCACGTAAAATTATCTTCCGTAAACCGATTTTTCAGACAACCAATTTTTTTTTGTGATGTTTGTATGATCGCGTAGTCAGATTTTTGAAAGTTTTTACTTCCAAAACCATGGTCTATAGGTCCCTTAATGTTACTCAACCTTCTTATTTACGTGATGTCTATATTGCTCACGTGGTTAGATTTTTAAAGGCTTATATCTCCGAAACTATAGGGTACAGCCCAATGTTGTTGGTACTCAAACTTCTTATTTTCGGGATGTCTATGTGTTCACATGGTCAGATTTTTTTGTCATATTTTAAATTGGTCATATATTAAAACTTATATCTCCGAAACTATATAGTGCAGCTAAATGACTACACTTCTTATTTTCACGATGTCTATGTGCTCACGTAGTCAGATTTTTAAAAGTTTATATCTCCGAAACTATAGGGTGCAGCCCCATGTTGTTGGTACTCAAACTTCTTATTTTCGCGATATCTATGTGCTCACGTGGTCAGATTTTTAAAATCTTACATATCCGAAACTATAGGGTGCAGCCCCATGTTGTTGGTACTCAAACTTTTTATTTTCGCGATATCTATGTGCTCACGTAGTCAGATTTTTAAAAGCTTATATCTCCGAAACTATAGGGTGCAGCCCCATGTTGTTGGTACTCAAACTTCTTATTTTCGCGATATCTATGTGCTCACATAGTCAGATTTTTAAAAGCTTATATCTCCGAAACTATAGGGTGCAGCCCCATGTTGTTGGTACTCAAACTTCTTATTTTCGCGATATCTATGTGCTCACGTGGTCAGATTTTTAAAACCTTACATATCCGAAACTATAGGGTGCAGCCCCATGTTGTTGGTACTCAAACTTTTTATTTTCGCGATATCTATGTGCTCACGTAGTCAGGTTTTTAAAAGCATATATCTCCGAAACTATAGGGTGCAGCCCCATGTTGTTGGTACTCAAACTTCTTATTTTCGCGATATCTATGTGCTCACATAGTCAGATTTTTAAAAGTTTATATCTCCGAAACTATAGGGTGCAGCCCCATGTTGTTGGTACTCAAACTTCTTATTTTCGCGATATCTATGTGCTCATGTGGTCAGATTTTTAAAACATTACATATCCGAAACTATAGGGTGCAGCCCCATGTTGTTGGTACTCAAACTTCTTATTTTTGCGATATCTATGTGCTCACGTGGTCAGATTTTTAAAATCTTACATATCCGAAACTATAGGGTGCAGCCCCATGTTGTTGGTACTCAAACTTTTTATTTTCGCGATATTTATGTGCTCACGTAGTCAGATTTTTAAAAGCTTATATCTCCGAAACTATAGGGTGCAGCCCCATGTTGTTGGTACTCAAACTTCTTATTTTCGCGATATCTATGTGCTCACATAGTCAGATTTTTAAAAGCTTATATCTCCGAAACTATAGGGTGCAGCCCCATGTTGTTGGTACTCAAACTTCTTATTTTCGCGATATCTATGTGCTCACGTGGTCAGATTTTTAAAACCTTACATATCCGAAACTATAGGGTGCAGCCCCATGTTGTTGGTACTCAAACTTCTTATTTTCGCGATATCTATGTGCTCACGTGGTCAGATTTTTAAAACATTACATATCCGAAACTATAGGGTGCAGCCCCATGTTGTTGGTACTCAAACTTTTTATTTTCGCGATATCTATGTGCTCACGTGGTCAGATTTTTAAAACATTACATATCCGAAACTATAGGGTGCAGCCCCATGTTGTTGGTACTCAAACTTTTTATTTTCGCGATATCTATGTGCTCACATAGTCAGATATTTAAAAGCTTATATCTCCGAAACTATAGGGTGCAGCCCTATGTTGTTGGTACTCAAACTTCTTATTTTCGCGATATCTATGTGCTCACGTGGTCAGATTTTTAAAACCTTACATATCCGAAATTATAGGGTGCAGCCCCATGTTGTTGGTACTCAATCTTTTTATTTTCGTGATGTCTGTATGATCGCGTGGTCAGTCGAGATCAACCATTATTTTTGAAAGCTTTTATCTCCAAAACTATGGTCCACAACCCCATGTTGCTTGAAAGTACTTGATACTCAATCTTTAAATTCGTGGAATTATGACGCAGTGTCGAAGAAGCTAGTACTCATAAAAGGCAAAGGCTACCTATAAAATTTCCACTTTAAAAATAAATAAAGATCTGAATTTCATTTACTAAACCATACCTAAATGGCCAAAAGAAATACCTATTTACCTAATACCTAAACCCATAGAAAAAATAGAGTTTACAATCGACGTTTTATGTATTAATGCGCAAAAAATACTTTATGCTAAATTAAAATACCTACACTGTCATCTCATCTCATCATCATCTGCCAAAATACGACTTAATCAATACAAATAATTCACGCACACTTCAGTAAATTCACGTTGATCATTGATCATGAAAGTGTGGCAGACATTTCAGTTGCAAAAGCCGTGTCTATTATTTAGATTTTTTTTAAATCTAACGCCTACGCCCATGATGATTAGAAACAAATAGGTTAATAATAATAATATTAACATTTTGTACACGGACGTGAGAGTAAGATACATAAAAAATAATATTAATAAGTCAGTAAAGTAGTAGTAGCTGTTATTTTATTACACGGTAGGTATAATATCGACAAACATCTCGATAATAAGATAGCTAAGTATGCCTAGGTGAGGAACTCGCTCGCACATCGCCTGCCGTGAATCGAGTGCGCGCATCCGTAGTACCGCTGCTGAATGTATCTATGTGTGCGTGCGCCGACGGTGGCTCTGTGTGTAGCGTTATATGCCTAGTTTTGACTACGCGCTCAAGGTATGCCGGCCCTTAAGTTATTTTTGATAAATTTTCCGTAGTTTTATTATAATGTCCTGTGCTGTGAAAGAATGTAATTCCTACAGGGGCCGAAAAGAAAATTTTAAAGAAATATTATCATTTCATCGGTGAGTTTTGATAGTTTTGTATGTAAATATAATCTAAAATTATGTAACGTTATTTGTAGTTTTTGGAAACCATCATCGTGTTCAATTCTACACCCATTTTTGCCTATTTTTTAAATATTTTCTGTTGACTAATAAAGGTTATGTTGTTTAGCATAGTGATGTACTAAAATTGCATATCGATTACGTGCGATAAAATTTTTAACCTCCGACGCAAAAACGACGGGGTGTTATAAGTTTGATGTGTCTGTGTGTGTGTGTTGTGTGTGTGTGTGTATGTGTGTGTGTCTGTCTGTCTGTCTGTCTGTCTGTCTGTCTGTCTGTTCCTCTGTAGCGCTAAAACGGGTGAACCGATTTGAACGCGGTTTTTTTGTTTGAAAGGTGAATTAGTCGAAAGTGTTGTCAGCTATTTTGATGAAAATCGCTGCAAGATGGCCGCCGCTACAAAATGGTAGATTATTTATTATTTACAACTCCGTTAATATGGGTATCAAATGAAAGGGCTTGACTAGTAGAATAACACCATGCAAATCCAAGATGGCCGCGATAAAAAAATGGTGAATGTCGGGTTTTTTTTTTAATTTTTGAACATTAGATTCCGTAGCCACTACACACAATGAATACTTACGTGTATTTCCGCGTGCTAGATTGTTGTATCATGATCGCTAAATTTTTATTTGTTACAGATTTCCAAAGAACCCAAAAATAAGAAATGAATGGGCACAAAGAATAAGACCGCAATATTGGACATCGCAGAAACATAGTCATATTTGTTCAAAACACTTCACACGTAATTGATTTGTGCCCAAAAACAATTTAAAATGGAGGCGCTTAAAAGCAAACGCTATTATTTTTGCCGCATATAGACACATTGGTAATTATAATAATATCAAATATTTGTAATAATACCATAATTTCATGCTAGTGTTGTGTGAAGGTGCAAAATACATGCAAATACTAGGGTTGGACTTAATAGTCTTTGGCACGAATTCAGAGATAAAATAGTCATTAGTGATAGATGTTTGGTCCACGAGTATAATGCTAACACTCTTATAATAAGGTAGTTCATCGTTTTCAAGAAAACAACGAAAATCAATTCTAACCTCAACACTGGATGATTTACCCTCTCCCTCCCCCCATCCCATAACCCATATCAAGGCGGCACGTTTTAAAAGTTTTACCCTAAAAGCTGTTATTGGTGTATGAAAAACGCTGAAGCGAAACGTGAAAAATGTTCTACCACGTCTGATTTTTTTAATTTAAGGCAAGAGAACCGTTACCAATGGATGTCTGTAATGCAGAAGAAAATTCCGCCAATGAAGTTTCCATTCGCACATTAACGGAGTGACGTATAAACATTAATGTTCAAAGAAATTTAGTAAGTGTATAATATTCGTTCGTTCGTTCGTTCGTTTCAAACAATGGACGTCCACTGCTGGACATAGGTCTCTTGCAAGGATCGCCACAACACACGATCTTGTGCCGTCTGATTCCAGCGGCTACCAGCGACTCGCTTGAGATCGTCTGTCCATCGAGTGGGGGGGCCTACCTACGCTTCGTTTGCTGGTGCGAGGTCGCCATTCAAGCACCTTGGGACCCCAACGTCCATCGGTTCTTCGTGCAATGTGCAACGTATGCAATGTGCAAATTGCACGAAGTATAATATTACTACCTATTAATATAAATAGGTTTAATATTTTGTATTTCGAGACAAAACAATTCACTATTGTAATCTACATAGTACTTTCAGGAAGGTTTTAGTATATGTATAACACACCTAGTTACCATTCTTATGTGCGATGTTACACGCATAAATGTACCCACATGTCACTAATATTTTTGACTAGTGCACCGCGGTTCCTCTGAGATTGCTGGACCGAAGTCGGTTTAATTTTTCTTAAAAATAGCTTGTATGATCGTATTTTCGAAACACCGTTTATAAAGTTTCATCGACTCCAAAAAGACTCGATTTTATTTCAGTTCTAGAAGGCACAACAAAGGTTCTAGAAGGATATGTATATTTTGTGTTTTTTTTATATATATATATATATATATATATATGTATATTTTTCGATGTGTACACTAAAACCTTTCTGAAAGTATGTAGATTATGATAGTGAAAAAATCATCAAAATCGGTTCATTAGTTGCGGAGATAATCGCGAACATACTCATATACATACATATATACATACATACAACCTCCTTTTTTGAAGTCGGTTAAAAATATACTATAATATGAAACATATTATTCTTGTATTTCCTAACAAGATGATGCCCGAGACTTCATTCACGTGAGCTTAGGTTTTTATTTTATTAATCTTGTAGGAACGCTTTGATACTGCAAGACAAAAGTAGCCTTAGATATCGGTTCCCGGGATGCAAGCTGTCTGTGTACAAAATTTCGTCCAAATCGGATGGGCCCTGAAAAGGTAAAAGACAGAAAGACACACTTTCGCATAATGTAATATTAGAGTATTGTCCACATATTTAAACACGCATATTGTGTCCCTATAGATCCTCACAGTCAAAATATCGATAGTTACATCACTAGCACGTCACGTGTCATCGTCACGTGTCATTAAAAAACTTGTGACCACAGACAGCTGTAAACTTGACATCTATTTAGAGTATATATTACAATATCTTAGTATTCAATATACCTACCTACTTTCTGGTTAATAATAACAAAATAACCATCTTATCACGGTTGATGGTTCAAACAAACAACCCTTGGTTCAAACCACCACAGCAAACCACGTTCAAACCTTACACAATCGCACCGAAGATGAGTATAAAGGTAAGTATATAGGTAGGTACCATATAGGTACAGATCGACCAGAATCTCATGAAAAATAGGGAAATGAAATTCCAAGGTTAGCAACACTACGGCTGCCCTAGCGATAAACACAGTAACTGACTTTTTGTGAAATTGACTTTTGCATTAACAAAAGTTTTATGTCGAGTAGTTTTTTACCACAGTTTAATATTTCAAATAACTTGAACCGTTTACTGAAATTTAAATTGCCCAAACAAAGTAACTCACTAACTCGGAATATAAATGCAAAAACCAAGTAAACAACAAGCACAACACAAAAACAAAGTAATTGGATGTTGATTACTTTGTTTTTGTATTTAAAATGCAGTTGCTTGATTTTTCGTTTCGTGAAACGATCCCAGGTAAGGTGTTCTGAATGTAATTATAGATCGACCAGAATCTCATGAAAAATAGGGAAATTAAATTTTGTAGTAAGCAACACTAGGTTAACTCGGCTGTCTTAGTGATAGAAAAAGTAATTACATTCAGAACACCTTACCTGGGATCGTTTCACGAAACGAAAAATCAAGCAACTGCATTTTAAATACAAAAACAAAGTAATCAACAACCAATTACTTTGTTTTTGTGTTGTGCTTGTTGTTTACTTGGTTTTTGCATTTATATTCCGGGTTAGTGAGTGCAGTTACTTTGTTTGGGCAATTTAAATTTCAGTAAACGGTTCAAGTTATTTGAATTAATATTAAACTGTGGTAAAAAACTACTCGACATAAAACTTTTGTTAATGCAAAAAGTCAATTTCACAAAAAAATGTCAGTTCCTTTGTTTATCGCTAGGGCAGCCGTAGTGTTGCTAACCTTGGAATTTCATTTGCCTATTTTTCATGAGATTCTGTTCGATATATACTTTGTTTATCACTAGGGCAGCCGAGTTAACCTAGTGTTGCTTACTACAAAATTTAATTTCCCTATGGTCGATCTCTACCACCTACCTACCTATATTATAATCACAGATAAATAATAATCACTACGATATACTAAGAGAAATTATACCCTACCCCCTCTTCTTACGATATAGGCAAGAAGGTTATAAAATAAACTCTGGAGAACACTGCAAATAAAACTTTGAAGCAAAGTTAGGCCTGGATATTTTTTATCTCGTTCTCACCTACTTAAATAGAGTGTGTGAGTTATAGAAAAAGCTAGAGACAAAAAATATCCAGGGGAATGGCCTTGTCTTCACTACATACAATGTGTTATACATTGGTTTTATACATACATATATGTATGTGTATGTAGTTAAAACCTTCTTGGTTATGTCTCTGTTGGTATCGTAGATACTAATCATTAATCTGTGTCTGTTGGTCTCGTGGGTATAGATGTAAATATACCGGTATAAAACGTATTATTCCCAATTTTGCCGTTTTAAACCTTAAATACCGTATTATACGGTTAAAAACTTTAGACTTAATAACCTAAATGCCTAGCGCCATCTAGTATCGAGAGGCAGAGTTATTTCGTAAAACTTTAAAAATATCTAAAAAATTTAAATTATCTGAACAAAAAATAAAAATCTTTACTTTTTATAGCAAAGTTCCGCCTATATACGTTGAATAGTAGAAAACCATTTTTTACGTTTTATACTTGATAAACAATGCCTAGCGCCATGTAGTATCGAAAAGCAGAGTTATTTGGTAAAACCTTTCTTTATTTTTCTCGGTTTTCTGAGTCTCTACCATATCCTATATGTTATTGGTCTGTGCACATTGATTTTTGACACGCCACAAACACCCATAGTTTTACTGGTCATGTCCTCTATTTATTTATGAATACAGCAGTGGATAAGGTGTTAAATTACGTGTTAAATACATAAATAGGCAGCTGATATTCTACCACAGAGTGGTGTACAAATATATCTATATATTATATGCACACAGTACATAATCGAGTCACGAATGACGACGACAACGAGAGTGCTAGTTTGTAAGTTTGGTTTAACTGCTCATCCACACGTTGGCGAACATGCTGGCCCATCTTATGGCCCAATATGTTGGCCAACGTGTAGATAGGGAGTTTGTGCTATTTTGGTAGGTATTGGAATGATGGCCCGCAAGTTGGCGCAAGATCCATTTCGTGTCGGTACATCAAAGGGTTTGGGACAGAGTTTGGCCGCCGCATCCACACATTGGAGGCAAGTTCAGTTTGCTACGAGCTCTGAGGGTGATCGCACGCATGCACGTCTTTTAAATTTTATATTTACGCGTCGTAACTAGTATAATGTCCACAAAATGGCAGTGACAATGACCAATGAAGAAACTTTTTGCTTTATAGAGCCCTACTAACCGAAAATTGTTTGTGGAACCCAAGAAATAAAATCACAAAAATAAAAAAATACAATTTTCGTATACACAATCACATAGTTGCGGTATGCTGTGAATAATTAAACCGCAGCAGCTGTTAACGTCTCAATATTCAATTTAGTAAATACGTCCGCACATTGGCCCTAACCGGAGCATACTGAACGACCTTCCAACGTGTGGACGCGAACACAAACTCCTCGCCCAATACCTACCTTCCATCATTTCCGCCATCATGTTGGCCAACGTGTAGAGGCGCCTTTAAACGGAATAAAATTGATAATATTATGTATATCGTTCGAAAACAATGATGATTTACAGTACCTACCTATAATATCAGTAATTAGTATAAATCACACATTTAAAAATCTTTACATAGTTTATAAGTATGTACTCCCTTATATCCCTACCTCGGTAAAATCAAGAAAATGTATGTAGTTATAATGAAACATAGTCATCAAAACCAACAGTTTTATACCGGAAAAAATGGTATATTTCGGAATTATTCGGGTTTTTTCGTTTTAAACGGATTGGTTTTATTCGTATTATTCCGGCCTTACATCTATACTCGTGGGCTTTAAGTGCCCTTTAGACTTGGCTGGATTCAGTGCACTAAATGAAAAAGACTCTAGAGGAAGACAAGTGTAAAGGCATTCAGACAGTAAGACACACTAATTAGACAGTCAGAGTCGACACTGCCGATCTAAATCAGTTAGCATTCTGAATCCAGCCAAATGTAAAGCGATTTAGCCAAAAAAATACGTTCAGTTGTCCGCTGACCGCCACTCGAGGTGGAGTGCACACACATCCAGTACCTATAATATCGCTTCATTAGTCGCCGAACGCAGCGCTTTTGAGGAGCGTTATCTATAATAATATACAGAGGCTTGTCCTGACTGACTGACTGACTTATCATCAACGCACTGCCTAAACCACTGAAGCTAGAAACTTGAAATTTTCACAGTAGCTTCCTTTTAATTTATGATGTAGGCGCACAGTAAGAAAGGATTATTGCGAATTATACCCCTAAGGTGGTTAAATAGGGGATGAAAGTTTAAATGAAAGTCCGTCATTTATCAAGTTATGTCCATGAAAATCGGTTTTTGGACCTATTGTCAGTTAAAAATAAAGAATTACGTGTTTCTGGAATTTTGGAAATTCTACCCCCAAGTGGGTAGGGGATGGTAAGGGTAGAGGATGAAAATAAGAATCCAAGCGGACAAAGTCGCTGGCATCAGCTAGTGTATACTACATTTACTTTTTGAGCAGCGATGTCGAAAGAAAAAATTTAATAAAATATATAATTCGTTGTAGATATAGTTTTTGTCTTAAAAGCAAATAACTTTTTCATCCAACACTTCCTGCGTCTTTTTTTATTAATTAAAATCGAGATCGACGCAACCATAGCCAAGGCGAGCCCTATTCTTTGATATTTTGATGGTCCCATGAGAGCTCTATAAATACGTGCGACAGTTTCGGAATCCTTGGTTATACTGAGTTAGCTAGCTAATTAGATCAAGTGTAAAGAGCAAGCTCTAATTAGCCACGCTTAGTGTCTGAATTCAGTCACACTGAATCCAGCCAAATGTAAAGGGGGTATTAACACTAGGCACTCTGTGGTAAAAACAGAAAAAATCTTTCACGATGCTGGAATCGTAGACAGAGTACCACAGCTGGAATGCTGGAATAGAGAGTACCTATTTATGTTCTGTGTGCCTGTGCTCAGTGCTGGAATCTGTGATGCTGAACAGTGTTGCCGTTTTAGCCACTTTGTGGCTAGATCTAGCGGATTTTCAACAGTTTTAGCTACAAAATAAATCCATCTAGCCACCAAAATAAATCTAGCAACTTCTAGCTACTTTTTGTATTTTTAGTTTTGTATTTTCTAGCTTCTTTTTATTATGGTCTAGGATCCCACCTTAGAAATTTCTACCCTCATCTGTTATTTAAACGAATTATATGTCAAATGAAAGATTATTTTATTCTTAATCGAACCGTATTTGGTTGCCTGGTCAAAAGTGGTGCTAAATCATGGTTGCCTGGATTTTAAGATATAAAATGTTCGGTGCGAGTGTTGAAAGTGACAGAAAAGTGTTGCGCGCGCAATTTCATTTGACAGACAAAGATGCAGTGAGGCAGGCGTGCACTCGGCAGGTGCTTAGTCTATACATAGATTATAAAACCATAGACTTTCTGTGCCTGTCCATTAAAGATATTTACAAAAAAATAAGTGAGTGACGTAAGGGATAAGTAATAAAACGTAAAAAAGCTGTTTTTGAAAATTTTGTCTGTTTGTCTGTATGTTTGTGCATGTATTACGCAAAAACTACTGAATGGATTGAAATGAAACTTGGCATAATTTAAGTTCATACTACATAATAGCATATAGGATACTTCTTATCCCGAAATTCAGCAGAGTTCCCTTGGGAGAGAGGATGAAAGTCAAAATACACCGTTTTATTACTTATCCCTTACGTCACTCACTTATTTTTTTGTAAATATCTTTAATGGACAGGCACAGAAAGTCTATGGTTTTAATCTATGTATAGACTAAGCACCTGCCGAGTGCACGCCTGCCTCACTGCATCTTTGTCTGTCAAATGAAATTGCGCGCGCAACACTTTTCTGTCACTTTCAACACTCGCACCGAACATTTTATATCTTAAAATCCAGGCAACCATGATTTAGCACCACTTTTGACCAGGCAACCAAATACGGTTCGATTAAGAATAAAATAATCTTTCATTTGACATATAATTCGTTTAAATAACAGATGAGGGTAGAAATTTCTAAGGTGGGATCTCCTACTATTAGTTGAGCTCTCAGCTCTATATCTATTTATATTGTTAAGTAGGTAGGTATCTGTAGTGATTAAAAAGAAATTTATGGTTAGCAGTTAGCTTCATAGATTGAATAGGCAAACTGACCTTAAAATACTGGTATCTAGGGCCCAGGGGGGTGACACTGTAGTTCCCTTGGACTTCGCAAAGCGCTAGTATCGCAACCACAGAACCACTTTTCTAAGGTCATATCCAAGAAGGTTATATTCTCTATGTAGACACTGGAGACTGCGCCTGAAACATTTTAATAAAGATTCATTTTAATAAAGAGTCATTCAGCTGGGCTATTTTTCCTCTCTAGTTTTTCTATATCTCACACACTTTATTTAAGTAGTCTGTTGAGAACGAGACAAAGCCTGTTCAGGACCATATTTCTTTGCTTCAACATTTTGTTTGGATTGTTCCTGGGGGGTTATTCTGTAACTTAGTTAGCAACTGAAAATAGTTGCCAACTAATTAGTTAGATATACATTGCTGCTTTACTGTGTAAAATTATGAAAACACTTTATATTTCCCACAGTAAAGCAGCAATGTATATCGAACTAATTCGTTGGCAACTATTTTCAGTTGCTAACTAAGTTACAGAATAACCCAGCTGGTCTGTGGTGCTCAGATTACATCTATACTAATAAATAAAATTGAAGTGTCTGTCTGTAATATCGAAATAACTACCTCATATTAAGCTCATATGGTTATTTGAACGGTACGATAACCGAATCACACGTTTTTAAAATTTTTGTCTGTCTGTCTGTCTGTCTGTCTGTCTGTCTGTCTGTCTGTCTGTCTGTCTGTCTGTCTGTTTGAACGGGCTAATCTTCGGAACGGCTGAACCGATTTTGACGGGACTTTCACATACAAGTAGAGAATTAACCAGGGAGTAACATAGGCTACTTTTTTAACCGACTTTCAAAAAAGGAGGAGTTGTGTTTTTCTACCTATATACACCGATATCTCCGAGATTTCTGAACCGATTTGCGTAATTTTTTTTTTAATCGATAGAAAAACATTGCGACACTGTCCTACAAAAAACTTGGATTCCAACTCTTCAATCCTGATGCTGTAGGGGAACTGATCCCCAAAACTAATGGGATTTAGGAACTGTCGGTTATTTAAATTGATATTGGGGGTAAAAATTAAAGACTATCGTTGAATGAACTCGAGTTGGTACATATTCAACTCCTCAACCCTGATGCTGTAAGGAATTGCATTCCGAAATCGTGGGGTTCCCACGGAATTTTTCTGTTTTGGTGACGGGTTACTACAGATAGGCTACTTTTTGTACTGGAAAATCAAAAGTTCCCACGGGTTTTTTAAAAACCTAAATCCACACGGGCGAAGCCGTGGGCATCATCTAGTCTAGTAATAAATAAAATTGAAGTGTCTGTCTGTAATTTCGAAATAACTACCACATATTAAGCTCATATGGTTATTTGAACGATACCATAACCGAATCACACGTTTTTAAAATTTTTGTCTGTCTGTCTGTCTGTTTGAACGGGCTAATCTTCGGAACGGCTGAACCGATTTTGACGGGACTTTCACAGACAAGTAGAGGATTAACCAAGGAGTAACATAGGCTACTTTTTTAACCGACTTTCAAAAAAGGAGTTGTGTTGAAATCGGTAAATACAGATGTTAAAAACGCCCTGATAGGTATTTTCGCTGCGCGCGATCGCGACGGCCGACGCTCGCGCTCCCCGCGCCGCGCCGCGCCGCGCCCCTGCGCCCTGCGCCCGCCGTACGCGGTACCGCGGTACGCCGCCGCGCGGCGGGGGGCGGGTGGACCAGAAATCTACTTATCCCTCAGGATTTGTGAAAAATCGAAATTCACGCGGGCGAAGCCGCGGGCAAAAGCTAGTAGGTTCTATGTTTCTTGGTCATATCATTAAAGTGTTCTGACTTCTGTGGTAATTATTGTTTTTTTTTCAAAATGGCGTCTTCGTTGTTGTTGTGTTTCGAAAAAAATAAAAATAATTATTGATTTCTTGCAATCTTCTAAACTTTAAATACGTCGAGTCGAGCTTCTGTTCCTCTGTTTGTGTTTTATACTGTAGTGCTATTTATATTTGGCACGTTGACTCTTTTTTTGTTTCATTGAAACAAGACTCGTACCTATGTTGTGTTTTTTGAAATATCTGACGACAAAGAAAACAAGAAGAAATGTGGCTGCTCGCCAGTACAAAACAACATTAAGTTGTTTCGATTTCCTAAACCTGCTGGAATTTTGCGCGGTACATATAACCAACCTAACCTAACTAGATTTATACTATACGTTATAAAATTCATTCTCCATAAATTAATTATCCATAAACAGACACAAGCACACCTTTTGATATTTATAGTGATACCAACAGGTGTGCTTAAGTTGGCTACTATTTATTACCTATAGGGTAGTAAAAATACTACTATTCATATATGGTATATATTTGTAATAATTAGTACCAATTAATTAACTTTTATTAGTACCAATTAATTATTTTTAAATTTATTTGTTTCTTTTCAGATGTGAACTATGTGATATTCAGATGTGAAGATGAATTAAACAGACAGGTTTTACTGATTGTTTTATTGGGTTTTATTTCAAGAAGTTCTCAGGGCCAGCCCGGAGTTGTTTGTTAGCGGTATTTCACCCCCGTGCCTCGGAGAGGATGTTAAGCAGGCTGTCCTGTTTATTATTACTATTACTATCATCATAATAGTCGCTTAAGTCCACCAACCTGCATTGGAGCAGCGTGGTGGGTCTAAGCTCTAAATCCCTCTCTCCTATGAGAGAGGAGGCCTGTGCCCAACTGTGGGATGTTAAAAGGTTGTGTTGGTGGTAAAAAATTATTTGTTCCATGTTTAGTAACTTTTGTCGTTCTTCTTGCGAACACATCTTTAATTATGACTATTCATATTAGTGATCTTTTATATTTCTAGAAAAGAATTTATTGATATTATCTTACTTTCAGCCAAAGATTAAAAGAGTGATCACAATTATGCTATTATAGTTTGATAAATAATTGATGGTAGGTTTAAACAATATCTGACTGGTGGTTTCTGATTGTAAACAAAATTTTTGTACATGATGCCTTAATATATTGCCCAGTTGTGAATAATCAAGATTTACATAATATTTTTACCTTTCCATCGCCACTGTCACAAGTCTATGCAAGACAAATTAATGTGATGGTCTGCACAGAGACACAGTCATTACTTTATCACTTTGTACTGACATCCATAAAATAGATTTTATTTTCCATAGCAGGATGAGAAGAGGAAAATGTTGGCAATGTTAATTTGTGGATATTTAAAATAAGTGGGAAACAATCTCTTAGAATAGTTTTTATATATTCTGTATTTTATGTTAATTTAATTTTATGCCTCGATCTGTATAATAATTGGTGTAATATTATAATAAATAAATATAATTTGAGAGGTGTGCAAGAAAAACTTAAGAAACAAAATATATGCTTTTCTCAAAAATTACTTTTGATTAATATAAAGCGTATAGATTAAGAAAAAAGAAATATAAAATTGAATATAGTAAGTTGTTTTATTTTAAACCCAAAAATTTCAAAAAGAATAGAAAATGTAGTGGTACCCCATTTCAACGTTTTTCATGGGACATCACTATACTATCGATATCGATATTTTAAGATGGGATTGTGTCCCATCACTTCTTCTTGCGACACTAGCGCTTTGCGAAGGCAACGGAACTAACTGTAAATTTTTGCCACTGTCCCATCTGTCTTAGAGACTAGTATATTAGTGATCTGTGCTAGGGCCGTATAATAAAAACGCTGGCTCCACACGTTGGTCCCAATGGTCGCCCCAATGTTGGTCGATATTGTCGTGAGGCGTTCACATGTTGGCTATAATACTAGAGTTCTTTCGCGTCATAGCCAAAGTGAAGATTGTCCGATACAGAAATCGAAATTGCTGTCAGCGCTTTTACGTACTGTAAACACGTGAGTACATACATATTATTATTATAACTTGTATATATTAATGAAAATAAAAAGAAAAAACCACGTCAAAGAATCTGGTGAATGACGAGACGTCATATAACACGGAAAAAGACTGATGTTGGCACCAACGTATGGACGGTTCGTGAACGTTGGTGCAGTTATTCCTTTTTTGAAAAACCGACACAGAATGGCCAACTCCCAATGTTCGAGCGAGCGTTGGCCAATGCTAATGTCCCGACCCACACGTTGTGCGAACAGTGTTGGGGCCAACGTCTGGAGCCGGAGTATAAAAACATTGAGTAGGCAACACCAGAACAGATCCACACCGATGTATTAGTAATCTCAGATAGGGCCGAGGTTTTTAATCACTTTTGATATTAAAATAGGTACATAGGTAAATTTTAAAAATTATTAAATTAGGTCATGATATTTAGCTACTTCTAGCCACTTTTTGAAGGTGATTTTTATTACAAAACTAGTGACTTTTTCATTTGAAGTAGCCACAAACTAGATTGTCCTAACGGCAACACTGAATTGCTGAAAAGTCCGAAAGAAAGTGGAGTAATAAAACGTCAACAAACAAATCCGTTTGCGGGGTTATTTTTAATTTATTCACAATGGATGATTTATATATCGCTGTCGTGTGTTCTTCCAACATGAATAGAAGTATGGAAGCCCATGCTTTTCTAGCTAAAAAAGGTTTTAAAGTTAAATCTTATGGAACTGGAGAGAAAGTCAAGTTGCCAGGAGTATCAGCAGATCGTCCTAATTGTTATGAGTTTGGCATACCTTACGATGATATTTATAATGACTTACTAGAAAAAGACAAGGCATACTATACCCAGAATGGTTTACTACACATGTTAGACAGAAACCGAAGAATCAAACCGTGCCCAGAAAAGTTCCAAGTGAGTTCAGAACGTTTCGATGTTATCATAACATGTGAAGAACGGGTCTATGATCAAGTTATTGAATGGTTTGGGTCTAAAAGGTCTATTTATAATCAAGCAGTGCATGTTATCAATATAGATATTCAAGATAACCATGAAGAAGCTACAATCGGAGCATTCTTAATAAGTGATATGGTTACTAAAATGGCTCAAAGTGAAGACCTAGACAATGATATTGATGAACTGCTACATGATTTTGAGTCAAAGTGCCATCGTCCAGTGCTCAACTGCATCATGTTCTATTAAACAAAAATTTCAGCTAGAAAATAGGTTCTAGCTAGCTTTCTTTCGAAGCTTGAAAAAAGTGACAATAAAATTGCTATGGTGACCACTGACCATTAGACCATTATTTTAATCTGGCATCATTTCAATTTGTGACTTCAGTAGAATTGATGTCAGACGGTGCATGCAATGTATAGATTGATAATTAACATAATTATCGATCTATACATTGCATGCAAATCACAAAATATCTACAGTGCGACAAGGATCTTTTGGCACACCAATGACATTAGTAGGAGGGTGTAGTTGTAGCACAACTTAGTAGGATTCTAAGGTATGGTAACCCTTACCTGCAAGATAGAGGCATTAGTTCTGATTTTGGCCATGTGCCAAAAGATCCTTGTCGCACTATAGTCGTTATTTCAGTGTCAACCCAAAGTCACAGATTGAACATCTAATGGCTACTTTACAATTCCTACTCATGAGACAGTAAGAGAGATTGACAGAAAATTAATTCAGAAATCAAAGTATTATAATATGTATGAACGGGAGATTTTTTTTAAGAAACAACAAATACTGTACCTACAAAACATTATGTGGTTGTTGTATAGTCTCTTCTATTTATGACCTTTTATACTGTAGCTTATACATCAATGTACTCTTACATACATAGATATAGATAGGCAGACATGAAAACCACCCTCCTAAAATCAATCTTATTTGCAAAATACAACCAGAAAAATAATCATAAGTGACTGTTTTGTTTAATATCCAAATACAGTGCTTCGATAGCCTTGTCGCAATCACCTCTGATTAGCAGACACTCTTGCTTTTTCTGAAATGCATTGTTACTACAATTTTAGATTGTTGCAATGATTGATGCAGCTCTTTGACAATTGGAGAGGCAGTTTTGTTGATACATTGAGTATGGAATAGTCCTTTCTTTTATAAATACATTGATGGGTATGGAAATTGGCATGCGGTTCCTATAGTAGTTTTGGTGCATGTCAATTCCCTGCTTTCTCTCTTCCGTGGAAATTGGCAATATTTCCAATAAGTATGTGACAATTTAAAAAATCTAGGTGATTACAATGCTCATGATCACACTGTTTTAGGGTTCTGTAGTCAACAAGGAACCCTTATAGTTTCACCATGACCGTCTATCTGTCTGTCCCCAGTTTAGCTCAGAAACTATTAGTACTAGAAAGCTGTAATTTGGTATAGGTAGGTATATGTATATCAAATACGCCGCCAAAGTAGTAAAATATCATGAAAAAAAATTTTGTTTAGGGTACCCCACTACATGTAAAGTGGAGACGATTTTTTTTCCTTTAATCGCATAGTGTGGGGTGTCATTAGATAGATCTTTTAAAAATATTAGTCAAGTGTCGCCGTGTCGTGTGTGTGTTATTATGAAAACGGATGATATAATATTGTACTGAATTTCATTATAACACTCCTTTGGATGTAAAAATGGTTATTAGGACATTAGGTGTTGGCAATAAGCTAACTGTTTCAAAGTCTTTTACAGAGGATTTAAAGCATGTGTGTAGATAAATAAAATAAAGGCCCCATAAAAAAATATTGATAAAGCGCCACTTGTTTCTTTTACGAAAGTATAAAAATCAGCCAAGTGCGAGTCGGGCCTCGCTCTTTCAGGGTTCCGTACATAATTATGAACAATATAATATTTTGGGTCTAAGAAATATTTAATTTCCGAGCTAGACATCGCAACAAACCATGAAAAAAAAACCCAAAAAAATGTTCGTTTATTTTGGTCACAGCTTATAAACTATTTAATAAATCGTTGTTTTCAGTATTTGTTGTTTAAATAGAGCATATAGTACATAATATACTGAAATATCATATTCCCAACTAGTTTAGTTTTTGAGATAGCCCCCGTCACAAAAATGGTCTAAAACTGACAACTTTGATGGCCTCCCTTATTCCCTTATTTTTTGAGATAAAAATTAAAATAATATATATTTGTACTCTACTTAATGAGCTCTAAACAATGATACCCCACAAGCTAGGGTAAAGAAATTTTTTTTTTTCCGGCTCCTTTTTCATATATGGGAGCCCCCCCTGAAAAATAATTTAATTCAATTTCTAATTCAATATTTGATTTTGGGTTAACGTTTTACACTAAATACCTACCAAAATTTCAGGTTTGTAACTCATTTCGTCTGCGAGCTAGAGACTTGTGACCGGCGGACAGACGGACAGACAGACAGACAGACAGCCGAGTGACATTAATAGGGCTCCGTTTTTACCCTTCGGGTACGGAACCCTAAAAAGTATAGAATATTAAATGTCAAGTGACAGATAAATTATGTGAATAAGCTGTAACTGACACTCGATGTAACTGTCTGACCATCGATGTAACTGACACTTATCACATCTTGATGTACGGAACCCTTCATGTGAGTCGAACTCGCATTTGGCCAGTTTATCAGTGAGGTTATCCTGTAACTTAGTTACCAACTGAAAATGGTTGCCAACGAATTAGTTCGATATACATTGCTGTTTTAATGTGTGAAATTAAATCACTGTTTATATTTTTCACACAGTAAAGCAGCAATGTATATCGAACTAATTCGTTGGCAACCATTTTCAGTTGGTAACTAAGTTAGAGAATAGCCCCACAGGGTGGCTTGACCTTACTTGAAATTTTTTCCGAATGGCATTTTTCCTACATTTTTCCTCTTTTATCCTTGGCACTTTTTCTTGACATTTAATTTGTATACTTATACCACAGAATATATAATAGTACTGCTTATACTTTATCTTAGGTATAATTAATGAATTCTATATGTAACATGAAACATAAAAAAAAGCTGTGATAGCCTAGTGGTTAGAACGACCGACTTCTAATTGGAGGTCGTGGGTTCGATCCCGGGCACGCACCTCTAACTTTTCGGAGTTATGTGCGTTTTAAGTATTTAAATATCACTTGCTTTAACGGTGAAGGAAAACATCGTGAGGAAACCTGCATGCCTGAGAGTTCTCCATAACGTTCTCAAAGGTGTGTGAAGTCTGCCAATCCGCTTGGCCAGCGTGGTAGACTATGGCCAAAACCCTTCTCACTCTGAGAGGAGACCCGTGCTCTGTAGTGAGCCGGTAATGGGTTGATCATGATGATGATGATGATGATATGTAACATAATAAAATAATTATACTTTTTGTATAGGTAAGTAGGTACCTACTTTAAAACTTCTGTATTTAAAATGTAAATAAATATTAATTACCTAAATTTTTTATTTTTATTTTTATTATTATTATCATAGGTAGGTAATACTCATCAATTTCTTAGCCATACAGCTATCATGTGTATGTACTATGTACTTCCAGCGGAATGTTGTGTTTCTTGATTTTTTAACTCCCGACGCAAAAAGACGGTCTTAAAATTTTGACGTGTCTGTGTGTGTGTATGTGTCTGTCTGTCTGTTCCCCTGTAGCGCTCAAACGGGTGGACCGATTTGAATGCGGTTTTTTTGTTTGAAAGGTGAAATAGTTGAGTGTACTTGTTGTTGTAACAACTAATAGTTGAGCTACTTTGATGAAAATCGATCCAAGATGGCCGCCGCTACAAAATGGCGGATTACATATTTTTTCTGTAAATGAAAATGACAGCTGTCAGAATTCCACCGAATTAAAATTATCATTAATCTGTGGTTCGTTTGTCGTTTCCATGAACCAGTAGGTACCTAGGTCGTCGTCTAATCGTTTGAAAGATTATTACCTATCTATGTAACTGTAGAGTGTAGAAAGTATATATATATATATATATATATATATATATATATATATATATATATATATATATATATATATATATATATATTTATATATATAATATTTATATTATATTTACATAATCATATTATTTATTTATTTTTAATGTACTTACACTTTGGTCTAAGTATATAGGTATTATGTAATATTAGAATGTAAATATTATGTAGTGTATTTTATTATAATTAGGTATATTGTAGAAAATTTTTATTTAGTGCACCATCCCGTTCTTTCACCTTACTCCTCTCGCCAAAGGTTGTCTGTGAGAGATCGCTCTAAGCGATAAGACCGCCTTTGCATACAAATCTGTAGTGCCTCTATTCAACTGTACCTTTTTTTTCTTTTTTGTGTGCAATAAAGACATATTCTATTCTATTCTATTCTAGGTATAGATCGTGATCATGAAAAATAGGGAAATTAAATTTTGTAGTAAAGCAACACTAGGATAACTTGGCTGCCCTAGTGATAAACATTCAGAACACCTTACCTGGGATCGTTTCACGAAAGTCAAAACGAAAAATCAAGCAACTGCATTTTAAATACAAAAACAAAGTAATCAACATCCAATTACTTTGTTTTTGTATTGTGCTTGTTGTTTACTTGGTTTTTTCATTTATATTTCGGGTTAGTGAGTGCAGTTACTTTGTTTGGGCAATTCAAATTTCAGTAAACGGTTCAAGTTATTTGAAATATTAAACTGTGGTAAAAAACTACTCGACATAAAACTTTTGTTGCTTTTGCAAAAAATCAATTTCACAAAAAATGTCAGTTACTTTGTTTATCGCTAGGGCAGCCGTAGTGTTGCTAACCTTGGAATTTCATTTCCCTATTTTTCATGAGATTCTGGCCGATCTTTACCTATATATCGACCAGAATCTCATGAAAAATAGGGAAATGAAATTCCAAGGTTAGCAACACTACGGCCGCCCTAGCGATAAACAAAGCAACTGACATTTTTTGTGAAATTGACTTTTTGCATTAACAAAAGTTTTATGTCGAGTAGTTTTTTACCACAGTTTAATATTTCAAATAACTTGAACCGTTTACTGAAATTTGAATTGCCCAAACAAAGTAACTGCACTCACTAACCCGGATCCCTGGGATCGTTTCACGAAACGAAAAATCAAGCAACTGCATTTTAAATACAAAAACAAAGTAATCAACATACAATTACTTTGTTTTTGTGTTGTACTTGTTGTTTACTTTGTTTTTGCATTTATATTCCGGGTTAGTGTGTGCAGTTACTTTGTTTGGGCAATTCAAATTTCAGTAAACGGTTCAAGTTATTTGAAATATTACACTGTGGTAAAAAACTACTCGACATAAACTTTTGTTAATGCAAAAAAGTCAATTTCACAAAAAATGACAGTTACTTTGTTTATCGCTAGGGCAGCCGTAGTGTTGGTAACTTTGGAATTTCATTTCCGTATTTTTCATGAGATTTCGCCTTAAAATAGAAAACACCAAGAGTGGAAACTAGAAAGTGCACACTAACAGCAATAGAAAACAAAATAAGCACATTGAAAAAAATTATTCAAAAATGGATGCCGAATGACATTATCACCATGAAATGTCTGTCAGGCATTTGTCATATCTACATGCGGCAGTTGATTAGCATTTGCATAAGTTTTGATTTTTTTTTTATCCTTTTTGTGGGAATCGTTTTATCTCTGGTAACATTACGAAACGTCAGAATTCCACGGAATTAGTAATTCGGGTACAATCTGTGCAAACCATTGACTATAGAGTCAATGCAATGGTGCAAACCAGGGGGGTGACACTGTAGTTCCCTTGGACTTCGCAAAGCGCTAGTATCGCAACCACAGAACCACTTTTCTAAGGTCATATCCAAGAAGGTTATATCCACAGATCACTAATATACTAGTCTCTAAGACAGATGGGACAGTGGCAAAAATTTACAGTTAGTTCCGTTGCCTTCGCAAAGCGCTAGTGTCGCAAGAAGAAGCGATGGGACACAATCCCACCTTAAAATATCGATATCGATAGTATAGTGATGTCCCATGACAAACGTTGAAATGGGGTACCACTACATTTTTTATTCTTTTTGAAATTTTTGGGTTTAAAATAAAACAACTTACTATATTCAATTTTATATTTCTTTTTCTTAATCTATACGCTTTATATTAATCAAAAGTAATTTTTGAGAAAAGCATATATTTTGTTTCTTAAGTTTTTCTTGCACACCTCTCAAATTATATTTATTTACTAGCTGATGCCCACGGCTTCGCCCGTGTGGATTTAGGTTTTTAAAAATCCCGTGGGAATTTTTGATTTTCCAGAACAAAAAGTAGCTTATCTGTAGAAACCCGTCCCCAAAACTGAAAAATCCCGTGGGATCCCCACGATTTCGGAATACAATTCCTTACAGCATCAGGGTTGAGGAGTTGGATATGTACCTACTCGAGTTCATTCAACGATAAAGTCTTTAATTGGTACCCCCAATATCAATTTAAATAACCGAAAGTTTCTAAAACCCATTAGTTTTGGGGATTAGGTCCCCTACAGCATCAGGATTGAGGAGTTGGAATCCAAATTTTTTATAGAACAGGGTCGCAATGTTTCTCTATCGATTAAAAAAAAAATTACGCAAATTGGTTCAGAAATCTCGGAGATATCGGTGTACATAGGTAGAAAAACACAACTCCTCCTTTTTTGAAAGTCGGTTAAAAAAGTAGCCTATGTTACTCCCTGGTTAATTCTCTACTTGTATGTGAAGGTCCCGTCAAAATCGGTTCAGCCGTTCCGAAGATTAGCCCGTTCAAACAGACAGACAGACAGACAGACAGACAAAAATTTTAAAAACGTGTGATTCGGTTATGGTAGCGTTCAAATAACCATATGAGCTTAATATGAGGTAGTTATTTCGATATTACAGACAGACACTTCAATTTTATTTATTAGTAAGTATAGATATAGATTATAATATTACACCAATTATTATTATACAGATCGAGGCATAAAATTAAATTAACATAAAATACAGAATATATAAAAACTATTCTAAGAGATTGTTTCCCACTTATTTTAAATATCCACAAATTAACATTGCCAACATTTTCCTCTTCTCATCCTGCTATGGAAAATAAAATTGTAAAAAATAAAATTGATGTCAGTACAAAGTGATAAAGTAATGACTTTGTGTCTCTGTGCAGACCATCACATTAATTTGTCTTGCATAGACTTGTGACAGTGGCGATGGAAAGGTAAAAATATTATGTAAATCTTGATTATTCACAACTGGGCAATATATTAAGGCATCATGTACAAAAATTTTGTTTACAATCAGAAACCACCAGTCAGATATTGTTTAAACCTACCATCAATTATTTATCAAACTATAATAGCATAATTGTGATCACTCTTTTAATCTTTGGCTGAAAGTAAGATAATATCAATAAATTCTTTTCCAGAAATATAAAAGATCACTAATATGAATAGTCATAATTAAAGATGTGTTCGCAAGAAGAACGACAAAAGTTACTAAACATGGAACAAATAATTTTTTACCACCAACACTACAACCTTTTAACATCCCACAGTTGGGCACAGGCCTCCTCTCTCATAGGAGAGAGGGATTTAGAGCTTAGACCCACCACGCTGCTCCAATGCAGGTTGGTGGACTTTAGCGACTATTATGATGATAGTAATAGTAATAATAAACAGGACAGCCTGCTTAACATCCTCTCCGAGGCACGGGGGTGAAATACCGCTAACAAACAACTCCGGGCTGGCCCTGAGAACTTCTTGAAATAAAACCCAATAAAACAATCAGTAAAACCTGTCTGTTTAATTCATCTTCACATCTGAATATCACATAGTTCACATCTGAAAAGAAACAAATAAATTTAAAAATAATTAATTGGTACTAATAAAAGTTAATTAATTGGTACTAATTATTACAAATATATACCATAAACGAATAGTAGTATTTTTACTACCCTATAGGTAATAAATAGTAGCCAACTTAAGCACACCTGTTGGTATCACTATAAATATCAAAAGGTGTGCTTGTGTCTGTTTATGGATAATTAATTTATGGAGAATGAATTTTATAGAGTATAGTATAAATCTAGTTAGGTTAGGTTGGTTATACGTACCGCGCAAAATTCCAGCAGGTTTAGGAAATCGAAACAACTTAATGTTGTTTTGTACTGGCGAGCAGCCACATTTCTCCTTGTTTTCTTTGTCGTCAGATATTTCAAAAAACACAACATAGGTACGAGTCTTGTTTCAATGAAACAAAAAAAGAGTCAACGTGCCAAATATAAATAGCACTACAGTATAAAACACAAACAGAGGAACAGAAGCTCGACTCGACGTATTTAAAGTTTAGAAGATTGCAAGAAATTAATAATTATTTTTATTTTTTTCGAAACAAGCAACAACGAAGACGCCATTTTGAAAAAAACAATAATTACCACAGAAGTCAGAACACTTTAATGATATGACCAAGAAACATAGAACCTATGTAATCTGAGCACCACAGACCAGGAACAATCCAAACAAAATGTTGAAGCGAAGAAATATGGTCTTGAACAGGCTTTGTCTCGTTCTCAACAGACTACTTAAATAAAGTGTGTGAGATATAGAGAAACTAGAGAGGAAAAATAGCCCAGCTGAATGACTTTATCTTTATTAAAATGTTTCAGGCGCAGTTTCCAGTGTCTACATAGAGCATATAACCTTCTTGGATATGACCTTAGAAAAGTAGTTCTGTGGTTGCGATACTAGCGCTTTGCGAAGTCCAAGGGAACTACAGTGTCACAGGCCTGGTTATATCCTCTATGTAGACACTGGAGACTGCGCCTGAAACATTTTAATAAAGGTAAAGTCATTCAGCTGGGCTATTTTTCCTCTCTAGTTTTTCTATATCTCACACACTTTATTTAAGTAGTCTGTTGAGAACGAGACAAAGCCTGTTCAAGACCATATTTCTTTGCTCAGATTCCATAGGTTCTATGTTCATTAAAGTGTTCTGACTTCTGTGGTAATTATTGTTTTTTTCAAAATGGCGTCTTCGTTGTTGTTGTGTTTCGAAAAAAATAAAAATAATTATTGATTTCTTGCAATCTTCTAAACTTTAAATACGTCGAGTCGAGCTTCTGTTCCTCTGTTTGTGTTTTATACTGTAGTGCTATTTATATTTGGCACGTTGACTCTTTTTTTGTTTCATTGATCAAGACTCGTACCTATGTTTTGTTTTTTGAAATATCTGACCGACAAAGAAAACAAGGAGAAATGTGGCTGCTCGCCAGTACAAAACAACATTAAGTTGTTTCGATTTCCTGAACCTGCTGGAATTTTGCGCGGTACGTATAACCAACCTAACCTAACTAGATTTATACTATACGTTATAAAATTCATTCTCCATAAATAATTATCCATAAACAGACACAAGCACACCTTTTGATATTTATAGTGATACCAACAGGTCTGCTTAAGTCTAAAGTTTCCTGCTGAACATACTGATGTGTTACTATCAACCATTTTCCAGATATTGCAGATACCACTAGTGAGGAAAAAAATTTATTGGTAGCCCACCTTTTGTTTTTACTATTTATTACCTATAGGGTAGTAAAAATACTACTATTCATATATGGTATATACATTTGTAATAATTAGTACCAATTAATTAACTTTTATTAGTACCAATTAATTTTTTTTTTATTTGTTTCTTTTCAGATTTGAACTATGTGATATTCAGATGTGAAGATGAATTAAACAGACAGGTTTTACTGATTGTTTTATTGGGTTTTATTTCAAGAAGTTCTCAGGGCCAGCCCGGAGTTGTTTGTTAGCGGTATTTCACCCCCGTGCCTCGGAGAGGATGTTAAGCAGGCTGTCCTGTTTATTATTACTATTACTATCATCATAATAGTCGCTAAAGTCCACCAACCTGCATTGGGGCAGCGTGCTGGGTCTAAGCTCTAAACCCCTCTGTCCTATGAGAGAGGAGGCCTGTGCCCAACTGTGGGATGTTAAAAGGTTGTAGTGTTGGTGGTAAAAAATTATTTGTTCCATGTTTAGTAACTTTTGTCGTTCTTCTTGCGAACACATCTTTAATTATGACTATTCATATTAGTGATCTTTTATATTTCTGCAAAAGAATTTATTGATATTATCTTACTTTCAGCCAAAGATTAAAAGAGTGATCACAATTATGCTATTATAGTTTGATAAATAATTTATGGTAGGTTTAAACAATATCTGACTGGTGGTTTCTGATTGTAAACAAAATTTTTGTACACGATGCCTTAATATATTGCCCAGTTGTGAATAATCAAGATTTACATAATATTTTTACCTTTCCATCGCCACTGTCACAAGTCTATGCAAGACAAATTAATGTGATGGTCTGCACAGAGACACAAAGTCATTACTTTATCACTTTGTACTGACATCCTAATAGATTTTATTTTCCATAGCAGGATGAGAAGAGGAAAATGTTGGCAATGTTAATTTGTGGATATAAATAAGTGGGAAACAATCTCTTAGAATAGTTTTTATATATTCTGTATTTTATGTTAATTTAATTTTATGCCTCGATCTGTAAAATAATTGGTGTAATAATATAATAAATAAATATAATTTGAGAGGTGTGCAAGAAAAACTTAAGAAACAAAATATATGCTTTTCTCAAAAATTACTTTTGATAAATATAAAGCGTATAGATTAAGAAAAAAGAAATATAAAATTGAATATAGTAAGTTGTTTTATTTTAAACCCAAAAATTTCAAAAAGAATAAAAAATGTAGTGGTACCCCATTTCAACGTTTGTCATGGGACATCACTATACTATCGATATCGATATTTTAAGGTGAGATTGTGTCCCATCACTTCTTGCGACACTAGCGCTTTGCGAAGGCAACGGAACTAACTGTAAATTTTTGCCACTGTCCCATCTGTCTTAGAGACTAGTATATTAGCAGGGGGGTGACACTGTAGTTCCCTTGGACTTCGCAAAGCGCTAGTATCGCAACCACAGAACCACTTTTCTAAGGTCATATCCAAGAAGGTTATATCCTCTATGTAGACACTGGAGACTGCGCCTGAAACATTTTAATAAAGGTAAAGTCATTCAGCTGGGCTATTTTTCCTCTCTAGTTTTTCTATATCTCACACACTTTATTTAAGTAGTCTGTTGAGAACGAGACAAAGCCTGTTCAAGACCATATTTCTTTGCTCAGATTCCATAGGTTCTATGTTCATTAAAGTGTTCTGACTTCTGTGGTAATTATTGTTTTTTTCAAAATGGCGTCTTCGTTGTTGTTGTGTTTCGAAAAAAATAAAAATAATTATTGATTTCTTGCAATTTTCTAAACTTTAAATACGTCGAGTCGAGCTTCTGTTCCTCTGTTTGTGTTTTATACTGTAGTGCTATTTATATTTGGCACGTTGACTCTTTTTTTGTTTCATTGAAACAAGACTCGTACCTATGTTGTGTTTTTTGAAATATCTGACGACAAAGGAAACAAGGAGAAATGTGGCTGCTCGCCAGTACAAAACAACATTAAGTTGTTTCGATTTCCTAAACCTGCTGGAATTTTGCGCGGTACGTATAACCAACCTAACCTAACTAGATTTATACTATACGTAAAATTCATTCTCCATAAATTAATTATCCATAAACAGACACAAGCACACCTTTTGATATTTATAGTGATACCAACAGGTGTGCTTAAGTTGGCTACTATTTATTACCTATAGGGTAATAAAAATACTACTATTCATATATGGTATATATTTCTAATAATTAGTACCAATTAATTAACTTTTATTAGTACCAATTAATTATTTTTAAATTTATTTGTTTCTTTTCAGATGTGAACTATGTAATATTCAGATGTGAAGATGAATTAAACAGACAGGTTTTACTGATTCACCCCCGTGCCTCGAAGAGGATGTTAAGCAGGCTGTCCTGTTTATTATTACTATTACTATCATCATAATAGTCGCTAAAGTCCACCAACCTGCATTGGAGCAGCGTGGTGGGTCTAAGCTCTAAATCCCTCTCTCCTATGAGAGAGGAGGCCTGTGCCCAACTGTGGGATGTTAAAAGGTTGTAGTGTTGGTGGTAAAAAATTATTTGTTCCATGTTTAGTAACTTTTGTCGTTCTTCTTGCGAACACATCTTTAATTATGACTATTCATATTAGTGATCTTTTATATTTCTGGAAAAAAATTTATTGATATTATCTTACTTTCAGCCAAAGATTAAAAGAGTGATCACAATTATGCTATTATAGTTTGATAAATAATTGATGGTAGGTTTAAACAATATCTGACTGGTGGTTTCTGATTGTAAACAAAATTTTTGTACATGATGCCTTAATATATTGCCCAGTTGTGAATAATCAAGATTTACATAATATTTTTACATTTCCATCGCCACTGTCACAAGTCTATGCAAGACAAATTAATGTGATGTTCTGCACAGAGACACAAAGTCATTACTTTATCACTTTGTACTGACATCCATAAAATAGATTTTATTTTCCATAGCAGGATGAGAAGAGGAAAATGTTGGCAATGTTAATTTGTGGATATAAATAAGTGGGAAACAATCTCTTAGAATAGTTTTTATATATTCTGTATTTTATGTTAATTTAATTTTATGCCTCGATCTGTATAATAATTGGTGTAATATTATAATAAATAAATATAATTTGAGAGGTGTGCAAGAAAAACTTAAGAAACAAAATATATGCTTTTCTCAAAAATTACTTTTGATTATTAAAAAGCGTACAGATTAAGAAAAAAGAAATATAAAATTGAATATAGTAAGTTTTTTTATTTTAAACCCAAAAATTTCAAAAAGAATAGAAAATGTACTGGTACCCCATTTCAACGTTTGTCATGGGACATCACTATACTATCGATATCGATATTTTAAGGTGGGATTGTGTCCCATCACTTCTTCTTGCGACACTAGCGCTTTGCGAAGGCAACGGAACTAACTGTAAATTTTTGCCACTGTCCCATCTGTCTTAGAGACTAGTATATTAGTGTTCTGTGTATATTAGTGATCTGTGGTGCAAACCAATGGTGCAAACAAATTACGTAGTAACTAATACCTAATCTGTGAAACAAATATAACGAAACTGAATAAAATAAAATTGAACGTAAAATTACCGATTTTAAAGTCTTTGAAAATTAATATATTAAAACTTGCATAATATTTTGTTAGTAAAGCAATGAATCGTGTTATCAACAGCCTATTTGCTAGATATCAACATAACCTAAAAAATAACCTTCACACTTCAGCGACGGATTTTGCGTGGACGAAGTCTATATTACCTAAGAAATTTTTAGAATTCAATAAAAAAATATATCCTCCACAAGACATAGGGGAAAGCCCCAGGCCAGCTGTAATTATTTTATTTACCTATTAACATTTAGTGAAAATTGGTTAAGTACTTTTATGTAATTGTTTAAAATTTTGAGCTAAGCTCAGTACTGTAACGTAAACTGTTATTAAAACAGCTTTATAGCTTTATTAAGTTTCTTATTAATTACATGAATAGTCCTATAACTTATTCAGTGGAGTGTTCCTCTTAAGTGTTTAATAGTGCTCAATTGCACTGACAAATAAATTCATAAATATCTTATTTAATCCTGGGACTCTAACATCAAACTTTGACTGTGATAATTGATCTTATGAATACCAAAAAACTCATAACACTTATTTACAGCCTTGATGGTGCAGGAGACATTAATTCAGTTTTTATTGATTGCAGTATGTATGCCATCAGAAAACTAATATTAAATACAGTCCAGACAAACTTTGGTACATAGCATCATTTGTCAGAGGAATGACTGTAGATGAAGCTGTGAAACAACTCAGTTATGTTAATAAAAAAGGTGCAGGTTTTGTTAAAGAGGCCATCCTGGAAGCACAAGAACTGGCTGTTAAAGAACATAATGTTGAATTTAAAAGCAATCTCTGGATAGGTATGTAATTTTCTTATTAATTAGACCCTTCTTCCTCATTAACCTCTACTGCTGCACATAATTATATCTGTTGTAGGCCTCTTGTAATCCATTTATTGGTTTTTCGAATTATGTGCTTTATTAAAAAAAATTTACACTGCTTTGTCACCTTGGAACTCCATATCTATCTGTCTATTTTAGTAAAATCATTTATTTTTGTACTTGCCACTTCAGCACAATAACAACTACTATTTAAACTTGCAGCTGAATCATTCTCGGGAAAAGGTATACATATTAAAGGGATAAGAAGACATGCAAGAGGACGATTAGGGGAAGTTCGATACCAGTACAGTCATTACTTTGTACGCTTAGAAGAAGGAAAACCACCTGAAGATTATTATAAACGGAACCCATTAACTCCCCAGCAGCAATTGGAGAACTGGTTGGATCAAATGAGGAAAAGAAAGATTATTAATTCATTTTAATTAGTTGTGTAGTCAAAATTATAGACATTAACAAAATGTATGTATTTCAATGATAGTAGGATTGTACTTAAACCATGCTGCACTTGAGCTATACTTCTTAGTGCTGTCGAACACCACATATAAATTTTCCAGCTTGTGTGCAGTACCACATAACCTACAATAAAATCAAAGATTTTTATATCAAGCGCCCACTTGCACACACAATCAAGTTTACATTTATAAGTGTGCAGTATAAAATATTACCATGAATATGGTGTGCAGTATAAAATATTAGCATCAGGTTAAAAGAAACCAAATCAAGCATTACCAAAACCATTTCAAGCTACAATGAACTCAAAAACATTTGAACGAATACATAATAGAATGAGGTAATGTGAAGTCAAGACTTATGGTGCCTTTCCACTGATGCGGAATGGACTGGAGATGTGTTCAGCTGACCATTCAGTGTGTCGATTATCCAAGAGCTGAATCAATCATTGCTACAACCTTAATGATGGGAATTGCCTGAATTTATAGTATTCTTGCTGCAACAATGCATTTCAGCGGCCAAAGTGAGCGAATGTAGGTCAGTTGGAGGTGAATGGGATTGTCACACTGAAGCTGGATTTCAATATTATATAATTTTTAGAGATTGTTGCATTGTAGCATGTTTGATGCAGCTTGAAAATCAACACTGGATTATTGATAAATGACATGATAATTTTTACTCATCATCTGTCAATAATCTGATTGGTTTTCTGAAAACATCTCCATTCTGCTGTGCATCTAATCTTCGGACAGGCATTCTTAAGTACTGTAAACTATAAAATTTATAAATTATATTATTTAAGTATATCATACTGGGAAACAATGAAACTAACAAATTGTAAAAATGCATTGAATATATTTTAGTAGGTATTATCTTAAATTGTATAAAAAAATATTTAAAAAAAAGCCGTAAATAATATGGATTTTACGTAAAGAATACATTCAAGATCGTAAAAATAATACATAGGTAATTAAATAATTATCCTTGGAGTATTAAAAAAATACTTTCAATAATAATAATATAAGTACATACAGGCTATTTACAACTTAAAAATTGTAAAAAAATGATCATACACTTAATGATGTTCGAGTTTCTGGTTTCTTGGGCACATAGCCATATAGGAAAATTGAACCTATTACAAGTACAGTGCCTGCAGCAAACTGTACTGTCAAATGAAAATCAAATATGTATATCGAAGCTATGCACGATATTACGATAGCTACAGATGTCGCGAATCCCTTTAAGATATTATCAGCGTATTTAACTACAACTGCAACTATAAGGCCACCGGCAGCCTGTAGAACAACCAAGTACCATACAAAGCCATCAAAACCTTTCAACAAATCTGTAATGGTATGATTGTTTATAACATGTGTAATAATACCAAATGGAATTGATGCTAAACTTAGCTGCACATTTCTCATCCATACCTGTAATCAAAAATATATTTTACTTATTTATTTTAAGCAAAATGTATGTAGGTACACTACATTACTTTACATATTATAGGAGGGGTGGGGGACCATTAATGGCTTGCGACTTATTTCCAATAATAACAACAATGGTAAGGATTTTCTTGGACTGCACCTTTAGACTAGTATATTAGTGATCTGTGGACTGCACACACACAGTTCACAGATCCTTCAGCATAAATGATCCAACTAAGCGTTTTAGGTTTACCAAATGATTATTATGAAATGTTAGTCATAATCACCAGGACGGAAACATTATTTTCAGTCATTATAGAAGAACTTATTATGTTCATTCATTCAAAAGTTATAGTGGTTATAGCTGTTAGACAGACAAGGACAAAACAAGTCCAAATTTACCTAATTATACAGACTTTGCTTTGTTCAAATTTTCAAAAATCAAATACATATAAAGACAGTGTAATGTAATATTATTAGATACCTAGGTAATTTGTTTCTTTGTTTATTCTACAATAATTTTGAAACTTACAGATATATCAGATTCCTTGAGAACTTTTTCAAAGTAAATGCCTGCAAATCCAGATATAAAACATGCTGCTAGAGCAGCTCCAAAACCAAGCAGCTTAGATTGATTATCTAAGTTAGCAGAATTTTTACTTTTCCCTGGAGAGGACAATTGTACTAATGCAACTCCTGCTACCAACAGTGCCAAAGCACCCCATTGCCATTTTTTCAGTCTTCTTTTTAAAACTAACACAGCAAAAAATGCAGTTGTGAGTAGCTTAAGTTGATATGTAACCTGCAAAGAAAAGATATAAGTATAATTATGTTGTAATATACATGATTATATATACATGACATGATAAAATTAATAGTACGGCAGCCCTGGAACAAATTTTTTAGTGATTAATAACAAGCTGAATTTTTGTGAGTAGGTTCGTTTCGACGAGACAAACAATTTTTATATCTATGAAAATTATCAATGGAGGTAGCTACTCGAGTTGGGAGGTGTTAAAAATTTCGATTCGCTCGGGTGGGAAATTGTTCCACTAAATTTGTAGGACTATATGGCCATATTATTATACAAGTATTTACTAGGCTGCATAGATAGAATAATGAATAGAAATAAAGATATAAAGATAAAAACAGAAATAAAGATAAATAATGCATAGATAAAATTCTATTCACCTATTTCTAGATTTTTTATACTTAGTAACTAGTAACGGATAGTTAACATGAAGTTGTGTAATATTTATGAAAATATGATCCTCTTTTTTTGGCTGGCCAACTTTTGTACCAATTATATTTCGGATCTTATATTTTAAAACCCTGCAATCTGTCCACTCCCAATATAAGTTTCTCTTTTCTTTCATAACTTTTGAATGATCATGTATCACTTGGCATTGTCTAATTAATCTATGCTTATGTAATCTTAATATTAGGTATATACAAATGGGAGAAAATACCTGATATGTGGCTGCATCTAAGTTAGAGGCTGAGACATAGAGTAAATTGTTTTGTATCACATACAAAAATGATGGCACACAAACACGAAGAGTATCCTTAATGTTTAATATAACTGTACTGTACATTGTCTGAGCTCCTTTTTTTATGCTTCCTGATTCATTCATTACAAGGACTAAACATATAGCTAACTTTAATACTTCTGCCATTACTACAGCTGAAATGACAAAGAATAGCTTAATTTATATAGTGCAATCCGTATAACCAGTGTCTAGGGATTTGCTTGATATATAATAAATCTGGATACAAGAATAAAAAAATTTAAGAAATCCACAATGACTGCAGCACCTGTTAACATAAAACTTACTAAATATAAGAAACCTATTCAATGTACAGAAATTGTCCCATTACTGTTTAATAAAAGTGAATGAATGAGTGAGTAGAGATTAATAATTATAATTAGTAAAAAAAAATAGATTGCACAACTACTGGATGGCTGTGTGAATGCAATGTAATAGGGTATTTGACAACATTGAAAATATACTATTGATTGTGGTCATCTTATCAGATAATAGCCTAAAAAAGACATATTTCACTCAATCAAACTAAACTATGTAATTTAACGCGATATTTTGCACGAAATAAAACATAATAATTTTTGAAATTTTATCAGGAACGTGAACGCTCTGGGATTGTTTGTGATGTCACTTGATAGCACGTAACTTGGTTGATATAATTGAAGTTTATCAAGTCAACCGAAACTAAACTTTATACTTGAAAGAATAAGATTGATATTAAAATGAGTAGGTATAACAATTTAGAACATTAGGATACAGCAGTCGCCTTGCGTAGCGTCTCTGTCGCACGCACCGAGTTCCGAAAAGGAGCGAGCGAGAGAAGTGACTTGCATAGCGATTTGTGACTTCACTCGATAGCACGTAACTTGGTTGATATAATTGAAGTTTATCAAGTCAACCGAAACTAAACTTTATTCTTGAAAGAATAAGATTGATATTAAAATGAGTAGGTATAACAATTTAGAACATTACGATACAGCAGTCGCCTTGCGTAGCGTCTCTGTCGCACGCACCGAGTTCCGAAAACGAGCGAGCGAGAGAAGTGACTTGCATAGCGATTTGTGACGTCACGCGTATCATGTGATCAGAAATGTCGTTTTTGGCGTGGTTTTCAAAACTTAAACTTTATCATTGATTTAATTCTTAATACTGTAGATATTGCGAAAAATATCAATGTAGTGTGTTTTAATAAGTAATAAAGAATAATTTAAAACAATTTCCAAAAATTAGTCAAATACCCTATTTAAATCCAGCCTAATAGTTAAATATTATTTATGGTGCATTGTATGCAACTTATCAACAATGTTGCAAAAAAGATTCTATTCATAAATTAGTGTTTACTTTTTTTTTTTAATTTTTAAATTACAAAAATGTTCTATTTACCTGCTGTTGATGCAAACATTTCAACATCTCTTGTACGTGCATATCGCATACTTAAACCTAATGCTGCATTTTGAAATGTCAATATGGCAAGACTAATATATTTAATATATCCTGAAAACAAGAAAAAAATCTGAGTCAAATACTTTAATTTACTTAGAAGCAAATAAAAAAAAATCATAATCAAAGTTTATCTTATCTTATTAATTATAGTAAACATTATTTACAAAGTATTTTTTCACTAAAATTAATGTAGTGATAGGAATCCTATACCTTTATCTGTTAATGATTGATTAACCCCTTATGTAAAAGTTTTGATTTACTGACATTCCAGTGACTCACCATACTTGACCCGTTTATTAGGGGAATAGGTTTGTGACTTCTTTGAGGCACCGTCCATGTCTTCTGCTATATCTTTCTGTAATTGTGTCTCAGCAGTTACAGTTTCTTCTTCTTGGCCAATTTCTTCACTTGTGGCCTCTTTCTCCTGTAGATTGACGTCATCTATTGACTTCATAGGAACTATAAACTTGATTTAACTAACACCACTAGACACTAATAACGAAAAAATTAAAGAAACATATCATGTATCCATTAACAAATGAGATTAGGGCTATAATGTCAACAATGGGGCATGCATTTTTCTATACTTTTTAAATTGAAGCCATAAATTTAGGCGACGATAAAAAAATTCAAATTCTTGACTAAATTTTTTTCTAACTAAACAATAAAATATCTATTGAACAAAATAATTTAAATCATAAGTTTTATTACTTACCTTATGTAAAAATTGCAGAGTTACTGTACTATTAAGGTTTGTGTACAGTAATATTTAACCATTTCTGATAATTTTAGTTGATTTTAATTTATATCAATAATTATTAGGCATTTATGAATGATTTAGGACACAATTTAGAATATAAGTTTTGTTTTGTGTGGTTTTTTGTTGACGTTGCAAACTCACAGACTGTCAGTTGTCACTTGTCACACACAGAGTACCTACAGGGTTTTAGTTTAGAGTTAACAGTGAAATTGTCGTAAAGCGCCATCTAACGGTATACGACAACTAAAGCCAAGAAAATCGCGCTCCTGGCTATTTATTTTTAATTTTTATTATTAAATGTAAGTTATTTAGGCAAATAAAACACCAGTTTAGCGATTGGATGGCTTTTATGTTTCCTTTTATTAAATAAATTCACTACAGTAGGTCACAGTATTGAATCACCATCGTATAAATCTAATTATCGGTCACTAAGAGTCTAAATCGTGAGGTAAGTGTTCAGGGGTTTACGCATAAGTCCAATCAGTGCTTGTTAGTGCTTTGGTAATTCGATCATTATTGGTTATCTTTATTAGAAATATCTTAAAAATACAAACACAATCTGTATTGTTTGATACATTAGAAAAAATTAACACATTATAATCAATAATATTTATTTATTGTAGGTACCTATATAGTCCAGTAACTTTAGTAATCCGACCTTGCGTTAAATCGGATAGTTCTGATTTTTTGCAGACTTATTTATGATGTTGGCCCAATGATTAATCCAAGTTTGTGGACCTCGAGCGACGAACGCAACTTTTTCAAAAATCGAAAAACCACGAAAATTTCGAATTTTTTTCAGATTTTGGCGATTATAACCCAAAAGGACTAGTTCTTGACACTATCTTTTCAGGGTGTTTTTAAAGTAGAATAAAATTGCTACAATTTAAGACCAGAACCAGCTCTGTAGGTCCATTACTTATAGAGATTCTCGCGACTTCACTTGCGTGAATTCTAATTCTCATACAAACTTCCATCTCCCATTGTACCAACTTAGGGGTAGTTTTTCCAAAATTCCTTCAACATGTAATTATTAATTTTTAACCGAAAATCTGAATACCAATTTTTATGGATGTAACTCGATAAATGACGAAAACGTGACGGGGTCTCATTTAAACTTTCATCCCCTACTTAACCCACTTGCGGGTAGAATTTTCAAAAGTCCTGAAATTCATATTTTTTATCGAAAGCCCAAATACCAATTTTCATGGATGTAACTTGATAAATGACAGACTTTCATACAAACTTTCGTCCCCTATTTAACCCCTTTAGGGGTAGAATTTCCAAATATCCTTTCATAATGTGCGCTTAAATCATAAAAGGAAGCTACTGTTAAAATTTCAAGTTCCTACCTTTCAGTTGTTTAGGTTGTGCGTTGATGATCAGTCAGTCAGGACAAGCTTCTTGAAGCTAGAAACTTGAAAGGAGAATGCCCAAAAATCTATGGGCGTGTAACCCAGTCGTTTACAAGCGTGTTGTATGCAGCATTTATTGCAGGTTTATTCCTGATAACCAAACACACCATTTTAATACCTCTAGGACTTGTAGTTTTAAATAAATCTAAGTTTAAGTTTGAAAATGATTCTAGGTTATGTGTAGTTTATAATTGTTAAAGTAGTAAGGAAAGCCGTGTATCTTTCCTGCCGATTTGAACTACTTATTTGTTTGACGCGCACTATATTTAACATACTTGTCCAACGATATCCAATACAAAAACAATAAACCAAATTAATATTGGTCTCCGCTGTGCTACAATAAAGATTCAAAATGTAAACAGAGTAGACGTCACTAGCGTCACACACAACTAAAACAATGACATGTCACATTGACATCTTGAAATAAGTTTCGTTACACAAAATCAAAAAGGTTGTAGTTATATTATATTCCATTGCACAAAACGCAACAAAGTTAAAACAATATTATAAAAAAAAATATTAATTATTACTTATTTAATTTAAGCATATATTGTACGATTTACAACAAATAACAAATAAAATAATGTATTTAAATAATTAATATCCGTTCTATTTTAAATGAAATTATTAAAAAAAAAATAACAAACCTCTTTTTATTTGGGCATGTACCTATGCGTAGAATGTAACGCAAATGGCCGTCAGACTTAAACGGGAAGTTGAAAAGACGGTTTAATTCCTTTTTTATTACATTTTTTAATCGTGAAGTGTAACATTAATAATTATTAATTTTCAAATTGTCATATATTCGTAAGATAATTTTTAATAAATTACATTTTGTGTAAATGTTTGGGTCAGGGGTGGTCATTCTCCTTTTCACAGTAGTTCCTTTTATGATATAGGCGTACACTACGAAAGGATTATTGGAAATTCCACCACTAAGGGGGTTACATAGGGGATGAAAGTTTGTATGAAAGTCTGTCATTTTTCAAGTTACATGAAAATTGATATTTGGGCTTTCGATGAAAAATAAAAAAATACGAATTTTAGGATTTTTGAATTTTCTATCCGCAAGTGGGTTAAGAGGGGATGAAAGTTTAAATGAGACCCCGTCACGTTTTCGTCATTTATCAAGTTATATCCATGAAAATTGGTATTTAGATTTTCGGTTAAAAATTAAGAATTACGTATTGAAGGAATTTTGGAAAACTACTCCCAAATTGGTACAATGGGAGATGGAAGTTTGTATGAAATTAAGAATTCACGCGAGTGAAGTCGCGAGCACCTCAGTAAGTAATGTACCTACAGAGCTGGTTCTGGTCTTAAATTGTAGATATGTTATTCTACTTTAAAAACACCCTGAAAAGATTGTGTTAAGAACTAGTCATTTTGGGTTATAATTGCCAAAATCTGAAAACAATCTGAAATTTTCGCGGTTTTTTCGATTTTTGACAAAGTTGCGTTCGTCGCTCGAGGTCACAAACTTGGATTATTCATTAGGCAAACATCATAAACAAGTCTGCAAAAAATCAGAACTACATGATTTGACGCAAGGTTTAAATTACTGGACTAACCATGAAATAAAAGATAATATTATGTACTGAGCAAAAAATATTAGGTACCGGGTAAACACGCAGCAACTGATAGACAGCGACTTGCTGGCAATTTATGTCTGTTGTGTCCACACAGTAGAAATGCCAGCGACATCGCGAGCGCCGCTATTTGGTCGCCAGCGAGTCGCCGTATTCGTATTAAATTAGTTCTGCTGAAAGATTGCTATGATAATTTCCACAGGCGTTTCCGATGAAGAAAAAGAAAATATATTTTCCAGTCTATAAACAAAGGCGTGAATAAGATTTAACGTAATTTTATTAAACTACCAAAAGACTACTAAAATTTGACATATATATTTTCAAAGTATTGTACGCTAAGAGAAATTATACCCTCTTCTTTGTACGCCGTTAGAATTCCACCCGCCAACGTGACGTCAGCTTGGCGGCGCACTTTATTTTTCATTTAATTTTGGTTATATTGAACTACTAAATATTTTATCTTAACTACCAAATACTACTAAAAAACTACTAAATTATAGATAAGGTTTCACTTGAATTTGTGATATACCGTCAGCCATTCAGACGGACACCATTTTCGGCTGGGCAATGTCAGGTTAGTTGGGCAAAGTCACCCGGTTTTATGGTACTTTTGTGATATTATGTACTACTACTACTTCCTAGGAGTTAAATAAGAATTCTTTCACATTATAATAATTTAATAATTATTCTACACAAGTTACTTTACAATGGTTTATTGGATCTACTCATCATTAGCAAAATCAGCAGGATTCTTCCTTGAAAGTCTGTGTTGTGCCGTTTCTACTCCCTCAAAGATCATATATGCAACAATAAAGGCTGAAACAAATATATCATATAACATTATCATAGCCAGTTTAATTTTGAAATAGAAATAGATACATGCGTATTATTTTTTTATTTAAGACTGCAAGTTTTATATGCTGTCATTAGAATTGCTGAACTCTACAGTGCCTTTTTATTACTCTACAGTTGGCTACTTTTCAGATTTAGTTTACAGGGAATATAAAATTAAAATAATATTGCAAATACATTAAACTTAAATGAAGGAAAGATATTACATAACCAAGTTTGTGTCTTCACAAGTTGCTCATTAGACTATATATTGAAGACAATAACATTTCAACTCTGCAGCATACAACTTTTTATTCCTTGACTTCACCATAAAACTTACATTTAGTGCTTCTCAGGTACCAGGTTTTAAAGAATGGGTACCTACAGGTTATCACTAAGGTTATTATCAAATTATTAGACTTTCAATTGAGCTTCCAATTGATTTTCTAAGCAAAATGAAATTCATATTTAGAATATTGTTTTCGATTTTCAATCTTTGAAAGTTTGCTACTTTGCGTTCTGACTTTCCTAAACTTATTTAGGTAATACTTAAATGTAAGTAAAAATTGGTGTAAGTAAATAACTAATTTGAGTTCTAAAATGAAAATTTCATTAATAACTTTTGACAGGGATAGGGTCACTAACGAGATTGCAACAAGATTGCAGTCAGCATATTTAATATTCATACATTATTCAATCCTAATATTATCCTACTAATATTATAAATGTGAAAGTGTGGATGTTTGGATGTTTAGATGTTTGTATGTTTGTATGTTTGGATGTTTGGATGTTTGTTACTCAATCACGCCGCAACTACTGAACCGATTTGGCTGAAATTTTGAATGGAGATAGCTTATGCCCTGACTTAAAACATAGGCTACTTTTTATCCCGGAAAAGTATTCCTGTGGGACTAAAATAGATATAATCTTCCAAAAACGCCATAGAGGGCGCTGACTGTTCTTAGGTAAATCACGTTCACATAACACATTATTGCAATAGTTTGCTGTGTTGCATGCATTGGCAACACATAGGCTACTTTTTATCCTGGAAAAAATGCACAGTTCCCATGGGATTTTGAAAAACCCGAAGTCTATATCTACAACTATAGGTAGATTATTATAGCGAACTTCCTTGATAGAAAGTATAAAGGTTGGAAAAGGGATCGGGAACGGGAACCGGGAATCAACGATTCCCTCGGGATTTGTTCAAAACCGAAATTTACGCGAGCGAAGCTGCGGGCAGAAGCTATCACACATAATCACAATACCAATCCTACTAATCCTACTATCCTACTAATCCTACTAATCCTCCTACTATCCTACTAATCCTACTAATATTATAAATGTGAAAGTGTGGATGTTTGGATGTTTAGATGTTTGTATGTTTGGATGTTTGGATGTTTGTTACTCAATCACGCCGCAACTACTGAACCGATTTGGCTGAAATTTTGAATGGAGATAGCTTATGCCCTGACTTAAAACATAGGCTACTTTTTATCCCGGAAAAGTATTCCTGTGGGACTAAAATAGATATAATCTTCCAAAAACGCCATAGAGGGCGCTGACTGTTCTTAGGTAAATCACGTTCACATAACACATTATTGCAATAGTTTGCTGTGTTGCATGCATTGGCAACACATAGGCTACTTTTTATCCTGGAAAAAATGCACAGTTCCCATGGGATTTTGAAAAACCCGAAGTCTATATCTACAACTATAGGTAGATTATTATAGCGAACTTCCTTGATAGAAAGTATAAAGGTTGGAAAAGGGATCGGGAACGGGAACCGGGAATCAACGATTCCCTCGGGATTTGTTCAAAACCGAAATTTACGCGAGCGAAGCTGCGGGCAGAAGCTATCACACATAATCACAATACCAATCCTACTAATCCTACTATCCTACTAATCCTCCTACTATCCTACTAATATCATAAATGTGAAAGTGTGGATGTTTGGATGGTTGGATGTTTAGATGTTTGGATGTTTGGATGTTTGGATATTTGTTACTCAATCACGCCGCAATTACTAAACCGATTTGGCTGAAATTTTGAAAGGAGATAGATTATACCCTGACTTAAAACATAGGCTACTTTTTATCCCGGAAAAATCTACAGTTCCCACGGGATTTTGAAAAAAACCGAAATCTCTAGCTACAACTATAGGTAGATTACTATAGCAAACTTCCTTGAAAGTAGGTGTAAAGGTTAGAAAAGGGAGCGGGAATGGGAACCGGAAATCCACGACTCCCTCGGGATTTGTGAAAAACCAAAATTCTCGCGGGCGAAGCCGCGGGTATTCTCTAGTTATAAAATAAAGTGTGGATGTTTGGACGTTTGTTACTCAATCATGCCGCAACTACTGAACCAATTTGGCTGAAATTTTGAATGGAGATAGCTTATGCCCTGACTTAAAATATAGGCTACTACTTATCCTGGAAAGGTATTCCTTTGGGACTTAAATATATATATAGACCTTCAACGTCATAGAGGGCGCTGACTGTCTTGAGGTAAAACATGCTCACATAACACATTATTGCAATAGCTTGCTGTGTTGCATACATTAGCAACACATAGGCTACTTTTAATCCTGGAAAAATGCAGTTCCCACGGGATTTTGATAAAACCGAAATCTATAGCTACAGCTATAGGTAGATTACTATAGCGAACTTCCTTGAAAGTAGGTATAAAGGTTGGAAAAGGGAGTGGGAATTGCAACCGGAAATCCACTATTGCCTCGGGATTTGTGCAAAATTGAAATTCACGCGGGCCAAGCCGCGGGCAGAAACTAGTATTCATATTTCATATAATATCACAAAATATACCAAATTTACCTGGAGCGACTCTGAATACACTTTCACGAAATCTACGGAAAATGTTTGGTAACCCATTGGAAATAGCTCCTGCATAAGCGCGTTGTTCATGTGGTGATAATCTATATGTAATTAGTCCTCTGATCTTCGCAAGTTCTCCGAAATGTTTTCCCATTTTTTAGAATGTAATTCTATGAAAATTACGTAATTCACCACTACAATGCACTACAAATTATTTAGTAACAATGAGTAAAGCACGAATAAAGTATCCCAGAGTCCAGCCCAGAAAATATGCAGCACAGACCAATAACAGACTCTGTTGACGGAATCTTTGGACTGACAAGCTAATGACAATTGACAAGGTCAATGGGCAAGTGCCATGAACCTATAGAAGAGGACTTGGCCTAATGTCCTATAGAAAATAGTGGATCGGAAAATAGCTTAAGCTTATCAAAATTTTCATAAGTGTGTAAGAGACAACACTACATTTTTAAACATAACAATAAAACAGATCGTGGCAGAAATTTTATTGCAACTTCCCTTAAGATGGCCTCCCTAAAATGTATACATGAACACTCACACACGCACAACTTGAGACATCACCAGCTGGACATCACAATGAACACGCGCCATTTTATGTTACAGGATTGTGCGTGTGTGAGTGTATTTTTGGCACGTTTTTAAGGTAGGTATGCCTACTCTACTTATTATTATTATCTCTATGGCAAGTGCCCTATGAACATGAACCTATAGAAGAGGACTTCGCATAATGTCCTATAGAAAATAGTGGATCGGAAAATAGCTTAAGCTTATCAAAATTTTCATAAGTGTGTAAGAGACAACACTACATTTTTAAACATAACAATAAAACAGATCGTGGCAGAAATTTTATTGCAACTTCCCATAAGATGGCCTCCCTAAAATGTATACATGAACACTCACACACGCACAACTTGAGACATCACAATGAACACGCGCCATTTTATGTTACAGGATTGTGCGTGTGTGAGTGTATTTTTGGCACGTTTTTAAGGTAGGTATGCCTACTCTACTTATTATTATTACCTCTATGCCTATGAACCATCTATGAACGATCAAACATGTTTGTCAAATACGTTTTGTTTGATAAAGATCATCACTCATCACGTCTTCATCAGTCATCAATCACAAGCGCATATGGTCAAACAACGGCCAACAAGTTTATTCAAGTAGGTGTCAGTTTCGACACATTTTTCTTGGAAATAAAAGAGGATTCTCCGTGGATCATTATATTTAATTTTAATTAGCACTGTACAGTGTACACCAATGGCCGACGGGACGCCGAGGCAGAGAGCGAGAGAAGATAAAGTACAATTCGAGTTTTGACACCACAGATAAAACATGCAACAGAACTGTAGCATCAATAGTCACAGATAATAAATCAGTGTCGACAATTATTATTTATAAAGACAAATCGCAACTTAATTATTTACAACACTTCCCCTCATGCGTAACATGAGAAACACACTTTACAATGTATAATTAGTACACTATACATTAAATTAACAACTCAGGTTAATTCTCTAGTTACATCTCATGTCTAGCATGCTGTATGATTTTATACATAATTATGTGACTAGCTAAACACCTCAAAATATTATTTCTAGCACACAACTGATTTATTATAAAATATCTGACTCTATATTCCTCATACCTAAATTATTAACAAAACCTAAAAATTTACAATTAGATAAAGGTTTTGTAAACAAGTCAGCCAACATATTCTGAGATGGCAAATAGCTCACAATAACATTCTTATTCCTTACAAAATCTTTTACATAATGATAGCGAAGGTCAATATGTTTAGTCTTTTTGTGGCAATATTCTTTAGTCTCAAGCAATCTTAGTGCACTTTGATTATCACTATAGATTCTACAATTATTATGTTTACCAAAAATTTCAAACATAAAATTTCTAATAAAACATACTTCCTTGCATGAATCACTAAGAGCTAAGTACTCAGCTTCAGTACTTGAAAGCGCAACACATCGCTGTTTACGCGACTCCCAACATACAGTGGAGTCGCCAATCTTTACAACAAATCCACTATAAGACCGTCTATCCACGACATCATTGGCCCAATCAGCATCTGCATATACTGACATATTAAAAGTACCAGATTTAACAAAAACTAATTTCTTATTTATGGTACCACGTAAATATCTTAAGACTCTCTTTGCAGCCAACCAATGATCTCGTGTAAATGCTGTATTAAATTGGCTTAAATGACTAAGAGCATATGTAATGTCAGGTCTAGAACATACTGACAGATACATGAGGCATCCAATCAACTCTCTATAAGGATAAACAGTGTCCTCTAAAATATTATCACTTGAGCCTTTCTCTAATTTATTTACAACCATCGGTGTAGAGACACTTTTACAATTTGTCATACCAAAACGTTCTAACAACTTGACAATATAATCTGACTGGTCAAATACAATAATCCCATTGGCTCTGTCTCTATGTATTCTTATGCCTAAACAGTTCTTTATAGCAATACAAAATAAAATTCTAAGGGTACTGTGTCGCACTACTGGTGAGAAAGTATCTGTGTAGTCTACACCAGGTTTTTGACTAAAACCCCTTGCCACAAGACGAGCTTTATATTTTGTACAGTTACCAGACTCATCAGATTTTAATTTAAAAACCCATTTACAACTTACTATGTTGCAGTCCTTCGGTCTATCTACTAACTGCCAAACATTATTCTTAATGAGTGAATTATACTCTTCACGCATAGCGTTGAGCCAACAGTCTTTGTTAGGACTGGTCATTGCCTCATCATAGGATTGAGGTTCATCATAAATAAAACCATTGACCAAAAAAGATAAATCTGATGAATCAGATAAGTCATAATCTTGATACTTTACCGGCTTTCTATTACGAGTAGAACGAACAGGTCGCTCGCAACTAGTACTAGGAACCTCTAGCACGGAATCTTCCCCTCGAACGACTGTTTCGTTTCTTAAAGTAAGATCTGACTCGTTACCGTCTCCATCACTGGATGTCCCCGCAGCACTTTGGAAGGAAGACTCGCCTGAAATTGGAGAAGAAAACACTTCATCATTTACATTTTTACTAGCATCACAGCTATCATTATTATCTTTATTAATTTTATCTTCATTTGGAACATTGCTTTGCAAATCCATATTAATATTATTATCAGAATTATTCTCATTATTATTCTCAATTGGAATACTGCTTTGCATATTCACATTATTATCACAGATTCGGTTGCTTTGCATACCAACATCATTATAAATAAAAATATTATTACTATCATCATAATTATAACTACTATCACAGTGGTTTATAAATTGATTTTCAAAGAATATTACATTTCGAGAAACAATAATCTGCTTAGGGTTTGAGGGATCTATCAATCTGTAACCTTTAGTGTGCTCACAATAGCCAACAAAGATACAACTTCTCGATTTTGAATCAAGTTTATCTCTCTTTACCTGTGGTATAAGTGTCATAGCACGGCAACCAAAAACACGTAAATGGCTCAGGTGGACTTTGCGACCTGTCCATACCTCCTCAGGAGTTTTATTGGGAACAGCTGCAGTAGGGCTTCGGTTCTTAAGATATATAGCAGTAGAAATAGCTTCTCCCCAGTATTCTTTAGGAAGATTGGCTTCACGAAGCATACAACGAGCTTTCTCAAAAAGTGTTCGGTTAAGCCTCTCAGAGACACCATTTTGAGATGGACTATATGGAGCAGTCGTTTGATGAACTATTCCCTCACTCTTTAAATAACTTGAGAATTCAGCACTGCAATATTCTCCACCCCTATCAGTTCGCAGACATTTAATTACACAACCAGTTTGTTTCTCAACAGTTGCCTTAAAATACTTAAATTTGGACAAAACTTCAGATTTATATCTCAATAAATAGCCATATGTTTTTCTAGAAAAATCATCGGTAAACGTTACCAGATATCTAGACCCACCCAGACTACATACAGGCAATGGACCACACACATCAGAATGTAAGAGCTCCAACAACTGCTTAGAACGTCTTGCTTCACCCCTAGGAAACCTTTGCACTGCTTGCTTCCCCTCAACGCATGACACACAATTATTCGTGACAACTCCATGCTGAGTCGAGCGAACATTAATACCAAAAGCAAGTATACGGAGAACACTTACCCCATTATAACTCAAATGTCCAAGCCTCTTATGCCATAAGCATAAGTCCGGTGTATCCTTGGCTTCCCCTGTGTCAAGCGAACTTTGTGGCTTTGGCACAGTATTCATAACAGCAAGCGAATGCTCCTGTGAATCATATAAAACATTGTCCAAAATATAAATTCCCCCCTGTCTAGTGGCAGAAACAACAAGCGATTCCCCTTCGAAAACATAACATTTACTATTACTAAATTTTACAGATAAAGCCTTCTCACATAATTTACAAACACTAATTAAATTAGTTGAGAGGTCAGGTACATAAAGAACATCTGTAACTAACTGAAATTTGTTATTTTTCATAGGAATCCTGACATCACCATAACCTAGACATCTTAGGGTACTACCATTAGCAACTTGTACAGTTCTATCACACTTGGATATTCTAATAAACCACTGTAAGTCCTTACACATATGTGTAGAAGCGCCGGAGTCCACAATCCAGTCTTTGCTCTCGAAGACACCAAAACATTGAGTCACCAACACTGTTCCTGAATCTTTCTTTTCATTTTTAAGCTTATAACACTGGAACTTCTTATGTCCACGACGGTGACAAAAATGACAAACAGGTACCTTTTTAGCCTTTTGTTTGGAAAGCAGGGCCAGGTCGTCTCTGCTCTCTGACCTTTTTCTTCGTTCTTCTTCTTGTAACAATCTTGTACGCACTAAATCACTAGAAATTGTACCTGTGCAGGCGACAGCTTCGAGGCTAGACACTATTATATCATACTCATGTGGAAGGCCGCTTAAAATTATCTCTGCAACCTCAGCGTCTTCAATAGTTCGGCCAATATCTGCTAACTGTTGGACAAGAGTCGTTATATATTCAAAGTATGTGTTCATACTATTATAATCTGCGTAGTTCGCACGGTGTAGCTGTCTCAACAAAGCTACCCGTCTCCCAAAACCTTTGTCTTCAAAAACTGAGCTTAAACTGTCCCATGCTTGTTTAGCTGTGGTCGCTTTTCTGATATATTGCACACATATTGGCTTCACAGCCAAGCTTATTCGAGCAAGTGCGCGCAAATCTTTGCTCGGATCAACGGGCTGTGTGCCTTCGACGGATGACCACAAGTCTTCAATTATTAAGGCGTGTCGCATATTAAATTTCCATAAGTTGTAATTATTTACGCCTTCCAGCTTTTCAAAAGGTAGGTTCTGATGCAGATTATTTGTTCCAAAAGCCATTGCTTGATATCGACGTTGTACATTAAAACACGTGGCTGACGTAACTTACATGGGCTCTGCAATGTAGGCAACTAGGCACGCTGCACGCCGGTCGTAATGCACTCAAATCACAAACGTCCGATGCAGTCCAACAATCGACGAAAATCAGTGCTTCACTTCTTCTACAGCCTGAAAAGGGCCGATAACCTCTTGGAAATAAAAGAGGATTCTCCGTGGATCATTATATTTAATTTTAATTAGCACTGTACACCAATGGCCGACGGGACGCCGAGGCAGAGAGCGAGAGAAGATAAAGTACAATTCGAGTTTTGACACCACAGATAAAACATGCAACAGAACTGTAGCATCAATAGTCACAGATAATAAATCAGTGTCGACAATTATTATTTATAAAGACAAATCGCAACTTAATTATTTACAACAATTTTACGCCGCAAAGGGATACACAGATGCACAAATTGGGTGTGCTACAGTATTTTAATGAAACACACTTTAATAATAGGTAAGTACGTAGCAGCAGTCGCTAGTAAATGGTGCGCTTGTTTGATAAATCTAGCCGTACACCGTCAAACATGTTTGACAAACACCATCAAAAACGCCGTCAATCATCTTTCAAACATGCCAAACACGTGCCTGTCACGTACCTACCTAGGTAGTTTGTTTGACAAACGCTTGATGTGTTCCACTAGACCACAGACTATCAAATAATTTGACAAACAGGCATGTATTTTGTCAAATTATTTGACCGTTTATAGGGCCCTTTATTATTATATCACCTTAAGAACTCCCCTGAGTATTTTTGTTCTGTGCTTATGAATTATCTGCCCCTGGAAAGCCCCTGGGGCCAGCGTTGCCAGAAGGTTACTTTTGTAACCTTTTAGGTGATTTTTAGCTCGGTCAGGTTACTTTTAGGTTACACTATTCAAAAGGTTACTTTTAGGTGATTTTTCGAATCTTCATAAATACTCTGTCATCTGTGGTTCTTAATGCAACTCTTCTCGACCGATCTCGACCAATGTCAGAATGCAGTCTGAATGAATAGATATTTGTGCAAGTTATTGCAAGCAACATCAATTCTATCAACTTATAATACAATTTTCTACTAGAAAAAAAAAAAATAGTTGTCTGTGAAGCCGGTTTACGGACATTTTTACGTGTTAACGTCATAAGAAAACATTGCCTCTCTATCGCTTGCTCCGCGCTCTCGCTTGCACGCTCGGCTATGCCGGCTGATGGTGCTTTCTCTATCGCTTGTTCCGCGCTCTCGCTTGCACGCGGTAGCTACGTGACAATGAGTCACGCTTTAACGTGCGTGCGACTGGCGTTCATTTATTTATAAGACGTTAATATCACGTCAAAAAATGAAAGGTTATTTTTTACGCTACAAGGTTACTTTTTTATTTATTTTAGGTAACTTTTGACATGTCAATAGAACCAAAGACAATTTTGACGATGTAAATAATACTTTATCTCAAGTTTCACACTGGTTTACTATAAACAATCTACTTTTAAATGCAAAAAAAACCAAGTGTGTCGAGTTTCTATTGCCCAATACAAGGGTTACTTGTAATAATTTAAAGATAAGTGGTGAGCCATTGAAAACTGAGGACACAACTGTGTTCTTGGGAATAACCCTGGATGCAAAGCTTCAATGGGGCACCCATATAGCAACGCTTGCTGGCAAGCTTAGCTCTGCTGCTTACGCTGTTAGAAAGATTCGACAGTTAACAGATGTTGAAACTGCAAAAATTGTTTACTTTGCATATTTCCATAGTATCATGTCGTATGGAATCTTACTATGGGGTAAAGCAGCTGATATTGAAAAAATTTTCGTTTTACAAAAAAGGGCAATTCGTGCAATTTATAATTTAAAACCGCGGGATTCCCTTCGAGAGAAATTTAAAGAAATAGGTATTCTTACAGTAGCTTCTCAATATATTTATAACAACATAATTTTTGTTAAGCAAAACATTCACAGTTACAATAAAAAGTGTGAATTACACGATAGGCAATTAAGAAATAGAAATAGACTCGTGATTCCTCGATTACGCCTCAAAAAGGTCCAAAAGTCGTTTGTGGGAATGGGCGTAATGTTCTATAATAAAATTCCACAACAAATCTTAGATTTGCCTTTACACAAGTTTAAGAATTCTATTAAAAGTGTTAGTGCTCATGAAAAAAGCATATTATACAATTGAAGATTATATAAATGATAAAAAAGCATGGATTTAATTTATTCGCTTTATACGCTATTATAACTTGAGGAGTATTCGATTATTGGTGTTTAATTCGATGCTTTAATCATGGGTAGCCTAAGTATGTCACGCTCTCCTTAAACATTTCTGTGGTGGTGTCGTGTGGTGCGGGTTGTTACGTTCCCTCAAATATGGTTGAGCGAAGCAATGGCTGGATCATGCGTCATGCTCGTGAACGGGTGCCGCCGTCGGAAATGGGGCTACTTTTGTCTGCCCTTCTTAACGTGTAGAATTGTAAGCACCATTCCGAACCAGTGGTAGATTCATTTGTCGATTCAAAAGCACTATTGTAAAAGTTTATCTGAATAAAAAATATGTCTTAGACTTGCCTTTACACAAGTTTAAGAACTCTATTAAAAGTATGCTCATAAAAAAAGCTTATTATACAATTGAAGATTATATAAACGATAAAAAAGCTTGGATTTAACTCGTTCCAGCAATGCGCGAGACGGCATTTCAATCATGTACATTAATAATAATAATAGTTATAATGTTATTTTTTTAAAAAGAGCAACCGCCGAGTTTCTTACTGGTTCTTCTCGGCTGGAACTGCATTCCGAACCTGTGGTAGACTCAATCGACGATTCAAAAGCACTTGTAAAAGTTTATTTGAATAAAAAACTTTTCTATTCTATTCTATTCTATTCATGACCGTGCTGGCAACACTGCCTGGGGCCCTGGATTGTGTACCTAACTTGAGGCTGCCGGCACACTTATGTGTCGTGGCGTGTCGTGATGCGCCGGTTTCATACATTTAGTAAAAACGACACGCCCTACAAGTGTGTCTCTAACCATACTAAATGTATGAAACCGATAGGCTTCTGGCGCGTCACGACACGCCCCGACACGTAAGTGTGGTTCCGGCCTTAACTTTTGACGATGAAATGGTATTCCTAACACAGATTCTTAAGATTCTTCATTTGATGGCCTAAAGGCCGATTTACACCAAACGAGCGAATGCTCGTTCTATCCCCTCTCCGTCAAATTCTATTAGTGTAAACAGAGACAGAACATTCCTTCGTTGTTCTATCGTTGCTCGCATAGATTGTATGGAATATTCTAAGAATGTTCGCTCGCTTGATCTAAACAGTGCTGGAGCGGGCGAAAAGCAGCTTAGAGCGCTCTTACGTGTTCGGATGTGCTCGCTCCCCGGAGCGGTCTCTTCAAAGTGTTCTTGTGTTCTAGTTCGTGTCCTTATTCTTGCTCGTTGTTATTTTGGTGTAAACGCTGTCAACGAGCTTTCGTTTACACTAAAAGATCAAGAAAGAACGCTCTAGCTCTAGCTCTAGCTCTTTGTTCGTTTGGTGTAAACCCACCTTTAGGCCACTAAAGTTTAATCACCACGTTATCACTTTATCACAGACCACCCACGAAAATTAAGCTTAATTGTGTGATGTGCTCCACGACCACCAGGAGGAGTGTTCCAATCACAATGTGTTCTGTGGATTGGTGACAAATTGACGATTGTGTGAATGGAAAAGCGAATTCGATTATCGTTTTAAAAAGAAGTAATCAGCAATCAGCATTATATATTGCGGCTGCATATTAAGTGCCGCATAGTATGACAACTAATTGCCGAAGATACAAGCGCGACACAAGGCTTCGTCAAGAAAATTAACATCGTACAAAATGTCAAGAGTTTGTGATCCCGCTGGTCATAAGTTCTTAACAGTCGAAGTTGACGAGTCAGATATATATACAGGAATTTACAAAATTCTTGCAGCTATCAAACCTGATTGGCCTCAGGAAAACATTAAATTTAAGGTTGTCTTTAAAGTGTACTTTATAATTTATTAATTTAAATGCATGGTGATATTGTACCTAATGTAGTTTGATCACAATTATTGCAGATTTTTACTGACGGAATCACTAATAAATTGGTTGCTTGTCAATTGGATCCTGCAAATAATTATGAAGACAATGAAAACATTGTTCTTGTGAGAATATATGGAAACAAAACTGATTTACTTATCGATAGAAACGCAGAAGTCAGGTAAGTTCTTTAGATATTTCTTAAATTAATTTCATAATACAGTTGACTCTCGATAATTTGAAACTCAAGGGATCAGAGAAATATTTCAGATTACCAACAGTTCAAATTTATTATTTTAAACATTTGTATAATTATTCACAATGTTCATTTTGAAAAGAAATCTAATTTTCGGTTGAGAGAAGCGCCTCATATCTCGTTTATGTAAACAATCGATAGGTCTGTAAACAAATGACAGGTCTTTGCATGATAAACACTTCAAATTATAGAGAGTAGGGAAGCTCGGACTTCAAATTATTGAATGTTGGTGGGCAAAATTCAACTTCAACCGAGGGGACCAATTAATATTGATTTTATTCAATTTATCTAGGGGCCGGGAAAAAAGTTCAAATTAACGAGTGTCAAATTATTGAGAGTGGACTGTATTATAATTTGATATAGTTAATAAATAGCCCCAACTTAAGCATAATATTAATTTACAAGTTAGTAAAATAATGTTACGCAAGGATTCACACTTTAATTTCCTACTTATTATTATGTGATTATATGAAAAATAACATTTAAAACTTTTAAGAATGGTTGTCTACCTGTTTGTACACACACATGCACACATACACGTCAAACTTATAACACCCCATCGTTTTTGTGTTGGGGTTTAAAAAAGACCTAACTGTTTCTAACACAGTTTACCTGTATATCCCACTGTTTTAGATTTGGTTTTCTCCATATTGACCCAATTAAAAAACACATACTGTGGCCGATTCTGTTGTACACAATCTCTAAATCTAAACTAAAATGACAGGTCTAAATATATTCCTGTCTCTTTCAAAGTCCTCCCTGCTGAAGGGGATAGCACTATTTTTAAACCTGTCAATTTAGTTTAGGTTTAGAGATTGTATACAACAGAATTAGCCACACTGTGGCCGATTCTGTTGTACACAATCTCTAAATCTAAACTAAAATGACAGGTCTAAATATATTCCTGTCTCTTTCACAATCCTCCCTGCTGAAGGGGATAGCACTATTTTTAAACCTGTCAATTTAGTTTAGGTTTAGAGATTGTGTACAACAGAATTAGCCACATTGTCTTGGTTAAATAATAATAATGTACATTTTCACTAACTAAGTGCTGAACTGATCTTGATACAGTATCTCCCACAAAATTAAAAATACCGAAATGCAATCTTTCATTCAAATCCAATTAATTTATTTGTGAATACTATATTGGATAAGGTTTTAAGGTGAGGTGAAGCAAGGGCACCATATAATTTTCATAGATGAATTCGATGCTAAATATTTTTTTTTGTGATGATATAGGAGTGTAATTTTATTAAATCTTTAGTAATCTGTAATTAGAATTAATGTCAATTCAAGCTAATTTATCAACACAATAATGATATTTTGCAAAAAGTTGAGAAAAAGGGACATTGTTGCACTTGCCCCCGAAAAGGGGCAAGTGCGCCTGTATAAAGAAAACAGCTATAAAGAAAGATTACAAGAAAAAAAACTATTTTACTCCATAGAACGTTATTTTCTTGCCTCATTATTTTGTGTTTTGTTTTGATAATCCAGTACTATAAACAATTACGGCTGTTAAATGAAATTTGGGGCGAGAGCGCCATACTTTTGTTACCAGGGGCTCAAAACATTTTATGATGGATGATAAGTTTTAAATTAGGTATGTATAAAATATGCTTATGCTGGATTAAAAGATATTTATAGATATAAATAACATAATTCCACTTTATTCGTTAAAAAATATCAGGTCTTGAAATAACAATAATAATTTTTCCTTTGGTGCTAGTGATCCATTATTGTTTTAAGGGGTATATTATAAGTTTTAGCTGCTTCATATCTAGATAACATGCTTGATCTAACAGCTTCAACTACTTGACACAAGGTTTCCCTGGACCACGAAAGTTTTTCAGTTTTTCTTTTATAAGAACGTTCCATCTAAAACAAACATTAAAATAATTTTAGGGCCAAATTATGGTGCTCCTAATTACCCAAAAGTTAAGCTTTTATGTCCGACCAGAAGTCGAAAATGAGGTAGGGTTTTCTTACCGGTTATCGTCCATTTAGTGGAGTTACTGAGTTTGAGAGGGTGAAAATATATGTTCTATAAAAAAAAATTAAACAAAAACTTGTTAAAATATACTTCTAGTATAGTCTATTTTCATTGCATGTTAGTATTTTTTTAGTCAGATAACTAGTTTTTTTTTAATCCTAATAAAAAGCTGAAAATGCTGATTTCACCGGTTATCGTCCACTAAATCTAGTTATCGTCCACCCTTGTACCTGTTATCCGTCCACTGATTTCTATGAGAAATTTACTATGAAAAAGTATGCATGTAATGAGTAAGTAATTGAATAATGTAATATTAACACCACTTTAATATGTATTTAATATCTATACCAATTAAAATTAACTTCCTGTCCGTCTTTTCGAAATATGTATATGGGTTTTTATTAGTGAACTTATGTTTACTTATACATTATTAAAAACCCACATAACCGTTTATAAAAAAATTGTTTTCTATTTTTCGTCTATTCGTAATACTTACTTTTCAAAACAGCTGAACCTATTTTGACAGAACTTTCACAGGGTGATAAAGAACTTTATACAAAGTGATGTGGTCTTTCTACGCATACGCAATAGCGGTCAACTGCTTGTTTTAAAATAAAACAGATAAAAAAACTATTGCCTTGTTAACGCGGTTTATAGAGTCTACAATATGACATAATATCTTTACCAACTTTACTTACTTTTACTTTATCTATCTTGCATCGTCTTTTACCACATAGCACTTACATTATATAAAAGTAGGTACACATAATTTGGCAGCCTCCCTGGCATGGCGCAGGGGTAAGTCTTATTAGTGGAAGGTCCTCTACTTGATTCTCGGCAGAGCAATTTGGTAAATTCAATTTAATAATTTCAAAATTGTCTCTAGTCTAGTATGCCTTACTTCAAAGTCATTTAGCGTTTAAGGGTACGGATTCTGCCGTACCTCCTTCAGGTTATCCCACATCCATCTTAGCACTCTAAGATCGTCACTTAACATCAGATGAGATCGCAGTCAAGGACTAACTTGTAGATGAATAAAAAATAAATTATAGATATGAGTAATAGTCAAAATTCGCCTAAATAATAACATAATATTAAAAAATATATGTTTTTCATACAGTTTAAAATATAGGTGGACGGATAACCGGTGCACTTCAGATTCTCTATTTTAAATTTCGTCCACAAATTATAATGATCGACAATACTATCTTAACTTATAAATATATCAAAGTTCCAAGGAGAAACACATAAAATATAAGGTAATTCTTTTGTCAAACAAGTTTAATTATTTATATTTTTACTAAATCTATTTATTTTCAAATAATAGCTTGGTGGTCGAAACTTAGAATATTTATTCAGTGCAAATTTAGATATCGTCCACGCGTGATTTTGAAGACCCATAGTTTTATATACAATGAGAAAAAAGTGGACGAAGACTAGTCACTAAGTAGTGTATGTGTATAGGATTCGAATTAATAAACTTAATTCAAATTTTGTGCACACCTCGATTGATAACAAGACTACCTAAAATTAAGACGCTAAACCTGTGTTTGACCGCCCGGACGATAACAGGTTTTCTTAAGAAAATAATGAACTAGTTGTCGTCCACCCCTTTTATTTGTATTCTAATGTAATCAAAAGTAAAAAAACACGTTCACAGTATTTTATGAAACATAAGTAAGTGCTACAAAGAAGAATCAAACTAAATCTTATAGTAAAATGATTAATAACTTCCCGTGATAGTTGAAGCATGCCACTAATTTTTTTGCTCCACACGGCTCGTTTTCATTCCTTAATTGCATACTCAAAATTCGATCGCTTTGTTTTCAAAGAAACTTAAGTGAAATAGACTTTTTTCTTTCTCTGTGTCTTGATAAGACATTCAAGTTGGCATAGAGATGCATTATTTTTATGTAAGTCTTATAATGTTTCTATTTTTAAACATTTCTTAAGAGTGATCCGCTCGGTGGACGATAACAGGTGCGTGTCCGGAAACCGGTGTTCCTACCCTATCTCGGGGTGTGAGGGCGTGGGGATCGTTCGTAAGCACTGATTAGCTCTCGCGGATCCTTCGTAAGCGCTGATTGGCTCTCCAATCGTATTGTGTCCCGCTCACTCGTACGACGCTGCGCGAACTTGAAGGTCATCGCTCGACTTACGTGCCGGGGGTTATAAGTAGGTCACGCAACGTTTGTTGACCTCTAGCGTCAGCTGATTTTATTTGCAAATACATTACGAACTTTTTAAACATACAGGAAATAATTTTTTTCTAAATAATAATAAGTTCTGTTTAACTCCCCGAAGCTGGTATTGCACATGAATGCAATTTTTTTTTGTGAACTTACTTTTTTGTAGTATCTTATCAGTAATCATCAGTACTATCACCAGCTGTCTTCGTTTCCGAGAGCGTGCCCCTGATACGTAATTAATTTTAGTGAATTTTTATTTTAGGAACATAACCGTGCTCAACAAGGCAGGACTAGCTCCAAAAATCTACTGTGTATTTAAAAATGGTTTATCTTACGAATATTATCCAGGAGTAACTCTTGACACAGACACTGTAATTGATCCAAAAATATCTCGTCTTGTGGCGCGACAAATGGCCAGTATGCACAAAATTCAACTGGGTGAAGAGGTAATCTATATATTTAATATAAAAACCGCCAAGTGCAAGTTGGACTTGCGCACAAAGGGTGCCGTACCATTATCTATTAAAAAAATCACGTTTGTTGTATGGGAGCCCCCTTAAATATGATTTATTTTATTCTGTTTTTTTAGTATTTGTTGTTATAGCGGCAACAGAAATACATCATCGGTGAAAAATTCAACTGTCTAACTATCACGGTTCATAAGATACAGCCTGATGACAGACGGACGAACAGACGGACAGCGGGAGTCTTTGTAATAGGGTCCCGTTTTACCCTTTGGGTACGGAACCCTAATAAAAAGAAAAGCGAAAGAGTTTGTTTGTTTGAACGCGCTAATCTCTGGAAGTGCCAGTCGAATTAGAAAAAATATTTTTACATTTGATAGCCCAATTTTTGAGGAAGGCTATTCAACATAACTAAAATCTTACCCTTAGGGGGTATAATGGTAGAAAGTTTATATGAAAGTCCTGTGTTTTTGAAGTTACAGACATGAAAACCGCTAATCACTGGAAGGACCAGTCGGATTTGAAAAATTATTATTGCATTTGATATCCACATTTTTGAGGTAGGCTCTTTAACCACTAAAATCCTCCCCTAAGGGGGTAAAATAGGGATAGAAAGGTTGATATGATATGAAAGTCCTATATTTTATTTACAGACATGAAAAGCGGCATTTGGATTTTGGAGGTTTAAATAATAAAACCTGTATAAGTTATTCTTAAAAATCTCTCCCTAAGGGTGGTAAAATAGGGGATGATCTATGGGATGGGAAACTTTTAATTATTTATTTGTTATTATTAACTTGAAATTAGGGAGCTAAGTTCTTCCTAGGGGGTAAGGAATAAGGCTAAGTAAAAAATTACGAAAATCTACCTCAAACGAGTACATTTTACATTTTTTGCAGTTGTACATCTCCCGATCTATGATTTGGACACATTCATAGATCATAGAATTCATAGATTCATAGATACACAAAGTATTGACGTAATATCAAATAAATAGGAAGAGGAAATGTCATATTATCTCTAAGATAAAGTATAAGTACCTCCTCTTCTTCCTAGATGGCGTGTATTTAAGACGAAGAAATAGTTATTATATCTTTCGTTTTTGCTTATGTCAATATGCACTGTCAAAAAAAAGATCGCAATATAATTTCAGTGTCATCTTGAAAGACAGATTGTGAATAATTTTGTATTTTGCTAACCGTCTGGTGATAGGGTGGATGCTCCTAAAGCCGCCCAGCAAAAGTCGGCACTCAGTTCTATGTTTGTAAATATTTACATTTTGGGTGCCGCTTAGGCACACTGAGTATTTTATGTGTACATATAGCTTGCTTTAATGGGAAAATAGTTTTAGAATAAGGCAGCATTTTTTTGCATCCCTATCCCTCAATTATCGCTTAGAACGAGTGCAAGTGCATAAATCACTTAATTTCTTATAAAATTTCTGCTTTCCGAGCGTCGTTTGACAAGATATAAATTACGTATGAATAATATTTAAGACTTGTTGTTGCAATTTAATTTGTTATAATATTTGATGTCTTGTAATAGTAGTATAACACGATTATTTTACGTATTTAAAGAAAAAACAAGGGTGGTGGACTTAGGAAAACCAGTAATATGAGGTACCTGGGGTCGGCAGGGGGTGCCACCTTTTAGAATTTGGGTTATTTCTAAGGTATCCTATTGTGAGGTATCCTGTTTATCCTATTGGATAAACTTGATGTTGTCTATACAAAAAAATTGTCTGTTGAAAAAAATTCTATCCATTTCTTCAAAAGTTCTATTAATTTTGGAGAAGGGTATTTATTTGGCGGGAAAATAAAATAAAATGAAAAGGAGAAAAGAGTTCCTATAAATATTAAGAAAAACATTAATTTACGCGGACGAAGTCGCGGGTAAAATATGATTTTCTTTCAGACTCGTGAGGGCCGACTTTGAGGACACAAATGCTGGAAAAAGGCACAAAGGTGCCGAGCTTAGGCAAATTAGTACTTATTTTTTAAATAAATTGAAAATTACTTCTTTATACAAAAAGCAAATACTATAAGTTGACTCAAAAAGTCAAAAGAATCAAGTATTAGAAGAAAAAATGTTGTACTAAAATTACTTCGTTTGACATGTCTACGAATTTTTAAACGTGACACAGACGTTAAACTGCCGACTTATAGAGCATCCACATAACTAAGTCAAATTACGTTATTTTGTAATTTTTTAAGTTCTAAGTGCTTTGTTGTGCGAAATTTTTTATCTGACAATCCCTTTATTAATTAGTCACGGTTTATGCAGCTTCGCTGTAAAAGTCGAATAGGTGTATTATGAGAGAATAACACGCGGTTAAGTTTCACTAATGCTCAAACGCGATATGATTCTATTAAAGACTACTTCTCAGACACGTTATAATTCATCATCATCATTATCAACGCCTTAACGGCCCACTACAGGGCACGAATCTCGTCTCAGAATGAGAAAGGTTTATGCCGTAGTACACCATGCTGACCAAGTGTGGATTGGTCGCCTTTGAGAACATTATGCAGAGTCTCAGGCATGCAGGTTTTTCTTCACTGTTACAGCAAATGATGGCTATCATCGCTTTTTAATTAGTACATGTTATAGTTAGTACCTACAAATAGGCATATGGATATTTATTATACGGTAATCTTATATTTAAAAGCATTTAAGGTAGTGCAAATAAACTATAGAATATGAAAGTAACATAAAATGACATAAACAACAAATAAAAATGTGAAAGCTAGTGCTATTTTGTAATTTACTTAGTAATATACTACTGTTAATAACTGATATCGATTTTAATTTTTCTTAAGGGGGTTTTAAATTATTTATCTTAAGGGGGTCGTTAATACTTGCCGTTTACCCTACGAGAAATTGACAGTCAACTGGACGTAGCTTAGTAGAAATGACCCAACCCATAAAAAGTTATTCTGAGTAATCGAGGTTTGAAGTTTGAATGGCAATTGCTGCAATGATATTGTCTTTGGAATAGTTGAAAATATTGTCAAATATGGGCAAAAATACTAATATTTTTATTGTACTTCAAAGACTGACGTATCTTACGGTTATCGGGGAAAATTTGGGTTTGAGTCGTTTCTGCTAAATTGGTTTTAACACTACGGCGTATTTTTCTTAATGCTCAGAAAGGAACTAAAAACAAAACTTTCTAAACAAATTGATATTTTTAAATAAAAATGATTTATTTCGGAATGTTTAGGCCCTTAGGGGGAAGCGAGCGCAGAAACTCTGCCAGCGGAGCTAGAGCCCAAGGGCTTGAAAAAAATCGGGAGAACATCGTCTTAAGGGCGTCTCCTGTGAGTCTCGAAACTCGGCTTACGTGACGTTGGAATGCTAGTTTTGCAATAGACTAATCCATACGTCCCCGTAACAGAGGAAGGGATTCACGTCAAAGTATGGCGGGCAGCTTTCTCAAGGTAATTCTTTGAAAACTGCTTAAAGTGTTGGGCTAGAACAGGGAGATCGAGATCTTGGAGATCAATATTGCGCACAAACCACGGGGCACCCATTGCCGTGTGCAGAAACTTATTCTGCAGTGTTTGCAAAACTACCTAGTCTGCTTTAATCGAGAAGGGAGGGATATGTGCAAATACTATGCATGTGCAGGACATTATTGAGCGAATACAGGTTCTTTGCTCGATCACAATGCACAACTTGAGCACAAATGCTGCCTTTTGGGGCTTTACGTCTTTGAGCGGCAAAGTTCATCTTATCGTCTAAGTTCACACCTAGATATTTGGCTTTGTCTTGCCAGGGGAAAAGAACGCCGTATAGAAATTATTTCGGCACGTTTGCCGGAGTACTTGCTACCACGCTTTCCTGTAAAAAGCACAGTTCCGTTTTTTCACCGTTGACCTCTATCCTCCAGCGGCGGAACCAGTCGCCTAGACCCTAGATGTTAGCCGTAACTTGGAGTCGAGATCGAATGACCGAGAATTGGTTATGGGTCGTATATGTCATCTTATCGTCCGCAAACTAGGCTAACATAACATCTGGGGTGCAATGTATGTCGCTGGTAAATAGCGCATACAAGAGAGGAAACAGCACTGCCGGGGGACTCAAGCACCAAGTGGTCTCGGAGATGATAAGATGCCGTCCAGGCCATGGGTGTTGCCAAGCGGGAGCAGATAGGGAAATCTGCCCCCCCTAGAGATTTGATAAAATTATGAATTTTATCAAATCTCTAGGGGGGCAGATGTCTATCTGCTCCCGCTTGGCACTTGCTACATGAGGCAGTTGATTTTTATAACAATAAGTTTTGATTTTTTTATCTCTTTTGTGAGAATTGTTTTATCTCTGGTAACATTACGAAACGTCAGATTTCCACCGAATTAAAAATCAGAGTATAGCCAAATGCAAACAAAGTCCTAAATTCACTCACTTTACTTATAATTAATAACTATTTTCACGTCTTCCAAATAAAAGCTGTGATAGCCTAGTGGTTAGGGCAACCGACTTCTAATCGGAGGTCGTGGGTTCGATCCCGGGGCACGCACCTCTAACTTTTCGGAGTTATGTGCGTTTTAAAAGTATTTAAATATCACTTGCTTTATCGGTGAAGGACAACATCGTGAGGAAACCTGCATGCCTGAGAGTTCTCTCCATAACGTTCTCAAAGGTGTGTGAAGTCTGCCAATCCGCTTGGCCAGCGTGGTAGACTATGGCCAAAACCCTTCTCACTCTGAGAGGAGACCCGTGCTCTGTAGTGAGCCGGTAATGGGTTGATCATGATGATGATGATGATGATTTTCACCGTTCACGTCAATTCAAGAACTTGTAATACTTGCTTTACACCTTCATAACCTCTCGACTGGACCTAAAATTCATTTTTCTTTCCATCCTCCGTATATATTATTAATCTAGTCCCCCCCTTTGCCCATCAGCTGGTGACGCTCTTGGTCCAGGCGGTAACGGAAGGTATGATTTATAAGAAATTCTCGTAGCAAACATACGAGTTTATTAGGCACCCCCAAACGCCCAACGCACACATAATTTCATACATAACATAAAAAACCATGATAACATTGTAGGATCAGGGATCTTTTTTTCTGAGTGAAAGAAACAACCTTTAGGATCTCTTTGAATAGGTGTATGCGAAACGCTCTCGAAAACGAAGATAGGTGATAGTACTGATAAGTACTGATCTTCTTCTTCGTTTCACTCTTAACAGAGCGGTCGTGGTCATCCAGAAGTGACGTCTTTAAGGGCAGATTTATGCGCCACACGAGTGTTCGCCACTTCTCCCTGCTGGCCGACAGCCTGGTGCAATCGTGCAAGGAACCGCCCACAGCTGATTTGATTTGGTCGGTCCATCGCATAGGCGACCTTCCTCGCCCTCTGGTGCCCTCTATTTTGCCCTGTACGACAAGTCGCTCTATGGAGTCATTCTCACGTTGGGAGACGTGTCCAAAGATTACTGATAAGATATTATTAAAAAAAATGTGAAAAAAGTCGTTTTTACAAAAAATGCATTTTTTGTGCAATTCCCGTTTTTGGGGAATAAAAAAAATATTGCCTGTATTTTTTAAAAGTTAAAAGTAATCCAAATAAAATCAGCTGACGCTGGAGGACAGCGAACTTTGCGTTACCTTGACCTCGCGCAGTCACGTTGTTGCGCGTGATACCTACGCTATAAGGTTATTGCGGTTATACTGGATTGTGTTTAGGTAGTCTAATAATAGCGACAAGTTTTCGGAAGCGGTCTCCTTATACCCTGTATAACTCATTTTTACCATTTTGTGGATTGGGTCCTTTCTGCTAAACTACATCCACGGTTGAACTACGTCAGACTCTAGGAAAAAGTGGTTATTTTTGTTTAAAGTAGGACAACTGATAGTAGCAGACTTCTCTTTCTTTCTTATGCTTAAAATCGGTACGAGTGAGTGAGTCAAAGAGATGTTTGATTTCGTCTAAAATATTTCGGTTCCATAGATACTTGTTCCTAGTATTATCTCAATTGGTCATGGCTGTAATCTGTGATTTATAAAGCAGTCTGCTATAAAAATATCTTTATATCTAGGCAAGGTCAAATCAATAGCCATTCTCATACCTACTATCCATGGGAAGTTTAATTTCCCTCTAGTTATTTATTAATACTGTTTTTCGTCTGTGGGTTTAGGAAATATTTGTGTTGAGTGCATTGAGTGAGTCAATAAAAGTATGCTCATAAAAAAAGCTTATTATACAATTGAAGATTATATAAACGATAAAAAAGCTTGGATTTAACTCGTTCCAGCAATGCGCGAGACGGCATTTCAATCATGTACATTAATAATAATAATTGTTATAATGTTATTTTTAAAAAAGAGCAACCGCCGAGTTTCTTGCAGGTTCTTCTCGGCTGGAACTGCATTCCGAACCTGTGGTAGACTCAATCGACGATTCAAAAGCACTTGTAAAAGTTTATTTCAATAAAAAACTTTTCTATTCTATTCTATTCTAATAATTTTTCACTCTGATGATCTTGCGAGTTTGGACCGTGTTTACGGCCCTCCCTCCTATATCCAGGCTTGGGACTGGCATTGAGATAACTCAGTGGTGGAGCTGAATGCTTGGTCCTAAATAAAAAACCGGTCAAGTGCGAGTCGGGCCTCGCTCTTTTAGGGTTTCGTACATAATTATGAACGACAATATTTTGGGTGTAAGGAATATTTCACTAGACAATCGTCAACCGATATCGCAACAAACCGTGAACGAAAAACCCAAAAATGTTCGTTTGTTTTGGTCACAGCTTACAAACTACTTTATGAATCGTTGTTTTAAGTATTTGTTGTTTAAATACAGTATATGGTACATAATATACCGAAGTTTCATATTCCTAACTGGTTTGGTTTTCGAGATAGCCCCCGTCACAAAATGGTTTAAAACTGACAACTTTGATGCCCCCCCCCCCATTTCCTTATTTTTTAAGCAAAAAGTAAAACAAATATATATTCGTACTCTACTCAATGAGTTCTGAACCTACAAGCTCTACAAGCTAGGGTAAAGAAAAAACATTTTTTCCGACTCCTTCATGTAGGGGAGCCCCCTGAAAAATAATCAATTTAATTCAATTTTTAATGGTTTTGGGTTAAGTTTTTACACTAAATACCAGAATTTCAGGCTTTTAACTAATTTCGTCTACGAGCTAGAGACCTGTGACCGGCGGACAGACAGACATACAGCAGAGTGACATTAATAGGGCTCTGTTTTTACCCTTTGTGTACGGAACCCTAAAAAGATGAAAACAGTCTCCTAGAACGAAACGTTCGAACTGTTCGAACGTAAGATGTTGAGATGAATTTTTAGTGCTGTTCAGGATAATGGTTTCTGGCGCATTCGGCACTATCATGAGCTGTAGGAAATTTTGAAGAAACGAATGTTGTCAAAACCGTTAAACTATCAAGAATGCGAATGGGCGGGACATGTGCAACGCATAGATGGTACAAGAGCCCCGAAAAAGTTACTGGACAGTAAACCGGATGGTCGTAGAGTGTTGGTTTTGGGGGTTCGGAGCTGGAATGAAGTTTCTTCTGACCGCCTCCGCTGGAGAAGTTTGCTGGACCAAGCCAAGGCCCACACAGGGCTGTAGAGCTTTGTCAACTGCACTTCAAAAACATAAGACTATCATATAAACTTTCTAATCCCATTATACCCCCTTAGGGGAGGATTTTAGTGATGTTGAATAGCCTATAACCTACCTCAAAAATTGGGCTATCAAATGCAAAAGTAAGTTTTCAAATCCAACTAGTACTTCCGGGGATTAACGCGTTCAAACAAACAAACAAACAATCTCTTCCGCGTTATTATCTTATAAATAAGTAAAGTATATAAGTATACATATTATATTAGATTATATAAGTATACATATTATATAGATTTGCATAGATATATGTTTTTGTTTACGATTTTCATAAGGGAGTTTTTTAATTGCACCTCTATTCACAATTTAAGCAAACGAAGTGTCTCCACTAATTAAACTACTGCGTACCAGACGAATGATAATGCTATTAATAAACTACTTTATTATCTTAACATGTTCAACTAAAAAAATATAAAATCAATCTTAACCATATTATTATCTTTTTTACTTAATTCATAACCAAATAAAAAAATATTTAAATTACTTTGAAAGTAATTTAAATATTTATAAATAATTTTATATTTAAATAATATAAACTGTAATTTAAATTTATAGATACCGCGCGAAGCAATGATATGGGACAAAATAGAGCAATTCTTGAGTTTAATCCCAGAAAAATTCACAGACGCAAGTAAACATGTCAGGTAAATTTATTATAATATTTTTGGATTCATTTAACGTTACAGAATATAATTAATGGTTATTACTTATTATATTATATTCAAACGAAAAACTGAACAATTTTCGGTTTTTCTTTTTGATAACGAGTTTATTTTTTTATTATTAACACCATTGATAAGTACAAGCATATCTGCAATTTTAATATTTTGTATTGTGCGTATGGTCCGTTTCAACAGAGTTGAGCTAAAATGTAAACTAACACACCTTTTTGCTAAAAAACTACAGAATGGATTGAAATGAAACTTGGCACGATTTAAGTTTGTAGTATAAACTTAAATCGTGCCAAGTTTCATTTCAATCCATTCTGTAGTTTTTTAGCAAAAAGGTGTGTTAGTTTACATTTTAGCTCAACTCTATTGAAACGGACCATACCTTCTAATTTATAATATTGCAATGCTTTTATTGACTGTTGTAGATTTACAAAGAGTTTTGGATCAATAACAAGACTGAGGATAGAATTTGAACGTCTAAAGTCACATTTAATAACAACTGAGAGCCCGATAGTGTTCGCTCACAACGACTTGCTTCTAGGAAACGTGATCTACGACGAATCTAAAGGGACAGTATCTTTTATAGATTATGAATATGCCTCGTATAATTATCAAGCCTTCGATGTAGCAAATCATTTCAATGAATTTGTTGGTAAGTTACCTTACATCATTTTCTAATTATTTATCCCCTAAATAATGAAACCCATTGAAACTAATGCAACTTGTAACTTTGTAAGAGGAAATCCAACATTTATGTAACAGTATTTGGCATAATTACTAAGAAAATAATATATAAACCGGTCAAGTGCAAGTCAGACTCGCGCACCGAGGGTTCCGTACTCCAGAAGTATAAGTACAATCTGTTTTTCATTAGTTTGTCTTAAAAGGTAAGGTGCTAATTAAGCTAGACCTCAAAATTGTATGAGCACTCATACAACTCAGAGGTCTATCTTAATTGGCTCAACTATGTATGTATGGGGACACCCTTTAATTTCCAACTTTTTTTAGTTTTTGGAATTTTTCCTTTATTTGTGCTGTAAGACCTGGCTTTTTGCCAAATTTCATAATTCTAGGTCAACTGGAACTACCATTTAGGTTTTCGACCCAAAACCTATAGGGTACTTCCGGTTGACCTAGATTTGTCAATTTTGGTCACAAGCATGAAGCAAGGTCTTACAGATCAAGTAAAGGAAAAATTCCGAAAAATAAAAAAAGTTGAAAATTAAGGTTAATTACAAATCGTGAAAATCTAAATTTGCCCATATCTTTTTATTGTGTGGACTCAGGACCTTAATTTTTATACACCTAATAGGGACCATAGACCTTAGTATCTGGTATAAATTTCAACTTGCTAGGTCCACCTGTTCCTGAGAAAATCGGTGGTGACACACGGACAGACGGACAGACGAACAAGAATGTGATCTTATAAGGGTTCCTTTTTTACATTTTGAGGTACGGAACCCTAATACAATATAAATGAATAGTTAACCTTGATTTTGTTACAGAATATAAAAAATAAAAGTATCTACCTAAGTACTTATCGAATTATATAGGTCTGTCCGTTTTGTTCTTATCTCTGAACTCATGACGCGCTTTTATCATGTTGCTGAGTGAACTTATAACTTGATGGGTCCGTATATAGCGTGGCCCTTCGACGTTTTATACAGTATGAATACTTTACTCGAGAAATATTTTCTGTCAAATTTTCCGCCGCCCGCATGCGCAATTAATATATACACTTCCGAAAAAATAATAGGACGGAATACATAAACAATCTACGCACACTTCAATAAATTCATGATCATTCAGATCAGCGCGCCAGACATTTCTGTTGAATAAATATACTTACATACGAGAAAAAAATTCAGTATACAGGCCGAGGCCCACTGATCATACCCACCTACGTATGAAACAAGAGCCTAAAATAACAGCTATTGATTTAGGTTGTTTTTCTCGTTGTTTATCTAGGTATAGAAAGCGCTAATCGTGCGACCAACCGACGCACGCGAGCGCCTCGTCGCGCTTCATACTGCCTCGCGTACTGTACCCAAGCCCATTCTAGACCTTTTTTGTCCCAAATATTAACGTCTATTCGGCTTCCAATTTCTATACCTACTTCCACGAATGGGGGCTTCACGACTTTTGACAATCAGCGATGCCGAGAGAAATGCGTTTGCACATTTCTCCACAACGTTGATTTTCAGTTTCGCAACCGTGATGTGAGAACAATCATACTAATATTATAAATGCGAAAGTGTAGTTGTTTGGATGTTTGTTACTCTATAACGTCGCAACTACTGAACCGATTTGGCTGAAATGAATGGAGATAGACATGGGCGCCGGCAGAAATAATTTCCAGTAGTGCTAACATGCGACGCACGAGAAAATTATCTCTACACTTTTTCTCGACGAATACAATAGAATTTGACGAGATAAAGTGTAGAGATAATTTTCTCGTGTGGCGCATGTTAGCCCTGCAGGTGGTGCAGATTTTAGTTTTCTTACGATGTTCGCCGTATTATGATTGTTAATAAAAAACTGAAATTTTAGTCGGAAATGAAAATCGAAATCTGAAGCCCGGTTTATTTTATGTTCGAGACATTTACAAAATGATTTCCAACAGACGGCTTTTTATTTCAATAATTCCTGTTGATCCCGAGATTCCCAAGGGGTGCAAGTGCACCACCTGGCACCCCCCTGCCGGCGCCCATGGAGATAGATTATACCCTGACTTAACACATAGGCTCTTTATCCTGGCCTTATTATCATATTATATATTTTTTTAAATCCCTTGGGAACTATGATTTTCCGGGATAAAAAGTAGCCTATGTCCTTTTCCAAGGTCTAGTTTATATCTGTACCAAATTTCGTCAAAATCGGTTTAGCGGTTTAGGCGGGAAAGCGTAATATACAGACAGACAGACAGAGTTATTTTCGCATTTATGACATCTATTAGTAATTAGTATGGATTAACGTATGTATGATCGGAGCGCATAATACTTATTGTAATTATTGTTTACATAATATGTAGGTACGTCTAATTAGTGCCTTAATAAAGTAGTGATTTAAGGCTTATTTCGTGGTTTATCGACATATTCTAATGTAAAAATTACGGGTACATACATTAATAAAGTAATCGATCTTCAGTGCCTTATGTCCACTCACTCGTTTCTGAGTCTAGTTGTAACATTCACATTGTACGTGAAACATCTTGAGAGGATACCTTTTTGTTAATATGTAATGTATGTAGAATACAATAGGTCACTTTGTTTCAGATTTGAGACAAAACAATGTTTTCAGGTATATCGATCGATAGCATAGATTACACCCGATATCCGAGCAAGGATTTCCAGATTAATTGGATCCGAATATATCTGGCGGAGTATTTAGACGATCCAACGCCTTCTCAAGCGCAGGTCGAGGAGGTCTACAGAGACGTACAACGCCTGTCTCTGTTGTCTAACTTCATGTGGGGCATTTGGTCGCTGGTCCAATTCGAGTTGTCTGACATTGACTTCGATTTTGGCAGGTGAGAAAAAGTATGTTTAACAAAAGAGAGACACCCGTTTGAGCGCTACAAGGGAACAGACACAGAATTAGCCACATTATATTTAACCCCCGGCCCCAACGCAAAAACGACGGGGTGTTATAAGTTTGACATGTCTGTGTGTGTGCGTGTGTGTCTGTTCCCCCGTAGCGCTCAAACGGGTGAACCGAATTGAATGCGGTGTTTTTGCTTGAAAGGTGAATTAGTCGGGAGTGTTCTTAGCTATGTTTGATGAAAATCGGACCAAGATGGCCGCCGCCAGTCGCCACAAAATGGCGGATTACATATTCTTTCACAACTCCCTCAATATGGGTATCTAATGAAAGGGCTTGACTAGTAAAATAGCACTATGTAAATCCGAGATGACCGCCACCACGAAATGGCGAATGTCAGGGTTTTTTTTAATTTTTAATTTATACTTGATTTGTTTGTTCTTCATAAATATACCGAATGCTTTGAATAAATAATTGTATACCTACTTGGCAAAAAGAGAACAATATCATGTTTTTGTCGATTGTGACAATTCCTAAGTCGTTTTTGTCCGCACTTCCAATGTTTTGTGCATCCTAAATACAATAACTGTACAAGGTGGTACTCATAGGCGTTTTAGTGCTTGCTGTTTTTATTTAACCTTAGTGAATTCATAGCTATAATTTTTTTTCTTAGGTACGCGGAAATACGCCTCAACAGATATTTTGATGAAAAAAATGCTGTCTACAAAGAATTTCTGTGATAGAAAATAATTTATTAAGTACCTAGTGCAATGTGAAAAAATTGTCTAATAATAATTATTATTACTATGTATTTATGATGTATTGTTAAAAAATATATAAGATATTTATAATTAGGTATACATAGCTGCTATGTACCTTTTTAATGATGATCATAATAAAACTATATGGCTTACACAAACTTCTTTGAAATTGACTTTGTTATATTTTATTTGCGTAGATAGAGAGGGCACATTAATGGAAGTACTAGGTACTGTAGTTGCCTCAGAATATAGTTATCACACAAGCTGATAGGCATAATATTAGTCACGACTGTATCTGGCAACGAACTATTCAGTTCACTTCAGGCCATAGCCGTCTTTATCTTTATGTTCCAGACTTTCAAAGCCGTTGACTTTAGCGATGTAGTTATTTTTATTAATTAAATATTTAAAATTTCAATATTTTTAACTGACTTAACAAGCTATAATTTAAAAATTAAAATAACCCGACTGCCATGCTAAAAAACGAACTAAAAAATTAATAAACTACCACCACCACTTACAGTGTAGTTGTTATTTATTTTGTTTTTCATGATTTGTCACTCCAAATTGATTTAAAACATATAGATTGTATACATTTTCGTACTCGCCCTTTAAAGCCCTTTATTTTGATACCCCACTCGAGGGTCTTGAAGAAAAAAATTTTTTTCAGCCCGCACATTAAAGTGCATAACATTCGCCATTTTGATTTTTTATGAATTTCATGTACCCAGTAACATTTGCGCCGTCAAGACAAATCTAATGACGTATAATTTATCAAAATAGGTTGAGCCGTTAAGTAGTTACGAACTGACATAGGAAACGGACATTTTCTACGATTTATCACTCCAAATTGTTTCCAAATATATAAATTTATACATTTTTGTATTTGCCTTTTGAATCCCTTTATTTTGATACCCCACTCGAGGGTCTTGAAGAAAAATTTTTTTTTCAGCTCGCACATTAAAGCGCATAAAGTCCGCCATTTTGATTTTTTTTTAAATATAGGTACCCTATAACACTCGCGTCATTGAGACAAATCTAATGACGTATCATTTATCAAAATCCGTTGAGCCGTTGATTAGTTACAAGCGGACATAGGAATGGACATATGTACATACACACAGGTGAAACACATATACCCAGTCGGGTAAAATAAAATAAAAAAAAAGGAGGTTTTCTGTATTCGACCCGTATGTATGTTCACGATGATTTCAAAAACCAATGAACCGATTTTGATGATCACTAGATATATTATATAAACCTTCCTAAAAGTATGTAGATTACGATGGTATAAAAATCATTCTATCGCGAAGTAAAAAATGTAGCTAAGCTAGGAATATATGAAATTCTCTATTTCATAATAATTCAGATGTAACTTCTTCTCTATACTTAGATCGCGAATTTTGATCTTGCGGTACTAAATCCGCGTGCGTGGTAATATCACATAAGGTGCGTTAGGGTAAGATCGGAGGTGGGTTAAGACCGTATGACTCAAATTTCGGACGAATTAGGGCATATTTTTAAATGCGGGCAATATTGTGTATTAGGCCATTTAATTGGGCCCCGGCCCGTGGTTCCCGCAAATCGCTCCATCAAGTCGGACGTGTGCTATGCGCCATTAAACAAAACAAGGTAACTTTCGTAATTTTTTCGTCAATCCGGTCTTCAACTTTTATTTTTATCTGTATTTTTTAGCGAAGATATAGCTTTTTTTGTAATTATTTTGCCTGGATAGTTAGTTTTATGATGCCACAAAGAGATTAATTTGATCCAAATAGAGCTAACATTGATGTTGGCGAAGATCCGGTGTACCCCCTCGCAAGTGAAGATCGGATGAAAATTTTCTGATCTTTGCAAGTTTCAAATAAGGCAGTGATAGTCAAACTTTTATAAATGTTTCTGCCGTACGAGGTTTCTTTCGCTATTGCTTTTACTGAGTAATAGTAAGATTCCAAAGTAGAGTTAAAACACAAATTTTGCGCCTTAATAGCTCAATCTGGTACGAGTACTTTTCATAGATCGTTAATAACAAGATACATTATATGACAATTAAAAAAAAAGTTTATTGAAAGTTGGTTACTATAATTACTTATCTAACAAGCATGAACTAGGCTAATAAGTACTTACCATTAATGAAAAAAAAAATGAATTTTACATAGCTAATCAGTTCTTAGTTTTTATAGTTGCCTAAAGTTTTATCCAAAGGCAAACCAGGGACCTTACGTATTAAGTAGTAATTCAGTTTCCTTTTCCAAATATCTGATATCCTGGTCCACTTAGTCACGTTTGCTTTACTTCATCAAGTTCTATACCTTTATTCCGATTCTAATCGACTCTTTTATGCCTACTCCCTTCCTGTTTATAATAAGACATGCGCCTGCTACACGTACATGAACTTGTACACACAATAAATTTAACAATTGAGTAGGTACTTACTACACCAGGCTTCCCCACTGGGCACCGGCAAATGCATCCGATCTTTACCGTTTTACTTACTTTGTGGCATGCCAAAGTTTGAGAACCACAAAATCACATTTTTTTTACATCAGGGGTAAGTTCGCATGGCATAAAACTTAAAATGAAAGAATCGATTGGAACATTTTTGTTTCTAGTCATTTATAATTCATATTCAAATATGTTTTAGAATAGGAAAGACCGAATGTATTCCTTATTAAGACTTTGTTCTACAAGCACTAGAAGTGAATTTAAATTTATGTCCGGTCATACCCCTTGGTGGCCAATTCTAAATCATGGTCATAAAAAAATTGTGTTGACTTTGCGTACGTAAAAAACAAAAACCGTTGAGTTTACATAAACAAACTATTTTTAGAGCTAAATTACGTTTAACCATTAACCGTTTACGATATGTTACATTAATATAAGATGTATGGATTTCGAGAAAAAAAATTTTTTGCGACACTCTTCCAACTAGTCGAAAATCCGTCCGGTATTACCCCAACGCACCTTACCTTCGAAAAACAAATTACTTAGGTACTCATTTGATTTTTTTAAATTCAAGTGCAAGAAACTTTGATGCTTTATAAAAAATAAAAAAATAAAATAGTGGCACGGAATAGTGACAAAACTGACATTAAGTTGAAAAGACGAAAAGTTGAACTCTACGGTTGAACTGCATATTGATTTGGTATACAAATACTTACGATACGTATAGGTAGTATACCTATCTACTAAAATTCTTAGAAATCTAAGAGGTGTGTGGAAGGAGACTATTTTAATTTGGAAGTAAGTATTTAGTATTTCTTATTTGCTTTTTAGTGTTCCGTAGTCAACAAGGAACCCTTTAAAATTTAAAGGGTTAAATAGTTTTAAATTTAAAGTTTAAATAGTTTCGCTATGTTCGTCTGTATGTCCACGGTTTAGCTGAGAGACGGTTTATTAGTATTAGAAAGTTGTAAGGCTGGGTATATAATTATATATAAAAACGCCGCCAAAGTGGTAAAATTATATCTTGAAACATTTTTTTAAGGTACCTAATTAAGTTACATGTAAAGTGGGGGCGATATTTTTTCCCTTGTCTATTCCATCGTGCGTCGCGTCGTTAGGTGGTCTTTCAAAAATATTATGGGCGTGTAAACACCATTTTTTGAGCTAGGGTTTGGTTTATGAAATATTAACTTTTAAAGTGCTAAGTTTTGTTAGTCAATTGTCCCCCTCTGCCAGCTAAAGGGTTGTTTATAGATATTTGAAAAAAATTACAGCATTAGTAAGTATATATAGGTATTATATATACTAATGAAATTAAAAGGAAAACTATCACAGCTAAGTAGAACTTACAAGTTAGAATTATTTATAATGATTAGAAAGTTTGCCAACTCAATTGATATAGGGGAGAGTCCTACAGTACCGACACCCTAAGGTATATTTGATATAAAATTAAAATCTCCAAAGTAATATGTTAGATATTTGCTGATTTATGTAAAATAACTCATAATGTATAAATAGAAATAATGTAACATCAATATATTTGGAAAGAATCAAATTTATTAATAAAATATAAAGACACTAAAAATTAATAGTAAAAAAAATTGTCCTCCAGTACCGGTCAGAAACAAATACCAGTGTAGTATCACTAGTATCACTATACTACCTCAATTATAAAATGTTACGTATAAAGCAACAATTAAAACATTATTATTGTAGCTATATAAATAATAAATACATACGATGATTAACTATTTTCGATATAGTCCAATAATATTAAAATATCACCCCCGGTACAATACTTGTGTAACGAACGCCACCGCGCGCAACGCAATTCTTTGCACTGGCAGTTAGTCGGTAGCTGACAGGTCGCCGCCGTTTTGGGCATAGACTTGTCAAAGTGAACTACTTAAATGGAGCTAATGGTGTCAGCATTAGCTGTTATAGAATCTTAGAAATAGCAACTGACCGGTACTGGATGCCGGCCCGTACTGCCGGACTCTCCCTTACCTAAGGTCCGTTTCAATAGAGTTGAGCTAAAATGTAAACTAACACACCTTATTGCTAAAAAACTACATAATGGATTGAAATGAAACTTAGCACGATTTAAGTTTATACTACAAACTTAAATCGTGCCAAGTTTCATTTCAATCCATTCAGTAGTTTTTTAGCAAAAACTACTGAACACTGCGCGTGGACCGATGCGCACTTGGCCAGTTTTTTTAATTTACATATCAATGTCTTGAATTATGTTTTTTTTTGCTGTAGATAGCTGCCTGCTGCATTGTAGATAGATAGTATCTACTTATTAAACAACTTTTTGACAGGTGTTTGTAACCAAAACTTTGATGGGGAAGCATTTTGGTGACTTGGCTTTTATTCGAGGCATCATTTACTACACACTCTCACCTCATGAAATAAAACCATTTGCTAAAGCAATAAAATATGGTATTCCTAATTTTATCCCTCGCACTTTGGCAACTGCTTGGACATGGGTGCCTCGTAAGTTTTATCATATTATTCGCACGTTCGGCGTATGTAAAACTGACGTGCAAAACCCACTGGCGCGGCACGAAATCGCGCCGCGCCAGTGGGTTTTGCGCCAAGCGTTTGCATAGAGTTTGTATAGAAAATAAAAACGCGCGCGACAACCCGCGGCTTGCCGCGCGCGACGTGTCGCGCCAGTGGGTTATGGCTTTAAGCTCTAAATCCCTATCCAATAAGAGAGGCCTGTACCCAGTTGTGGGACGCTATAGTGATGATGGTAGTAGTAGACCTCCAAAAAAAGCCTCTTTGGGTTGCAGAAGTCAGGATTCAATCAGGTTTAACCATTTAACTATTAATTAAGATCCATGAAGATATAAATACTGGCTTGTGCAGCCCACTGCTTGTTTTTGGTGAGCAAGTTTATAATCGCCTGACGTGCAACTGGCGCTTACACAAAAAATAATAATGTCCTCCTGACCGAATTTCGGCCACGGCGGCCAATCTCAACCGAGGCAGAGACTAGCCATCTGCGCAGGAGATATTAAAGTGCACAAGTGTGTGCGCATACACAAGTGTGCTCTCTATTCCCTCACTCTCATAGTCCGATGGGACGCCAATGCGACACGACCGGAGAGAGATTAGGCGCAGGACCGACGGCTTTACGTGCTCTCCGAGGCACGGAGGTGTATCTAACACCGCCAACCTCCAACTCCGGGCTGGCACTGAGAATTTCTTGACAGAAAAACCCAATACCTCATTTTTTTTTATTGGCCCGACCCGGGAATCGAACCCAGGACCTCGTGATCCACAGTCGAACGTGCTAACCGCTAGACCAACGAGGCAGTTGAATTGAAAGTTGAAACAAAAAATAATAATAACTAGTGGACCCGGCAGACTTCGTCCTGCCACCTGCCATCAGCGCCACCTACCGAGACCCGGTGGGTTACGTATACCTGCCCGGTAATTGTTTTCAAACCATCCAGGAACCAATTTTATTTAAATGGGTTCACACAAAATTTCATCCAAATCGGTCCAGCCGTTTAAGAGGAATTAGGTGACAAACACGTACCTACAGAAGATATTATATTACGTACTGTATGAGAGGTACGGATGAGAGTTTACCGTATTAACGGGATGACAATTAAATGTTTGACAGTTACGAAACTTATGAACATTTTGTATAGGAAAATGTTTTTTCTTTTATTTTAATTTTTCGTCAATTTTCCAATGTTTTTAATTTTGTTTTTTTTTCTATGTTTTTATTCTGCTATTCGGGACGGTCAAATATAACAAATCAAAAACCATGAAAATCGGTCCAGCCGTTCTTGAGTTATAAGTGTTCGAACTAACACGACTTTGTTTTATATATATATATATAAGATTATCATTATTTTTTAAATAACCTAACAAAAAAATTGTTATTTTCAGCTTTAGTATTGTCAATAGTGTTGTACAATACTATTGAAGCGAAATATAAAAAGAAACTACGAAAAGATCCAAGAGATTATGTTGATGAAGTAGACCCTAATGCCTTGCTCGGCTCACCGCCGGAGCCAGAACCAGAACCGGAAGCTGAGGAGACATGTGTGAAAAAGGATAAAAAATAATTAAATATCGTTTTTGTCTCATTCTCATTTCTTTTTTTAACCTCCGACTCAAAAGGGTGATTATCGATTTTCGTTTTAATTTCGCAGTTTTGAAAAAAAAATTTTTTTTCTTTTTATTATTATTTTTTGTATATACACTTATAGATTACAGTATGAGAAAAAATTACATGTGCAAGGCCTCTTCGTAACTCTAGCAGTTTTCCGGAAAATTAATGGAGTGTAATGAACCAGTGGAAAGAAATGAAAATCACTTGGAATGTAATGACCTATCATCGGATAAAAATGAATTCAGAAGCTTTTTAGCAGCCCATCTTTGATTATTTTATGAAATAATGAACAATTATATGAAAAAAACGAATAAAATTGAAATAAAATCTAAACCTTGAGTTTAGATTAACAGTAAACAAGCATAATCATTTTAAATAAATTAAAAAAATGAATTAAAGATTTTAGATTTGACGAGGCTGGTCTTGCAGAAATTTTACGTCTCAATCTTTGTTAAGCCGAGTTAAGTAGTCGCCTTGTCTGAGGAGATAGGTTTGACAATAATTTGATTGGTTTCTGTAATTTCAGGTGAAATATTTCCAGTTTAATTCTCTTTTTGAGGAACTTCAGGGGTATCGTTGACCAATACTTATCTCTTTAACTTTATTTTGCCCCCTCTTTTTTTTATATTTCAAAGAGTTTTTTTCTGTTCATGTTGTGCTCAAGCGGACATTTCAATGATGCTGCGAATCTTTTTCTGTTCTTTTCTTAAAAGGTAATTTTTTCGCTATTTTTCTTTCTTAATTTTAATAATTCCTGAATTGTTTTTTTAATTTCTCTTAATTTTGGCTAACTTTTCTTCTTTTGTAAGTTTTTTCTTTGTTTTACTCATGTCCACTTGTTTTTTGGAACGGAATGGATATAAATGAACTGGAAACAAATGACCAAATCGATTTTAAATTTAAAATACTCGAGATACGTGAATGCATAAAATCTCCGAAATAGAACTCTGAATAGAAACAAAACATAAATCCTAGTAGTAAATCTAGAAAAAATTAAAAAAATTAAGTCACGTTGAAAATCGATGGAACGTAATGAACTCTAGCGCGTGACAAAATACTTCTGACTACTCGCGAATGCAATTTTTTTGTGTTAATTGAAAGATCACCATACTATAACAGAACAGCAGCGGTACTAACTGAGACGCCGGATACACAGGAGGGTAAATCGTTGCTGTACACGTTTGAACACGTCGTGAAGTAGCGATTCCATTACCAGGGAACGTAATGACCGTTTGCGATTGACAAAATTAAAAGTTGGATTATTTCAGGGTTAGAATGGCTTTATAAATTACAAAGGGTAAACAGTCTAATCTTATATCATTGTTTAATTTGAAAAACAAATGAACTAATTCGTTTGATGCACACGAATTGAGTAAAAAAATATGTAATTCAATAGATGGGCATTTGCACACGGAGATAAATGACTTTTTCACAGGATTTTCCTAATTTTCTTTTTACCCTGAGCATTCAGCCCTTTTGTAATAGGATGCCTTCTTGCATCGTTTGTGTCTTAACAAGATAATCAAAACCATTTTTTCCATAATAGATAAAACATAGCGATTTTAGCCTTTGCAAGGTGTTTCGAACGAAAATCGATAACCACCCAAAAACGACGGGGTGTTATAAGTTTGACGTGTCTGTCTGTTCCACCGTAGCGCTCAAACGGGTGAACCGATTTAAATGCGGTTTTTTTGTTTGAAAAGTGAATTAGTCGGGAGTGTTCTTGTTGTTTGGTGAAAATCGGTCCCAGAAGGCCGCCGCCACAAAATGGCGGATTAGGTACATATTTCTTTCACCGTTCATAACTCCCTCAATATGGGTATCAAATGAAAGGGCTTGACTAGTAGAATAGCATATGCAAATCCAAGATGGCCGCCACCACAAAATTGTGAATGTCGGGGGTTTTTTATATTTTTAATTTATACTTTAAAGTGTAGTATAAAAAAATATTGATGCTAATTCATTCGTACCTCAAAATGGTCAAAATCAGTAAATTAGCGTTTGACCCACCGGTAGGTCAAATTGGTGGGACCAGGGGCCCTTCACCTAGGTTAGGTAGTAAGTAGTTAGTATAGCGCTTCACCCACCGGTAGGTCAAATTGGTGGGACCACGGGCCCTTCACCTAGGTTAGGTAGTAAGTAGTTAGTATAGCGCTTCACCCACCGGTAGGTCAAATTGGTGGGACCACGGGCCCTTCACCTAGGTTAGGTAGTAAGTAGTTAGTATAGCGCTTCACCCACCGGTAGGTCAAATTGGTGGGACCACGGGCCCTTCACCTAGGTTAGGTAGTAAGTAGTTAGTATAGCGCTTCACCCACCGGTAGGTCAAATTGGTGGGACCACGGGCCCTTCACCTAGGTTAGGTAGTAAGTAGTTAGTATAGCGCTTCACCCACCGGTAGGTCAAATTGGTGGGACCACGGGCCCTTCACCTAGGTTAGGTAGTAAGTAGTTAGTATAGCGCTTCACCCACCGGTAGGTCAAATTGGTGGGACCACGGGCCCTTCACCTAGGTTAGGTAGTAAGTAGTTAGTATAGCGCTTCACCCACCGGTAGGTCAAATTGGTGGGACCACGGGCCCTTCACCTAGGTTAGGTAGTAAGTAGTTAGTATAGCGCTTCACCCACCGGTAGGTCAAATTGGTGGGACCACGGGCCCTTCACCTAGGTTAGGTAGTAAGTAGTTAGTATAGCGCTTCACCCACCGGTAGGTCAAATTGGTGGGACCACGGGCCCTTCACCTAGGTTAGGTAGTAAGTAGTTAGTATAGCGCTTCACCCACCGGTAGGTCAAATTGGTGGGACCACGGGCCCTTCACCTAGGTTAGGTAGTAAGTAGTTAGTATAGCGCTTCACCCACCGGTAGGTCAAATTGGTGGGACCACGGGCCCTTCACCTAGGTTAGGTAGTAAGTAGTTAGTATAGCGCTTCACCCACCGGTAGGTCAAATTGGTGGGACCACGGGCCCTTCACCTAGGTTAGGTAGTAAGTAGTAAGTATAGCGTTTCACCCACCGGTAGGTCAAATCGGTGGGACCACGGGCCCTTCACCAAATTGCCATTCTTGTGGTATAGGTATCGCCAAACAGATATTCGTCCCTGAGCTTCGTGCGAGAGCGAACTCGCGCAGGTTCGTGCTAGCTCCGTCTTTCTCTATCCGCCCACTAAGAGCGGGGTGGCCGTAGTGCGAAAATTATTCGCGCGGTTTATATTCCGCATTTTAATATATTTTTCTTGTGAATTTTAAATCCCATGTGCGTGTAGCTTCATACGTTCCCATATGTCACAGAATTTTGCGAAAAAATTCGCGCGAATAAATTTCGCAGTGCGGCCTAGGCCTAATACTTAAAAATATATTGCGGTTATATTCAGAGACGAATATTTGTTTGACCCTATACCTCTACTTATGGTCAAATGCAGCTTCCGATTTAGCACCAGTCTTTGTTTTGTAAAATAATAAAGAATGAATTCACGGTGATGTCACACGAGTAGATAAGTACAGAGGGGAAGCTTCTACAAGCGGCCCGCTGTAGGTACACTCACACAGGCGCACGTTTGTCACCAACTGTACCGGTTGGGGGACCGAGCGGGCGTCCGTGAACCGTTGGTGAGTGTGTTTGTGTGAGTGTACCTACAGCGGGCCGCTTGTAGAAGCTTCCCCTCTGGTGGTGATGTTTCATGGTGCTGCTCGAGCGGTTCCAATTATGTATGCAAATATAGGAGACTAGTTCACTAAGCAGTCAAATTGATTGAAGTCGATCGCGATTCGTGAATGCTTCAATGTCACTTAGTTCTACCCTTTAAGACACCACAAATTCAGTCAGTTTTGAAGACTTTCGAACTCCTTTTTGAAAGTCTTAATAACAGATTTCTGAGGAGGGTAAACCAAATAAAAGTCTATATTTTGTTAAATCATCCTTTTACTAAGCTTTAACATAAAGAATGCACAATAATTAATTAACGTTACAACAATTTAACCATTTTTTTATAGATGTCGACCAAAGCTATTTGAAATTACTTAAAAATGCACATCTAACCTGTCATGATTTTATACTTAGTATTTGTATTCTGCTATGGGATTCAAAACAAATTGTATGTACTTATTAGTTTACAATTATTTTGTTTTTATTGACCGCTGGCCACGTGTACATAACGTTTGTTTTGAATATTTCATCAATTTTGTGAGTGCAGTTTACTCTTAATACAATTTTATTTTCACCATAGACAATAGAATCGTATTTTCTTGATTTTTACTAATGTGGAATGTTGCTACGTTAGATTTTAAAATATATCTCTAAATACTAATTATTGGGTATACATAACAGAGACTAAATTCATTTGTTTGAAACGGAGCCCACCAGTGATACTAATAAAAAAAAAATATGTACTTAATTGAATTCGGACACAGTGCAAATAAAAGCGCAATAATTTATTATTAAGACGTCACACGAGTTTAGTACAACACAGGCATTCCTTGAGATTAATTCATTCTGTTTAATTAAACCTACCAGATTAATTAGTGTGACAAGCCATTATGTGAATAGGCATTTTATCTGTTTGAATTCTATCTAATGTAAGCCTAGTTCTAAAGTACAGATATTATTAAACTCGTTACAGTTAATGAATGCATATCGGTGTCGTATTAAAACATCACTTCAACATATAAATTCTTATTATGTAATTCATTTTTATAATTTGCTAGTGACCAAATGGTACAAATTATACTATTATCTTATCTGACAACGTACGCTTTCATAACATGCTCATAACTCGTACAGCAAAATATTTAAATATTTTTTATCACATTAAAAATATGCAGCAATACTAAAAAAACACTCATAAGTGTAAACAAAAAAAATCAATTTGTATATATTTATACATACAATATAATTATCAAATAATAACTGTTCATTACAGTTATTATTATTATAAAAGAAATGCGCTATTATATTCATTCAAATAGATAAATAATAATTAATTGAATGAAATAAATTATTCAATGTGTGAGTAATATTTCTTTTAACATAAACTGATCGCCACAAGGAGCATAAAAATAAATATAGACTAATATTTAAAATGTGTTTTAGGTGCGGATACTGTTAGACATTTAATCAGTACACTAGCCAAATAACAACAGACTACAACAGACAGATAGCAGTCCCAATACATAAATTTGATATAATAATAGTTACATATTATTATATCAAGCCAACTGTACATAATACCTGTGCTAAGTTAGGACCCAATGTTATTTAGATTGAAATATTGTGTTATAAGTGAAAAATGCCCTGATTTTGTAATGTTTTTGACAATTACCGACTCCAGTTGGACGATAGTTAAAATTTACAGCTATAGTCCGATTTTTAATTCCGTGGAATTCTGAAGCTTCTTAATGTTACCAGAGATAAAACAGTTTCCACAAAAAAGATGATAATAAATTCAAAACTTATATAAATAAAAATCAATTGCTGCATGAACCTAGATATAACAAATGCCTGACAGACACTTCCTGTTGATCATGTCATTCGATTACCATTTTTGAATGTTCAATGTGCTTGTTTTGTTTTCTATTGCTGTTAGTTTGCACTATCCACTCTTAGCGATTTCTATTTTAGCTCGAAACGACTAATATTATTACGCGGCTTTTTTATGATTTAAAGTCATCATCATCATCATCATGATCAACCCATTACCGGCTCACTACAGAGCACGGGTCTCCTCTCAGAGTGAGAAGGGTTTTGGCCATAGTCTACCACGCTGGCCAAGCGGATTGGCAGACTTCACACACCTTTGAGAACGTTATGGAGAACTCTCAGGCATGCAGGTTTCCTCACGATGTTTTCCTTCACCGTTAAAGCAAGTGATATTTAAATACTTAAAGTAGTTACTTGATTTAAAGTAGTTTGGGGTAAAATCGAACTTGTGGTTACCACCAACCATGTTTTTCATGCAAATAACTCATCCCATGTATAAAATGACTGTCAGAATTCCACCGAATTAAAAATCAGACTATACTATACATTGGTAGCCTGCCGAGTGCCGTGGTCGTGATAGGGCGAACAAGACGAAAGTTAATTATTTCTCGATGTAATGGTGCTTTTCAAAGCGTTGGTGGTGGTGGTGACGGTAGTGATGTCACTGGAGTCATGCTAGGATGAACAAGATGTAAGTTAATTATTTCTCGATGTAATGCTGTGTTTTCATAATTTTACACAGTAAAGCAGCAATGTATATCGAAATAATTCGTTGGCAACTATTTTCAGTTGCTAACTAAGTTACAGAATAACCCCCCTGGTGCTTTTCAAAGCGTTGGTGGTGGTGGTGACGGTAGTGATATCACTGGAGTCATGCTAGGATGAACAAGATGTAAGTTAGTTATTTTTCGATGGTGCTTTTCAAGGCGCGTCGTGATGGTGGTGGTGGATGTCGGCGGGGTCGTGCCAGGGCGAACTAGATGAAAGGGTTTTGTCGTGTTGTTATCGGGCGGTGTCCGTGTGCAGCGCGCCGCTTCACTCCACGTCCATGTGTTCGTCGCGCGGCGCGGCGGCGGCGGCGGGCTGGCCGTCGCCCGCGGTGGGGTTGGCCGGCGGAGGCGTCTTCTCCTTGGGCTTAGGCTTGTTTAGAATGGGGTTCACGGTGTTCTCGAAATTCTGGAATAAAAACGATGCTCGTTTCTAGCTGCTACGTCCGCATCACGGTGGCACTGGCTATTGAAAAAAAAATCAATACGGCAGCTGTGTGTTACCATTTTTAACCCCCGACGCAAGTTTGACGTGTCTGTGTGTGTGTGTGTGTGTGTGTGTGTGTGTGTGTGTGTGTGTGTGTGTGTGTGTGTGTGTGTGTGTGTGTGTGTGTGTGTGTGTGTGTGTGTGTGTGTGTGTGTGTGTGTGTGTGTGTGTGTGTGTGTGTGTGTGTGTGTGTGTGTGTGTGTGTGTGTGTGTGTGTGTGTGTGTGTGTGTGTGTGTGTGTGTGTGTGTGTGTGTGTGTGTGTGTGTGTGTGTGTGTGTGTGTGTGTGTGTGTGTGTGTGTGTGTGTGTGTGTGTGTGTGTGTGTGTGTGTGTGTGTGTGTGTGTGTGTGTGTGTGTGTGTGTGTGTGTGTGTGTGTGTGTGTGTGTGTGTGTGTGTGTGTGTGTGTGTGTGTGTGTGTGTGTGTGTGTGTGTGTGTGTGTGTGTGTGTGTGTGTGTGTGTGTGTGTGTGTGTGTGTGTGTGTGTGTGTGTGTGTGTGTGTGTGTGTGTGTGTGTGTGTGTGTGTGTGTGTGTGTGTGTGTGTGTGTGTGTGTGTGTGTGTGTGTGTGTGTGTGTGTGTGTGTGTGTGTGTGTGTGTGTGTGTGTGTGTGTGTGTGTGTGTGTGTGTGTGTGTGTGTGTGTGTGTGTGTGTGTGTGTGTGTGTGTGTGTGTGTGTGTGTGTGTGTGTGTGTGTGTGTGTGTGTGTGTGTGTGTGTGTGTGTGTGTGTGTGTGTGTGTGTGTGTGTGTGTGTGTGTGTGTGTGTGTGTGTGTGTGTGTGTGTGTGTGTGTGTGTGTGTGTGTGTGTGTGTGTGTGTGTGTGTGTGTGTGTGTGTGTGTGTGTGTGTGTGTGTGTGTGTGTGTGTGTGTGTGTGTGTGTGTGTGTGTGTGTGTGTGTGTGTGTGTGTGTGTGTGTGTGTGTGTGTGTGTGTGTGTGTGTGTGTGTGTGTGTGTGTGTGTGTGTGTGTGTGTGTGTGTGTGTGTGTGTGTGTGTGTGTGTGTGTGTGTGTGTGTGTGTGTGTGTGTGTGTGTGTGTGTGTGTGTGTGTGTGTGTGTGTGTGTGTGTGTGTGTGTGTGTGTGTGTGTGTGTGTGTGTGTGTGTGTGTGTGTGTGTGTGTGTGTGTGTGTGTGTGTGTGTGTGTGTGTGTGTGTGTGTGTGTGTGTGTGTGTGTGTGTGTGTGTGTGTGTGTGTGTGTGTGTGTGTGTGTGTGTGTGTGTGTGTGTGTGTGTGTGTGTGTGTGTGTGTGTGTGTGTGTGTGTGTGTGTGTGTGTGTGTGTGTGTGTGTGTGTGTGTGTGTGTGTGTGTGTGTGTGTGTGTCTGTGTGTGTCTGTGTGTGTGTGTGTGTGTGTGTGTGTGTGTGTGTGTGTGTGTGTGTGTGTGTGTGTGTGTGTGTGTGTGTGTGTGTGTGTGTGTGTGTCTGTCTGTTCCCCTGTGGCGCTCAAACGGGTGGACCGATTTGAGTGCGGTTTTTTTTGTTTGAAAGGTAAATTAGTCGAGAGTGTTCTTAGCTATGTTTGATGAAAATCGGTCCAAGATGGCCGCCGCTACAAAATGGCGGATGATATATTTTTTCACAACTCCCTTGATATGGGTATCAAATGAAAGGGCTTGACTAGTAGAATAGCACTATTGCAAATTCAAGATGGCCGCCGCCACTAAATGGCGAATGTCGGGGGTTTTTTAAATTTTCAATTTACACTTGTTAAATGTTACTTATTCTTTTGGTAGAGTAGTTGTTTTTTTAATTGTATGTACTTGTTTTATCGATATTTTTTGAGTGTCGGAAGTTCAGTGAGGAGTAGTACCTGTCTCTCCTGGCGGATCTGGTGCGTGGTGTGCGGCGGCGGCTGGTGGCGCGGCGCGAGGCTCAGCGCCTGGCGCGCGCCCTCCAGCCACGCCAGCGCGCTCTTGCTCGTGTCCACCACCTTGCCGATGTCCGCCTCCGACAGGTGCGCGTACTTCGCGTCGCCCGATCTGCGGGGATATTGTCCAACTTAGTGATCGTCACTGAATGAAAAACCCGTATACGTTGCTGCTTAAAGCCCGCCATCCATTAGACGAGCCGCGAGCCGCACCCGAGCCGTACCAATCCATCGACAAATCCGTCATCACCCACACACTGCGCGAGCGCGTCAGTCGCTTGTATACTTTGCCGAGCCTCGCACGTATCTCTGATGCTTGCTAACACCGCACGCGTCCCGTACCGCGCGACTGTATGTCAATAGTCGTAAAGTTAATTATTCAGCTACCGCGCGCCCATACATAGCATAGAGTGGTCGGGTGCGGCGCGCCGCGAACATTACACGAAGATTGGTCCGCGGACTTGTCGCCAGCGACAAATCTCGCTGATTGGTGCGCCCGTAAATGGTAGGCCTTGCTGTGTGAAATCATCGATCATCTAAAAATGACAGCTGCAGTGTGACGATCGCATTCACCTATGATCGGTCGACACTCCCTGGCCACACGAGTAGATAAGTACAGAGAGGAAGCTTCATACAAACGGCCCGCTGTAGGTATACTCACACAAACACACTCACCCACGGTTCACGGACGCCCGCTCGGTCCACCAACCGGTACAGTTGGTGACAAACGTGCGCCTGTGTGAGTGTACCTACAGCGGGCCGCTTGTAGAAGCTTCCCCTCTGTACTTATCTACTCGTGTGCCTTGGCTACTAGCTAATGCATTATTGCAGCAAGAATACCGGTTCTTCACCGCCCGGTCGGTTACTCTGGTTCTCCGGGTCACATTTCCGATTTGCTCACGTAACTGATTGGATAAGTAGGTAGGTAGTAAATAAACGATTGGAGTATGGAACTCACCTATACAAATCCACAGCTTTGTTGGTTAACTGAATGGCGTGAGCGAAGTCCTCCAGCGCGCCGGGGCGCAGCTCGAACTCGAGACGTCGCTGCTTGATGGGTTCGCCCTCCGTCCGCAGCTCGGTCAGTTTCTCGCTGTACACCTATAATCGAGAGACAAAATTTTATGCACAGTAATGAGGAAGTTTCCTGATGTTGAAAATAACATATTTAACACAATGGAATTAAAATATAGATCAAAACTAATAAAATCAGCCAAGTGCGAGTCAGGCCTCGCTCTTTCAGGGTTCCGTACATAATTATGAACAATATAATATTTTGGGTCTAAGAAATATTTAATTTCCGAGCTAGACATCGCAACAAACCGTGAAAGAAAAACCCAAAAAAATGTTCGTTTATTTTGGTCACAGCTTATAAACTATTTAATAAATCGTTGTTTTCAGTATTTGTTGTTTAAATAGAGCATATAGTACATAATATACTGAAATATCATATTCCCAACTAGTTTAGTTTTTGAGATAGCCCCCGTCACAAAAATGGTCTAAAACTGACAACTTTGATGGCCTCCCATTCCCTTATTTTTTGAGATAAAAATTAAAAAAATATATATTTGTACTCTACTTAATGAGCTCTAAACAATGATACCCCACAAGCTAGGGTAAAGAAAAAATTTTTTTTTCCGGCTCCTTTTTCATGTATGGGAGCCCCCCTGAAAAATAATTTAATTCAATTTCTAATTCAATATTTGATTTTGGGTTAACGTTTTACACTAAATACCAAAATTTCAGGTTTGTAACTCATTTCGTCTGCGAGCTAGAGACCTGTGACCGGCGGACAGACGGACAGACAGACAGACAGACAGACAGACAGACAGACAGCCGAGTGACATTAATAGGGCTCCGTTTTTACCCTTTGGGTACGGAACCCTAAAAACAGTGAAAAAATTTTTTAAATCCATTAATAAATGACGGAGAAATTAATTATTATTTAAGTTTATGTATTTTAACGCAAAATGAATGGCGCCTCTCACTCGAATGTGACGTTATCCAGACGGTTCCAAGGTATTTTTTTTATGTAATTTTACCTGTTTTTACCAATTTCTCCGAGATTTCGGAGCCGATTTTCGTGATTTTTTTTAATCGACAGCGGAGGATGTTTGCGAAATGGTCCCATAGAGTTTTTTCGAAAAAAAAAAAGAAAAAAAAAATTTTCGAAAAAAAAGAAAAAAAAATGTTTTTCGAAAAAAAAAAGAAAAAAATTTCGATCTTGCAGCGCCTCGCCCTCCGACAGCTTGCCGCGCAGCTCGTACACGTACTCCTCCAGCGCGTTCCGAGCGTCCGCGCGCTCCTTCTCCTGGCGGTCCTGGGCTTGCATCTTACCTGTCTGTTCTGGTCTTCGCCCTCGTCGTAGAGCCACTGCTCGAGCGAGTCGAGCGCGCCGACGAGCCGGCCGCGCTGCTCGTCCGCCACGAACTCGTGCAGCGCCTCGCCCTCCGACAGCTTGCCGCGCAGCTCGTACACGTACTCCTCCAGCGCGTTCCGAGCGTCCGCGCGCTCCTTCTCCTGGCGGTCCTGGGCTTGCATCTTACCTGTCTGTTCTGGTCTTCGCCCTCGTCGTAGAGCCACTGCTCGAGCGAGTCGAGCGCGCCGACGAGCCGGCCGCGCTGCTCGTCCGCCACGAACTCGTGCAGCGCCTCGCCCTCCGACAGCTTGCCGCGCAGCTCGTACACGTACTCCTCCAGCGCGTTCCGAGCGTCCGCGCGCTCCTTCTCCTGGCGGTCCTGGGCTTGCATCTTACCTGTCTGTTCTGGTCTTCGCCCTCGTCGTAGAGCCACTGCTCGAGCGAGTCGAGCGCGCCGACGAGCCGGCCGCGCTGCTCGTCCGCCACGAACTCGTGCAGCGCCTCGCCCTCCGACAGCTTGCCGCGCAGCTCGTACACGTACTCCTCCAGCGCGTTCCGAGCGTCCGCGCGCTCCTTCTCCTGGCGGTCCTGGGCTTGCATCTTACCCTGGAAATGTTATGTGCATTCAAATTTAAAAAAAATCAAAGGTAAACGGGCGAAATCCGACCCGCTTTGCGAAAAGTTGCGGACATGAACCAAAATCATTTTAAATGAAAGACAATACTATTTTATCCTTTCAATACATATTATGTTGAAATCGATGTGAAAAAAAAATTAGTCTACACACAGCAGACAGCACACTATAATAGGTGAGCTACATGATGATCATAAACGCTGTGTATTTTACTAAGCATTTTCATATACCGAAACTTTTTAAATTTTTTCAAGGCCCATAACAATGCGACCTATGTCATTATAGATCATTGTCGTATTTGAATACATACCTACTTTTAATTTAGTTTGTGTCCGCCGTAGGTATGGTAATGGTTTCACTGAATCGATCTTATTCTGGAGATGAAGGTAGGATACTTTTATTCCAGAAAATATAATCCCAAAGGGAAACAGAAAGTTTTAAAAAAACAACCTATGCGGACATAGCATCAGATAATACTTTATTAGATATGACTATGAGTAACGAAGCATGAAAAATTATGTTAATTAATCACAATTCGTATCCTGTTTAAGATCTATGGTCTAATAATCTTTTTTTAATGTTAGCATAATGGGAAACAAACTGATCTCATTACCTCTTGTTCCAAGTAGGCATTGAGTTCTTGTTGACCAAATCCATGAGTTTGGGCGTCGATAGGCAGCTCGATTGTCTTCACGAGCACTTTCTTGGACTTGTCCTTGGATTTATCCTTTTTGTCATCATCCTGCAAGTTAACGGGAGCGGTTCATAACTCCTAATGTAACATCATGTCCCCACCATCACATCATTGGAAATGTAATTTTTAATGAAGTCAAACTTGATTTAATTTTATTCAAGATTTTGGTTGAAATGTTTCAATTTTGTGGAATTAAAAAAAAAAAAAAAAATTTCCAAATAGTGTAATGACCCATTTGCACCTAAAACAACAAGCGGGAAACAAAACTTGTACACAAAATCTTACACGATCCAGGATGCTGTAAGAAAGATTAAATTAAAAATTCATAAATGCAGAGTAAACAAAAACATGCGTGGACACAGAGACAATGCTTTTGAATGCTTCAAGAGGACTAAAAATTAACATTCACCCTCAAGAGGATGTAGCCTTATGAAATACCGTGCAAATGGGCTCTCAAGTGAGGGTGGGGACACGTAAGCTATGTGATGTTTGCTGCATCTCACCAATACAATTATCATTTATGAGTTTTATGACATAAAACACAGACTGTGAATTTTAATAACCAGCATATTATCTAGTTGTTAGTATGACTATATAGTTTTGAGAAATGTGGTGTGTTTCCTAAGTCAGAAAGCTTGGCACAAACATCTGTAACCTTCATAAAGAGTACCGAATATGGCAAATGATAGTGACTCATACAACAGATACATGATGGCACGATTATAATATTAATACAGTAGAGATATGTTGTAATCTTGCAATTTATCCAATTACCATGCACTATATAAATAATAATTATGATTTTATTGATATCTTGGAAAATGCATATGATTATTGATATTGAGAAAATCAATTATTGTATGGACTACCTACACAAACTTTACAATCCCTTTGCTTTTGGTATTTCAAAAAATTAAATTCCCTAATGTTAAATTCCCTAATGTATCTTTACTCAAGGAATATTTCCCCGAAACATATGTCTGAGTGCTCTGGTTTAGGCGGTACGTCGTCTGTTAGTCAATCACAGTACTGTTTTATAGGTTAATAAAAGAAAATAGAAGATTAATTATTTACTGCAGACAGGTACTGAACAGTTAAAGTCATCTGAGTGTAAACTGCAAAACTGCAGTTTGAATGCACTTCAGTCACTTCAACGCAGTCGGTCGTCACTTGCATTATACAGATATCAACTGCAAAACTACAATTTTGCAGTTCATTTGTCTAGACCAGAGGTGCCCAAACTTGAATCAATTATTTTCTAGCACTTCTTAAAAATCCCAATTTTTTTTTAAATATTACTTAAATAACTTGAATTTAATAATAATGTGCCAGCCATGTATGATCTTGTCTGAGTTTAAACATACATTTTAAATAGGATTGTTCTAATGAGAGCAATAAAACTGTGACGGAATAAGAATGTAATAAAATCAGTCATCGCCCCCCTAACATCTTCAACATCGCCCAATTTTGCCTAGACTTATCACCCCCCCCCCCCCCGTAAGCATCTGTCATCCCCCCACAAGGGGGTGTTATAGCCCACTTCGACAAAGACTGGTCTAGAATCTAGACCCTTTCAGTCGTAATGCAATGAGAATACAACAGATAGTTGCACCAAGCGAGCCGTGACTGGTGGCTGGCGGTGGCTGGCGGTGGCTAGCGGTGGCTAGTGGTGGCTAGTGGTGGTTAGCAGCAAACATCACACGAGGGAACTGACGCGCTACCGACACGTACCCCGCTGAACCACTGTCCTACTCTCTGTGTCCACGACTGTTTGTGTTGCGGCCCTCGCGCGTCGCCTTCCCTCACCTCTTGGTTGTCGGGCCCGTTCGGCTGGCTCGGCTGCTGGTGCTCTTGCGAGCCGCCATTGGTCTCCATGGGGGCCTCCTGAGCGCCTTGCGCCTCATTCGAGTTCTCCATCTCGACATTTTCGTTCTGTGCCGCGTCCTGTCTCTTCTCGACGAGGGACGCGGACGCGACCGTGATGATGCCGTGGATGTTCACGCGCACTTTGAGTTTCACTTTTTGCGACTCCCCGTCGGCCGTGGGTTGGACGTCTCTAATGTTCCACTGACCTATCGAACACAGCATAAGACCAATATCACACTAGGACACCATGGTCCCGTCACCAGCGGGTGATCCCGCCCGCCGCCACCAAATTGGTGGTGCAACTGAGCAGACATCAGGTGAGGTACCCTTCATTGAGTTGTATACATTTTGTTGATGGAGCGACTGGTAGCGCCACCATGGGTGTCAGTGAGATACTGCCCTTAGCATTACATAAGCACTCTTCTATATGCTGAATACATTATTTACTTAGTTTGTTGTTCATCAAAGTATGTAAATTAATGATGCTCTTAAACATTAAAATACGTTTAAGTAAATTAAAGTACGGCCGTTCGATGCTTGTAATTAAGTTCAGTTATATTGATATAACTCACCTATAAAGTTGTCAGGGTAGGGTATCTGGTCAGTATAGTAAGCTCTGACTGTGAATGGTTCCTTTCTGTAGAAAGTGAGCATTTTGGAGAACGGTGCAGGATGGAATGCTGGAAATATCTGTAAGAGAAATATTTTAAATTTTATTTTTAGATTCGAATTTAAGCAAGTTTGTTTAAATAACGCGTGGCTAAGCAACAAATGGACTAGTTTTTCATCCACATTTCAATCCATACTTAGCCTATCTAATTTGTACTGTTATAAATGTGTGTCTGTCTGTCTCAGGCAAGGCGCACGTCGGTCACGATGAACTCGCGCACGCGCACCGCCGGACTCAGCATGGCGCACTGCAGCGCACACCCGCGGGACACGGCCTCGTCCTATACTCTACAACTCACTTCCATGTCGCCGTCCTCGCCGCGCGCGGCGTCCCAGGCGAGGCGCACGGCGTAGGGCTGCACGTCGGTCACGATGAACTCGCGCACGCGCACCGCCGGACTCAGCATGGCGCACTGCAGCGCACACCCGCGGGACACGGCCTCGTCCTATACTCTACAACTCACTTCCATGTCGCCGTCCTCGCCGCGCGCGGCGTCCCAGGCGAGGCGCACGGCGTAGGGCTGCACGTCGGTCACGATGAACTCGCGCACGCGCACCGCCGGACTCAGCATGGCGCACTGCAGCGCACACCCGCGGGACACGGCCTCGTCCTATGTTACAAATTACAATACATTTCATTGAATTCAAATTCACTCCTACGACGTCAATCCATTACTAAATTCTAAGATGAGCTTCAAGTAAATTGTTTCACTTTACGCCAAGCTCAGACTGGACTGTGGCCTCAACAGGGGATAGTAATATATCTGTACACACGCAAGGTACACATCACAGTACAAGGCACATAGTAAGTGCACTATCAAGGTACAGATGTTCACAGCCTCGTGAAGAAGGAACCTCATCTTGGGGAAAATGAACATGACATGGCAGGAGCCTGGTCTAGCATGAGTTATAATTAAGAATCTTACAGAATTTCTTACATAGATGCTAATAGCTTAAAAAGAAAATATACACATAATATAAAACATGTTTTAGCCAGTTGTGTACAATGGAGCTTCACTATGCCTTAATGGGACACAAAAGTAATGTAAACAAAAACTAACAATACAAATATATAAATACCTGGTTCAAAGTAGTGGACGCTTGTTTGCCAAAAACATTTTCAATCAAGCCCTTGACTGCTGGAATTCTAGTGGAACCGCCTACAATCTCAACTGAACTGATATCTTCAGGTCTTAGTTCTAAAAAAAGTTTAAAAAAATACAATGTTTGAGCACCATAGTTTTATAGAAACAAATAATTATGTTATTGATTTAATTTCAATGATTGCCAATCATCATTCACTAAACAATTATTTACTTCAGTTGAACAATCTAATTTTATTTTAGTGTTATATTATACTAGCGAACCCGGCAGACTTCATCCTGCCCGCTATTAGCGCCACCTACCGGGTCTAATTTTTCTACTTATAAACCGTCCTCTTCAATCACTCTATCAATTAAATCAAATCTATCAAAATCAAAATCAAAAATATCAAAAAAACCGCATCAAAATCCGTTGCGTAATTTTAAAGATTTAAGCATACATAGGGACATAGGGATATAGTGACAGAGAAAGCGACTTTGTTTTATACTATGTAGTGATTTAAGCCTTGTATAGAAGTAAACATTTTTATTAGTACTGTTATTATTAAATAATATAATGTTTTTACTACAGTAATTTTAACTATATGTCTAAATAAACAAATGTATTTTTTTATCTGACTATATATGTATTTAGAAAGTAGAAACCCTTCTCCTATGCACAAGCCCTTAGTGTACACTTACTAGCATTATGCAGAATGCCTCTTAAAGTTCTTTCAATTCGGTTGAATGTGTCCGCACTAAGTTGCTCCATCTGTGTGCGCTGCATTTCTCCAGAGACATCTCGCTCCTCCATGAAGCATTCAACGTTCAATGGTAGACGAGTGCTGTTTGCAGACATTTGCTTCTTCAGTTTCTCTACTTCTTGTAATAGACGGAGGAAAGCCCTGAAAAAATATTCAAGTAATTTAAATAGTATAAGAAGTAATCTGTAGAATATTACACAGTTTAAGAAAAACTAACAGGAAAGGACCAAAACGGTGAAGAACAGGCAAGCTCCACCTTATTTTAGAAACATCACAATTAATGTAAGTACCAATTCCTAATGCAATTTGTTGTATCTGCATTGTAAATCAATCTTCCAGTGTGAGAGAATATGTATTAGAAAATGTAATATAAGATGATGCAAATCCTGCCATGGGCATACAAATTAAATAAATTAAACAAATATAATAATAATAATTAAATGCACAGCACTTTACCTCTGATTTTTTCTAGCATCAAGTTTGAACCTTGTCAAGAAATCTTGACAGAAATATTCAGCAAGAGCCATATCTATGTCCCTGCCTCCACAGAAGGGATCATTCGATGTGGCCAGCACCTTCAATTTTCCCTTATTAAATGCACAAGCAGCCACCTACAAAATATTGAATTATGAAATAAATTGGTACTTTTAGTATATGGAAAACATTAATCTATTTATTTTCTTGTTAGAAAGGAGATACTTTAAAGATTACTCTAATGATAACCTTTAAAAGGCTGGATCGATTTTGATGCGACTTTCACTGGTAGATGTATACATTTTGATGTACCTAAACATCCGTCAGTGAACTTTTAAGTTTTTAGCAAGGTATGAGCTCCAAGAGGCTTAGGAAAGAGTTCCTGCGGGATTTTTAATAACCCAAATCAATGAGGATGAAGTCGCAGGCATCCGCTAGTTTCAAATAATTTTATTTTTTCAAAAAAATAAAATATTTAAAGCTTAATGTACTAGATTTCATTTTATTGTAATACCTTGTTATTTTCCTTCTTTATTAGTGAGGAAAGTGACTAACTTCTGAATTTTGTTACATCAGTTAAACACTATTACATTATAAACAAATGGTTAACACAGATATGATCACTAGCAAAGGCCTTCATTGATTTAAATAATTTATTGACACAAAATCAGTAACACACCTGAAGGGAGCTGTGACCAAAATCTACAAATACAACATTGCGAGGCTTTTCTTCCGGAGCTGGTAAATCTTGTTTGTAAATACCGTAAGCCAATGCAGTTGCGGTGGTCTCGTTCATTAGACGCAGCACATTGAGCCCTATAAATTATACATTTTTAGTCCCACAAATCAATCAGACTTGTATGGAGCTATTGTTAGGTTAGGAATGAAGGTCAAGGTTACAAGCATTATACAGTCAGGGCAAGGTTAAACACATTCTGGCAGACTGGTTCCATATATGGCAGTGAATGAATTGAAACAGGGTTCATTTTTTCATAGAAAAGATACAAACCATACATCCAAGAAAGATAAATGTGCACCGACAGGTAACTTTGTGGAGAGAATATTGTAAAACATTTGATTCTAACAAACTGTCTTGTATCTATGGAATTGTCTGACAACAAATTATGTCTTTTGTAGGTACAATAAGAAATTCAGGTTAATCCTATTGCAATTTGAGTATATTAATTTCTGTGTCAAATTGTATTATTAGGTACAATATTTTAAGTGTAGTAACAAATGACAAGTATTATAGACAATTATTAGTAATATCAAGTATGGTACTGGTTCTGCCAAGTCGAACAGTTTTAATTGGATATTGTGGCTAATTCTGATATACACAATCTCTAAACCTAAACTAAAATGACAGGGCTAAATATATTCTTACCTCTTTCACAACGATACTTGTGGAAAAGGATAGCACTATTTTTAAACATATCAATTTAGTTTAGAGATTGTTTACAACAGAATTAGCCACATTGTTGTTCAGCATTCATTACAACTGTGAAATGGCCATTTGACAGGCACTGGTGAATTAAATGCAGAAGTAGGAGGATAGTCAAATTTACAGTACTGCTTTCATAGTTTCCTTTTTATTTTATGTAGATTTTTTGGTATTTTACATGTACACAATATTGATTTACGAAGAGCAGGTATTTTTAGCACATTGAATCACAAAACTGAAGTAGCAATGGGTGGGGCTCATTGCTCAAAGGACTGATAGATTTGGGGTCCCAAGGTGAGGTGCTTGAATGACTCACATCAGAAAATGCAGATTAATTGATCCACCCTATTAGGTGGACGGACAATCTCAAACAAGTCACTGGCAGTGAAAGGATTCAAGTGGCTCAAGATTATGTTATGTGGCAATCCTTGCGAGCATGTCCAGCAGTGGGCTTCTATCAGTTGACAAGGAGGGTTTTTTTTTTCAACATTTTTACATTCAGTTTTTAAACAATGATATGCACATACAATGTGAATGAGAATTCTTGTACAAATGGATAAAGCAACACATAATAATTATCTCTATGCTACCATTAGAATTATTATTCTTACCAGCAATAGCTGCAGCATCGAGGAGAGCATTTCTTTCTGCATTTGTGAAGTAACTAGGCACTGATATTACACAATCATTAATTTGAGTTTGTAAAGCGATAGTAGCACTGTCCTTCAGTTTTGTTAAAAGCATTGCTGTAATCTGTAAAATATACATAATGAATAATTAATGTTTCATAGATGCCAACTTTTATATATGCAGTTTTAAGTTAATAGGAGGGGCAAATCAGTGCCCTTTAGCATTTGAATAGGGTCTTATAATAATAATAATTTATTTATTTTTAGACAACAATTATGGTCCATTTGGGTTAGTAACAATAAAAACGTACCACTAATTTAGTACTTAAATAGATTGGTTCTTAATCTTACTATTATAACTTTAGTATAAAACAAGTGATTTGCACAGTAATTTAATCCATGTACATGAATATTGAAAAATAGCCACTGGATACAAGCGGCACAAGACCGTAGCATGTGGAAGTCCCTTCAAGAGACCTATGTCCAGCAGTGGACATCGATTGGTTGATAATGACGACGACATGAATATTATAGTACACATACTTTACTAAATTTTACTTTATAAATTAGTTGTAATTATATTAAATTTTAATTTCATATGCAGAAAAAACCAAAAAGTAATTATTATTCTTACCTGTTCAGGAGTAAACACATTGTCTTCACCAAGATAATTGACTCTAATACCAATGCCACCATCAGGCCTTTGTTCTACTTTGAATGGAAAATGTTTTAGCTCTTTCTGTACATGTGGATCTGAGAATTTTCTACCTAATAGTCTCTTGAAGCCAAATACAGTGTTCTTCATATTTGTTACCATTTGGTTTTTGGCTGCTACACCTAATATCCGATTCTTTGGTGAAAAGGCCACACATGATCTGGAATTTTAATGGTTTGAATAAAATATACCATACCTTGTTCATAATAATTGACCTAAAAATTTTTGATTGTTCTATAAAATCAATCGCTATGTGCCCATTTTCGTGGCCTGCATAGCTGTCCTAACCTTACAATGACTGGCAATTATTTAACAAATGAATATAATAGGAAAAAAAAACTTTTCATCGAATTAGCGTTAGAAATTATGCCATCGAACTCTCTCAAAACTTCTATCGCTGTGAATATAGTTTACAAAATAAATCAGATCGCTGAATACGCATACTGTAAGGCTTCTATTAGTAATCATGTAGGTAGGCTATAAGGAAATTTTAACACCGAAAATTGTACTTACGGAGTCCCCCGTAGACTGTAATCGTTAGTTATTGTCTCAATGCCACCTGCTTTGGCCACCGCAATATAACACGATTCATTGCCGAAATCAATACCTATCACTGACATCGCGGCCATAGTATAGTGGTCTAAAACTATGAGATTATGGACACTGGACCTTTATAATATCGCCTTTTTTGGATCACACAAAACACGTTGCCTTAGCCTGACAATCAGCAACAATCAGTCAGTCGATCGACAGTCATTCGCAAAATCGTACCAAAAAAAGTCGCCGGTTCTGCAACACACCATACCACACAGGCCACAGACTGCTGCACAGAATTTATATTCTCAAATCCCTGAATGATACCCGAATTTTCTAGAAAATCTAGAAAATACAGATAAAATAGTAAATGTGTGTATTACACGGCGCTAGTACTTAAACCCCCTTTACATTTGGCTGGATTCAGTGCACTGAATTCAGATTTCAGACACTAAATGGCCCTTTAAACCCCCTTTACATTTGGCTGGATTCAGTGCACTGAATTCAGACACTAAGCGTGGCGAATTAAGAGCTTGCTCTTTACACTTGATCTAATTAGCTAGCAGCTAGCTAACTCAGTATAACCAGGGATTCCGAAACTGTCGCACGTATATATAGAGCTCTCATGGGACCATCAAAATATCAAAGAATAGGGCTCACCTTGGCTATGGTTGCGTCGATCTCGATTTTAATTAATAAAAAAAGACGCAGGAAGTGTTGGATGAAAAAATATTTGCTTATAAGACAAAAACTATCTACAACGAATTATATATTTTATTAAATTTTTCTTTCGACATCGCTGCTCAAAAAGTAAATGTAGTATACACTAGCTGATGCCAGTGACTTTGTCCACTTGGATTCTTATAATTTTCATCCTCTACCCTTACCACCCCGTACCCACTTGGGGGTAGAATTTCCAAAATTCCACAAACACGTAATTCTTTATTTTTAACTGACAATAGGTACAAATACCGATTTTCATGGGCATAACTTGATAAAGGATGGACTTTCATTTAAACTTTCATCTCCTATTTAACCACCTTAGGGGTATAATTCGCAATAATCCTTTCTTAGCGCCTACATCATAAAAGAAAGCTACTGTGAAAATTTCAAGTTTCTAGCTTCAGTGGTTTAGGCAGTGCGTTGATGATAAGTCAGTCAGTCAGTCAGGACAAGCCTCTGTATATTATTATAGATAACGCTGCTCAAAAGTACTGCGTTGGCGACTAACGATGCGTGTGCCATATATAAACACTATATATACCGGATGTGTGTGCACTCCACCTCGAGTGGCGGTCAGCGGACAACTGAACGCATTTTTTTGGCTAAATCACTTTACACTTGGCTGAATTCAGCATGCTAACTGATTTAGATCGGCAGTGTTGACTCTGACTGTCTAATTAGTGTGTCTTACTGTCTGAATGCCTTTACACTTGTCTTAATCTAGAGTCTTTTTCATTTAGTGCACTGAATTCAGCCAAATCTAAAGGGCCTTTTACGAAGACACTGAATTCAGCCAAATGTAAAGCGGGTTTAACATTCAATGATTCATATAATAACACACACCACTACACAGTACCAAGAAGCTTAAATCTATACACTGTGCTTTCTTAAGAGAGAATACAACATCTTTGCTATCTTATTGTAGACACTGAAAACTGCGCCTAAAACATTGTAGTGAAGACAAGGTCATTCACCTGCAATATTTTTTTCTTTAATTTAATAAATCTCACACATTCTCTTTAAGTAGGTGAGAACGAGAAAAAAAATATCCAAGACCTGTTCACGGCCAAATTTATTTGCTTCAACGTTTTGTTTGGATTTAAAATTCCATTGATTCTATGTTTCTAGAGTACTATTAACCAGCCACGTCACAATTCACATAGACATTTTTCTTCATTCTATAAGGCCGGAACCACACTAACGTGTCGTGGCGTTTCGTGACGCGCCAGAAGCCTATCGGTTTCATACATTTAGTATGGTTAGAGACACACTTGTAGGGCGTGTCGTTTTTACTAAATGTATGAAACCGGCGCATCACGACACGCCACGACACATGAGTGTGCCGGCAGCCTAAGGCCGGAACCACACTTACGTGTCGTGGGCCGTGGCGTGTCGTGACGCGCCAGAAGCCTATCGGTTTCATACATTTAGTATGGTTAGAGACACACTTGAAGGGCGTGTAGTTTTTACTAAATGTATGAAACCGGCGCATCACGACACGCCACGACACATAAGTGTGCCGGCAGCCTAACGCAATTTCCCAGGGACCAGGGATAGGATAAAGAATTGGATTTAGTTCCGGAAGTGGGTATTGTGTTGTTTTGCGTAAGTTGTTTTGGGGTTAAGTGCAGCTAATATCTAATCCAAGCGAATATTCAGGTTGACGAGTAGTTACTTCAGAAAATATTGCTAGAAAGCCAATGTTTTGTTAAAGTAGACCGTACGTGTGCCGGATGATGTCTCGTCGCCCTCCATGCATGCTCTGCACAGGGCTCAAGAGACTGTCGTTATTACTCAGTGAAAAGTGAAAAGTTGTTGGAGGCGAACAGCAGTGTCCTGGTGTTCTATGATCATACGCACAACTATCCTAAGTTTGGGGACAAAACCATATATCCCACGAATGTCTCAAGTCAGTAGTGACAAAATAAACAACTCTTTTCCAATTTTTAATGGTATCTAAAGTCGTGCACACACCTTCCGATTTCTATTTATAAAAGAGTGAAAGAATTAGTCAGTTAAGAGACTTAAGTTGGCAATCACTTAGTATCATAGAACCTATGGATTCTGAGCTCCAAACAAAACGTTGAAGCAAAGAAATCTGGCCTTGAACAGGTCTGAAGTTGCTTTGTTTCATTCTCACCTACTTAACCCTAGAATACTAAACTATCGTAAAAATTACGACGGCAAAATGACGATTCCTAAAAAAAACAATGTTCGCGTTTTTCTCGCGCCCCCCGCTTCACAGTACCTTCCTAATTTGTTCTGTCCATGTGCTTCGTGCTGTGATTGTAGTCAGGTGTCATTTGTGTGTTGATTTATAGCATGAGTGTCGTAAAATTTACGAAAGTTTAGTGTTTACGTGACTTTTCGGCAAAGGTGAGTGCACTTGTTTTTATCACTTATTTATAAATATTTTATATTGATTATCGTTCATTTTGTGTTATATGTATATATTCACCACTATATGTCACTTATATTTAATTCTTTTGCTTAAAGTACTTTGATTTAGATGTCTCGATGACTTTGAGTCGATGAGATTAGCCGGTTGTTGTTGTTGGAGGTGGATACTCATGAAGATGATGAAGAAAGCGCATAAAAGCGAGAGATATTGAGAGAGCTCATAAAGAAACAGTAAAAAAAAACCAATCCAGATGAGAATTTGTTTTCGAAATGACTGATGACCTTATGGAGCCTCAGCTGAAAGAGAGAATAAATATTCCAACTTTGCGACGTGAAATAAAAGAGCTAATAAAAAATATCTTAAACTTTGAATCTGTTCCTGAAGCAGTAATAATTCAAGAACCAAAATCAAGAGAAATGTGTAACTTTTATCCATCCAAGTCAAGAAAAATGACAACAAACTTTTACATGAAATGTAAAAAGCCATACGTAGGGCACATAACATGAACATGTGTCCTAACTGTTTAAAATATTTTTTCATTTTTTTTTTCGTTATTACGTGATTTATAAAACCCAAAGACTGTTACTATTAATTTTAAAATAATTAAAGTGTTTGATTTTCTTATTTATTCCCATTTCATTTCCGTCGTAATTTTTACGAAAGTTTAGTAACAACGTCACTCGTAGGATAGTTTAGTAATCTAGGGTTAAATAGAGTGTGCGAGGTATAGAAAAACTTGAGAGAAAAAATAGCGCAAGTAAATGACCTTGTATTTACTACAATGTTTTAGGCGCAGCCTCCAGTATCTACATAGAATATATGCTTATAACCTTCTTGGCAACCACGGGCCACAGCACAGGATCACGAAAATGATTTCAACAGCTGCTATAAGTGTTCTGTGAACAGCATAGATAATACACTAATACTGTGAACCACAGACTACGAAAATAAAGCCGTGAACAGTCAATGTCAGTGGTCAACGTTACAGAGTACAGAGTAGGTACTACCTAGTATATTAGGCCGGCCTCACACAGACGGAATGGACGCCGGAATTCAGAATCTGAATTCCGGATCTGAATTCAGAAAGCCCAGATATGCATACAATTTCACTGTTCCCCACACACATTCCGATTTTTTCAGATTCTGAATTTTTCAGATCGATCTGACAAAATGGGTCGACGAGCGTTCTTAATTCCGGATCTGAATATTTCAGATTCTGAATTCAGAACGCACGTCTTTCCATACATTTCTATAGAGCGAACACACACACCCGGAATTCAGATTCTGAACTACAGTCGTCATTGCAACCTAGTAGCGTATAGACGTGTTGCGACTTGCGATCCGTCGTGATGTGTGACACGGAAAATTTAATTTGATGGAATGAAAAAGAATTTATTTTAATTTCTAATTCAATATTTAGTTTTGGGTTAACGTTCTACACCAAATACCATAATTTTAGTTTTGTAACTCATTTAGTTTACGAGCTAGAGACCTGTGACCGGCGCGCGGCGGACGGACAGACAGACAGACGGACAGATAGACAGCCGAGTGACATTAATAGGGCTCCGTTTTTACCAAAAATGATAATGATTACATTATTCTAAATTTTGTATGCGTGGTATTATTATTATAGTGCTTTTATTATTATTATCTTTAAGACACTTCTTTATTTTTAACCCCTGACGCAAAAACGACGGGGTGTTATAAGTTTCACGTGTCTGTATGTGACTATGTGTGTGTGTATGTCTGTCTGTTCCGCTGTAGCGCTCAAACAGGTGGACCAATTTGAGTGCGTTTTTTTTGTTTGAAAGGTGAATTAGTCGAAAGTGTTGTTAGCAAATAGCAATGTTTGATGAAAATTGATCCAAGATGTGCGCCGCTACAAAATGGCGGATTACATATATTTTCACAACTCGCATATTATGGGTATCAAATGAAAGGGCTTGACTAGTAAAATAGCACTTTGCAAATCCAAGATGGCTGCCGCCACAAAATGGTGAATGTCGGGGGTTTTTTAAATTTAAATTTATTATGTATTTTTATTAAATACAAATCTGACATTTTATTAAAAGCAATTAGATATTGTAATTAGAATTAAAAAATCGGGTCAAGTGCGAGTCAGACTCGCACACCGAGGGTTCCGTACTCCAGAAGTATAAGTACAATCTGTTTTTCATTAGTTTGTCTTAAAAGGTAAGGTGCTAATTAAGCTAGGCCTCTAAATTGTATGAGCGTTAATTGGATGAATCCAGTGTATTCGTTTGTATTTCTTTTTATTATAAAAATGAAAAAGAAGCGCGATGAGTATCAATCGCTCTTCCATATTCAAAGACGTTCGCCTGAACCGAGAATAACGTTACTAGTTACTACTGATCAATCGACAAATTCAGAATCTGAATTCCGGTGCATTGCCTCACACAGTACCGGAATTGAGATACGGAATTCAGATTCTGAATTCCGGCGGTCATTCCGGCTGTGTGAGGCCGGGCTTAGTGATCTGTGGATACTACCTACCGTACCTACTTTGTGTCAACTGTCAACATCAACATTTTATTCATAGATAATACACTACTACCTGCTATAGATGCGAAACGTTAAGATGTATTTAAAAGTTTTTCCTCCACCGTCTAAAGATGGCGTTAGTATTGAAACCACATTTAGATTCCAAATAGACCGATAGATGGCGCTTTTCGTACATGTCGACCTTGGGGGCTCGGCTTATAAATAATTACTATTCAGGGTAAATAAATAATCCGTTTTAAAATTCAGATCGATTTTCCTTTAAATATATTTTGGAAAATAACTCTAAATTTTAAAACGGATTATTTATTTGTTTTTTAATTGAAAATAGTAAAAATGAAACACAAAGTATTTATTTTGTTTTATATTTTGTATGAATGTTGTAAATACATATAAGCATGTTCTTTTATTAAATCATTTTTTTTAACATTGTAATTTTATCTTTTAATATTTTGTTTACCCCCATACACAAGTAAGTATTAGTTTAATAGTCAATGATATAATGAATAGTTTAAGTTTAGAAAAATGCGCTTTACATTTAGACAAGATATCAAAATTACAATATAATGTTATATCCTTGAGTTGTTAAACTTAACACACTCTTCCAAGTTTCAAACTTTTCCTTGTGGGAATACTCCCATATAGGAAATCTATGCAATGTACCTGAAAAAATGAAGAATTGGTCACAATCTTAGATGATATGGATATCATTGGATTTTTACGTGGGATTTAAGTACCTACAAAATATAGTATAAACTTTATAGAAACAAAGAAACAAACTTACCATCAACAGTACACCCAAAATAAAATTCCGTTCCAATAGTTCCGAAGTTCCGATTTTTTAGGCATTTTGTCAAGAAACCGAAAATAGATGCCAGGTATGTCGTATATATCAGGAAACAGAAATCAGTTTGCAAAGTCGGGTAAAATCATTTGGAGAAGAAATCACAGAGTCCATTAACAGTACAAGTCGTCGTTATAAACAAAAACCACTATTAATAAAACAAAGAAAATGATAAAACTAAGAAATAATGCACTGCAAATAACCGTTGTAAAAGTTTGTAAAACTTCAGTTTTTGACACTTGATTTAATTGAACTTTGACAAGTGACGGATTAGATAAGCATCAGGCGAACATCCTGCCATCTAGTTTCACATTTAAACAATTTCTTGAAAGTTGTACCACCCCGGACGCTAGAGGTCACTCGTATATTTGAAAATTTTCGACTTCGAATTTGTATGACAGTTTCATCCCCATGATTTTATTTGAGGTTAGAATTAAGATTGTTTTCTATTTCTAATAATTTCTGTTATAGAAAATGAAATCAAGTAATTATTTTATTAATTAGAATTATTTACAAAGTAATTGTAATTTTGTTTTTAGTACATTGTTTTCAGATATAAGGTATTTTATTTTATAAACCAAAGATATTTCTTTCATGCATGAATTGAATATTAATTTCTAAAGTTTTATATATAGCATAATAGCCAATAGGGAAACAAAGGTTATCTCAAAAAGAAGGGCGAATGACGAATGACGCTTGTATTACTTGATTTGATTTTACGAGGTCACCTTCAAGAGCCGACCGGTTTCTGTAATCATTTTTTCAGTCTAGTACTTTTCACGATATCGTTAATTTGTTTCGTAAGCAGTATGAGCAACGAACCTCAAGCAAAACGTACGAAAATGAGTGCTCTAGACCAACTAAAACAATTTTCGACGGTAGTAGCCGATACAGGGGACTTTGAAGGTTAGAACTTTGTAATATAATTTATTAAGACTTCTAATAGCTATAAAAAGGAAAGTTATTTTAAATTATCGAAAGTATGTCGGTTTCGGAAACCTTTAAACACTTTTTGTTCTAATAGGTACTTAAAGGCTGCTATTCCATTAAACTGCAATTCCAATAGGCAAATTAGTTGTATACAAGTCACAAATTGCATGCAACTTGAACAAACTTGTATACAAAGTACAAATTGCATCCAGGTAGTTTGAACTTGTACACTTTTATTCAAATTGAATGTGCAAAAGTTAGTTGCATGTTGTCCCATGCATGCATGCATTGGACTATATTGGGGACTGGTTCTTCCAGTGATCTCCTCATTTCTGATTTGATCATGTAAAAAAACTGATGTGTAGAGTGACTGAGCATTCTTATGTGGCCCCTCTAGTTAGCAACCATGCCTCAGTCATGTTATCACTGGCAATACACACTGTCTAAAGGCTTTACCCAGCTTTACCTTTGAGGGATATAATAGGCAATAATCTTTTTCAAGTTTACCTCATTATTCTTATTCAACCAATAACATGTACACAAAAATTTTCGAAAAGTGTATAAACCAATCATACTTTTCAAATTTTTTTGTCTAATATGAATAAAAGTTTGAGAATGAATTTTTTGTCTAATATGAATAAAAGCTAGGACTGATCTAAGCCACTTTTTATCCCTGAAACGTTTAGGGTTCCATCATAATATAAACATGATATTAGGGATAATAATATATATCTTAATTTTTCAAAGCCTATGCTGTCAAAATTTAGCACAGAGGTAGATTGCACGCTAGAGATTCTAGAAAATCAAAGAGCTCCAACAGGATTTTTAAACAACCCAAATTGTCACAGATGCAGTTATAGACATCACCTTGTGTCCAGTAATAATCAACCTGTTAGCATTAATGTTATAATTTTGCAGCTATGAAAGCTTATAAGCCAACTGATGCTACTACCAATCCAAGTTTGATTTTGTCAGCGGCTGGAATGGAACAGTACCAACATTTACTTGACAAAGCTATTAAATATGGAAAGGAATCTGGGGGGTTTGTATTTTTTGTGCTATGCTTTATAGTGTCCCTGAACCTACTCATTTTTATGAGTTTGCTACAATGTTAAAGCCTGCTTGGATGAATTGGCTGAATCAACGAGTGTCCTGTGTGATCACAGAATGTTTCCAAAGCTTAAGGAACTATCAGTCCATTATCCTACCTGTCATATAATATGGTAGCAAAAAATTGTGATAGAGAATTTACAAATTGACACTTATTATTACAGAAATATTGAAGAACAGTTGGGTGAAATTTTGGACATGCTGAGTGTTCTGTTTGGATGCGAAATTCTAAAAATCATTCCTGGAAGAGTATCAGTTGAAGTTGATGCAAGGTATGCTTGAAAAAAATCCACACTGAAATTGTTATTAATGCAAATGTGCCTGTCTGTTTGTAATTAGTAGGTATGATAAAAAAATAAAAAAAAAGTCAAATGTGTTCTAATAAAAATTTGTGTAAACAATTTGAACGCACGGCGGCGGTTTTGTTATCTAAGGCCCGGCGCACACTGAGCGCAGTACAGAGCATTTTCTGAGAACACTGAATAATTAACTTTACAACTATTGACATACAGTCAATAATTGTATTCCAAGAATAAACACGAGCGCACGTGCGATTAGCTGGCTCTTTGATTTGGTTTTATATTTTTAATTTTTTTTTCCAGGTTGTCCTTTGACAAAGATGCTAGTATGGCTAAAGCTTTAAAGTTGATTACAATGTTTGCTGAGCAAGGTATCAAGAAAGAGAGGATTCTGATCAAACTGGCCTCAACATGGGAGGGGATACAGGCTGCAAAGTATGATCTAGAACTTTTTATACTTAGAACTTTTATAAATATGCAGCCACAGTACTAAACTTTTCTATTTAGGCAAAGCAATTATTGAAATATTAACTTTTAAAAAGTTTCCTATAGTAATCTACCTATAGCTGTAGATTTCGGTTTTTTCAAAATCCCACGGGAACTGTGGATTTTTCCAGGATAAGTGTGTTACAAGTAAGTCGGGGCATAAAATTTAAATTTTTCATTTGCAACTTTATAAACTTCATTGCAGGGAGCTTGAAAAGAAACACGGCATTCATTGTAACTTGACTCTACTTTTCTCTTTGTACCAAGCAATCGCATGTGCCGAAGCCAATGTGACTCTGATTTCTCCATTTGTGGGAAGAATTTTGGATTGGTGAGTAGAAAAGTTGTATATCAATGCAGCCAGTTTTTTATTGTTTGAAGCATTTTAATAGTACAATCGTTACCATGTTATTTTTAATATTTTAGATAGAATTCTCATAGGTTTTCCTGTAATTATAAGTAACAATTTCGTTTTTTTTTTTTTCAAAATTATAGGCTCAGTGGTATAGAAGATAAAGGGGGAATGGTCAATTTTTATCTATTTTATTAAAAAATCTTTTACACTGTGGCCAATTCTGTTGTACACATTCTCTAAATCTAAACTAAAATGACAGGTCTAAATCGATTGCTATCTCTTTCACAATGCTCCCTGCAGAAAAGGATAGCACTATTTTTAAACCTGTCAATTTAGTTTAAGTTTAAAGATTGTGTACAACAGAATTAGCCACACTGTATATTTATTTTAAAATTATAAAAATATACACATTTTTGACACTCACAACGAGCTGTAATAAGGCGAGCAGTCCACGATGAAGAAAGTGCATATAAATCGATTAATTAATTAATTCTTTGCAGGTACGTGGAACACACAAAAAAAACATACGAGGCGAAAGATGACCCGGGCGTGATATCGGTGACTCGCGTGTTCAACTACTACAAGAAGTTCGGCTACAAGACGCAAGTGATGGGCGCGTCGTTCCGCAACACGGGCGAGATCCGCGAGCTGGCCGGCTGCGACCTGCTCACTATCAGCCCCAAGCTGCTGCAGGAGCTTGCCAACAGCGAACAGCCCCTGAAAATTGTGAGTTAAGGGGGTATAACCCCCGTCACGTAAGTCGACCGGTGACCTTCAAGTGCGCGCAGCGTGCTGCGATTGAGCGGGACACAATACGATTGGAGAGCCAATCAGCGCTTACGAGGGATCCGCGAGAGCTAATCAGTACTTACGAACGATCCCCACGCCCTCCCCGCGACCCCCTCACACCCCGAGATACCTCATTTTCGACTTCTGCGCATTGAAGGTCACCGGTCGACTTATGTTACGCGGGTTATAGTTCTTTTTTACCGACTTCAAAATTTGTTCAAAAAAGGAGGTTCTGTATTCGAGTTTGTATGTATGTTCGCGATTATATCAAAAGCCAATGAACCTATAATTAAAAATTATTATTATTTGATTGAGTGTAAAGAATATGATAAATACTGATACCCTTGATAAAATTGATAAAACTTGTAAAGATATGATTTGATTGAGGGTTTGTCTTGGTGCTTAAATAGTGTAGTTAATTTAACTAACAGTATATTATAACAGTACTAAAGTGTATATAAATTGCCAGATTTATTGCATGTCATTGTAATTTTTATAATGTATGCTGTAAAAATATAGCGTGTTTGATAAGATATAATTTTTTAAATTGTTTTATCTGTACTCACTAGGTAAGTTTATTTTCAATGAGTAAGTAGATACTAGCGTTTTCAAATTATTTGTAAAAAAATAACGTAACAACACTGGCATTGGCGCCTTATTTCAAAGTACCTAAGTTATATTGTTAAAACAATGACGTTATAAACGCCACGCTTAGAATTTAATGTTACAATAAACGCCTGTTTTAGCAGCTTTTCATAATATCTACGCTATGTATGGTATGAGTTGAGAAGCATCGCGTCGGTAGTTAAAAGGCCTTGAACACCGTGCGCTTTTGTTTGAGATTTCAATGCCATCACTGACTTGTACCGAAATCTACTCTAAGTTTATTCACGGCGTCATCTTGAAAAAAGTCGAACGATATAGCTAACAAGTTTATTGTTAGATCGTTGATAAGTTCAACTAAAACACTCGCATTTAATCTACTTACATGGATAATGTAACTATAGGTATACTGCTCGACTGAGACTTTATTATACTCTGATTTTTAATTCCGTGGAATTCTGACGTTTCGTAATGTTGCCAGAGATAAAAGAATTCCCACAAAAAAAAAAATTCAAAACTTATGTAAATAAAAATCAACTGCCGCATGTAGATATGACAAATGCCTGACAGACACTTCATCATTCGACTTCCATTTGTGAATAAATTTTTTCAATGTGCTCTATTGCTGTTAGTGTGCACTTTCTAGTTTCCACTCTTAGCGATTTCTATTTTAGGGCGAAACGACCAATATTATTACGCAGCTTAGGGCTTTTTATGTTGACAGGGAATTAAAGTAGTTTGTGGTAAAATCGTACTTCGTTAATGATGTTAACCCTGTTTTCCATACAAATAACTCATCTGTAAATGACAATGACAGCTGTCAGAATTCCACGGAATTAAAAATCAGAGTATACGTTTAATATACATACTAGCTGCGCCCCGCGTACTAACGCATACAGATGCACGCAATGACAGCAAAATATTGCAATAATGTGTTACGTGAGCGTGATGTATATACCTAAAAACAATCAACGCCATCTATCGCCTTTTAAGACGTCTATTTAAGTCCCACAGGAACACTTTTCCGGAATAAAAAGTATTCCTGGATATAATCTATCTCCATACCAAATTTCAGCCAAATCGGTTAAGTGGCGTTTCTTTGCGAAATCCAGAAAGCAAATTCTTTTTAAAACAAGGCGTCTAACATCAATTCTACTTTGACGTCATAGTATTTGATACTCAAAATCTATCAAGAATGCCGAATCGAAACAGAAAATCGTTCCCTAATTAGTTTTAATATGATTGTGAACTGTTTTAAGTATAAACTCGTAGTATATTAAATGTGACATTTTGGTTACCAGGCCCTGGATTCAAAAGCCGCCGCTCAGAGCGACATCGAGAAGATATCTTTAAATGAAGCTCAGTTCCGTTGGCACCTTAATGAGGACCAGATGGCCACAGACAAACTATCCGATGGCATCAGGAAATTTGCGGCCGACACCAGAAAATTGGAGTCCCTTATTAAATCGATGCTTGCAAAGAAGTAAAACAAGCAAACTACGTTATAGATATTATTGTAATTCTACGCAGTGTTAAATACGTTTTCTATATCAATCGATACCCGTCATTCCGTATACATTAATTATCATCAGTAGATGACTAGACTCATCTTATTTGAAAAAGACTGTAAGGATTGATTTATTTACTGTGCTAAAACAATTTACTACGATGTTTAACTAATCTGTTACTTTGTGGGTAAATGGGCTTAAATTATATATTTAATGTATTTATGAAATCAAATATTAGTTACTATGCATTTTACATTGAGCAGTGATATTGAAAGATTTAATCCGTTTTCCTACTGTTGTAAAAAAAGTACAAATTAATATTTTATTAGAGTTTAAGCGTAAGGTGTATTTTCTAAGGGGTCCAACGTATTTGTTATACATTTCCTTTATTTTTTGTAATTTTAAATTTCTTTTACATTGCCTTATTAATTAAGGTACTGACTTTTTGGTATTAAAATGATTTGCAAAATATAAGTATTTTTTTTTTCAAAACGCACCTTTAACCTATCTGCTTTTATGGTTCTTAAATCTCTTCTATCCCGGTGTTCTAGCCTGCGATGAACTATGCATGTATGGCGGTGAAGGTATCACTATCCACAATTACTAGTACAATTGTGGATATACATAAATAGTTACCAATATGAAAGTCAATTGTTTCTGTTTTACTTACTTCAAAACTGCTAAATTTCAATATCGCGAAAAATAACATAGAATCATAAAAGAAAAAATAGAGGCAAGAATACCTATTTTAGTCTACAGTTGACGATGATTCTGTTTCGAGAACAGAAGAGCAAAACAGTATAGGTACTCTTACCTACTAAGTTAGCGGGAATACTAACGTTACCTACCCTCAGTATTTATTTGCTTGGCAAGAAAACGAAGGGTTATGAAATTACCAATTATTGTTTGTTTGTATACTTAGTGTTATTAACCCCCGACGCAAAAACGACGGGGTGTTATAAGTTTGACGTGTCTGTGTGTGTGTGTGTGTGTGTGTGTGTGTGTGTGTGTCTGTCTGTTCCCCTGTGGCGCTCAAACGGCTAGACCGATTTGAATGCGGTTTTTTTTGTTTGACAGGTGAATTAGTCGAGAGTGTTGTTAGCTATGTTTGATGAAAATCGGTCCAAGATGGCCGCCGCTACAAAATGGCGGATGACATATTTTTTCACAACTCCCTTGATATGGGTATCAAATGAAAGGGCTTGACTAGTAGAATATTACTATTGCAAATTCAAGATGGCGGCCGCCACAAAATGGCGAATGTCGGGGGTTTTTAAATTTTCAATTTATACTTGTGTTTCCTTATACATACCAGGGGGCAGGGACCAAATGTTACGGTAACACACGGGCGAAATTCCGCGCGGAAATTTTGTTCGTGCAGATATACGTAATACGTACCTATTATGGCTTGTCCCTAATATTTTAATCGGCAGATATAGTTATTGCATCGGAATTCTGCTCACGTTTTTCCGTTAGCTTTAACCAGCGAGGGTAAACAAACAAAGTGCAGGTAACATCCAGCAGAAACTCGTAAGCGACGGTGATATGCCTGGCTAGACGTAATCAATGACTTTTCAAATGTATCAATTTTATTTTGCGGTAAAAATTTCTTAAGAACCGCGCAAATCGCGTTGTTTACGCATTTCTGAGGGGAGCGACTTGTTCACCTTACATTCATATTATAGGTACTTAGTCGTAATTCCCAAACTACTCTTTTCAGTGGTGGTTTAGAAAAGAGCAAAAGTCGTACTTTAGTTTTGAACTAATCATGTTACATATTAGCTATTGTTTTATTTAGCATTACTGCATACCAAGCCTTAAATCATTCCGTTTTTTGTTCAGACTGTACTCGGACACATAAGTCATACACACACACAATAGGGCAAAGTGTGAGCAATAGGGCAGAGTTTAAACTTTAAGCAATAGGGGCTAGGGCAAGGAGGCGCGGGCGGCCGTCGCTCTAATCAATACGCCGCTCCACTTTCTGCGACCTTCCGTGTCGCACCTCGCAGCCGCCCGCCTCTGCCTGCGCCCATATATGCTGTTGCCGCCTATGCAAAATCCAATAATTTCTAGTACAAGTATAAATTAAAAATTTAAAAAAACCCCCGACGTTCGCCATTTTGTGGCGTCGGCCATCTTGGATTTGCATAGTGCTATTCTACTAGTCAAGCCCTTTCATTTGATACCTACCCATATTAAGGGAGTTGTGAAAAAATATGTAATCCGCCATTTTGTAGCGGCGGCCATCTTGGGTCGATTTTCATCAAACATAGCTAACAACACTCGACTAATTCACATTTCAAACAAAAAACCGCATACAAATCGATTCACCCGTTTGAGGGCTACAGGGGAACAGACAGACACACACACACAGACACGTCAACTTATAACACCCCGTCGTTCTTGCGGCTGGGGTTAAAATAAATTAATGTGAATTTAAACCTAGGTACTACGTGAGAGTATTTTATTAAATACACGTGCCTACCTAAACTACTCTCACGTTTAGGTAGGCACTTTTTTTCTTAATTTTATTTAGGTGTAGCATAGATTGATTGGGTCTAAAGAAAGCTTAGAATTTATATTTCGTTTAGGTACTTAGTTAAATGTACCTAGGTTAGTTACCGATGTAATGATGGATGATCTAATTGACGATTTCTTTAGGCGCGTTTTGAATATAATAAATATACGTGCCTACGCAAGCAATAAATCAATGTGTAGACCTTGGTCACATTGTTATGCAAGGGTTCCATGTGATTTTCGTCTGGGAGAGAACGTCCCTCAGGGGGCGGCGGAGAGCGCGCGGTACAGGCGGAGGCTTGATATTGACCTACATGTTCATTCAGAGTTCGGTCGATGCGAAACTTGACATCTGCGCGTTCCTGCGTTTCGTGTTTTTCAATTTAATGTTCCTTTAATTCGAATACGATTTGTTTTCCTTTCCGAAAATCAGATGCAGCTGACGAACTCGCGCGGGGTAATGTATTCGTTACGTTTAAAATGACGCTGCTGTGAATTTATATCACGAAGTTAATAATTTTGTGTGAGCCCGGTGAGAGTATAGTAATATGATGTATGTTCGATGGTTAGTCGTGCATTCGGTGTTCGAGTGATTCTCAATATAAGATGCTCAGTAAAATGACAACGCTGCAGATTTTAATGAAATAGCTCTTTCTTTATACATAATGACGAAGCCGGGAAAGCAATCTAAAACACCTATACCCGCGGTGACGAAAAACATATCTACCATGGATATAAAATATTCTGATGTGAGTATCGAGTAAATATTTTTAGACGTATCTATTGGATATTATATTACATGATTAGTAATTAAAATAATTTTCCTATCGTAATTTATTTAGTGGTACGGAATTGAGTTGGTGCACCTAAATTATTTCTTCTTTAATAAAATTATACGTTAGGTACCAACTTATTATATTAAGAACTAGCTGAACCCCGCAACTTCGTTCGCGTAGATATAGGTTTTTATATAGGATCGGATCGGATCCCATATTTCTTTTATGTACCTAAACTAAATGTAGCCTAAGTTACTCCTTATAACATTGAAAGTTCCATTAAAATCAATCCAGCCGTTTCGGAGATTAGCTAGAAGAAATAGACAGACCGATAAACATAAATTTAAACGCATACCAGTTTAAAATAAGTCGTACGTTCAAAGATCCGGCTCCCAAGTTATTTGAACCCAATACTGAGGGTTGTAATGTCTGTCATTTCTAAACTAAAAGATCTATGACCTTGAAATATTTATGGAATAATATATAAAGTACTACCTTTCTAACAAAAAAAGAATGAGTAAAATCGAACAACGCGTTAATGAATTACAGCTAAATACATGTTTTAACTTTCATCCCCTCTCTCAAGGGAACCGTGTTGAATTTCGGGATAAAAAGTATCCTATAACCTACCTCGGAGTATAAACTCAAATCGTACCAAGTTTCATTCGAATCCATTCAGTAGTTTCGGCGTGATGCGCGGCCAAGATACAGACAGACAGACAGACAGACAGACAGACAGACAGACAGACAGACAGACAAAAATGAAAAAAATTGCAGTTTTGGCTTCAGTATCGATTATAGAGTGCCCTGCAATAAAAATTTTCAAAATATCTTCAATGTACAGAATTGGATCTGTTACAGTTTTATTATATTATAGATCAAATAAGAGTTATGGTTGTTTTATCAGAGTAAAGATGAGCTCGCAAAAGAGTCGACGGCGGATGAATCGGAACCTGAACGTGGAAATTGGACAGGACGTTTTGACTTCCTCTTGTCGCTGCTAGGATATAGCGTCGGGCTAGGAAACGTCTGGCGGTTTCCTTATTTGTGTTACAACAATGGAGGAGGTATGGAGATATTCTAAGTAGCCTTATTCTAGGATGTATTTACCTATAGGATACCTAATATCAACGTATTTATTTTATTACCTCACCTAGGTTAAATGACTATTTGTGGTAGCGATTTTGTTATAATCATTTAATTTGAACTTAAGAGCTTATTTCGAATTCATTTTTATTTTATTTTTTACCCGACTACGGCAAAGCCAAAAGGAAGGGTTATGATTTTAGCAGTCTATGTATGTATGTATGTATGTGGCCGATTTTAGTATGAGATTCTGTGTGTACCACCGTGCACCGTAGCGCCTAAACTACTGGGCCGATTTTGATGAATGAGGTGTCAATTAGTTCTTTGTTATGGTCCGGGTGACATAGGCTACATTTTATATACGAAAAAAATCGAGAAACGACGTGCGAGCGGCAAAAGTTAATTATTATTTAGTTTCGGATATATTATTATGTACATAACAAATGGCGCCACTAGCTGTTTGCCCCGCGATTTCGGGTTTCGCTTGCGTAGTCGGGTTTTAATTTACGAACTTTATACTTGTTGTGCAGCAGGTTTTTCTTACTAAGTTACTTACTATCTATCAATCTATTTGCATCGCTCTTTTTGACACCTAAGTACCTATTCTGTGACTGGATTGCCGAGTTACGCTAATGAGTTTAATTACCTACTAAGGTTTAACTAATATGTATCTACATATATACGCTCTAGGTTAGTGTATGTAATGGTTTCTATCTAGGTTAGTGTATGTAAAGGTGTACTATAATAGGTATAGTAGGTACTAGGTACTTCAATAGGATTTGATGCAGATATATAAAATATCACTAGATCACTCGCATCTTTGATTAAATTGCGTTTTATAACTTTTGGTTCAATATCTGGTGACCTTATAGTTAGGTGCTTGCCTATCATAGACCAGTAGGTAGGTATTACATATCGATACCAGAAATTTCAATTGTTGTAATCGTAAAGGACATGGACAGGCCTGTCCTTTACGACAATTGAAATTTCTGGTATCGATATTATCTAATCAATGCTGCCTACTTCCCAACTCTGAATACTTCTACGTGGGCTTACCGTAGACTTGATTTTATGTAAGTACCTACCTACCTACTTCTGTGTAGGTTGTAGACAGGTTGCTAATAAAAATTAGGGGAAGAAATAAGTTAGTTAAATTTTGAAATGTTTTCAGGTGCCTTTCTAATACCCTTTACAATAATGCTCATCATCGCGGGACTGCCCTTGATGTTTATGGAGCTGTCCTTTGGGCAATACGCTGCCCTGGGCCCGGTGGCTGTCTACAACAGATTCTGCCCGCTGTTCCGCGGCCTCGGCTACGGGATGGTCATCGTCTCCAGTATCGTCATGTTGTACTACAATCTGATCATAGCATGGACCATATACTACATGGTGGTGTCATTTGCGAGCATCTTTTACCAGCTGCCGTGGCAGAATTGCGACGCCGATTGGAGTACTAAATGTGAGTTGAATCGAGTCTCTACTTAAGTAAAAATCTATTAAAGTAATGTTGTTTGACAAAGGCCTATAGAGGGGTTAACAAGTAAAGTATAGAGCCACCAAGCTGCTCCTTTGCGGCTTGGCGGATTACACAAAATATCTATCTAAGAATTCTCAAACTTAGAACCTCTCTGGGTTTCAAGCTTTAAAGGGCTTGACTAGTAGAATAGGACTCACAGTGCTATTCTACTAGTCAAGCACTATGCAAATCCAAGATGGCCGCCGCCACAAAATGGCAAATGTCGGGAGTTTTTTAAATTTTTAATTTATACTTGTTAACTGTTAGGTCTATGTATTACGCGGTAATATAAAGCTACGTTGTCAGTAGTTTGTTCAAAAAGATAATCGGCGAGGGATTTAAGGGCGCTGCCTGCTGTGCTTTTGTTTAGCGGGCAATACGAGTACCCTACAATACTATAGTATTTAAAAAATACGTTAAAAAAAGACAAAATACTTAAATGTATATAATATATTGGTAGTAGGTACTACCTAAGGTTATCAACCAATGGAGTAGCGGCAGTGACGGATTAACCCTTAATCAAATTAAGCAATTGCCTAGGGCATCACGTCTGAGGGGGCACTAGAAGAAGCAGAAAAAAAATCCGTCCTTAGGGCATCACGTCTCACTCTCACGTCACCAAAAACCACACCGAAAAAAGTATCTAGGACTAATTTGAAAATTCGCGCGTTTTAAGGTGACATAGAGTCCGACCTAGAGTCATAACCCCACTTCCGCTTGCCCACTCGCTGCCCGCTTGTGCATTCGACAGTGGACAAGTTTCCAAATTTTTTTTAATAAATTATAAAAATTTAAGTAAAATAAAACAAAAATCTGAAAGAATCATCTTAAAAACTGAAAAAATTATCGAACTTTAAAGTTTAAAAAAATAAAAAAAACATTTTTTGAAAAAATCTATGCGACCATTTTGCAAACATCCTCAGCTGTCGATTAAAAAAAGAATCACGCAAATCGGTTCAGTAATCTCGGAGAAATCGGTAAAACAAGTTAGTTTAAAGTCTGTTCATTTTCTTACGGTCGCCTTTTGTGTTTTGCCGCCTCCGCCGCGCGGTTTTTTATTAAAGACACCGCCGTGACTACAAAGCATGCCGCGCGCCGTGTACAGGCACAAGGGGTTTTGGCGTTTTATACCTACTCATAATTTTTTATTAAAATTCTCTTTCCTTTTTATATTTTTTTATATTTGTATTTTATTACTATATAACCATAAACATAAAATCTAATATTATCATGAACACGGGTCTTCTCTCAAAATGAGAAGGATTTTAACCATAGCCTACCACGCTGGCCAAGTGCGGATTGGCAGACTATTCGGAGGTTCTGCTAGAATAGAAAAAAAAAAAAACAGAAAAAAAATAATAAAAATAAAAGCAGAATACTAAGAGCACCTGCGCCTGTACCGATACTATGTTACCGAACGGACTACTATGTCCGTTCGGAGGTATTTTTTTCTTTCCATGTATACATGGAAAACATACCTCCGAACGGACACGGTGACGTCATACTCGAGTAAGAGGCGCCAATCATTTTGCGTAAATTAAATAATTAATTTCTCCGTCATTTATTGAAGGATTTCAAAAATTTTTTTCACTGATTTATTAGTTAGGCCGATTCTAGTTGAGATACGGATAGGGGGTAGGGTTTACGGAACCGGTTCTGTTTTTGAGAACCGGGAATTTCGGGACTTTTACCTAAAGGAACCGGGAATTCCCGGTTCTTTCGGGATTTTCGGTTCTTTATAGTTTTTTTTTATAAAACAAGTTTTACACTTTAAAAGTAAACCACAATGAAATATTAATGTAATTTTTATTGTCATTTAAACTTTCATCCCCTATTTAACTCACTTGGGGATAGAATTTCCAAAAATCCTGATTTATTTTTTATCGAAATTTTAAATACCTACCAATTTTCATGGATATCACTTGAAAAATGACCGACTTTCATGCAAACTTTCATCCCCTATTTAACCCCCTTAGGGGTGGAATTTCCAATAATCCTTTCTTAGAGTGCGCCTGCGTTGAAAAAGCTTACGAATTCAATGTACCATTCATTATGTGTTTCGTCAACTACAGTAAGGCCTTTGACTGTGTGAACTGGAAGCTCCTATGGACAGTTCTCCAGGAAATAGGAGTCACAAAACATCTGGTCGGAGTGCTTCAAAGCCTATACTCTATCTGAGTATCAGGCGGTAGTAAGAATTGACAAAACGACATCAACACCTTTCTCGTTTGGCAAAGGAGTTCGTCAAAGATGCATCGTATCCCCTATCCTGTTTAGCATCTATGGAAAGAGCATTATACGCCGAACCTGCGAAGACTGGGATAGTGGAATTACCATCAACGACATTAAAATTCAAAACCTTCGCTACGCCGATGACACCATCCTTTTCGCAGCTAATGAAGCTGAAATGTTCCAACTCCTGAACAAAATGGAGCAACACATGCCATAAATTGGTCTAAAACTAAGATCATGGTGGTGGATTGTGCTTCTAAGCTAGAACTCAATGGAACACTCAATTTAAAACCCGTTGATCACTTCATTTAATTGGGTTCTAGCATCAGCAATAACGGTTCTTGTGAAGCTCAAGTTCGCAGGAGAATCGGAATGGCCAAGGCTGCAATGTCTCAGCTCGATAGAATATGGAATGATCGTAACATCAGTAATAAGATAAAAATTACACTCGTCAACATTTTAGTCTTCTCCATTTTCCTATACGGGGCGGAGACATGGATTTAAAAGCTGGAGACCGCCAGCGCATAGACGCCTTTGAGATGTGGTGCTGGAGGAAAATGCTCAGAATCTCTTGGACTGCATTCAGGACCAACCAATCGATCCGCGAAGAACTCAAAATTGACAAAAAGCCGAGGCTCTCCAACATACACATGCCTGAGGAGGATCTTTGAGTTCTTCGGCCATATCGCCCGTAAACCCGGCGATAACCTACAAAAACTTATAGTTACCGGGAAAATGAACGGCATGAGATCGAGAGGTAAGAGTCCAATTCATTGGACTGACCAGATCCGCACCACTCTCAACAGGAATGTTACCGAAGCGGTTCACAACGCTGAAAGCCGGAACAGATGGCGAATCATCGTCAGAAACTTGAAATTTTCACATTGTTTTCTTTTATGATGTAATCGCACACTAAGAAAGGATTATTGGAAATTCCACCCGTAGAGGATGAAAGTTTGTATGAAAGTCTGTCATTTTTCAAGTTATACCCATGAAAATTGGTATTTGAGCTTTCGAAAAAAGATAAAAAATATAAACAGCATTTTTGAAAATTCTATCCCAAGGTGGATTAAATATTGCATTCCGAAAACTGAGTAAGCGAGCGATCGCACACAACAGCGAGAGAGGTAGACTTGTAAGTTACCGTGCGCTATTTATTTTAACGCTGAATTCACGTTAGTTTTGAACTTTTGAACAGTAGGAAGTATAAAAAAGTAAAGTTAGTATTGTAATGATTATGTATGTAAGTAGTAGCGTGAATCGTGTAATTAAAATAGAATTCCCGAAAGTACCGAAAGAACCGGGAATCAAATTTTATTTCCCGGTTCTTTTAACTGACAAAAGAACCGGGAATTCCCGGTACTTTCGAGACCGGGATTTCCCGGTTCTGAACCCTAATAGGGGGGCCCACAGGCATGGATTGCTTAGGGCATCAAGTAGTCTTAATCCGTCACTGAGTAGCGGTGTGACTTCTCGAAATTCGCTTTGAGATCTGCTAAAAAACAAGTGGATTCCCGCGACTTTGTTCGCGTGAATATTGGTTTATAAAAATCCCGTGGGAATCATTTTGTTTTTCCTAAGCTCCTTTGAGCTCATACCTTGCTAAAAACTGTTAAAAGTTCACTGGCAGATATTTAGGTAGATCAAAATGTAAACACTCAAAATAACTAGGTAGGTATAGCCTAATTCCAGTGATATTGGTTGTTTTAGATTGCTATTCGTATGAAGAGGCTGATAAATGCGAGGCAAGCAATGGGACCTACTACTTGCGGCAGTGTCTGAATCAAAGTTACGCCGCTCTCAACAACATTGCTGCTCTAGCGGATGTAGCTATACGCAAACCGCCCGCTGAAGAATACTTTACGTAAGTTTAACATGGAAAACTCTGTACGATAATATATACTTACTATACATATACAGGGTGACTGGAAACAGGATACATTCCTTGCAGGGGCTTAAAGTAGAGCTCATTTGCAGCAAATTGTTTCATATAATGTCATATCCGAAACTTAGTCGTTTCCGAGTTATTGAAGATTCAAGGTTTTTAACAAAAAACTCCAGTTTTAAAGTTAAAATTAGCTGCTGAAGAAAATCATACCAGGTTTTGTTGGTGTTTTTATTATTTTCTGATAGAAAAACGTTCAGAAACTCAATAAAAATCAAAATAAGCTAGAAAATACCGTTAACTTTTCAGTTAAGGCCTAAAAAACATGTATTATTTTTAGGAAAAAAAATCGAATTTGGTGAAAAGCAATAAAAAAAATGTATGGAACGTTATGTACATTATTCATCATCATTCATCACATGTAACATTCGGATAGGACATTATATGAAAAAATTTGCTGCAAATGAGCTCTACTTTACCTAAGCCCCTGCAAGGAATGTATCCTGTTTTCAGTCACCCTGTATAATGCTCATGTTTAATGTTACAAGTGTGTCTGTCTATCTGTTACTTTTTACGGATAAACTACTAATCCGATCTTGGTGAAAGCTACACAGATAGCCTGCATTCTTGAGACGAACGTAATTGGCTATTTTAATCCTGTTCGACGCGCGATTGAAAAATAGAAAGATATGAAAAACACATAAATTCCATGCGGACAAGTCTCTTCGAGATAAAAAGTTTCGGAATTCCGGGAAAGGATGGATCAAACAAAAAACTTTTCCAATTTAATAGGCCGTTGAATAGCTGAATACACAAAGATCACTATCTATAAAAGTCTTCTTATTTTATTTAAAAGGTCAATCTGACTAAGCGCAGTGGTGTGCGTAGTGGTTTTAATAATAGGATATCCCAAGTTCGATTCCTGGCAGAGTTAATTTTGAAATTTATAATTTCAGTACTAAAAGTATTGTTTGGCTCTCTTTTGGCGAATGCGTATCTACCGCCAAGCGATTTGACGTTCCGTTACGATATCGAGTAGAATAGAGATAAGGGATAATATGGGTTTAGTAAAAACTTCCATGACTCTTCTAGTATAGCCCGCTTCCATTATAAAACCCATTTAATACCATACCATACCATGAAGTGAGATTGCGCTCAAGCATTATCTTGTATTGTAATTTTTAAGCCCCGACGCAAATTTGTGTGTGTGTGTGTGCGTGCATGTGTGCGTGCGTGTGTATGTGTGTGTGTGTGTGTGTATCTGTCTGTCTGTTCCACTGTAGCGCTCAAACGGGTGAACCGATTTGAATGCGGTTTTTTTTGTTTCAAAGGTGAATTAGTCGAGAGAGTTATTTGACGAAAAATTGGCCCAAGATGGCTGCCGCCAAAAAATGGCGGGTTACATATTTTTTCACAGCTCCCTCAGTATGGGTATCAAAATGAAAGGGCTTCACTAGTAGAATAGCACTATGCAAATCCAAGATGGCCGCCACCACAAAATGGCGAATGTCGGGGTTTTTTTAATTTTTAATTTATACTTGTGTATCATAATTTAAATCTTGTTACAGTAACCAAGTACTCGGGCTATCTTCTGGAATCGAAGAAACTGGCCAGATCCGTTTGGGTATGGCTGCATGTCTGTTTGCTGCCTGGCTTATCGTGTTTCTGTGCTTATGCAAAGGTGTCCAATCATCGGGAAAGGTTCGTACTTTTCCATTGATTGAAGATTTCTATACCTTCTAAGTTTTAATATCTTTCGACGTATTTTTCAATGACAAGGTATGTACTTCTGGAATTCCATTCCCATGTAAATATACTTAATACTTATTTGGTGAACTGTGTGTGCATTCCGATTTCCAACCTCTTAATTCTAGTTTTGAAGATTAATAATAAGAATATTAATTAAAAAATAAACTTATAAAAAAAAATAATAAGAAAATTTGAAGAAGAATAATATTATGATTCATGGTAAGTAAGGATCTGACGATTATGGGTAAAAAGTTATACAACAAATGACAAACATTTGACTTCGATTTTCAATTTCATAAGCTACTTAATTTGTTTTACAAACGTAAAACAAGGGTAAGAGTTATTCCTATAAAAATAATCACATTGAACCCTTTTTCAGGTGGTATATTTCACAGCCTTATTTCCTTACGTGGTGTTGGTAATTTTATTTTTTCGCGGAGTGACGTTACCGGGAGCCTCCACTGGAATTTTGTTTTATTTGACACCAGACTTTAGCCAACTTCTTAATGCTCAGGTACGATACCTTAAAACATTTATCTACACCCATGCTTTAAATTCTCTATTACGGCCTGTTTCACCACCTTCTGATAAGTGTCGGATAGCCTAAACGTAAGTTTTGTCACTTTCTTATTTTATGTCAAGCGATAAAAACAAAAGTTGTAGATAGTTACCGCGTGTCGGTTTTTGTCCGATCATCAAAGGTGATACTACTGTAAACTGTACTATTGTAAAGAGACGGATACGGAGCAAATCGAGGCGTCCACAACTTGTACGGGGCTTGATACGTGATACGCTGATACGGATACGGTGATCGGATCGGGCAAGTGATACATATTTGGACCCACCTTTAGGTATAATACTTATCAGAAGGTGGTGAACCAGGCCCTTATTAACCTTTACGTTTCGAAATGAACTTTCAACTTTTGAAATGTGCAAATTATTTTGAAGGTATGGGGTGACGCCGCAGTGCAGATATTTTTTGCGTTAAGTCCAGCTTGGGGAGGTCTTATTACACTTTCCTCTTACAATAAGTTCTCTAATAACTGTTACATGTAAGTATTTAAAAAAGACGTAAGTAGGTACATTATATGCGCAACTACACAGGATACAGGTACCTGGTACTTACAGTATTATAATATTTTCTTTTACAGTGATTCGCTGATTGTCGCCGTATCGAACATCGCGACGTCATTTTTCGCTGGTCTAGTGATCTTCTCTGTGATAGGGTTCTTGGCCCACGAGCTGCAAGTGGAAGTGGACAAGGTGGTGGACCAGGGCGCGGGACTTGCTTTTATAGTTTACCCCGAGGTGGTAACGAGATTACCCGTTTCACCTCTTTGGTCTATTCTCTTCTTTGTAATGCTGTTAACTTTAGGGCTTGATTCACAGGTATGCTATGTTTAGATCTTAGGCTAAGCGTATGCTGAAACGCAGGCGACGCAGGTCCACGCAGCGCAGAGCAGAGCAGATTTTGTAAAGAATAGAACATCATTGAACTACGTACGCTGCGGCGCAGGCACGTGCGACGAAGACATGTGTCTGTCCTGCTCTGCGTCTCGTTGTACTGCCGGCACAGAATTCTGCGCGACGCGTGCAGGTCGAGACGTATTTATTAACAATATTTTATAATTTTTTTGCAATGACAGAACATTTAATTGAATTAGTTCGTTGTGAACCTTGTTTGTATGATACAAATCATCCAGACTATTCAAAAAAGACATTGAAAGAGTTATTATGGGTGAGAACTAGCTAGGATGCGAATGTCAGCTGCGTCGCAGCATACGGAGTGGGCACATGTCTGCGTCAACTGCCCTGCCCTGCACTGTGCTGTACTGTGCTGTGCTGCGTCGCCTGCTTTTCAGCATACGCCTAGCCTTATTGCGTGACACTTTGTAAATTTCTTTGAATAAAAATCTTTTCTTAGTAAATGGTTTACTATAATATTATGTACCTATATTTATGTAAGTAAGAATAAATAATTTTCCAAATAAGTAATACAATTAAAAAATTCTATTCAATTCCGAGAAATCAATAGATCTCTTGAAACACCAATAGTCTAATGAAACATTTTATTAAATAAAGGCTACATTTTTTAGTTTGCACTAATGGAGACAGTAACAACAGCTATATTGGATCGATTCCCTAATTTTCGTCAGAAGAAAGTTTGGGTTGTTTTAACAGTTGCGGTTTTTGGCTACTTTGGTGGTTTGATTTTCACGACTAATGTAAGTTTCTTATTCCAATAACAGTTATTATTGTCACAAAATACTCTATTGAAAGTGAAAGAAATATATTGTGTTTTTGGTCTTCAGAGCGGAATGTATTGGTTACAACTGATGGACAAATATGCAGCAAATTGGTCAGTTCTTATCATTGCCATCGGTGAATGCATTTTGATTGCTTGGATTTACGGCGCGGAGAAGTTCTGTGGTGATATACAAAGGATGATCGGAAGACAGTCGAAGCTATGGGTTTTATTTTGGAGTGCAATGTGGCGAATTATAACACCAGCCGCCTTAGTGGTAAGTTTAAAAAAAATAGTACTTAGTAGGTATAACCTGTAATGTATTACGTACTACGTAGTGTAATATAATATGTTGCCAGTAGGACTATGATTCAATCTGGCTATATTATGTTGTTCACTAGGTAGTCTGCCGTGACAAGTACTATTATATATTCTGTGGCCGTGATCAACGTGGAGTCACACGAGTAGATAGGTACAGAGGGGAAGCTTCTACGAGCGGCCCGCTGTAGGTATATACCTACTCACACATAATATGCGCACGTCTGTCATCCAACTGAACCAGTTGGAGGACAGAGCGGGCGTCCGTGAACCGTTGGTGAGTGTGTTTGTGAGAGTGTACCTACAGCGGGCCGTTTGTATTGTATGTAGCTTCCCCTCTGTACCTATCTACTCGTATGGTGGGGTCTTGCAACGTCACCATTCAAGCACTTTGTACCTAGGTATACTGTAAAGTTCATCGCTTCGATGGGTAGGTACGTACTGCGTCAGCGTAATGTGTAGACGACTTTGCGTTTGTAAAGCCTCCTTTTTAACCCCCGACGCAAAAACGACGGGGTGTTATAAGTTTGATGTGTCTGTGTGTGTGTGTGTGTGTCTGTCTGTTCCCCTGTGGCGCTCAAACGGGTGGGCCGATTTGAATGCGGTTTTTTTGTTTGAAAGGTGAATTAGTCGAGAGTGTTGTTAGCTATGTTTGATGAAAATCGGTCCAAGATGGCCGCCGCTACAAAATGACGGATTACCTTCGGATTACATATTTTTTCACAACTCCCTCAATATGGGTATCAAATGAAAAGGATTGACTAGTAGAATAGCACTATTGCAAATCCAAGATGGCTGCCGCCACAAAATGGCGAATGTCGGGGGTTTTTTAAATTTTTAATTTATACTTGTCACAATTGGCGACTGTAGACGATTATACGCGTGCACGATCGTGTGGAGGGTTAATCGCCTGTAGTCGCCGATCATCACCGTCACAATCGTCAGCAATCGTGGCGATCGGCGACTTGTCGGTTTTCGGGCACGCATCAAAGAGAATTCGCGCTAGCCGCGCAATAAATGATCACGGATGATCGGGTGTGGATGCTTGCACGATGATTGTGACGATTGCCGGGGATTTTATCGGCGATAGCGAACAGCAGGCATAAAACCAGTGAATAGATCGGTTGTGATGTCTTCCAGTTTATTTTGGTGTTCAACTGGATTGAATACAAGCCGGCGTCGTATGGGCAGTACGTGTATCCGATGTGGGCAGACGCGGTCGGCTGGACGTTGGGCGTGCTGCCCATTGTCGTGATCGTTTTGATGGCCATCGACCAGATATGCAGCGGACCCGATGACCTTACGATTATGGAAGTAACTATATTTTCATCTTTATTGATTTTAATTCTTTGAGTTTATGCATGAATCATGATGATTGGAATATCTTTTTACAACAAATAAAATTAAACCGACTTTAATATACTGAAATAAAGAATTTTTCATATCTTGAAAATTACTGAACCGATTTTGATGTAACTTGCAATGTTCCCTAAGTTGAAGTATCTAAATGTCAGCTAATAAAAAAAGAATAGTCACAATTCCTATAAATAAAGATAAGTATACCTATAAAATATATTTGTTTGGAAGCCCTAATAGTTTATTATCATCAATAAATATTATAATAAAATCGTAGACTTGCCAATATTTTTTAAGCTGGCGTGCAATAAAATTTGTGTTTGTCTGTCTCCGAAATGCTTGACCGATTTTGATGGGAATTTCATTGGGAAAACCCACAGATAAAGAATGGGAAAACCTTAGTGATGGGAAAGAGCTATTAAAAAAATTATATTCGATAAATTTTTATGCGCCACTTTTAATAGTATGAGCTCAAAGGAGCTTAAGAAAAACAAAGAGTTCCCGCGGGATTTTTAAAAACCTATTACCTATTTCAATATTAGTAATACAAACGCTACAGTATTATGAAATAGAAATAGGCAAGTAGATAACCGCATTGCAAACAAAGTGTTAAGCAACCCTCTATGTACCTATTTATCTGTTAGTAAATTGATGTTAAATAGAGCGACTAATTTTGAAATCTGCAAGACTAACTTTTGAAGTAAGCTGCAGTTGTGAATAAAAAGTTATTATTATACCTACACGAGTACCGATCTATTAAATATTAGGCACCAACGTACTTGCTCACGTACTCTGGCGTAATTTGTTCAGCTCAGAGTCAATGAAATTACATATCTTACAGGGCATAGTTGGACCAATAGATAAACGAATAATACGGATTTCAACTTGTTATAAATGAACTGAATTTTTTGTTTTACTTTACATCATTAGATGGATAGGTAATTGATTAATTAGTAATTATTAATTTTCTAAATTTCTAAATTAACACAAACGAGGCTAAAATAGCAAGAATATCGAAAAAAGTGCATGCCGTCCTGATTGTGACCGATATATTCAAAATTGTGACCAAAATTCGCCCTATTTATGAACTAATAAAATAAAAGGCGAAGTAGGTAAATCCATACTGATAGTGACAAGTATTATAAATGCGAAAGTGTATATTCTGTCTGCTAGTTTTTCACGGTCCAACAGTTTAACCGATTTTGATGAAATTTGGTGGAGAGTTAGCGTACATCCCGGGAACGGACATAGGCTTTTTATCCCAGAAAATTAAAGAGTTCCCACGGGATTCTTAAAGGTCCATTCGTTTATACGAGGTACAGAGGTAGCTTGCGTCACGGAAATTGACATAGGTAGGTACTTTTATCTTTTATCCCGGAAAAACAAATAGTTCCTACAGGATTTTAAAAAACCTAAATCCACGCGGATGAAGTGGCGGGCATCATCTGGTACTTAATAAGTTCTAGACTTATTGAGTACTAGATGATGCCCACGGCTTCGCCCGTGTGGATTTAGGTTTTTAAAAATCCCGTGGGAACGTTTGATTTTCCAGAACAAAAAGTAGCTAATCTGTAGAAACCCGTCCCCAAAACGGAAAAATCTCGTGGGATCCCCACGATTTCGGAATACAATTCCTTACAGCATCAGGGTTGAGGAGTTGGATATGTACCTACTCGAGTTCATTCAACGCTATAATCTTTAATTGGTACCCCCAATATCAATTTAAATAACTGAAAGTTTCTAAAACCCATTAGTTTTGGGGATTAGGTCCCCTACAGCATCAGGATTGAGGAGTTGGAATCCAATTTTTTTATAGAACAGGGTCGCAATGTTTCTCTATCGATTAAAAAAAAATACGCAAATCGGTTCAGAAATCTCGGAGATATCGGTGTACATAGGTAGAAAAACACAACTCCTCCTTTTTTGAAAGTCGGTTAAAAAAGTAGCCTATGTTACTCCCTGGTTAATTCTCTACTTGTATGTGAAGGTCCCGTCAAACAGACAGACAGACAGACAGACAGACAGACAGACAAAAATTTTAAAAACGTGTGATTCGGTTATGGTAGCGTTCAAATAACCATATGAGCTTAATATGAGGTAGTTATTTCGATATTACAGACAGACACTTCAATTTTATTTATTAGTATAGATTGGAGAGAAACTAATTTTTGAGGCCATATTATAATACTTATATAGTTATTGTCAGAGAGAAAAACTTTCAGTGGAAAAAATTAATATCACTTAACTATTATCATTTTCGGGATAAAATAAAAGTTAAGAATTACAAGTGCTGCTATTTTCTGGAAAAGTTTTAAAACTCATTAATATATACTTTGAATTTTTAGCGTAGGTAGTTAGAGTTGTAGAATATTATTTTAGGGTTCCCTAGTAAAACAAGGAACCCTTATAATTTCGTCCGGTCTGTCTGTAGGTGTTGTGTTCACAGTCATTCTGTTCAAAAACTATTAAAGTTACAAAGTTGTTTGCCAGTTAGGTATAAGTAGAAATTAACAGAGGTTACGATATGATATTCTCATAATAATCCTTGCTTTTAGTTCAAGACTATAAGTTTTTTTACTAGATCGACTTTCATATCACAATCTGAGGGGACATCTTAGATTTTTCTTTTTTTGAACGACTTGAAATAAATGAGCGATTCGGGCCGTATTTTTATTAAGTTACAGTACAACTTCAAAAAAAAAATTAAATATAATGGATTCGTACAAAATGTTCTTACAAAAATATACCTAACTAGAAGATGCCCACGGCTTCGCCCGTGTGGATTTAGGTTTTTAAAAATCCCGTGGGAACTTTTGATTTTCCAGAACAAAAAGTAGCTTATCTGTAGAAACCCGTCACCAAAACGGAAAAATTCTGTGGGATCCCCACGATTTCGGAATGCAATTCCTCACAGCATCAGGGTTGAGGAGTTGAATATGTACCTACTCGAGTTCATTCAACAATAAAGTCTTTAATTGGTACCCCCAATATCAATTTAAATAACCGAAAGTTTCTCAAACCCATTAGTTTTGGGGATTAGGTCCCCTACAGCATCAGGATTGAGGAGTTGGAATCCAAATTTTTTACAGAACAGGGTCGCATTGTTTCTCTATCGATTAAAAAAAAAATTACGCAAATCGGTTCAGAAATCTCGGAGATATCGGTGTACATAGGTAGAAAAACACAACTCCTCCTTTTTTGAAAGTCGGTTAATAAAGTAGCCTATGTTACTCCCTGGTTAATTCTCTACTTGTATGTGAAGGTCCCGTCAAAATCGGTTCAGCCGTTCCGAAGATTAGCCCGTTCAAACAGACAGACAGACAGACAGACAGACAAAAATTTTAAAAACGTGTGATTCGGTTATGGTAGCGTTAAAATAACCATATGAGCTTAATATGAGGTAGTTATTTCGATATTACAGACAGACACTTCAATTTTATTTATTAGTATAGATTAGTAGCTGTTTGTCAAATTGCAACTGCCTCGTTGGTTAGTTGTAGTTGTGTAGGTTGGTAGTTAGCATATTCAACTACAGATCACGAGATCCCGGGTTCGATTTCCGGGTCGGGCAAATAATTATTGTTAGGTATCGAACTTTTCTGTCAAGAAATTCTCAGTGCCAGTGGAGTAGGGGTAGTAGGCGTTGTTTCACTCCCGTGCCTCGGAGATCACGTTAAGCAGTCGGTCCCGGTTATTATCACTATCATTTGTGACAATAGTCGTTAAAGCCCGCTAACTGGTGCGGGTTGTTACGTTCCCTCGAATATGGTTGAGCGAAGCAATGGCTGGATCATGCGTCATGCTCGTGAACGGGTGCCACCGTCGGAAATGGGGCTACTTTTGTCTGCCCTTCTTCACATGTGTAGAATTGTAAGCACCATTCCGAACCTGTGGTAGATTCATTTGTCGATTCGTAAACGCTTCCGAAAGTTTATCTGAATAAAATTATGATTACTTATATAAATGATAAAAAGGCGTGGATTTGACTCGTTCCAGCAATGCGCGAGACGGCAATTCAATCATGTACTTACCATAAAATTGTTATATTGATATTGTAAATTTGGAAAAGAGCAACCGCCGAGTTTCTTGCTGGTTCTTCTCGGTTGGAACGGCATTCCGAACCAGTGGTAGATTCATCTGACTATTCAAAAGCACTTGTAAAAGTTTATTTGAATAAAAAACTTTTCTATTCTATTCTATTCTATTCTAACCCGCATTGAAGTAGCGTGGCTGGTCTAAGCTCCCTCCTATGAGAGAGGAGGCCTGTGCCCAGCAGTGGGACGTTAAAGGCTGTAGTGGTGGATAAGAATTAAAAAAAACTTTAGTCCCAATCATTCTATGCTATAGGTACCTAAATAAAATTAAGGAAAAAATATTAATAGGTGAGGGTAGTTTAGGTAGGTATTTAATAAAATACCCTCACGTACAATTTAAAAGAAATTAAACGTGAATTTATTTTTAACCGACTTCAAAAAAAGGAGGTTCTGTATTCGACCCGTATGTATGTATGTATGTATGTATGTATGTATGTATGTAAGTATGTTCGCGATTATCTTCGCAACAAATGAACCGATTTTGATGATTGTTTCACTATCGTAATCTACATACTTTCAGGAAGGTTTTAGTGTACAACACATCGAGTTATCATTCTTACGTACGAATTTATAAGCATAAATGTATACATATGTCACTAATATGTTCTCTGATATTGCCAGACCTATTCCTGAAGTCTAATATAGCTATTCTGTCCAAAGACTTCACTCTGCTACGCCTACGTAACATTAACCTTTTGCGAAAACTTTTGGGCCGAAGTGAGTACAGCTGTACTATAGAGTGATTCCTTGGAGTTTGTGCACGGTTACGTGTATTTTCATGAACAAAGCCAAACCGCACGGGTGTGAAACTGGTCGCGTATAGATTGTAAATTACTTTTTAGTCTAGGTCTTCCAAATTATACAAGAGTAGTACGCATATAAACTAATCTTGTATAGATCGGAAGGTAGGTTAGGTTGGGTTAGAACATTATAAAACCATTCACCTATACTTAGTATGACACATAAAATGCATATATGTCACAGGATATTTAATAATAATTAATAATATGTAGGTCATAATCTATTTAACATAGTTCTCATTTATATTATTATGAAAATAAAGAAATCATATCACTAAAAAGCATAAAATAATTTTTTTCAAAGAAAAATGAACCGACTTCAAAAGATTCGAACTAAAAAGTTTAAAATAATTGTTTATTCATTTAGATTGACGATTAAACTACCTAACTCAAATAATATATAATTTTTTGGAGTCGGCGCCAAACCACATTCAATTCGTGCTAGTAAAATCAGAATAACTATCCACTTTTGAATGCGAGCGCGTTGAACCATAATAGTCGCGGAGGGTGAATCTGTCAGGGACGCGGGGAGTATATTTTCGACTTGAAAAGTATGTGTCATTTGGCGCCGACTTCAAAAAATTATGTATCATTTGAGTTAGGTAGTTTTTAATCGTCAATCTAAATGAATAAACAATTATTTTAAACTTTTTAGTTCGAATCTTTTGAAGTCGGTTCATTTTTCTTTGAAAAAAATTATACTAGAAATTATTGTGGTACTAGAGGTAGGATGCCCGCGGCTTCGCTCGCGTGAATTTCGGTTTTAAACAAATCCCGAGGGAATCGTGGTTTTCCGGTTCCCGTTCCCGCTCCCTTTTCCAACCTTTATATCTATTATCAAGGAAGTTCGCTATAGTACTCTACCTATAGCTGCAGCTATAGATTTCGGGTTTTTCAAAATCTCAACCAACAACAATATCCCGTGGGAACTGTGCATTTTTCCAGGATAAAAAGTTGACATATGTTTTAAGGCAGGGCATAATCTATCTCCATTCAAAATTTCAGCCAAATCGGTTCTGTAGTTGCGGCGTGATTGAGTAACAAACATCCAAACATCTAAACATCCAAACATCCACACTTTCACATTTATAATACTACTAGTGGTCCGCCCCGGCTTCGCCCGTGGTACATACAATATAGCACTCAAGGATCACTTACATATCCAACGGTGAAAGAATTTTTGAAATCGGTCCAGTAGTTCCTGAGATTAGCGCGTTCAAACAAACAAACTCTTCCGCTTTATTATATTAGTATAGATAGTAGGATATAGTAGGATTGGTGGTGGTTTTCGTTTGCGTTACTTTACGTTTGCGTGGCCGGTAGCATCAATGATGATGCTTGTGTTCGCAGAAAGCGCGCGTGCTGGCGCGGCCGACGGAGGAGTGGGGCCCGGCGGCGGCGCCGGTGTGCAGCGCCGTGCTGCGCGCCGACACCGAGCTGTCGCCGCCCGTGCTGCTGCTGCACGGCCGCCACGTGCTGCGCGACCGCGCCGCATGACCCCCGCACACCCACCCGCTTATTGCTATGCGGAAGGTATGTACCGCAAACACAGGGACATACACACCTGCTGTACACCTTCAGATCTTTATAGCTCAGGTTACCGTTACGGGCAATATGAGGTCTAATATTTAATGTCTTGTTTTCATCTTGAACTTGGGAAAATATTTTATTTTTTCTTACAGACTTCTCACGATGGTGCCGATTCGAGTTCTATAACGAGTGGTAAAGACAATGAAACAAAGAAATCTACAACCAGTTTTAATAAAATGACAAAAAGTTCTATTAAACGAAAAGTTCAAAACTTCAGTCAAGAAATGGATGATGGTATAATAGAACCATTACTTCAAACAGAAAAAGAAAAAATTGAAATCGCCAATAGAAGTGCCAAATATTTGTTGAATAAATCGAAGACTGAATCTTTACATGAAAAGGATAGTAAATTTACGGATGGTTATGCTGATAAATACTCCACCGTATCTATACCTATAAGCTCAACTAGTAATGTGATCACAAATAATGTGAACGAGAGCTCAGTATCTACTTCTTACATCTGCGGATCTGCTCCTATTCATAACCATATGAATACAAATACATTTAATGCAGAAACTTCCACAGGGTTGATAACAACTAAAAGTCAAATTCTTGTTGAAATAGATAATAGCAAACCTGGAACATATAATCCAAGTCCACTAATTTTTACGACTGCTAAAATTCATACAGATAGTAAAACGAAACTAATGGAACCTGTACAGGTTACTCCTGTACCAATATTATCAACAATTGAAGGTAACACAGTTAAAGCTGGAGTTGTTTGCAGTCCTGAAACAAGTAGCACAAATAAAACATCTTCCCACGATATGAAAGTTTTATCTGTAAAATCAGAAACTAATGTATTACAAAATGATAAAACCCTTTTACCAACAGTAGCACATTCTTTACCTAAATATGAAGCTTTAAATGAAAATGTGAAGAAGCCACCTACCACAGCAAGTTCTTTAGAAAGTTCTACGAATTTACTTTACAAAGATATAAAACTTGGTCAGTTGCCAAATACAGTCATTTTGCCAGTAGCAGCTAAATTGGCCAGTAATGAAAATATGTCTTTAAAGGAACAACCTATTAAGGATGTACCTACTAATAAAAATATTTCTACCCTGGATAAAGTTAAACCAATTGAAAAATTAACAGGTGCTGGAAGTAGTAAAAATTCATCAGAAACATATATTTCTCTAGATAAATCAAAAGAAAGGTTTCATACGCTGGATAATATAGACAATAAGATTTTGCAAGAGCCTTTGAACTTACAAAACCAAGAGAACACACATAAAATAATTTTAGAATCACCAGAATATCGGAAAATGCATTTTACTTCTAAAAATAATGAACTTATGAATACTTCTGTCACTAGTAACAAGAAGTTACAACGCCAAAAAAATGCATCAAATGAAGAGACAAATAATTATGTCAGTAAAATTGTAAAGACAGATTCGCAAAGTTTAGCAAAAGAAGTAGAAAAGAATTATGCAAAAACTGACAAAGAAGTACATAAAATTGAAAACAGTTGTGACTTTGCTACTCGTGTTACACTCCCAATCACAAAGATTTCTAGTATATCCAAATTATCTACTGCACATCCACCGAAGGGTACAACGACTCCTTGCGTAATGACTTCATCTTCAACAGAAATCAAAACCACGAGTCCTGTATCAGCATCGACATCTAAAGTTAAATCTATTACAGAAACCGTTAATTTAAAGCCTACATTAACTGATATATGTAAAGATGTCCCAAAATCTCTTAGTAAATCTTCAGCTGCAATATCTGAAACTAAAATCAAAGATAGTAAAGAACCAACAACAACGTCAACAATTCCCGTATCTACTGCTTTATTAACAAGCAATAAATTACCTGCGATTTCTTTGAGTGGGAAATCTGACATTTTGTCGTCTCCTTCTTATTCTTCGCAACCTGTAAAAACAGATCCATCAATTAAATATACAGTTACAACAGTTAATACAACTCTTCCCTCTTATATTGTATCTACATCCAAAACGAAAATAGGTTCTACAATGACATCAAATACCCCAGCAACTGCATTGAAAGCCCAGATACAGAAACCATGCATCAGTGTTAATACCACAAGTGCATGTGTAAAATCATTTGCAACACCGTCACCGGGTACAAAAACGTTACCATCTACATCAGCTTCGAATGGTACTAAACATAATATAAACTTTTCTAAACAAACGAAATCAAAAGCAGAAACAATAAAAAAAGAAGGAAGAACTTAACATCAAAATATTTTGTTGAAATAATATATTATATTTAATTTAATCACTGTAAAATCACAGTGAAAGTAAATAACTTGCAACTAAGCATTTAATTATTTCAAAACAAAATCAATTATTCTTACATATGGTCGTAGAACTTCTTAAAAAATACTTAGATTGTTATAAGTAGTTGTACATATTTAAAAATGTTTGTGGTTGGGATATGATTGTAAACCAAAGAGTTCCAATAATCAAAGTTGTAAACATTATCCACATGGAAAATTCGAAACAGAGTATCAACAGTATTATTTTTGGTTATATTTTCAGATGCATTGCTATAAAATTCCCTAATATAATGTTTTAGTGAAGAAACAAAATCTAATAAATGATTCTTCTTGGAATATTATTTGCTCATTTACTAATCGCAAGGAATTGAGTAAATTAGATACAGTAAGTAATTATTATTTATTAATTTTAACTGAGGTATTAACTGATTTATTATATTTTATACTACTAATTATAGCAGTTAATTATAATAAATTTTAATTAGAAAATCCCTAAATAATGCTTTAGTGGTGCTAATAAATAAAATATTTTTCATAGACAATATTACGATGTTTTAAAATTTTCGATACAATTTTGAGATGATTGATTTCATCATAGACAAAGTCAATTTATGTAATTTTATTTAATTGATAAAATCAATTAAACATTTGACTAAAATATTATATTCATTTATCTCTACCTATTCTCTCCTAATATCATCTTTATAATGATAATTTTATTAATGTCGAGAGAAAATTTAAAATTACAGGGTAGTAACAGATAATATGGAAAGTGTTAATCATTGTAATAGATATACTTTATATAATGATATTTTTTTATTTATTTTTTATTCAATAAATAGGAGTATAACCCGCGGCACGTACATTGAACACTGAACGAAACGTGGAGGGGATAGCTACGTATGGGAACTGTCACGCACGTAATACAATAGCTTACTCCCTCCACTTTCCTTCAGTGTTCAATGTACGTGCCGCGGGTTATAGGACAAGGTTTTTGTTAAGAACAGAGGTGATTAGTTCTGTAAAAACTACTTATTTTATATTTTTTGACCACAACACTATGCTTAGAGTGACATAATTTATATTACTTACCCACTAATTTAAATATAAACCCCGCAAATTGGTATTGCGCCTGGCCGCCATTTTAGTGACGTCAGCATTAGACAGACGTTGGTACCGTTAACAAATCTGTTGGCAGATTATGCGTATAGAGTTTTGAATAGTTATTATTGTAAATTCACACATTTTGTTGCTATTGTTGTTTAATACTGGCGTAAAGACAGATTAATCGACGAATTATTTATTAATAACAGAAAATGATAGTGATTCATACACAACTGACTCTGAAAAAAATTCCGAATTCGAATTACAACAATATGATTACATCAGAGGAGTCGAAGAATTATATTAACTTATTCATTTAAAATATATAAAGTCTGAACATTTTTTGTTCATTCCGTTTAATTTATTTGTAAAAAAAATTTTGTTGCTGACGGTATATTTTAGTTTCGTCTGACGTCACGCCGATGTTATTGTGACAAGGTTGCAGCGCAATAGTAAATTGCGGGAGTTATATAACAAGACGTTAAAGCTTTGTACTCATATAGTGAAGCTATAGTCCTTTGATGAATTACTCTCCTGTAGTCAATATCCGCAACTACATAACTCCTAGGTTCAAACAAGATAAGTTCAAAAGCGATAACCCGACTACCCGACCACAGAAAAGTGAGACTACCCTGGTTTTAGTCAATATCTTCGAAGTTTTGGGTTATTATCCTAGGAGTTAGCAGAATTTTCTGATTTCAGTTTTACTCTTGAAAATAAAAATAATCATGACTGAATGATTTACTTATTTGTAGCCACAAGTATACTATGTAGGATAGTACTTACTATGCTCAAATTTTGTACTAGTTAGAAATTGTTACGTCCAAATTAATATGTTGATTAATCCGTCTATTTCTGCACGAACTTCCCTTTTCTAATAGTCAGCTTCAAGTTATTAACATCGGAACATCTACGAATCAGATATTATCATTTGTAGAATATTACATATACCTATTTTACTTTAAACCCGCACAATCTAGCTTGGTTGGCGATATGGGAGTTTAGAGACCTACCTTATCGTTTACTTATTATCATAAAAAGTAGTCACTTTCTATAATTATTAAATAAGTAGCTAGGTACCAACCAATACAGGGTGAAAACGATAAATGTGGTTAGGCGAAAAAAGTGGAAGTGAAAATTGATATACATACCTACTTAAGTACTTAGTTAAAAAATCAGACGAATTTTCGATTTGAATTTTTAAACTTTTATTGCTCCCATACATTTAACTCCCTAGTAAAATGTAATTATTTTGGGCATTAAAAGGAATGATTATGTTCCTTTGTCATGTTTATCACACAGCCAGACAGACACACACACACAGACACGTCAAACTTATAACACCTCGTTGTTTTTGCGTCGGGGGTTAATAACACCCCGTCGTTTTTGCGTCGGGGGTTAATAAAATAAAGTTTCGAATTTCAATTAGTAAGTATAAATCACGATTTTTCGTTCAACGTAGGTAGGTAGGTAGGTACCTACTTAGTAAGTTTTCATATCAAGTTTTTTGATATAACTAGGTACCTACCTATCTTACAATTAATAAAAATTCAGCTGAGGAACTTATTTTGTCGTTCGTATGGAAGTTCTTCAAATTAAAATATGTAGAGGTTGCCTCTACTTTAAGAATTTTTTTCATGTTATTTTGTGGTCAAAAATATTTAAATATCAGCACTTATAAAGATTTTGAATATCTCTTCAGAAAATAATCGCTTTCGCACATTTAACGTTTCCTCCCTGTATATGTACCTACCTATAACCAGGAGTTTTTGAAACATAATTTTACCGTTGTTTATGAATAGGTACAGGCTACCACATAATTTTTTTTACAAAATATTTTAAATAGACTGATTCTTATTATTACCAAATATTAAATAATCATTTGTTGTTATTGTATTAATTTTGGAAGATGTATTTTATCTTAGATAATATTCAATATATGTTATGAATACTTAATAATATGATACCTACGTTACTTAAACTATGGATATCAGCAATAAAGTTTTGTAACTTTTACTTACGTAGGTATTTACCACAAAAAATTTAAAATTTTGTGTATTTTTATCTACAGTCATTGTATTAATATTATATTTTATAAATCTTATGGATCGTTATTCAATATTGTATTAAAATTCAATGAACCTATTACTTACCTACACAACATTATAATATTTTATTGCCAGTTACGTAGGGAAGTACTTTATTCTTGTTACAATGCACATTTTATTTAGTTTTCTAGTTATGGATTATTTAATACCAAATATTCCATTCCACATAGGCAGCTTTTTTGGAGGATTCTATTAGGGTAGGAACACCGGTTTCCGGACACGCACCTGTTATCGTCCACCGAGCGGATCACTCTTAAGAAACGCTTAAAAATAGAAACATTATAAGACTTACATAAAAATAATGCATCTCTATGCCAACTTGAATGTCTTATCAAGACACAGAGAAAGAAAAAAGTCTATTTCACTTAAGTTTCTTTGAAAACAAAGCGATCGAATTTTGAGTATGCAATTAAGGAATGAAAATGAGCCGTGTGGAGCAAAAAAATTAGTGGCATGCTTCAACTATCGCGAGAAGTTATTAATTATTTTACTATAAGATTTAGTTTGATTCTTCTTTGTAGCACTTACTTATGTTTCATAAAATACTGTGAACGTGTTTTTTTACTTTTGATTACATTAGAATACAAATAAAAGGGGTGGACGACAACTAGTTCACTATTTTCTTAAGAAAACCTGTTATCGTCCGGGCGGTCAGACACAGGTTTAGCGTCTTAATTTTAGGTAGTCTTGTTATCAATCGAGGTGTGCACAAAATTGAAATTAAGTTTATTAATTCGAATCCTATACACATACACTAGTTAGTGACTAGTCTTCGTCCACTTTTTTCTCATTGTATATAAAACTATGGGTCTTCAAAATCACGCGTGGACGATATCTAAATTTGCACTGAATAAATATTCTAAGTTTCGACCACCAAGCTATTATTTGAAAATAAATAAATTTAGTAAAAATATAAATAATTAAACTTGTTTGACAAAAGAATTACCTTATATTTTATGTGTTTCTCCTTGGAACTTTGATATATTTATAAGTTAAGATAATATTGTCGATCATTATAATTTGTGGACAAAATTTAAAATAGAGAATCTGAAGTGCACCGGTTATCCGTCCACCTATATTTTAAACTGTATGAAAAACATATATTTTTTAATATTATGTTATTATTTAGGCGAATTTTGATTATTACTCATATCTATAATTTATTTATTACTAGATGATGCCCACGGCTTCGCCCGTGTGAATTTAGGTTTTTAAAAATCCCGTGGGAACTTTTGATTTTCCAGAACAAAAAGTAGCTTATCTGTAGAAACCCGTCCCCAAAACGGAAAAATCCCGTGGGATCCCCACGATTTCGGAATACAATTCCTTACAGCATCAGGGTTGAGGAGTTGGTATGTACCTACTCGAGCTCATTCAACGATAAAGTCTTTAATTGGTACCCCCAATATCAATTTAAATAACCGAAAGTTTCTAAAACACATTAGTTTTGGGGATTAGGTCCCCTACAGCATCAGGATTGAGGAGTTGGAATCCAAATTTTTTATAGAACAGGGTTGCAATGTTTCTCTATCGATTAAAAAAAAAATTACGCAAATCGGTTCAGAAATCTCGGAGATATCGGTGTACATAGGTAGAAAAACACAACTCCTCCTTTTTTGAAAGTCGGTTAAAAAAGTAGCCTATGTTACTCCCTGGTTAATTCTCTACTTGTATGTGAAGGTCCCGTCAAAATCGGTTCAGCCGTTCCGAAGATTAGCCCGTTCAAACAGACAGACAGACAGACAGACAGACAGACAGACAGACAGACAGACAAAAATTTTAAAAACGTGTGATTCGGTTATGGTAACGTTCAAATAACCATATGAGCTTAATATGAGGTAGTTATTTCGATATTACAGACAGACACTTCAATTTTATTTATTAGTATAGATTCATCTACAAGTTAGTCCTTGACTGCGATCTCATCTGATGTTAAGTGACGATGCAGTCTAAGATGGATGCGGGATAACCTGAAAGAGGTACAGCAGAATCCGTACCCTTAAACTCTAATGACTTGGAAGTAAGGCATATTAGACTAGAGACAATTTTAAAATTAATAAATTGAATTTACCAAATTGGTCTGCCGAGAATCAAGTAGAGGACCTTCCACTAATAAGACTTACCCCTGCGCCATGCCAGGGAGGCTGCCAAATTATATGTACCTAATTTTATATAATGTAAGTGCGATGTGGTAAAAGACGATGCAAGATAGATAGGCGCAAAGTTGGTAAAGATATTATGTCATATTGTAGACTCTATAAACCGCGTTAACAAGGCAATAGTTTTTTTATCTGTTTTATTTTAAAACAAGCAGTTGACCGCTATTGCGTATGCGTAGAAAGACCACCACTTTGTATAAAGTTCTTTATCACCCTGTGAAAGTTCTGTCAAAATAGGTTCAGCTGTTTTGAAAAGTAAGTACATATTACGAATAGACGAAAAATAGAAAACAATTTTTTTATAAACGGTTATGTGGATTTTTAATAATGTATAAGTTAACATAAGTTCACTAATAAAAACCCATTATATTTCGAAAAGACGGACAGGAAGTTAATTTTAATTGGTATAGATATTAAATACATATTAAAGTGGTGTTAATATTACATATTCAATTACTTACTCATTACATGCATACTTTTTCATAGTAAATTTCTCATAGAAATCAGTGGACGGATAACAGGTACAAGGGTGGACGATAACTAGATTTAGTGGACGATAACCGGTGAAATCGGCATTTTCAGCTTTTTATTAGGATTTAAAAAAAACTAGTTATCTGACTAAAAAAATACTAACATGCAATGAAAATAGACTATACTAGAAGTATATTTTAACAAGTTTTTGTTTAATTTTTTTTATAGAACATATATTTTCACCCTCTCAAACTCAGTAACTCCACTAAATGGACGATAACCGGTAAGAAAACCCTACTGTCTAAAAAGGTACGTTTTCTTCTATATAAGGATTTCATATGCCTAGTTGGCAGATTTTAGTAAATAATATTCTTATCTTTATAGGTTTTAGCTGGGTCAAAATAAACATTTCAATTCACAGTAATTCCTACAGAGCTGAATTTTGGTAGAGACCTTGGCTACACCAGTAGGAATAATGTGTCAAAATTCCCCATTGATCCCATGTCTGCTAAAAAAGTTATTCAAGGTCAAAGTCAAAATTTTCGTTTTTTTTGGATTTTTCTCGAAAACGGTAAGTTTTATAAAAATAAAATCTAGGCAATAATTGTAGATCATAAAATTATCTACAAAAATATTCTTTATACTTTTTCCCCAGGAATCACCATTCCTAAGATATCGCCATTCTAAAAAAGTTCACGCCTACTTCGAGACACTTTATCAATATATCTGTAATATACTGTACTGTAATATACTGATATATATATTTATCAATATATCAATATCAGTATATTTTTGTAGATAATATTATGATCTACAATTTTTGCCTGGACTGTGTTTTTAAAAAACTTACCGTTTTCGAGAAAAATCCAATAAAACCAAAAATTGTGACCTTGAATAACTTTTTTAGCAGACATGGGATTAATAGGGACTTTTGACACTTTATTCCTACTGGTGTACCCAAAGTCTTTACCGAAATTCAGCTCTGTCGGAATTACTGCTATTTGATAACATTTTTACGTCTATTTTAGCTCGGCTATTTTATGTTTTAGTTACAATAATTATGATGTTTTAAACACTCTTAAGACCCCTCTCCCAGTTTGACGCTATGGAAGTTTAGGTACCTAACGGCAGGTAGGTTGGCGGCCAGTTACACGGACGACTACTTGGATATAGCGCGACTATGACTATAGTTTTGGTACTTGTATTAAATATTAATTTATAAATTATTTATTTGATATTGTGGCCAATTCTGTTGTACACAATCTCTAAACCTAAACTAAAATGACAGGTCTAAATTTATTCCTTTCTCTTTCACAGTGCTCACTGCAGAAAAGGATAGCAATAGATTTAGGCCTGTCATTTTAGTTTAGGTTTAGAGATTGTGTACAACAGAATTAGCCACATTGTAGTATTATATATTATATATTTACTATAAAATATTTTTAAAATGACTTCGCGTGGGACTTTATCGAATAAGTATTTCATTAATCTACGTTCAACTTACAAAACAAAAGCGACCAGGATAATATGATGTTCTTCTCTATAATGACATGTAGGGTTCCGTATTTATATCATAGGTATCACGCATATTTAGCCTTCAACCATTTTTTTCTAAACTAACTAATAAAAGAAACAATCACCTTTTTAATTATTTAACAATTACCAATTATTATTATTATTATACATATTTCAAATCATCTGTCTGAAAATAACATTACAGAGCTGTTGCATTGCACCTGTTGAAGTTCTTGGATACATTTTCTGATAAGAGTACAATTATTTAAAGTTTACCAATAGAACAATAAAAAGTATGCAATCTTTGTTTACTGCTAAAATGTCGGTTTAGTCAGAAGTGCAAGTGCGACTTTTATTACAGTAATTAGTAATAAACAACAGGTGTTTGTAGTCATTAGGTAGGTACCTAGTATATTTTTTTGGGAGGAGGGGGCGAATTTTGCTATTTCGTATAATTTTTTTTCTTCTTCTTTTGATTTCTTCCTTAAAAAAATACAACGGCCATTTTGGATTCCAAAATGAACATCATTTTTTATGTTCAGTCCCCCAAAAAACTTCGGAAATGAAATGACACCCATATTATAAACAAGTGGATAAACCCGCGACTTCGTTCGCATGGATATTGGTTTTTAAAAATCCCTCTCATTGAGAACTCTTTGTTTTTCCTAAGCTCCTTTGAGCTTATACCTTGCTAAAAACTGTTGAAATTTCACTGGCGGATGTTTAGGTACATCAAAATGTAAACATCCGCCAGTGAAAGCCCTATCAAAATCGGTCCAGCCTTTCAGAGATTGGCCGGTAATTTATAAAGTATCTCCTTTCTAACAAAAAAAGAACGAATGAAATCGGACCACCCGTTAACGAATTACAGCTAAGTACACATTTTGACTTTCATCCCCTCTCCCAAGGGAACCGTGCTGCATTTTGGGATAAAAAGTATCCTATATATTACTCCGTAGTATGAACTTAAATCATGCCGAGTTTCATTTCAAACCATTTAGTAGTTTTTACGTGATGCGCGCACAAACATACAGACAAACAGATAAACAGACAAAAATTTCAAAAATAGCTTTTTTATGTTCTATTACTTATCCCTAACATCCACCAGTTATTATTTTGCACAAATCTTCAATGTACACATATGGCAGTTCTACGATTTTATTATATGTATAGATATGTATAGAAGATAATTTCTTAAAAAAAAATACGACGGCCATCTTGGATTTCAAAATGGAATATTAGTTTAAAATATTATATTTCCGTGACTGTCCTAGGTGCTATGCTGTAATTTCACTTATTTCAAAAAAATACGCACTATTACTTACTACTCACGCATATTTTTTAGAAAAATATTCATGCTCAAAACTTTGCAGTCGTTGTATAAATTAGTGTTTACACGACTCTCGTACGTGCATCTGGATGGTGGCAAAATTGGCACAGGTCCTTCCCCAACGAGCGCCGGGCGCATACTAAATAAGCTATGACATTGCGTAGCTATTTATTGTAATTTAGGGTGATGTTTAATAAGTTTTTATGTTTGATCAAATAAATGGATTGTTAATTAAACTATATACATAGATTCGTTAAAGAACATAGTTTATCTCTACATAAAATTTTTATTGAATTTATGCTTTTTTCAATACAAAAAATCGTGTTAAAGTAACCGTATAATTCGGGAAATTTGGCGGAAGTTCTTTTTTTTTACCCATTAATTTGATAAAAATCTATATTCTGGTCTGTAATGTGTCAATAGGACTATATGTCTGATATTTAAGTATTTTTTTCAAGTAAATCAGATGACTTTAAAGGACAGATATAGAGCTTCAAAGTTGAGTCTGTTATTTATTTTATTAAAACGAGGTGTGGGAAATTGATCATTACAAAATAAATAAAATAGTTTTTGTAAATATGGTCTGACAAATGTCGATATGAAGGATTAGTTTATTTAAAACATGTATTGAAATATGTGAAAGTCTCTCCTACGATGCTAAATTTGGAGCTTGAAATCTCAGATTTTTCAGAGAAAAGGTAAAACTGCTCTTAAGATTACTTTGAATAGGTGGGGATCATAAAGTACCGACTGCAATCTCTTAACTTGTTTTAATTGTATAAAATCCTCAAGTTCCACAGCCTTTATAATTTTATAATAAGCCTGCTATTTTTTAAATTTTTTAAGCTTCATAAAAAAGTATAGGGAAATGTTTTTAAAATATTCCGATGTATTGAGTATAGGTCTGAAAATATAATTTAATTCAAAAGATTGCATTTAAATTAGGTACCGTATATAATGTTGTATCAAATCTGATTAGAATGGGCGTTTAGATATTTTATAAATTTTTAGAATAATAGAATAATAGATATAAGAAAAATTTTAATATTCCTGTTCATTTTCTTTTTTTGGATGAATTTATTTTGATAAATATCGTATTATATCCTAAAATGGTATGTAACTTTTACACATATAATGTATCTATTGATGTATGTACTTACATAATATGTATGTATACAATCCCATTTTGTTGCCAATTAAACGGTCTCCATAGATTATGTGGATTATACAGAAAATAACTGATTATATCAAACAGTGTTAATAAATGTAGGTACCTAGATAGATACCTAGAAGAATTTGACAGCCAAGTAGGCGCGTAGTAATGTGCGCAGATACCTAGGTATAATTCTGAACTATGAAATGAATGTGGGCAAACACCGCAAATAATAGTGGGGCATGTTAGGGTCACCTGCAAACAATGAGATGGCACAAGTCCTACACAGCGCCGAAAGTATTACGTAGGGACATATTTTAAAAGGAAAGGCGAAGAAGAAGGCAAGGCTGAGAATTGTATGTTGAAAAGGATTAACTTAAGTAAAGCCTAAATTAGAAATTGTTGTTGAACTTGATGTATTTTAGAGAATTATTGATAAAATCGATGTTACATAGATGTTTATTGTAAATATAGATAATATAAATGGTCGAAGCATATTGAGGTTTGAATGTATTTAGAAGGCTGTATTTTTGGGTGATATTTTAGAATTGGAAGTCATCATATCTTTGATATAAACAAACATTATTAAAAAGACGGTATACATCGGACGCGAAAGGATAGAATCTGTAATGATGTGATATATTAAGTAAAATAGTTTTAGTGTTGTTGTGCTATTATAATAAAATATGTTCCAATGTGGTTTATTGTCGTTTTCATTGTTCTTACTGCAATATCACGTTCTCGTACCTGCCTCAATAAATATTTAGACACACTTTACTCGAGTGTGGTCAAAGTAGGAAGAAAGGAGATCTGTAATATCAAGGACACATCATTGACACTTAATCGTAACAAGTTAACAACAGTTAGGTACACGACCAACATGAGTTATTAGCTTTCAATTAAATCGGTGAGCGAGGCTTTTAGCATGGTATTGGTAGGCATGTGACGTCGAACTTTCTTTGACTGGCTTTATTTTAGCATTCGTGTCGGTTCGCTGTACAGATAACAGAGTGCACGCGCGCCGCGAGCGCTCTGCTACCAGCCACTACCAGTCCTGCTCCAGTGGCTAGCCAGTAGCCGTCTCTGTCGCCATAATCCAACCGTGAATTTGTTTTTAAAACCGTATCATCATCGCTCACAATTACTCTCGTATTACAATTTTTTAGAACAGTGAACTAGTGACAGCAATAAAATAACGCCCAGTGAAATGAGACGCTGATCAACAATGTTCAGTTATATTTGTTCAAAACTTGGAGAAATGTACCCGTGTTGAAATTGCAATCGCTACTCTGTGGATCAAAAGGTTTGTTGAACATTTATATTAATTAAACGATGCAAGAGTTTCTAAGTATTTGAACTTTGAAGTTAAAAATACGAAGATGATTGTTTTTTTGATGGATGAGATAAATATCAAGTAAGTAGGTAAAAGATTTTATCTGAAATGTTCTTCAGATAAGTCGTAATATCAGCTAGCCTCACAACATCATGGATCCTGATACAAATTTTTTCATCCTTACCTACATAACACTTTTAAATGAACACTATTAATTTTATGTATTGGTTGTAGCTTGATAAGTAATAGAATAGAATAGAAAAGTTTTTTATTCAAATTAACTTTTACAAGTCAAAAGTACTTGTAAAAGTTAATTAATAGTCAATTGAATCTACCACTGGTTCGGAATGCCATTCCAACCGAGAAGAACCAGCAAGAAACTCAGCGGTTGCTCTTTTCCTTAGTAGGAATGAGCTAGCTAATCTTAGTAGTAATGAGCATATACTTAATTTAAACAGAGGTAGGTACTAAACAGCTATTTTACATTTAGATCTTTTTGTCTGCTTAAATGAAAATTAAAAAAAGGATTTTTAAAGTTTTGAATTTTTTGAATTGAGGTCCCGACGTAGACGCGTTGATGTCTAATATAAGGGAATAAATATTTAACTATTTTATCTTACTACAATGTTAATAAAAAAATCATATTTGAACATTATATTATTACTAGCTTTTGCCCGCAGCTTCGCCCGCATGAATTTCGGTTTTTCAAAAATTCCGAGGGAATCATGGATTTCCGGTTCCCGTTCCCGCTCCCTTTTCCAACCTTTATACCTACTGTAATGTACAATAGAAATACATCATCTGTGAAAATTTCAACTGTCTAGCTATCACGGTTCATGGACACAGCCTGGTGACAGACAGAGACAGATAGACAAAAAGACGGACAGTCGAGCCTTAGTAATAGGGTCCCGTTTTACCCTTTGGGTACGGAACCCTAAAAATGAATTATCCTGAATTAATTATTTAGCATTGAGCATTTAGTTGAGTGTATTGATGGATCGTGACATTAATTATTTCAGTAGAATTCTATGGATCACGGATCATCATCTGTGATAAATAGAACATGGCCATACTGCCTCGTTGGTCTAGTGGTTAGTACATTCGACTGCAGATCACGAAGTCCCGGGTCGGGCAAATAATTGTTAGGTATTGGGTTTTTCTGTCAAGAAATTCTCAGTAGGTACCAGACCGGAGTTGGTAGTTGGCGGTGTTTCACCCCCGTGCCTCGGAGAGCACGTTAAGCAGTCGGTCATGGTTATTATCACTCTCATGTGACAATAGTCGTTAAAGACCGCCAACTCGCATTGGAGCAGCGTGGCGGGCCTAAGCTCTAAATCCCTCTCCTATGAGAGAGGAGGCCTGTGCCCAGCTGTGGGACGTTAAAAAAGATTGTGGTGGTGGTGGTTGGCCACACTAAGAAAAAGTTGATTGAATTCCTACGTAGAATAAAATCCCAAAGAATTCATAACTCCAAAATTATAACTAAGTAGTAGTTAGGTACGGTCTACCTTTATTCGAAAACGGTAATCAATTAATTATCGTGTTAATTAATAATTAATGTGAGTAGGTACTTAGATTAATTAACACGGTAAATAATTTCCAAAAAATTTTGATTTCTCCATAGTTTATTTTTGAATCCTCTCACGTTTTGCAAGGTTCTTTGTAGCCCCTTAACAAAAATAATATAACTATCTTTTTTTATATGCATTATGCCATGCCTGTAACAAATAAAATAATACATAAGTAGGTACAACCGGTTAAGTGATAACCAACCAAGTCTTAAAAAAAACTTTTGAGGCTCTCGAGAAAACCTGTAATGACAATAATACTTACTCGTATTATTTAATGAATGCTCATTCTACACATTAAGTATTTCTATGCAAGTTTTCTATAGAGTCGTGTGAACAGAAACTGCTACATCTCGCTCGTCAGCTCACTTTCCATCCATTCATGGCATCTTCAGCTTTTTCAAGCGATTTCTTTCGGCCTTCTTAAGACAGTAGTCGCTTATGTTGTGCTATTACTAGCTTTCTTATCGAGTTTGTAAGTGTCTTTCACTTACAACTTTTATTCATTAGCATTGCAAAATGATACATTACTTGTTTATGTGTGGAACCTTCTAATTTCAAAATTAAGTGTTCGTGCTTTTATTTTTCCGAATCGTATTCTAATAAGAATATTACTCTAGAATTATAGTTAAATGCATTTTTAGAGCCAAGTTTTTTTATAAAGATATTACCGAATTCGATATATCTACCTAAATATTTTATGCTCCTAAAATACTTTTCCGGGTTATTTTGTACCTGTGTACCTACTACCTACCCTACTGATGTGGAGAGGACGGAATACCGCGAAAGTGCAAATAGCATGAATTCGGCAAGTATTTCGAGATATACGGATTACTTTAGATCCTACCTCGGATCCTATCTTACCTCAAAGCCCACGTAAGCGCTGATCGGACGAAATGGCGAAATCTAACCGGCGTCCTGTGTGATCGCAGAATGTCGCTAAAGCTTGATGGGATCATCTCTAAGTCCATTATCTAACCTGTCCTCCTGTACGGCAATGAAAAAAGGCTGACCTTGGCGAGGCACGTGCAATTATTTCGAGTCACAGAGATTTACGATGCATGTCAATGTCACATGTTGCGACCGATAACGCAACGACCACATTCGCGATAGACTCAGTGCCCGTGAGATAAGTTGCAAGAACTTCGTCTTAGATTATCATGTTCACATACTACGGAAAGTTCACAAAATTACGTCGATTGTTGGTTAACAGTTCTCACAACATCCTATCCATGGAGCTTAAACTCGCGGCCGCCCAAAAAAGCGCTGGCTAAACATCGTAAGCGCAGATAGAGTATCATCACGCTAAGTACGCCAGAGGACATATACCTACCTACCTATTGGTTGAAAGCGAACCCCATCTAGTGGGACAACGCTCAGTCCAAGAAGAGAAGCTCAAGACTGATTAAATTGAGCTCACATAACAGTCTCTGAAAGTATACCATGAATATAATACAACTTAATAATAAAATTATAAGATGTTTGTTAACATTTAAGTAGGTTTATTTCGTAAAGGAAGTTAGGAACATTATTTATTGAATAACTGTTCGTAACGGACGCAAAATGATTTCACATATTAAAGGTTGTAATTTAATGCAACATTTTTCCTGTGTTTTAACTTTCCTGTATTGCGAATTAGCAGTGATGTGAGAAATTCTTTTAGCTAAGGTCGCTTGTGTTTTAGAACTTTTCGGTGGATTTTGTAATTTAATCATTTAAATACTCTCACATCAGCGGTCTTGCGTTCCATTCCATCCGGAAAATTCGGTAAACTCTTGCTGTAAATTCGACTTGTAAGTATGTACCTACCACTGAAATTAATCATACTTAATTCAGAATGATAAGAAAATGACAACATAAATAGAATATCAATGCAAACTATCTATCTTCTATCTATAATATAATAAAACTGTAACAGATCCAATTCTGTACATTGAAGATATTTTGAAAATTTTTATCGGAGGGCACTCTATAATCGATACTGAATCCAAAACTGCAATTTTTTTCATTTTTGTCTGTCTGTCTGTCTGTCTGTCTGTCTGTCTGTCTGTCTGTCTGTCTGTCTGTCTGTATCTTGGCCGCGCATCACGCCGAAACTACTGAATGGATTCGAATGAAACTTGGTACGATTTGAGTTTATACTCCGAGGTAGGTTATAGGATACTTTTTATCCCGAAATTCAGCACGGTTCCCTTGGGAGAGGGGATGAAAGTTAAAACGTGTATATAGCTGTAATTCATTAACGCGTTATTCGATTTCACTCATTCTTTTTTTGTTAGAAAGGTAGTACTTTAAGTATTGTCCCGTAAATATTTCAAGGTCATACGTTTTTTAGTTTAGAAATGACAGGCATTTATTGGGTTCCAATAACTTGGGTCCCGGATCTTTGTACGTACGGCTTATTTTAAGCTGGCGTGCGTTTAAATTTATGTTTGTAGTTCTGTCTATTTGTTCCAGCTAATCTCCGAAACGGCTGGATCGATTTTAATGGAACTTTCAATGTTATAAGGAGTAACAGGCTACATTTAGTTTAGGTACATAAAAGAATTATGGGATCCGATCCGATCCTATATAAAACCTAAAAACACGCGAACGAAGTCGCGGGGGTCAGCTAGTCTATAATATAATAAAACTGTAACAGATCCAATTCTGTACATTGAAGATATTTTTAAATTTTTTATTGGACGGCACTCTATAATCGATACTGAAGCCAAAACTGCAATTTTTTTCATTTTTGTCTGTCTGTCTGTCTGTATCTTGGCCGCGCATCACGCCGAAACTACTGAATGGATTTCAATGAAACTTGGTACGATTTGAGTTTATACTCCGAGGTAGGACATAGGATACTTTTTATCCCGAAATTCACCACGGTTCCCTTTTTTTTTTTTTTTTTTTTTTTGACGTGGTGGAAAGCTTTATGGCTACCCCCGTTCTTTGGGCAGAACGGGGGTTATGTGGGACTCCCCCTATGGGTATACCCTAACTAAAACCACCACGGCTGTTCCCTCTCGCTGACTGTGCTGGACGCCTGGGGAACCCGTTGTATACGTCCCAGGCGTCTGTCAGCCGCCCCGGCCACCTGCCGGGGCTCCCACGCTAAAGAGGAGGGGATCGGGACAGCGTGATCCCCCCCTCAGACAGTGAGGAGACTGTTAGTGGCGGATAGCTAGCCCAATAGCTACCCGCCGTCTCCCGAGGGAAGCTGGCGAGCGGCGAATAACCGCCGCCTTCTTCCCCCCCGTCTGCGCCGGAGCGGATGCGCGTCGAGAGCCTCTTCGCGCGCCCGCTCCGCGGCCTCCTTCTGCGAGATAACGTCCTCGCAGAAGTCGGCCACAGCATCCCAAGATGCCTAGGGAGAGGGGATGAAAGTTAAAACGTGTATTTAGCTGTAATTCATTAACGCGTTGTTCGATTTCACTCATTCTTTTTTTGTTAGAAAGGTAGTACTTTATATATTGTCCCGTAAATATTTCAAGGTCATAGGTTTGTTAGTTCAGAAATGACAGACATTTATTGGGCAAGTAACTGCACACACTAACCCGGAATATAAATGCAAAAACCAATTAAACAACAAGCACAACACAAAAACAAAGTAATTGGATGTTGATTACTTTGTTTTTGTATTTAAAATGCAGTTGTTTCATTTTTCGTTTCGTGAAACGATCCCATGTAAGGTGTTCTGAATGTAATTACTTTGTTTATCACTAGGACAGCCGAGTTAACCTAGTGTTGCTTTATGCTTACTACAAAATTTAATTTTCCTATTTTCCATGAGATTCTGGTCTACCTATATATCTGATGGAGTTGTTCACATTCAAAGTGATGTTTGTTTAAGACAAAATACTTACCCAACTTCCTATAAATAAACTCGGTTAATTGAAATTTTGCAGTTTTTATTTCTGATTGAAATATCATGGTTTTATGAGAGTCAAAATAGCGCCTCGATCTCAGTCACTGTTACAAAAAGAAACTTCGACCTTGCGCTACAATGAACAGCAAATAATTCCTGATCAAGTTATACCTACTACACAATGAACTATTTACAATTATAGGTACCTATTATTATTATTATGCCTAAGTTTAGTTTATAGGACCATTATTTTTTAACACTATTAACTTGCTATTAACAAGACTAAAAGAATTGCAGCTTCCCTGGTAGCATATACTTACTAAATATCTATTTAAAAATCTGCTTTGTGTAATAAGTACAAAAAATCTCATCAAATCGTCTCAGTACCTAGTTTTTCACTTTTCAGGAAAATGGCAACATATTTAAAATAAAAAACAAGAACGTAGCGCTCACTAGTGGCCAATAGAGCTGAAAAGCATAATAAGTATTTAAGACGTGAAGCTTAGGACTTAATGCAAAATACCGCAATAAAATCTTATCAGAAGTTTGCAAGGAAAATGGTAACATAAAAACGCACAAACATATTGTAATAATAACAATTTCTGACGGTAAGGTAGTCGTAAATATTTAGAATGTTTGAGCCATGTTTCAGCTTACTGGTCAGGCTCCAATAAACCATCTACATACTCGCCGGCATCAATCAAATACTCAATCAAGATGAATTTTAATCGCTTTTGTCCATTTCGATACGAACGACCAAACATAATTTAAAATCTTAATCCGACTAACGGAAAATTTTGAACGGAAGCATAATGAGAGCAACACGAAACATACTCTATAGTAAGTAGGTACCTATAACTTCGTAAAAATTTTGAAACCTTTCTGGGAAAGTACCTACATAAATCTTTTCTTCGTTAACTTGATAAGTAAGGTTTTTTATCCAACATCCTTTTTAGCGCAGGAAATATTGTATCATCATTGTATTTCTAGTAATATAAACCTTAGCTCTACTAATTAATGTGTACCTACTACAATGGGCCTAATTACGATATGTATTTCGTTGGTTAAGTTAAGTTAGAACAAATTCCCCAAAATGGCTCGATGACGTGGACAAATGCGAGCGTTTGTGTGTCTACTGTCTAATTTACATTTTACAACTTTCATTCACACAAATTTGTTCGTGATGACTAGTGAAAATTAAGAAAAACAAACACTTTAAGTAGTTTTAAAAGAACGCATATATCTGAGTACTAGCTGATCCCCGCAACTTCGTTCGCGTAGAAATAAGGTTTTTATATAGGATCGGATCAGATCCCATGCTTCTTTTATGTACCTAAACTAAATGTAGTCTAAGTAACTCCTTATAACATTGAAAGTCCCATTAAAATCGATCCAGCCATTTCGGAGATTAGCTGGAACAAATAGACAGACCGACAAACATAAATTTAAACGCACACCAGTTTAAAATAAGCCGTACGTACAAAGATCCGGGTCCCAAGTTATTGGAACCAAATAAATGCCTGTCATTTCTAAACTAAAAAACTTATGACCTTGAAATATTTAAGGGACAATACTTAAAGTAATACCTTTCTAAAAAAAAAAGAATGAGTGAAATCGAACAACGCGTTAATGAATTACAGCTAAATACACGTTTTAACTTTCATCACCTCTCCCAAGGGAACCGTGCTGAATTTCAGGATAAAAAGTATCCTATAACCTACCTCGGAGTATAAACTCAAATCGTACCAAGTTTCATTCGAATCCATTTAGTAGTTTCGGCGTGATGCGCGGCCAAGATACAGACAGACAGACAGACAGACAGACAGACAGACAGACAAAAATGAAAAAAATTGCAGTTTTGGCTTCAGTATCGATTATAGAGTGCCCTCCGATAAAAATTTTCAAAATATCTTCAATGTACAGAATTGGATCGGTTACAGTTTTATTATATTATAGATAGACTAGCTGATCCCCGCAACTTCGTTCGCGTAGATGTAGGTTTTTATATAGGATCGTATCGGATCCCATAATTCTTTTATGTACCTAAACTAAATGTAGCCTAAGTTACTCCTTATAACATTGAAAGTTCCGTTAAAATCGATCCAGCCATTTCGGAGATTAGCTGGAACAAATAGACAGACCGACAAACATAAATTTAAACGCACACCAGTTTAAAATAAGCCGTACGTTTAAAGATCCGGGTCCCAACTTATTTGAACCCAATAAATGTCTGTCATTTCTGAACTAACAAACCTATGACCTTGAAATATTTACGGGACAATATATAAAGTACTACCTTTCTAACAAAAAAAGAATGAGTGAAATCGAACAACGCGTTAATGAATTACAGCTAAATACACGTTTTAACTTTCATCCCCTCTCCCTAGGCATCTTGGGATGCTGTGGCCGACTTCTGCGAGATAACGTCCTCGCAAATATTCAAGTATATATCCCGTAAATATTTCAAGGTCATAGGTTTGTTAGTTCAGAAATGACAGACATTTATTGGGTTCAAATAAGTTGGGACCCGGATCTTTAAACGTACGGCTTATTTTAAACTGGTGTGCGTTTAAATTTATGTTTGTCGGTCTGTCTATTTGTTCCAGCTAATCTCCGAAATGGCTGGATCGATTTTAACGGAACTTTCAATGTTATAAGGAGTAACTTAGGCTACATTTAGTTTAGGTACATAAAAGAATTATGGGATCCGATACGATCCTATATAAAAACCTACATCTACGCGAACGAAGTTGCGGGGATCAGCTAGTCTATCTATAATATAATAAAACTGTAACCGATCCAATTCTGTACATTGAAGATATTTTGAAAATTTTTATCGGAGGGCACTCTATAATCGATACTGAAGCCAAAACTGCAATTTTTTTCATTTTTGTCTGTCTGTCTGTCTGTCTGTCTGTCTGTCTGTCTGTATCTTGGCCGCGCATCACGCCGAAACTACTAAATGGATTCGAATGAAACTTGGTACGATTTGAGTTTATACTCCGAGGTAGGTTATAGGATACTTTTTATCCTGAAATTCAGCACGGTTCCCTTGGGAGAGGTGATGAAAGTTAAAACGTGTATTTAGCTGTAATTCATTAACGCGTTGTTCGATTTCACTCATTCTTTTTTTTTTTAGAAAGGTATTACTTTAAGTATTGTCCCTTAAATATTTCAAGGTCATAAGTTTTTTAGTTTAGAAATGACAGGCATTTATTTGGTTCCAATAACTTGGGACCCGGATCTTTGTACGTACGGCTTATTTTAAACTGGTGTGCGTTTAAATTTATGTTTGTCGGTCTGTCTATTTGTTCCAGCTAATCTCCGAAATGGCTGGATCGATTTTAATGGGACTTTCAATGTTATAAGGAGTTACTTAGACTACATTTAGTTTAGGTACATAAAAGAAGCATGGGATCTGATCCGATCCTATATAAAAACCTTATTTCTACGCGAACGAAGTTGCGGGGATCAGCTAGTACTCAGATATATGCGTTCTTTTAAAACTACTTAAAGTGTTTGTTTTTCTTAATTTTCACTAGTCATCACGAACAAATTTGTGTGAATGAAAGTTGTAAAATGTAAATTAGACAGTAGACACACAAACGCTCGCATTTGTCCACGTCATCGAGCCATTTTGGGGAATTTGTTCTAACTTAACTTAACCAACGAAATACATATCGTAATTAGGCCCATTGTAGTAGGTACACATTAATTAGTAGAGCTAAGGTTTATATTACTAGAAATACAATGATGATACAATATTTCCTGCGCTAAAAAGGATGTTGGATAAAAAACCTTACTTATCAAGTTAACGAAGAAAAGATTTATGTAGGTACTTTCCCAGAAAGGTTTCAAAATTTTTACGAAGTTATAGGTACCTACTTACTATAGAGTATGTTTCGTGTTGCTCTCATTATGCTTCCGTTCAAAATTTTCCGTTAGTCGGATTAAGATTTTAAATTATGTTTGGTCGTTCGTATCGAAATGGACAAAAGCGATTAAAATTCATCTTGATTGAGTATTTGATTGATGCCGGCGAGTATGTAGATGGTTTATTGGAGCCTGACCAGTAAGCTGAAACATGGCTCAAACATTCTAAATATTTACGACTACCTTACCGTCAGAAATTGTTATTATTACAATATGTTTGTGCGTTTTTATGTTACCATTTTCCTTGCAAACTTCTGATAAGATTTTATTGCGGTATTTTGCATTAAGTCCTAAGCTTCACGTCTTAAATACTTATTATGCTTTTCAGCTCTATTGGCCACTAGTGAGCGCTACGTTCTTGTTTTTTATTTTAAATATGTTGCCATTTTCCTGAAAAGTGAAAAACTAGGTACTGAGACGATTTGATGAGATTTTTTGTACTTATTACACAAAGCAGATTTTTAAATAGATATTAAGTAAGTATATGCTACCAGGGAAGCTGCAATTCTTTTAGTCTTGTTAATAGCAAGTTAATAGTGTTAAAAAATAATGGTCCTATAAACTAAACTTAGGCATAATAATAATAATAGGTACCTATAATTGTAAATAGTTCATTGTGTAGTAGGTATAACTTGATCAGGAATTATTTGCTGTTCATTGTAGCGCAAGGTCGAAGTTTCTTTTTGTAACAGTGACTGAGATCGAGGCGCTATTTTGACTCTCATAAAACCGTGATATTTCAATCAGAAATAAAAACTGCAAAATTTCAATTAACCGAGTTTATTTATAGGAAGTTGGGTAAGTATTTTGTCTTAAACAAACATCACTTTGAATGTGAACAACTCCATCAGATATATAGGTAGACCAGAATCTCATGGAAAATAGGAAAATTAAATTTTGTAGTAAGCATAAAGCAACACTAGGTTAACTCGGCTGTCCTAGTGATAAACAAAGTAATTACATTCAGAACACCTTACATGGGATCGTTTCACGAAACGAAAAATGAAACAACTGCATTTTAAATACAAAAACAAAGTAATCAACATCCAATTACTTTGTTTTTGTGTTGTGCTTGTTGTTTAATTGGTTTTTGCATTTATATTCCGGGTTAGTGTGTGCAGTTACTTTGTTTGGGCAATTAAAATTTCAGTAAACGGTTCAAGTTATTTGAAATATTAAACTGTGGTAAAAAAACTACTCGACATAAAACTTTTGTTAATGCAAAAAAGTCAATTTCACAAAAAAATGTCAGTTACTTTGTTTATCGCTAGGGCAGCCGCAGTGTTGCTAACTTTGGAATTTCATTTCCGTATTTTTAATGAGATTCTGGTCAAACTGTGATGATGTTCAGTTAGGTTTATTTACAAGAGAGTTCAAAAAGTAGGTAGGTATTGCAATTTTGACGTATGTATGTATGTAATTATGCTCACAAAAGCCACGTATACGATTATAGGTTATCGTTAAACTAGCAGATGCCCGCGACTTCGCTCGCGTAGATTTAGGTTTTTAAAAATCCCGTGACACCATGATGCTGAATAGCCTACAACCTTCCTCAAGAATTGGGCTATCAAATTAATTATAAATAAAAAATATAAAAAAAGGCAAAAAGAATTATTCAAATCCGACTGGTATTTCCTGAGATTAGCGCGTTCAAACAAACAAACTTTTCCGCTTTATTATATTAGTATAGACCTACTACTACCTATGCAAAAATGTTCCATTAAAAAATACCTACCGCATTTTTATAAAGCTCTCGTGTGGACGATTTACCTAGTCTAGGAGGACTAAAAGGTCTACGTATTTTTGTTTAAATTTAAAAAATCTTTTCCACTAGTCGTTCCAAAGTCGTCGAAGCAATGTCAACAGTTCTTTCTCAATCCATCTGGAAAGCGCTTTTGCAAAAATCTTACTGTTTGATTTATGAGATTTAATTGTGAAATACCTATTTACGTCTAGTTATTTCTGACATGCCTACCTACCTATAACAATTTACTTGAAGCTTTTAGAACTGAGATCAAATTGGCTGCGCGATTATTCAGTTATGTAAAGCGGTTGAGTCACATTGTTGAGCGCAGTGCAGAGTTGCAATATCCAGGTGGCGGTTCGGGGACTTGCACTCGTATCTATGAATAGCATCGCCGCGTCGCGGGGCGCACTCTCAGAGGTCGGACGCGGTTAATTGGCGACGAGCCGCCGCCGCGCCGGGGCCGGTTTTTCCGCCGATTATTTTAAGGCTTAACTGACTGAACCAGCTCGCCTTTGGTTTACCGTTTGATGTCTCTGTTACAAATAAGGCTAATGTAAATCGCATAAGTATAAACCTATTTTGAAGCATACCTTCTACAATCTACGTGGAATTTTTTGAAATAAGGAAAGAGAACAAATCAACGCACACTGACTTGGTCGTCTATTAGCGCGTTAGTTATACTTATTAGTCATATAAATGACTAGCTGACCCCCGCGACTTCGTCCGCGTGGTTATATAGGTTTTTATATAGGATCGGATTGGATCCCATAATCCTTTTTTGTACCTAAACTAAATGTAGCCTAAGTTACTCCATATAACATCACCTGTCTGCCATTGAAAGTTCCATCAAAATCGATCCAGCCGTTTCGGAAATTAGCTGGAACAAATAGACAGATCGACAAACATAACTCTAAATGCACACCAGTTTAAAATAAGCCGTACGTTCAAAGATCCGGGTCCCAAGTTATTTGAACCCAATAAATGTCTGTCATTTCTGAACTAAAAAACCTATGACCTTGAAATATTTACGGGACAATACTTAAAGTACTACCTTTCTAACAAAAAAAGAATGAGTTAAATCGAAGTACCCGTTATTGAATTAGAGCTAAATACACGTTTTAACTTTCTTCCCCTCTCCCAAGGAAACCGTGCTGAATATCGGGATAAAAAGTATCCTATGTCCTACCTCGGAGTATAAACTCATATTGTACCAAGTTTCATTCGAATCCATTCAGTAGTTTCGGCGTGATGCGCGGCCAAGATACAGACAGACAGACAGACAGACAGACAGACAGACAGACAGACAGACAAAAATGAAAAAAATTGCAGTTTTGGCTTCAGTATCGATTATAGAGTGCCCTCCAATAAAAATTTTCAAAATATCTTCAATGTACAGAATTGGATCTGTTACAGTTTTATTATATTATAGATTCTAGAATCTTTCTTATGATTTAATCATCCATCATATACCTAATAACTAGTTACGTAAAATTTTGGCACTCATTATTACGTAAACGGTAGTTTATTTTGTTAAAACTATTCAAGAAACCTCTATAGTGACTTTCAAATACATCTATAACGAGAGTTTATGAAAAAAAATTTTTTTTATGAAGTCTAAGTGACTAAGACTAATTCGTTGATTAGGTAGGTAAGTGTATATTGTAACAGACAAACTTTAACCTTTTGGTACCCAATAAAATCCATGGATTAAGGGGAAAATGTAACTTTATACTGCGTCACAATGGCTTCGAAGGTTTTAACTTGCCGGAAATTATGAATCCTTTTAAAAACATCCCTCCCTTTAAGTTATGTTTGTTGTTTCCAAGCAATATTGATCGTTTGATTCTGTTTTTGTAGTTTACTAACAAAGGCCTTTAAAGTCATACATAGGTAGGTTACTATATAACTAGGCGCTGTGATAGAAACGTAGAACTCTTTGGTTCTTCACACATTCCTTCTATCAACTTATAAAAGGAGTTCGTCTGTCGGTCTTGACCGCAATTTAAATCAAAAGAAAGCTTAAGAATGTAGATAGACATGCTTAAATATGCGATTTTAAAAGTTAGGTAGGTATATACAGATATGTAGGTATTTTATTCTTTCGAGCAGTCCTTTAGCCATTCTCCTAACTTTTAAAATCGCACTGGTTCACGGTTCTAACTATAGTAAGTAATTATGTTGTTTGTAGGAATTGATACTTAGTTTGATCAATTAGCTGACTAGGAAATAAATCAGGCTATACTAAGTCATTAATACAAAAGATCTTATCCTCAATGTCTTAATTGTGAATAGAACATGTTGTAGATTTGTAGAATATTGGCAATTTGATTTAATAGCTAAAACAACAGTTCGAATTCTAAGCAATCTATTTAAATCAAAACGCTGGTTTTTTTTTTCATCATACTTGAAGAGTCCTATAGGGAAATCTCAGTCAAAGGATAACTAGTTAATCAGTGGAATTCAGATTTTAGTAGTGAATAAGCGGGGCCATTGCTCTTTCCTAGACTGACAGAAAAAACGGGCAACAGTTGTTGTCGGTAGGGGCGAGAGGGGTTCATGGTTGAGCGGCCTCGTCCGCGCCACCTGCGCGCCCGAGACCCTCTGATTGCCACGGTATTGCACTGTCTACTAAGCACTTTAAACTGGGTACGTTTAACGTTAACCATCTAATATTTCATACCTACCTGAACCATTTTACTTACAAGTGACGAATCTAATTACTCTTTTTACGACCTACGAATAATCTATACTAATATAATAAAGCGGAAGAGTTTGTTTGTTTGAACGCGCTAATCTCGGGAACTATACTGGACCAATTTTAAAAATTCTTTCACCGTTGGATATGTACGTGATCCCTGAGTGCTATAGGCTATATATTATGTACCACGGGCGAAGCCGGGGCGGACCGCTAGTGAGTATATATGAAGGTACAACTACCTATAGGTACCTACGGAACCCTTGGTGCGCGAGTCAGACTCGCACTTGTGCGGTTTTTTTTTTTCAATTTTCAAAGGTACGCCTCGTGAATTATTTACTCGCTTGTCGCTTACAATATGCGAGTATGGTGAAAATTGCAAAATACTTATAACGGCGGTACCTTTATGGCGTTTTCGTATTTGAATGCGATCGACCTAGAAAGAAGCAAAATAGCGATCGCCTTAATCGCCTCACAAAATGGTAAGGCCATACGTACAATGTGGAATTTATGTTAACTAACAGCTTATTATCATAATAGTGAATGTTATTTTATACTTAGTTGAGAAATAATTTTAAATAACAAAATAGCAAATTTCTTTTTAGTAAGTACCTATATAAGCAACTAGTATGGCGCGTGGGTGCGCGGCCCGCAAGCGGACCGCGAGGATTCGAGTAGTTTTTGTTTGAGCACGTCCCACCTATCTTCAATACCCTCGCCGTGCTCTTCATCCGTCTCCAAAATCTTCGATCATCAGCTCTTTCCGTATTTTTCCATCAATAATTTTTTTTTGTGTAGAAAAATAAATTCCGCCATCTTGTTTTTTTCTGTTCATCAAGTAGACTTTTAGGTCTTGATCATCTTTTGCCAAGAAACCACTATTCCATCTTTTATACTTGGTGAGATAGACACCGACGAAATTTGTATAGCCGCCATCTTGAATCCGCCATTTTGGACTTTTTTTCAGCTCACTGCCAATTGGATGATGTTTCGAGTAATTTTTGTTTGAGCACCTCCTACCTATCTTCAATACCCTGCCCGGGCTCCTCAACCAACTTCCAAACCCTCAATCATCATGTCTTCCCATATTTTTCTTTGAGAGTTCTCCAAAAAACCGCATTAAAGCCTTGCATAGTTCACAACTTGTAGTCTCTTCAATATTCGCCATACATTTTCTATGGAAAAATAAATTCCGCCATTTTGAATTTTTTTTCAATTCATCAAGTAGACCTTTGGATCCTCATCATCTTTTGCGAAGAAACCACTCTTCCATCTTTTATACCCTCCGAGATGGAGACCGACGAAATTTGTATGGCGGCCATCTTTTTTTCGCCATTTTGAATTTTTTTTCAGCGGACTGCCAATCGGATGACGTTTCGAGTGACATTTGCTCGAGCACCCCCCACCTATCTTCAATACCTTAAGCGTGCCCGTCGCTCGTCTCTGAAATCCTCAATCATCAGCTCTCTCCATATTTTTGTTCCGAATGAATTTTTGTCCTTTATACGAAACCATTAGTAAAAAAAAAATTTTTCATACAAAATTTTACAGGAGGGGTGATCAATCAGTGAGTCAGTCAATGAATCAGCACGAGCAGCTATATATATATTAAAATCTAATTAACATAAAAATCTGTTTGGGGAATATTATGTACCTACCTAGCTATAAGAACATACTATATATAAAACTAATATATATACTCTATATATATATATACTATATATACTATATATAAAAATAAGTCGGGTTTTCCTTCCTGACGCTATAACTCCAGAACGCACGAACCGATTTCCACGGTTTGCATTCGTTGGAAAGGTCTCGGGCTCCATGAGGTTTATAGCAAAGAAAATTCAGGAAAAATTTCAACAGAAAAGCTAAAACGAAGCCATCTGGTGGCGAAACGGAGTTCGCCGGGTTTGCTAGTAGCTACATAAAATACCTAGTTAACTATTTAGGTACCAAAATTTGATGAAACGAAAAAGCGACACCATTTTAGCTTGCAAAGTCAAAGCCAAAGTTAAGCTTACTTTTATAAAGTTTCACTTCTGCCGTGTGTGAATTGTACAGACACACACTTTTTTTAATTTATTACTTAAAGTATTCGATAGCCCAAAATCCAAGTTTCTCAGATTTCTAGAAATAATTCTGAATATATGTACCTATATGTATGTATTTTACCAGCCCCTGATTGAGTTCAAGTAGTTTTTGGATCAAGCTGATGTCAAATTATTCTAGTACAAGTATAAATTAAAAATTTAAAAACCCCCGACATTCGCCATTTTGTGGCAGTGGCCATCTTGGATTTACAATAGGGCTATTCTACTAGTCAAGTCCTTTCATTTGATACCCATATTAAGGGAGTTGTGAAAAAATATGTAATCCGCCATTTTGTAGCGGCGGCCATCTTGGACCGATTTTCTTCAAACATAGCTAACAACACTCTCGACTAATTTACCTTTCAAACAAAAAAAAACCGCATTCAAATCGGTCCACCCGTTTGAGCGCCACAGGGGAACAGACAGACACACACACACACACACACACACACACAGACACGTCAAACTTATAACACCCCGTCGTTTTGCGTCGGGGGTTAATAAAACAAAATACGTTGAGTAATCACAATTGAATTACTCTCATGCTTTGTTCAGGAATACTTGCTGATTTCCGCGTGTAGAAATAATGTTACGCATACCGAATATTGTGTCAAGTGCAAAGTTATAGTTAGTTTAGTGTTTCACTTTCACGATTTTGTCATACAGTTGAATAGATCAATCAACGTGCGCACGTGAATGATCTTTGATATCGATATCTGTAACGTTATCGATACGACTAGGAACTAGCTACTGCTAGATACGAAGTCATTAGTCATGTGGAACTTTATTATGCTTGCTCGGGCATTTTTTAAATTATTACTTTGTTTCGTTAACTTTAAATGAATATTCTTTTAAAACCCGTTCGTTTTATAACTTAAAAACGTCGTTAATACATATACCTACTAATTTTCCAATATTCGAAACGAATGAACAAACAATAGATAGGTAGGTACCTACCTCTTATTTTCCTCCTTGAGCGCCACTCAATAAAGTTTTTATTACTTTGTCATTTTCGATTTAGGACCGTTTTACATACCTTCTATTTGTGTAAATATTATTTCAGAAGGTTTAAGGCTCTACTTAGACAGATGTTTAAATTGACAACGTTGAAAATGCAAATTCAATCAAAGCTTCGCTTAGTCATAATAGGATGTTATTTTGGGAATGGTCGATGAAGCGAAAACTTAACGCTAGCTACGGAGAGAGAAAGACATCTACTTAATAAAATCAGCCAAGTGCAAGTCGAGCCTCACTCTTTTAGGATTCCGTACATAGGTAATTATGAACAATATAATATTTTGGGTCTAAGAAATATTTAATTTTCGAGCTAGTTTGTTTTGGTCACAGATTATAAACTATTTTATGAATCGTTGTTTTCAGTATCAGAGCATATTATGGTACATAATATACCGAAATATCATATATATTCCTAACTAGTTTAGTTTTTGAGATAGCCCCCCCCCCGTCACAAAAATGGTCTAAAACTGACAACTTTTAAGGCCCCAGTTCCTTATTTTTTGAGCAAAAAATAAAAAATATATAATCGTAAACTCAATGAGTTCTAATAATGATATCCCACAAGCTAGTGTAAGGAATTTTTTTTCCGGTTCCTTTTTCATGTACCTATGGAAGCCCCCTTGAAAAATAATTTAATTCAATTTCTAATTCAATAGGTATTTCATTTTGGTCACCAAATACCAACATTTTTCATTTCGTTTGTGAGCTAGAGACCTGTAACCGGCGGACGGACAGACAGACAGACAGCACGGCGGACAGACGGACAGACAGACAGACAGACAGACAGCAGAGTGACATTAATAGGGCTCCGTTTTTACCCTTTGGGTACGGAACCCTAAAAAACAAAAACGGTAATTAAAGATTTGTAACACTTCATACAAAACACGGAAATAAAACCAGCTCCTAAATAACATCACTGTGTATGACGTGGTACGCAAAAAATTAATACAAATCGGTGGATTTACTAAACTTTTCAAAAAAAAAATCTACAAAAAAATTGTAGGGCCGGCTGTATTTTAAAGGTAAATTACAGAGAAGTTCATTGTAAAATACCTATAATTTTTTCGTGTAAATATGTAAAATTACGCTATATTTACTTATCGTTGCAAATAACGATAGAGCAATGTGTCAATGAATGTGACGGACAAAGAAGCGAGTTATAGCCGGGAGGCTGCGCAGGCCGCAGAGGCAGAGCGAGGTCATTGTACCGCTGTCCGCTGCGAGCCGCCCGCGACGCTCCCCGCTCGCACCCCCCATACACGACCTGGGTATTACACTCACTAGTCACTACAACAATTACAGCATTTTATCATTACATCGATTCGATAGATTAGGTAACGGCGGTAATGCTTATAAATAATTAATTAATCAAAAGAACGCGTTGAAGTCTTTATTAATAGACAAGTTTCTAACGTTTCTAATTCTAAGTATGGATTGATTTAATTCACTAAATTATGCAATACATGTTTGTTAACAACCCACTCTCTACAATTTTTTTTATAAAAAGTAGGTATATTAGCTAAGTTAAACACGATAAATACTTATTCAGTTTTTCTTACCAACTAAGCGTACCTATTAAACGGTTTCGCATTGGAAATAGGTACTTAATAGGTATTTTTCCTAGTTCGAAAGAGGTACCAATATCTTTCCAATTCTTAAATTTCAGTGCATTTTCTGGATGGCTAGTCTTACGCCGTTGTTTAGAGTTATTTATGCACTAGGTATAGGTAGGCAATTTTCAATTAGTATAGGTAAGTCATTGTTCGATATTGTGATAAAGATTATTACATAAACTGGGAAAATAATATAAACCAAAACGCGATTTTGAAAAATAATGACTACTTAATACGATAGTATGTACTTATGGGGCAAACTGCAATATAAGAATTATTTCTGTCTATAATCGTGCCTAATATTCTCATTTTTCCCCGTACAAATAGATTAAAACATATAAATCGTGACCTCCGTGTTAATGCCATCTGTATGGAAAGGGCATGCCGCGGCCTAGAAAATATAGCATACAAACGTTTGCACTTAAAATATGTTTGTTAGGAAGCCAGTACAATGGGTGTTTTAAATCATCATTGAAAAGGCCTTTGCGCAAGAATGATTAGATACGTCTGCCGAGATAAGTGAGATGAGTTCAAATGAAGATAACTACTAGAAGATGCGGATTTATGCAACCGTTTCAATCTTACGAGTTTTGTATTTATTTTGTGACTATTTGGGCGGTCCGCAATATGGGATTCAGAGTAAAATCATTTTGTTTTTCGTACTTTTTTTAGCAAACGAGAATGCATAAAAAATAACTACTTAACCGCCGTCTTGGGTAGTCCGCCATATTTAATTTAGAATGACGTCATTTAGCTAACCATGCATTGTCATCCAAACTGAACGTGTTTGCAAAATTTCAGCTCAATCGGTTGAGGGTAACTGCTTTAAAATTCAATTGCAATATTTAAACCCATAGATAAATGAATAAGACCGAACTAACATAAAAATAAAAGCTTATAAAAAATCTGAAAGTGTCTGAAAGTCTAAATGGCTACACAGGTATGAAATATTTAGGACAAGCTGAGATTTTTTCTTCCTATTGAGCTACACTACTTGTAACTTTTTGCAACCTTTTATCCATTAGGATTCTCAACCAGTCACAGTGTGTCTGGATGGTTAAAAAATTAGCAACCAGTCACACTTTGACACCCACCTATGGGGTGTAAGTGGCCCAAATTCCGCCTGTGGCCAAAGTCAACCTCACCTGCGCGCGGTGCACCCTGCCAATATGCTAACGAGGCCCTGACGCTCTCAGTTCCTTCTACGGGTCGTTGTGCCTGATACCACACAACTTAATCTGGATGGTATCACCACTTTGTGGTAGGATTCTACCCCGAATCCGCCTGGCTAGCGACCATACTTCAGCCGTAATCTTCCGCAGAGCATCCGTGTGTTCCGGCAGCGAGCTGAAGAGCCAGTCCCCTTCCTCAAAAGCCGGCAACGTATTAGTGGTTCCTCAGGTGCTGCTAATGTTCATGGGCGGCGGTAATCACTTAACATCTGGTGACCCGCTTGCTCAGTTGCCCGCTATTCCTATAAAAAAAAATCTTTATTATCCTAGTTTAATTGAAATTCGCTTGTGTTCCAGAGCGGCAATGTACGCCATGTCAACGGCGTCTACGACGACGTCGGGGTCGCGCGCGGAGCTGGCGGCGACGCCCGCGTCGGCCGAGCGCCGCGTGCGCGTCGTGCGTCTGTTGCGCCCGCGCAAGGCTGCGCCGGCCTTCGGGTTTTCCCTCAGAGGCGGGCGGGAATATGCGACGGGCTTCTTCATTTCAAAAGTCGATCTCAATTCTGAAGCACATCTTCAGGGTCTGAAGGTAAATTAAAATCAATTACACGAAATCATTTAAGTATTGATGTTACAATTTAATAAATTGGCCAACCTCGGGCTTCGCTCTATTAAGGACCCGTAAATGTGAAGAACTGTGTGCTTAGTCTAAATCGGAGCACTCGAAAACGAACTCGAAAACTATTGATCGATTTCAGAGTAAAATAGACCTAAAATGGCTTGTATTAAGGTTTGAGTTCGCCAATATATTCAGCATTCGAACAATGCTGAATGTATTGGCGAACTCAAACCTTAATGCAAGCCATTTTAGGTCTATTTTACTCTGAAATCGGTCAATAGTTTTCGAGTTCGTTTTCGAGTGCTCCGATTTAGACTAAGCACACTGAACAATTGTTTGCGTATTTTGGTCACAGCTTCATTCCAAATTCTTTTCTTTAAAAATAAATTTCTATCGGCTCCTTTTTAATGGATGAGATGGGATCCCCCTGAAAAATAATTTAATTGAATTTTTAATTCAATTTTCGTATTATATGTATCTACAAGGGGACACCCGCGACTTCGTTCGCGTGGATATATATTAGTTTTTAAAAATCCCGTAGGAATCATTTTGTTTTTCCTAAGCTCCTTTGAGCTCTTATCATGCTAAAAACTGTTAAAAGTTCACTGGTGGATGTTTAGGTAGATCAAAATGTAAACATCCGCCAGTGAAAGTCCCATCAAAATCGATCCAGCTTTTTAGAGGTTAGTCGGTAATCTTTAAAGTATATACTTTCTAACAAAATAAGAATGAATGAAATCGGACCACGCGTTATTGAATTACAGCTAAATACACGTTTTGACTTTCATTCCCTCTCCCTAGGGAACCGTGCTGAATTTCGGGATAAAAAGTATCCTATATGTTACTCTGTAGTATGAACTTAAATCGTACCAAGTTTCGTTTCAATCCATTCAGTAGTTTTTGCGTGATGCGCGCACAAACATACAGACAAACAGACAAACAGACAAACAGATAAACAGACAAACAGATAAACAGACAAACAGACAAACAGACAAAAATTTCAAAAATAGCTTTTTTACGTTCTATTACTTATCCCTAACATCCCCCACCTATTATTTTGCAAAAATCTTCAATGTACAGATACGGCAAGTCTACGATTTTATTATATGTATAGATAGATATAGATATAGATAGATAAAGGTCAAAATTCTACACCGAATATCCCAGGTCCTTAATTTATTCCGTCTACGAGATCGATATCCATGACATACGGATGGACAGACAGAATGATACTTATCCGTTTTTCCCTTTGCCTACTTACGGAATCCTAAAAAACAAAAAATGAAATTCTGTTTCAAATGGAAAAACGTAACTAGAAATAGGCAAATATTAGATAGGAGTTTACGTTTGCAATTTTTTAGTTGCAATAAATATTTGATTCATAGCACAAAGTTAGTAATTTCAGTGGCAATGAAAAATGTATGTACGCGCAAAACAAACTTGTGTAATAATGGTTGCTTAAGTATCGACGCTCGGAGGTAATTTTATCACATTGTGTCCAACACTTTGCAGTATGTTTTGCTTTGCTCATAAGCAATTGTGCATTATTTCATTGTTTAGCTATTGTGTTTTTCTTTTTTTTTTCTTAAGTAATATTTTTCACTAATGCCTAACACTTATTTTATCTTCTATCTATACTAATAAATAAAATTGAAGTGTCTGTCTGTAATATCGAAATAACTACCTCATATTAAGCTCATATGGTTATTTGAACGATACTATAACCGAATCACACGTTTTTAAAATTTTTGTCTGTCTGTCTGTCTGTCTGTCTGTCTGTCTGTTTGAACGGGCTAATCTTTGGAACGGCTGAACCGATTTTGACGGGACTTTCACATACAAGTAGAGAATTAACCAGGGAGTAACATAGGCTACTTTTTTAACCGACTTTCAAAAAAGGAGGAGTTGTGTTTTTCTACCTATGTACACCAATATCTCCGAGATTTCTGAACCGATTTGCGTAATTTTTTTTTTAATCGATAGAGAAACATTGCGACACTGTCCTACAAAAAATTTGGATTCCAACTCCTCAATCCTGATGCTGTAGGGGATCTGATCCCCAAAACTAATGGGATTTAGGTACTGTCGGTTATTTAATTGATATTGGGGATACCAATTAAAGACTGTATTGTTGAATGACCTCGAGTAGGTACATGTCCAACTCCTCACCAGGGTTGACCCTGATGCTGTAAGGAATTGCATTCCGAAATCGTAAGGATCCCACAGAATTTTTCCGTTTTGTGGACGGGTTACTACTTACTACAGATAGGCTACTTTTTGTTCTGGAAAATCAAAGTTCCCACGAGATTTTTACAAACCTAAATACACACGGGCGAAGCCGTGGGCATCATCTAGTCTTCTAGTCTATAATATAATAAAACTGTAACAGATCCAATTCTGTACATTGAAGATATTTTGAAAATTTTTAATGGAGGGCACTCTATAATCGATACTGAAACCAAAACTGCAATTTTTTTCATTTTTGTCTGTCTGTCTGTCTGTCTGTCTGTCTGTCTGTCTGTCTGTCTGTCTGTCTGTCTGTATCTTGGCCGCGCATCACGCCGAAACTACTGAATGGATTCGAATGAAACTTGGTACGATTTGAGTTTATACTCCGAGGTAGGTTATAGGATACTTTTTATCCCGAAATTCAACATGGTTCCCTTGGGAGAGGGGATGAAAGTTAAAACGTGTATTTAGCTGTAATTCATTAACGCGTTGTTCGATTTCACTCATTCTTTTTTTGTTAGAAAGGTAGTACTTTATATATTGTCCCGTAAATATTTCAAGGTCATAGGTTTTTTAGTTCAGAAATGACAGGCATTTAGTGGGTTCCAATAACTTGGGACCCGGATCTTTGTACGTACAGCTTATTTTAAACTGGCGTGCGTTTAAATTTATGTTTGTCGTTCTGTCTATTTGTTCCAACTAATCTCTGAAACGGCTGGATCGATTTTAATGGAACTTTCAATGGCAGATAGGTGATGTTATAAGGAGTAACTTAGGCTACATTTAGTTTAGGTACAAAAAAGGATTATGGGATCCAATCCGATCCTATATAAAACCTATATCCAGGCGGACGAAGTCGCGGGGGTCGGCTAGTAATATAATAAAACTGTAACAGATCCAATTCTGTACATTGAAGATATTTTGAAAATTTTTATTGGAGGGCACTCTATAATCGATACTGAAGCCAAAACTGCAATTTATTTCATTTTTGTCTGTCTGTCTGTCTGTCTGTCTGTCTGTCTGTCTGTCTGTCTGTCTGTCTGTCTGTATCTTGGCCGCGCATCACGTCGAAACTACTGAATGGATTCGAATGAAACTTGGTACGATTTGAGTTTATACTCCGAGGTAGGTTATAGGATACTTTTTATCCCGAAATTCAGCATGGTTCCCTTGGGAGAAGGGATGAAAGTTTAGCTGTAATTCATTAACGCGTTGTTCGATTTCACTCATTCTTTTTTTGTTAGAAAGGTAGTACTTTATATATTGTCCCGTAAATATTTCAAGGTCATAGGTTTTTTAGTTCAGAAATGACAGGCATTTAGTGGGTTCCAATAACTTGGGACGTGGATGTTTGTACGTACGGCTTATTTTAAACTGGCGTGCGTTTAAATTTATGTTTGTCGGCCTGTCTATTTGTTCCAGCTAATCTCCGAAACGGCTGGATCGATTTTCATGGAACTTTCAATGGCAGATAGGTGATGTTAAGGAGTAACTTAGGATACATTTAGTTTAGGTACAAAAAAGAATTATAGGGTCCGATCCGATTCTATATAAAAACCTATATGCAGGCGAACGAAGTCGCGGGGGTCGGCTAGTTTCCAAATAAAATCGGAGGTGACACACGGACAGACGGACAGACAGACGGACAAGAAAGTGATCTTATAAGGGTTCGTTTTTTTACCTTTTGAGGTATGGAACCCTAATAAGTAGATTTTCCTATCAACTTTTTACGAATATACATCAAAGTACCTATGTACATACGTCTATACGTCATATATAATGTTTGTTCTTCCACTTACAACAGATATCCCGGTTTCATTTCCTCGCTGTTTCCTCGTCACTAGCACATAGGTATTACCTGAACATGTGGCGTTTGTTTGAGACGAGAAACATTTAAAACTAAGGAAGTTTTACAAAATACGAGTAGGTACTTACATACATTGAATTAATAACGAAGTTAAAATAATTAAAATCGCCAAGTGTGATGTAAATAGTATTGCGCGGTCTCCCACGAGCATGGTGTGTCCCATCTGAGTACACGCGTAACTTGTGAAAACCTCTCACAATTATAACTGCGGCCTGCTCGTTGCTGGCTCAGTAATAATTACACGCGTCCGAGGTTGAATTGTCGCAAGAAGCGCTCTATTATTTCGAGCATTCACGTAACAGACGTTGTTTCTTTTTAACCGCAGTTTCTGGCGCTTTTCATGTTTCAGAATGATATTTTTTTACAGATGTTTACGTTAGAACTGTGAACTTTGCAATCAAGTCCGAAGCATATGAAATTTTGCTTTATTTGTAACAGATTGCTTTATCGCTACTTTAACCTCACTTTGATTTTATTATAATTTTCTTTTAAGAATATAAGTACTTGTAGATATTTTTACTATCTATCAGAATATAGAGATTATAAGTAAGTAGATAGATGTCTATCTATTAAAATCTTTTCTGTAGTAGCTTTACTTAACTTAACCTTATAGAGATTGTTTTGCTATTTCATTGAAACAGGTACATACTTACTTATTACTACATACCTATTTGATATTTGCCTACTCTAGATTTGGTTTTTTCGCACAATCACCGACTTCCTCTGTACCGATGATGTAACAAAATTTCACAAGTGCTCATATCCGTTGTTATTTAGCTGCACAATAAGCTTTTTCGAGTCACTCATGAAATCCTGAGAAGACTTTGTCGATCCGTTCTTTGTATATGAAAAGACACTTCTTTAATTAGAAGTGTAATTTCCTAGACGATGTAATAACTTCTACTAATTAATAACGCTCATAAAATGTCTTTATTACCTTCTTTAATTAGATTAGTTTATTAAATAAGATTATCTACTTGGAATAATTTGAGTAAACGTAGCATCCGTCACTACAGTAGGTATCCTGATTCCTGAGTGGGTAGGATCCACAACTACAGCCCTTTAACTTGTCACTGCTGGGCAGAGACTTCCTCTCTTAAAGGTAGAGGTATTAGAGTTTAGACATGCTGCTCCAGATTGGCGAATGGCGGGTACAATAATATTGCAAGCAGCTTTTACGTTACTGTACAGGTACAAGCAAATTCTCAAATGGAGGTGTAATTTTAAAAGAAATTAGATGCCACTTATTCTGACTAGAAAATAGGTAGATAGTTCTGTCATCTTAAAGAAAGGTATAATTACAGGAGGAAGAATGTTACGCAGGAAAACAGTAATCACAGGGTGGCTAATAATAATCCAGTTCCGTTGCGTGTGTCACTCGATTATCTCTTGTCAATCTGACTTTCTACAAGTAGGTACCCACCCAGATACGTGCGTGAGCCTCTACGAACCAATTCTTCTTGTGTAACGCTTGCTAATAGAAAAGCAATCGATGTCTGTCCTAGTTCAGCTGATCTGAAATTTTACGATCTTCTTGATTAGAAAACTTATAAAAATACAGTCGTGATTTGATATTTCTTATTTTGATTTCCTGAAATTTTGTACTTAACAGATATATTTTTTTACAGCTCGCTATCTTTGAGGTGTACATCTTACAGTACCTAGTTAGTAAGATGCTGAAAAAATCATAAACATTTACGAAAGTAAAATAAATGAAGTTATTAATAATGTATATGCAGGCTAAATAAATAGTGTATTAAATATTGTACCTATAGTCTGTTCGTTTCCTTACGGTCACCTTTTGTGTCTAGCCGCCTCCGCCGCGCGGTGTTTTGCCAAAGACACCGCCGTGACTTCAAAGCATGCCGCGAGGGGTGTACAGGCACAAGGGGTTTTGGCGTTTTATACCAACTCATATTTTTTCATTAAAATTCTCTTTCCTTTTTATATTTTTTTATATTCGTATTTTATTACAATATAACCATAAACATAAAATATAATATTCTCATGAACACGGGTCTTCTCTCAAAATGAGAAGGATTTTAACCATAGTCTACCACGCTGGCCAAGTGCGGATTGGCAGACTATTCGGAGATTCTGTTAGAATAGAAAAAAAATTACAAACTGAAAAAAAGTAATAAAAATAAAAGCAGAATACTAAGAGCACCTGCGCCTGTACCGACACTAAGTTACCGAACGAACTATACCTAATCTCTGATTTTTAATTCGGTGGAATTCTGACAGCTGTCATTGTCATTTGCAGACGAGTTATTTGTATGGAAAACTGGGTTAACATCTACGAAGTACGATTTTACCCCAAACTACTTTAATTCCCTGTCAACATAAAAAGCCCTAAGCCGCGTAATTAGTCGTTTCGCCCTGAAATAGAAATCGCTAAGAGTGGAAACTAGAAAGTATACACTAACAGCAATAGAAATCAAAAAAGCACATTGAAAAATTGTATTCAATAATGGAAGTCCAATGACATTATCACCATGAAGTGTCTGTCAGGAATTTGTCATAATATAGGTACATGCGACCGTTGATTTTTATTTACATAAGTTTTGAATTTTTTATCTTTTTTGTGGGAATTGTTTTATCTCTGGTAACATTACGAAACGGCAGAATTCCACGGAATGATATTTTTATCACTTAAGTAAATAAAAAAATAGGTACGTAGCGAATGTGTACAGGTGTGAGGTATGGTAGCCTACGTATTTACGTATTATTGAAGAGATTTGACAATTGTAGCCTTTTTTAAAGAAGTTTGATAATTGTCACTTTAATATTATTGCCTACGCTACCTACGCTACATTCAGACGTTCAGCTAAAAAACCAGGCTATTTTTAAATATATCTATATTACGTAGCTATATGTATCCCAAAACGTTTCCGTTTCCGTTAGATAGATAGGTTGTTTCCTACATAATATCCTAATATCCTAATATCCTAATCCTACTATTTAATATTATAAATGTGAAAGTGTGGATGTTTGGATGTTTGTTACTCAATCACGCCGCAACTACTGAAACGATTTGGCTGAAATTTTGAATGGAGATAGATTATACCCTGACTTAAAACATAGGCTTAATTTTTATCCTGAAAAATGAACAGTTCCCACGGGAAAACCCGAAATCTATAGTTACAGCTATAGGTAGATTACTATAGCGAACTTCCTTGATAGTAGGTATAAAGGATGGAAAAGGGAGCGGGAATAGGAACCGGAAATCCAGGATTCCCTCGGGATTTGTTTAAAACCGAAAAACACGCGGGCGAAGCCGCGGGCATTCTCTAGTAATAAATAATTAATACTTAGCGTAAAGGGAAAGGAACGACTGCTAGCCTGCTAGGGTTTGCGGAAGGACGCCGCGGAGTCTGGGAGCGCCCAAAAAACGAAGTGTCGGTAAAAGTCCGAAGGAAAGTTGCCCGATAATGTAGGCCACGAGCCACCGCCGCCGCGCCGTCCGGCTTCTTCGCGAAGAAAGTGGTGTTCTCGTCAGCGCGCGACGTGTCACGTGGCTGACACTGCGTGCCTGACGTCACTCATTTGCGCTATGACGTTGAACACGCAACATTTATTGTTATGCTTTCTCTTATGCATAATTTATTACTCACTTATTATGCGAAAGATAGTTCCAAAACTAAAACCAGGCAACTAACTACTTACTCTAGATAATTCTATTTAGAGTAGGTAGTTAGTCGTTTTAGTACCGATTAGGTACGTAGAAAGACTACCTACAGTACTTACTTAGAGTTTTAAAATACCACTATGAAAAATTTGATGACTTCTTTTGCAATCAATTAGGTAACTATAGTCTATGTTATTTATTATCTTATTTAGTGATTAGCCCTTATATTTTCGTGGTTTATCGACTATTAATGTAAAATTACGGGTATAGATCGACCAGAATCTCATGAAAAATAGGGAAATTAAATTTTGTAGTAAGCAACACTAGGTTAACTCGGCTGCCCTAGTGATAAACAATTACATTCAGAACACCTTATCTGGGATCGTTTCACGAAACGAAAAATCAAGTAAATACAAAAACAAAGTAATCAACATCCAATTACTTTGTTTTTGTGTTGTGCTTGTTGTTTACTTGGTTTTTGCATTTATATTTCGGGTTAGTGAGTGTAGTTACTTTTTTTGGGCAATTGAAATTTTAGTAAACGGTTCAAGTTATTTGAAATATTAAACTGTGGTAAAAAACTACTCGACATAAAACTTTTGTTAATGCAAAAAGTCAATTTCACAAAAAATGTCAGTTACTTTGTTTATCGCTAGGGCAGCCGCAGTGTTGCTAACCTTGGAATTTCATTTCCCTATTTTTCATGAGATATCTGGTCGATCTATACATACCACGATAAAAATGTGAATGGATCGTGGTCACGACGAGACTGACACTCTCGTCGTGACCACGGTCCATGTAACTGGATCGAAATATCGACAAACAAACAAATATTTTTATCGTGGTATGCCTACCCATAATTTTATATTAGATTATTGTCTTATTTATATATTATTATTGACTTAAAATTTCTAGATAGTGGTAAAGGAAAACAAGTAGGTATAAGATATTCAGTGGCTACAAGGATAGGTTATTGCCATAATGGTTACAAACTAAACGACATGCAGGGTCCTTTTTATGAAAATTACATTTATTACACGCAAAAATCTTAGACGAAGCCAACGACGATATACTTACCTACCTAACTACGATTACAAAGCTCCATGTCAGCCATAGCCGAGTATAAAATGAAGTTGGAGTTTCCAGCTGACTACTAGGTACTTTTATAACTACCTTTTAAATCTACGGAATGTAGAGAAGTTGCCTACGCTAGGTAACCTAAAGGTGGGTCCAAATACATATGTATCACTTGCCCGATCCGATCACCGTATCCGTATCAGCGTATCACGTATCAAGCCCCGTACAAGTTGTGGACGCCTCGATTTGCTCCGTATCCGTCTCTTTACAATAGTGGGCACTTCTCCGAAATTCTGGCAAAAAGTGACGAGGTTGAAAAAAATTTTTTTTTTTAAATTTTTGATTATTTAAGGATACCTCCTCAAAGGGGTACCTAAATTGATATCGGTGATGAAGAAGGCCTTTATCGTACCCTGGTTTCCTAGGAGATATAACGAATTCGGTAATTATGATGGTCATGGTAATGATAAATTGCGATATGGTAATTATCTCTGGTATATGGCGATTAGAATATGCCTATGGTAATTTGTTATTAATCATGGTGATGAGAAACTCTAGAAAGCCATAGAAAAGTATCCGAAAAAGGTGTTTGCTTAAAGTCTAGGAAATCGCTGACCAATAAAACTTAGGACCTCGAGCGTTACAACCATTAGTATTCAGCCAAAGAACCTTGAAAGCCACTTTACGTAGCATAACAACTGAGGTGTAAATTCCAGAGTAAACCTGTTCCGGATGTTTGTGTGGACGAGTTTCATGTTGAAATCCTCTGAAAAAGACTCTGAGCTGCTGGACGCAATGAGTGTGCAGCTTTAAAGACCTAAACTATTTGATAATTTAGGTATTTATTAACTAAAGATAATTTTAGACCCAAAAAGGCGTGGTGTGAGCATAATTGAGAGTGAACAGGAGCATAATTTTTTTATATTTAAAAAAGTGGACAGAACACATTCCCGATTAAGAACCATATACCACGAAGACTCCACGATGTTATTGATTTCGAAAAGGGTACTGATAACAACAAAAAATTCGTTGATAGCAGATTGTACAGACATCTTACAAATATGACTAGTATCGTTTCTCTCGCTTTTACACACTATGAGAAAGGCTTTAAAATAATTGAAACTTAGGCTATGCAACGATCGCAAGTAGATTAGCTTGAAATCGAAGTGTTAAGATGTACAATTCAAGAAAGCTTCAATATCTGTTTGAATGCAGACAGTTAGACAAAATGGTGAAATCTAGGTGGAGTTGGACTTTCCAAGAAAATTTCTACAAATTGCTTCTCTCTGTTCCGTAGTAGAACGGTGGAGAAGGAACAATTTTGTAAAGTTCCTGAGAGCATGTTTCAAATTTTATCCGATAGAAGACCGATACAAGCAACTTTGAGTCAGTGCCATAAACAAAGTAATTTTGCCTGTATTAGTGATTGAGCCAATGACTTCAAACACAAAAATGTACCAGGTTTATTGAATCGGTCTGGTATTCAGCAGAGTCACCACATAGCTGGTTACGGTGCTCCATGGTAGTTCAAATGGCATGTCTGTTAAGTGTGAGAGGCAGAAAACCTTTGCAAATTTGATATTGGATACGATTTTCATATCCAAGATCTCATTAGAATCGATAACAGATATACTTTTCATAGTAGGAACTACGGTGAACATGCCTGTGTATTCGCTTCATTGCAATCTGAAACAAGTTAATGCAATCCACCAAAGACTCTCTTTGCTCAAAATGCGCTGGAAGAATACTTCAAGATGCTTGATTATTAGAAGGGACAGAACATAAACTTTAACAAAGACTAACATTTTCTTAGACTTTTAATAGCTTCAGCAAATGCTCTATAACTTTGATGTGTCCTCCGAACATGTAGATCTCCGAATGAACTTGTGGCTAATAAGATGACAAGTTAGTTAGTTATGCCTAGCATCAGTTTCAAGAAGGAGTTTAAATCAAGAGTGCATATTATAATTTTTTTTCTTATAATAAAAAGCATTTGTATCCACAACAGAAAAGAAACGCTATATACGTTTGGGGAGAGAAATTGTATATGTTATTTTTATGTGTTTATATGTTTTCATTTTCCTCAAATGGTGCTGGGCAGATTCAAATGCAGTTCATTATTCGCTACGTAGATTATAAATTACCTCAAAGCATATTTTTAGATATATTTTATGATTCTAGTATAGACTACCAGAAGCATAGCAGGAAATGTTTTTCTGTAAAATTGTGAGCCCAATTTTTTCGGAAACTACCAAACCGATTTGGATGCAGTTTGTGGCATTTTGTAGGTATTACATCAGAGCAAGTTTCTTAGTATTTTTATACTGATATAGGTCTCTATTTTTTTTTAATTATTAATTTTCCATTTTTTACTGTCATTACATTGTATTTTTTGTTCTCATGTCATCATTTCAGTCCAAATATATATTTATTTCATATATTTTCATAGCAAGTTAGGTAGTTTTTCTATTATTTTAAATATCACACTTGTATTATGCTTAATCTTCTTATAAACTCCTTTGTTTTCAGTATTTTTGTCATTTTTGACTTTTTTTTCAAATTTCTATAATTTAAATTGTTTAAACATATGAAAATTCTAAAAATAATTATATAACGTCATTATTATCAAAACCATTCATAAATTATGATAAATGAGAGAGATACCCCCCATTTACTATTCAAATTAATTAAAAAAATCATGGTAATTATGGTAATTAGGACCATGGTAATGAAAATTTGCTAATTATTAATTTATTAAAAAATTTAGAAACACAGTAAAATTTTTGTAGGCTACTCGTGTGAAAAAGAAACACATTTGACATGACAAGAATAAATAACAACAAAATATAACGCGTACTTTAGGCCTGGCAAAATATCTATGAATGAGGAGGACTAAATGACAAAGTGCATTTTTACTACATTATTTCCCTTTATCTTCTCAACGTTATGAAGTACGCTTTTTCTTTTAAAACATATTGCTAGAATGACCAATGCTCTGTTAATTGATCTTATCATGATCGTTGTACTACATATAGTATCATTATTGTGATAGTGTTTGTGTCAGGTCATGGTAATTATGAAAAAGTCGTGTGACAGATTTCACTACCTTGTAATTTATTTATTTTTAGTTATATTTTCAGACTGATTATTTTATTCTAAGGGGTAGTTATCCATTAATTGACCATATTTTTTTAAGAATTTTTTAACCACTCAATTTCGAATTAAATGGGTTTGTATCCGACGACCCAAGCAATGTGACAGTCATGGTAGTGAGAAATTAGAGGTTCAAAAATTTTTTTAACACAGATCCCATCCCATTTATCTTCTTTTTCTTGATGGCAGGTATAGAGGACACTGTCTAGTATCTACAAAAAAAATTACATAACCCTGGGTATTTATTAACCTACGTTCTCCAGCTTGTGACATGCTTTTGCCAGAATTTGGGAGAAGTGCCCTAGTACAGTTTACAGTAATATCACCTTTGATGATCGGACAAAAACCGACAAGAAATGGGTCGGGCCGTATCCTAATGGCGTATCGAGATCGCGTATCATGATACGCGTATCATCACCCGTCCACATATGCGATCATGATACGCGTTGGCGATACGGATACGGTGATCGGATCGGGCAAGTGATACATATCTGGACCCACCTTTACTCGGTAAATAGTTGCGCGTCCGTGACGCTAATAGACATATTTGGCCCGTTACAAAGATTTCATTAAAATATGAATGTGTGTTAATGTTTGTTTGCAGGTGGGGGACCAAGTGGTGAGCGTGAACGGGTACCGGGTCGACGACGCCGTGCATGCGGAGCTCGTGCATTACATCACCTCACAGTCTAGGCTCAAAATTAAAGTCAGACGTAAGTTTTGTTTAATACCTAATTAATTGCTCCTATTGCGAACTACTTAATTGTCTATATGTATCCCAAAACGTCTCCGTTTCCATAGATATTTCACAACCTATCTATCTAGATAGGTTGTGAAATATCTGGCGGAAATAAAACAATGTATTCGCAATTCACTATAACGTTTAATCCTCGGTAACTGACGCGCACACAAAACTGGACCGTCTCACGGAGTTCCACCGACTACCCGCATTATATTTTATGTGTTCATACATTACAGGTTGTTTCCGTTAGATATTTATGGTACTTAAGTATACCTACATAATATCCTAATAATAATGGTACGGCAGCCGCCGAACAAAATTTTTAGTGATTAATAACAAGCTGAATTTTCGTGAGTAGGTTCGTTTCGACGAGACGAACAACTTTTTTATTTATGAAAATTCTCGATGGAGGTAGCTACTCGAGTGGGGAGGTGTTCATTTTGAGCTTGTGCATTACATCACCTCACGTAAGTTTTTTTAATACCTAATTAATTGCTCCTATTGCGAACTACTTAATTAATAATAATAATAATAAATATTTATTTGCAATTTATTTTGCAATTGGGGTTGCACATTTGTATTTTTTTTTTGATGTATCATATTTAATACTAGATGATGCCCACGGCTTCGCCCGTGTGGATTTAGGATCCCGTGGGATCCCCACGATTTCCGAATGCAATTCCTTACAGCATCAGGGTTGAGGAGTTGGAATCCAAATTTTTTATAGGACAGTGATACAATGTTTCTCTATCGATTAAAAAAAATTACGCAAATCGGTTCAGAAATCTCGGAGATATCGGTGTACATAGGTAGAAAAACACAACTCCTCCTTTTTTGAAAGTCGGTTAAAAAGTAGCCTATGTTACTTCCTGGTTAGTTCTCTACTTGTATGTGAAAGTCCCGTCAAAATCGGTTCAGCCGTTCCGAAGATTGGTACAGTTCAAATATTTCGAAATTACAGACAGACACTTCAATTTTATTTATTAGTATAGATGCATCGCGAAAGCCATGATCGACACTAAAATTAGATTGTTGCTCTTATTTGAGGTAACTTTTGTGTTGTTATTATTAGGTACATTGGAATTTGAAAGGTTGTTCCTTATTATTTAATTTAATGTAGAGAATAGTAGATTGTATCATAAGGGAGCAAAATAATATTTTTACGGCGAGGGCGCTTTTTTGAATCCAGAGTGAAGTGAGGGATTGTATAGTAGAATCCCGAGCGTAGCGAGGGATTCTTTAGTACAATCCTGAACGTAGCGAGGGATTCAAAGTACGTCGCCCGAGCCAAAAATATATTGCGCCCGAGTGATACACTCTACTTTTCATCACCCTCTATGAGGAAATAAAAGGCGCCTCATATTTTTAACCCCCGCCGCAAAAACGACGGGGTGTTATAAGTTTGACGTCTGTGTGTGTGTATGTCTGTCTGTTCCCCCATAGCTCTCAAACGGATGGACCGATTTGAATGCGGGTTTTTTGTTTGAAAGGTGAATCAGTCGGGAGTGTTTTTAGCTATGTTTGTTTGATTACAATCGGTCCAAGATGGCCGCCGCCACAAAATGGCGGATTAATAATACAAGTATAAATTAAAAATTTAAGAAACCCCCGACATTTGCCATTTTGTGATGGCGGCCATCTTGGATTTGCATAGTGTTATTCTACTAGTCAATACCTTTCATTTGATACCCATATTGAGGGAGTTGTGAAAAAATATGTAATCCGCCATTTTGTGGCGGCGGCCATCTTGGACCAATTTTCATCGAACATAGCTAAGAACACTCCCGACTAATTCACCTTTCAAACAAAAAAACCGCATTCAAATCGGTCCATCCGTTTGAGAATCACCACCATATTGAGGGAGTTGTGAAAAAATATGTAATCCGCCATTTTGTGGCGGCGGCCATCTTGGACCAATTTTCATAAAACATAGCTAAGAATACTCCCGACTAATTCATATTTCAAACAAAAAAAACCGCATTCAAATCGGTTCAACCGTTTGAGTGCTACGGGGGAACAGACAGACACAGACGCACATACATACACAGACGTCAAACTTGTAACAACAATAACAACAATCGATACTATCGTTCGCGCCTAGCCCGGTGGGACCACGGGCCCTTCATCTTCAATAAGTGCGCCGCAATTATCTTTTAGGCGCACTTATAAATAAGTGCGATTAAAAGATCTTTTACGCGCACTTATAAAAATGCGCCGAAAACACCACCTTTGGGTGCACATAAAGGCGAACCAAGTCGTCCTTTTCGAATAGATGGGATGAAAAGCTTATTTCAATGTCTTAAGATTCTATTTTAAATGCGATTAGCTCTGCTCTCCGCGCCGGTCTATCTGAACGGTCCCTAATGCTCCAAAAAAATTCAATCAATGCTTTTTTACTTTTTCAGATGTGGGGATGATACCTATTAAAGAGTAAGTATATTTTTCAGTATTTTAAATTATTATATTATTATTTCGTAATAGGTTGTCTGCATTATACAAAAGCCTGGCACTTCACACGCTTTTGAGAACATTATAGAGAATTCTCAGGCGTGCAGGTTTCCTTACGGTGTTTTCATTCACCGTTAAAACTAGTGACATTTGATTACTTAAAACGCACATAACTCCGAAAAATTAGAGGTGCGTGCCGGGGATCAAACACGTCCCCACGAAAGGAAGGCCGGCGTATTAACAACTAGGCTATCACCGCTTTTTAGGTTTCCGTACCCAAAGTGTAAAACGGGACCCTATTACTAAGGCTCCGCTGTCTGTCTGTCTGTCACCAGGCTGTATTTCATGAACCGTGGATAGCTAGGTAGTGGACATTTTCACAGATGATGTACTTATTTCTATTGCCGCTATAACAACAAATACTAAACAAGCTATAATTTAAAAATTAAAAAAAACCCGACTGCCATGCTAAACAACGGTCTAAAAAATTAATAAAATACCACCGTTTACTCACAGTCACAGAGAAAGGAACTCTTGACTGGTCTGTGCTCACAGTGTAGTTATTATTTATTATGTTTTCTATGATTTGTCACTCCAAACTGATTTCAAACATATAGATTGTATATAAGTAATCGCCTTTTAAAGCCCTTTATTTTGATACCCTACTTGAGGGTCTAGAAGAAAAAAAATTTTTTCAGCCCACACATAAAAGCGCATAAAGTCCGCCATTTTGAGGTCTTCCAAGGTGTCTAGTGACACTCGCGTCATCAAGACAAGACAAAATCTAATGACGTATCATTTATCAAAATCCGTTGAGCCGTTGAGTAGTTACAAGCGGACATAGGAATGGACACATACACATATGTAGGTCAAACACATAACCCAGTCGGGTAAAAACAGAATAAAATAAATATTTAAGGGGGGCTTCCCTACCTACAACAGACATGATTTTTTTTACCATTTTTATAGATAACGGAACCCTTCGTGCACGAGTCCGACACGCGCTTGGCCGGCTTTATTTTTTACTAGGGCAATTTTTTTTTTATTTTTGTCAGGAAGGAGCACGAGCCTCTGTCGTGGCAGTTCGTTTCGGAGCGCACTTCGCTGGCTTCGGACGTGTCGTCGTCGCCGACGCTGTGTCACAACACGGAGCATCTGACCGACTTGCGTCTGTCTATACTGGTACCTCCGCGAGCGAAGCTCGGCTGTGGGTGAGTACCAACATTGACGAGGTGGGTGGGTTCGCACTTCGCTGGCTTCGGACGTGTCGTCGTCGCCGACGCTGTGTCACAACACGGAGCATCTGACCGACTTGCGTCTGTCTATACTGGTACCTCCGCGAGCGAAGCTCGGCTGTGGGTGAGTACCAACATTGACGAGGTGGGTGGGTTCGCACTTCGCTGGCTTCGGACGTGTCGTCGTCGCCGACGCTGTATCACAACACGGAGCATCTGACCGACTTGCGTCTGTCTATACTGGTCCCTCCGCGAGCGAAGCTCGGCTGTGGGTGAGTACCAACATTGACGAGGTGGGTGGGTTCGCACTTCGCTGGCTTCGGACGTGTCGTCGTCGCCGACGCTGTGTCACAACACGGAGCATCTGACCGACTTGCGTCTGTCTATACTGGTCCCTCCGCGAGCGAAGCTCGGCTGTGGGTGAGTACCAACATTGACGAGGTGGGTGGGTTCGCACTTCGCTGGCTTCGGACGTGTCGTCGTCGCCGACGCTGTGTCACAACACGGAGCATCTGACCGACTTGCGTCTGTCTATACTGGGCCCTCCGCGAGCGAAGCTCGGCTGTGGGTGAGTACCAACATTGACGAGGTGGGTGGGTTCGCACTTCGCTGGCTTCGGACGTGTCGTCGTCGCCAACGCTGTGTCACAACACGGAGCATCTGACCGACTTGCGTCTGTCTATACTGGTCCCTCCGCGAGCGAAGCTCGGCTGTGGGTGAGTACCAACATTGACGAGGTGGGTGGGTTCGCACTTCGCTGGCTTCGGACGTGTCGTCGTCGCCGACGCTGTGTTACAACACGTAGCATCTGACCGACTTGCGTCTGTCTATACTGGTCCCTCCGCGAGCGAAGCTCGGCTGTGAGTGAGTACCAACATTGACGAGGTGAGTATCCCTTGAGGATGAGAACCTCAGAACAAAAGATCGGAATAGGTAGTGCAATTTGGGGTGAATGACCTGAAACATTATCAATAGTATGGATATGACTGTGTTTCGCGACTCAGTATCGAAGAGATTTCTCGTTTTCATGTTGTACTAATAAAAATTGAGTAAGGAAACCAGGGATAATATTAAAAAAAATATGAATTGGCATGTCCACATTATGATATCATGAGAAATTGCACCGTTGCTCAACACTTACGACAAATACCTATAGATGACCTCCCTGGCTCCCTGAATATAATATGTATGTGTACGTTTGGATCTTTTGTAGGTACTCCCCGCGAAAAGGACTCTCACTACCCACACGTAAAAAACATTATTGTTCAATCTCAGAATTTCTTCTGAGATATGCTTGTTCAAAATATTCTCTTTCGGTAAAAAGCGCATGCTGTAAATATTCTAGACTATGAGTATACTTAGTACATGGTAGAAACTTAGCTGTACCCACGGGATTCGAAACTGCGTCATCAAGCATCGCGACTCAATATCGATTTCAATTCGAGTAGACCTCCTAAGTTCAGATATAGGTACTATATCTAATAAAAGCAAACATCGAGTCTAGAGGAAACTATACTTACCTAATTAAAATACACTTAAAAGCAACTTAGTTAAGGCCCCATACACTACAGACCCATACCATACATACACTACAGATTGACCTAGTTGTCCAAGTTGCTTTTTAGGGTTTCGTAGTAAACAAGGAACCCTTATAGTTTCGCCATGTCCGTCCGTCTGTTCTTCTGTCCGTCTTCGGTTAATTTCAGAGACTATTAGTGCTAGAAATCCGTAATTTGGCATGAGTATTTAAATATTAATCACGCCGACAAAGTGGTGAAATAAAATTTTGATAAATATTTTTTTTTGGGTAGCTCCGCTACATGTAAAGTGGGGATGAATATTTTTTTTCTCGTCTACCCCATAGTGTGGGGTATCGTTGAATAGGTCTTTTAAAAATACTGTGGGTGTGGGAACATCATTTTTCGATTTCTAGATCCGTTTGTAAAATATGATGTTTTAAAGTGCAAATTTTTATTAGAGTCAAGTGTCTCCCCCCTCTATCAGCCAAATGGCAGTATATAGGAACTTGAAAAAATTCACAGCAGTAGGGTATATAATCAATTTTAAAGGAAAACTATCACGGCTAAGTAGGGTTCACAGGTTAAGGAGTTATATCTGTTTTTCGAGGATTGTGACTACGGAACCCTACACTGCGCGTGACCCGCCACGCACTTGGCCGGTTTTTTTTTAATTTGCGTTTGCAAATGTTACGAATAATGTAGGTATGTGTGTATTTAAATTTTGTGTAAACATTTGGTATACTTATTATATACTTACCTTCTTACATGATTTCTTTTTGTTGCAGAATTTGTAAAGGACCTGATTGGAAGCCTGGAATATTCGTTCAGTTCGTGCGAGAGGGCGGCATTGCGCGGGAGGCAGGCTTGAGGCCTGGCGATCAAATCTTATCGTGCAATGGCAACGATTTTGCGAACATATCATTTAATGAGGTAATTGTCTAAGTTCCTAGACCATTAGTAAATTAATAAAAACCATTACGATAAAACGCCCTTTAACTGTTTATTTTTTCATCAGTACCTACCTATAGATAGCACTTTTGCAATTAGTATCTACTTACTTAGATAACCGTTGAACTAAGTAGTACTTAAATTAAAATTTCATTGTAAACCCAACCAGCCCAACCCAAATAGGTAATGCGCCAAGGGAATTATGTTCATTTTTTTTTTTTATACCATTTTTCTTTATTGGATAATACCCATACAAGTCGGATAGCGACTGCATATAGATTGGTGACGGTTTAGACCGGCCCATCACCACTACCGGTTTCCCGTGTAGCAAGGACTTCCCAAAGGAAGTCAAAGTTGCTACTTCGGTGTGTTTGAGAAAAGTTCTCGATTTTTCATTTTAAAGTATTATGTATTATTTTATGATGATGTAAACGTGCAAGACTTCGTTGTCCGAAAGTCATTACCCACTGCTTGATCTTTTGAAAGAACTTCCACGCTCCACTGTCTTGTAACCAGAGGCTCCCTGCGAAACCTTTGGTGTCGTGTATCAACCTGTGGGAGTCTAGCAACACTGCGCTTTCCCGCACAAATTCAACTGTCTAAATACAAGTGTAAATTAAAAATTAAAAAAACCCCCGACATTCGCCATTTTGTGGCGATGGCCATCTTGAATTTGCAATAGTGTTATTCTACTAGTCAAGCCCTTTCATTTGATACCCATATTAAGTGAGTTGTGAAAAAATATGTAATCCGCCATTTTGTAGCGGCGGCCATCTTGGACCGATTTTCATCAAACATAGCTAACAACACTCTCGACTAATTCACCTTTCAAACAAAAAAACCGCATTCAAAACGGTCCACCCGTTTGAGCGCCACAGGGGAACAGACAGACACACACACAGACACGTCAAACTTATAACACCCCGTCGTTTTTGCGTCGGGGGTTAAAAAATAACTGTTACTAAAATATTTCATTTAAACGGCGCTGGTTCATCTGTCTGTATGATTCCCCAGGCGATATCGGTGATGAAAGCCAGTGGGCGGCTCGAGCTCACAATTCGGGAGGGTGCCGGCACGGAGCTGGTATCGCCCGAGAGCTCCGGCTACAACAGCTCCGCGTCATCGGCGGCCGGGGAACGCAGCCCTGCGCCGGCGGCGCCGGTCGTCGCGCTCGCGCCCCCGGCGGCCTTGCGGAGACGCCTCGCTAGTGTGGCGGAAGAGGCTGCCGATAGAGCAGACCGGTTTGTATAAAAAACTCATAACACAATAAAGTTCGTACACTAAAACCCGACTACGCTTAGTAATCACTACATAGTATAAAACAAAGTCGCTTTTTCTGTCCCTATGTCCCTATATCCCTATGTCCCTATGTCCCTATGTACGCAACGGATTTTGATGCGGTTTTTTTAATAGATAGAGTGATTCAAGAGGAAGGTTTGTAAGTAGAAATTGGACCCAATAGGTGGCGCTAATAGCAGGCAGGACGACGTCTGCCGGGTCCGCTAGTTTAATAATAATTTAGTGTGCAGAAAGCGCGGGGCAAGCAGCTAGTGGCGCCATCTGTTATATATATCCGAAACTAATTTAATAATCATAACCACATAACCTTTTGGCTTTGCCGTAGTCGGGTAATAACGAAGGCTTACCTTCCTAACCTTACCTTACCTAGTACATAAATTACAAAAAGTAACGCGAAAGTACGTTAAAAGTAAGACGCGATGTTCATGTTGCTTTGGAGTATGCTGTATACATGGAATTAGGACCTTTACGTATAGGATCCTCCTGCTTCCATGGCTGTATATTCAGTACCATGCCAGAAGCTAAAAACAGGTAGACTAATCGTGTAAGAGGTAGTACCTATAAGTCTATACTTATAGGTACCACCTCCTTACCTTACCTTATAGGGTTCCTGATAACTCCATGGCTGTATATTCCATGACTGCATGCCAGATACTACAACCAGGTAGACGTGTAGGAGGCAGTACCTACGTCTTATTCATTAGCATGCCATGAATATTTTTATAAAAAATTATAGAAATATCATTTTTAATACACCAACCTCATTACAAAATAGAAACTTATTTTGAAAAACTTGTACATCGTGTTGATATTATATTTTCAATTATTTTTTGTACACAATACAAAATATTATGTAAGTACCTACTTCTCTGCGAGAATTTATTGTAGTTATTATATTGTTTCAGATTGACTATGAACAGAATGAAAAGACGGACATGGGATAGTCTAGAATTCGACTGGAAAAATGACGATATTCATAATTTTGACGCGCCTTCCGACATAGAACCCGACTACGATTGCCCTAGTATACCAAATAATCCTCATACGTACGAAAGTAAATCTAACATTATATGCAAAACAAAAACCGAATTTGAACCAACTAAAGTATCGAGTCCACGAAATAGAACTATAATAAATTTAACTGAAGACGGCGCTACGATACAATGCAGTTATGATAACAATAATACTAGAAAAAATATGTATGCAACAACCCAAACGAATAGAGATAACGAACAGAAAACAATAGTTGTAGAAGTTCACCATATGAACTCAACCACTTGTGGTAAATCGCATTGTAATTATAACCCATCTCCCAAGAAAGAGGTTGATGAAGATTCTACCAGTATATCTAGCTCAGCCACATTATCAAGTGCCATTGCCGAAGAAATAGAAAGAAGGAAATTGGTAAGTAAAGACTTTTAACCAAAGAAAAAGCTTGGAAGAGCATTAGATCGTTCTATTACGGATTACCTATTGAAATCCGTGATTTAAGATTCATTAAGTTATTTCAATATCTAGAGATCTATTTAAATCAACATTATATCCTAAGATGGTCCTAAGGCGGTGGTGACTGGTTTAGAACCATTTACCTTAACAGAAAAATCAGCTCCATACGTCAAGTATGTACTTGTTATAAAGTTTTAAAGAATAGGGTAATAATTATGGAAGCACTTTTATTATTTAAATTCTCAATGCAATATTAAGTAAATAGGTAATAGCCGGGTCAAAATAGACATTTCAATTCACAGTAATTCCGACAGAGCTGAATTTTGGAAATAGAGACCTTGACTACATCAGTAGGAATAATGTGTCATAAGTCCCCATTGATCCCACGTCTGCTAAAAAAGTTATTCAAGGTCAAAGTCAAAATTTTTTTGTGCAAAATTAGAAACTTAAATTAAACATCTAATTTTGCGACTAAGAAAATTGTTAGTAAAAAATTGAAAAATGACTTTTTTTAATTTTTCTAACGGAAATCTATAGATAATTTTATGATCTACAATTTTTGCCTGGACTGTGTTTTTATAAAACTTACCGTCTTCAAGAAAAATCCAATAAAACCGAAAATTGTGACTTTGACCTTGAATAACTTTTTTAGCAGACATGGGATTAATGGAGACTTTTGACACTTTATTCCTACTGGTGTACCCAAGGTCTCTACCATAATGCAGCTCTGTTGGAATTACTGCTATTTGATAATATTTTTACGTATATTTTGACCCGGCTATAAAGCGAGTAGTTTGTCCATTTTACGAGTTTTTCATTAAAAATGTATTCACTAAAGTTGGTTCTTGTGATTCCTAGAATAAAAAACCATTACTTGAAAAGGAAACTCATGCGGGCCCAGTTAAGAAACCCAACGTTCCAAAGGCGATGGACAATGACCAAAAAAAGCATCACGACGCTTTGATGGATGAATTTAAGAAGGTTCATAGAAAAATGTTTGCCAATCTGGAGTCAATAGGTCGCGCAGAGGCAAATAATAAAGAAAACCAGCCAGATAATTTGGTGAGTTGTTTAATTTGTGCTTAACCTATGGATCATTTCATATTGATCTCCATACAATAATAATTGTGCTTAATTAAGTATACATATCTTCTAATCTATACATAATAATAAAATCGTAGAATTGCCGTATCTGTACATTGAAGATTTTTGCAAAATAATAACTGAGGGATGTTAGGGATGAGTATTCGCGATAGTGAATTACAGCTAAGTACACATTTTGACTTTCATCCTCTCTCTCAAGGGAACTGTGCTGAATTTCAGGATAAAAAGTATCCTATATGCTATTACGTAGTATGAACTTAAATCATGCCAAGTTTAATTTCAACCCATTCAGTAGTTTTTGCGTAATACATGCACAAACATACAGACAAACAGGCAAAATTTTCAAAAACAGCTTTTTTACGTTTTATTACTTATTCCTTACGTCTCTCACTTATTTTTTTTGCAAATATCTCACAGCAAGTCTATGGTTTTAATCTATGTATAGACTAAGTACCTGCCGAGTGCACGCCTGCCTCACTGCATCTTTGTCTGTCAAATGGAATTGCGCGCGCAACACTTTTCTGTCACTTTCAACACTCGCACAGAAAATTTTATATCTTAAAATCCAGACAACCATGATTTAGCACCATTTTTGACCAGGCAACCAAATATGGTTCGATTGGGAATAAAATAATCTTTCATTTGACATATAATTCGTTTAAATAACAGATGAGGGAAGCAGATCGAAAAAAATTGATTAAATTTTTTTGTGTTTAACATCATAGGCACCGCCAGGCAACCAAAGTGCAATGTATCAATCTATGAATAATCTAGCATATAATCTCTATCAGCATTAAATAACAGATGTGTGTATGATTTTCTATAACGGGATCTCAGACCATTATAATTTCCCTCAGAGATAGCTTGCATCCAGGAGATAGATATATGCTACTTTTTATCCTGAAATCCAGTTTTTAACCCCCGACGCAAAAACGACGGAGTGTTATAAGTTTGGCGTGTCTGTGTATGTATGTGTGTGTGTGTGTCTGTCTGTTCCCCTGTGGCGCTCAAACGGGTGGACCGATTTGAATGCGGTATTTTTGGTTTGAAAGGTAAATTAGTCGAGAGTGTTGTTAGCTATGTTTGATGAAAATCGGTCCAAGATGGCCGCCGCTACAAAATGGCGGATTACATATTGTATCACAACTCCCTCAATGGGTATCAAATGAAAGGGCTTGACTAGTAGAATAGCACTATGTAAATTCAAGATGGCCGTCGCCACAAAATGTCGAATGTCGGGGGTTTTTTTAATTTTTAATTTACACTTGTCACAGGATTTAAAGAAAAATCCTAAATTCTCGCGAACGGAGCCATCTAGTATTTTTGCACGGAGTTTCTAATATTTTTGATGGCACATGACACATTTTTTTGTTGTATTTGCTCAAGGTGTTTTCCAATTCGACAATTAACAGCCACCGCACATTGGGCCACTTGTGGCGACGACTAGTGGCCGCCACAAGTCGCGGAAGATTTTTCATACATTTTCTTGTGACTCGAACGCTCGAGCGCTCAGTGGGCGGTGATACCATATAAAATGTATGAAAATTCTCTTCCGGGATTTGTGGCCGGCCACTAGTCGTCGCCACTAGTGGCCCAGTGTGCGGCAGCTGTTAATCTCGTGTTCTATCGATGACGGCACTAAGTGAATTAAGAGGATTTGTAATCAAGATTACTTATATTATGTAGATGTAGAAACCTATTAAGCTGCTCTATATTTAATCCTTAAACTAGTTGGCCGTGTCATGCGGCCTTGTCTGGTTTTTAGGGTCCCATAATAAATCAAGGAACCCTTAGAATAAATAGGTAAAGAAAGGCAGTCGTCGACGCGGCGATAAGCCGTTTTTAGCAAGCCTAAAAGGCTATCGTCGCGTCAGTGCTCAAGATACTCATGCAGCGCTTGTGTGCGTGTCGGCATATATTATCGTTCATCGGTTCGTCTGCAGATCCTTCATAACCAAAAGTTCTCGCAGAATCAAGCTTACTTTCTGTGATTAGCGCGCACAGACCAATTTGGCGGAAGGAGTTTGTTTTATAATACGTTACAACTACGAGCAAGGGCGTCGCCAGCCGATGGCCAAGGGGGGGGGGGGGGGGGGGGGCAAGTTGACGATATTATAGTATGGGAAATTACAAAATAAGTATTGTTGGTACAGTCCAGAGCTTTTGAAGCTGGTTACGAGCTCTTAATTTATTTTCGAATTAGAATTTTTCACTGACCCTACCTGGCGACGCCCTTGACTACGAGTATGCACCTAAGTTCCTACTCCTATAAATACACCGTGGATGTTTGATGGACACTGAAAATTAAGTTTGTGCATAATCTCTAAACTAATAAGTAGGTACTAAATTAACTTAAATGTTCAAAATGTAATGCCATCCTTTTCCGTAGGGACTAGGGAACTTTGTGCAAGGGATAGCACTATTTTTAAACTCATTAATTTGGTATCAATACAAATCTCTGTATAAGGAATTCAATACCAGTACCTACTCAGTAGGTATCTACTTACATACTTAGTTGATATTGCTTTACCACGAACACCGCCTGAAAAACAATGGCGTTTAGCGTCGCTTGAATAAAAACCATTAAGAACGATTTGTCGAACGTCTTTATTGTCTTACGATTAACCAAGGAACAATCCAACATCAACAAGTTTCTTTTTTTGCACCATGATTTGCCGATTAATCGGCAATTATGTGGAAAATTATTTTACTTTCATTATCTTAAGCAATCCAGAAAGGGTTTTGAGTACTTACTTAGGATGAGATGAAGCTATGATAAAAAAATCAGCCAAGTGCGAGTCGGGCCTCGCTCTTTCAGGGTTCCCTACATAATATTTATGCCAAATGCCAATATTCCCTTATGACCAATATAATATTTTGGGTCTAAGAAATATTTAATTTCCGAGTTTGACATCGCAAGAAACCGTGAAAGAAAAACGCAAAATAAGTTCGTTTGTTTTGGTCACAGCTTATAAACTATTTTATGAATCGTTGTTTTCAGTATTTGTTGTACAAATAGAGCATATAGTACATAATATACCGAAATATCATATTCCTAACTAGTTTAGTTTTTTAGATAGCCCCCGTCACAAAAATGGTCTAAAACTGACAATTTTGATGACTTTCCTTTCATTTCCTTACTTTTTAAGCAAAAAATTAAAAAAATATATATTCGTACTCTACTCAATGAGCTCTAAACAATGATATCCCACAAGCTAGGGTAAGAAAAAAAATTGTTTTTTCCGGCTCCTTTCTCATGTATGGGAGCCCCCCTGAAATATAATTTAATTCAATTTTTAATTCAATATTTGATTTTGGGTCAACGTTTTACACCAAATACCAAAATTTCAGGTTTGTAACTCATTTCGTCTGCGAGCTAGAGACCTGTGACCGGCGGACAGACGGACAGACAGACAGACAGACAGCCGAGTGACATTAATAGGGCTCCGTTTTTACCCTTTGGGTACGGAACCCTAAAAAGGAGTAGGTACCTACCTACCACTCTGAAATAATGCTTCTGAGCGAACTGGAATCAAAATCATTTAAACCTAACAACTGAAAACAATTTAAGAGAATCTGTACTTGTATTATTAGATATATATATATATAACGATATACATAGGTATCTACCTAACACGAGTGTATCCGATATCATAAAATGTTATACATAGTTTTTTCACAATATGATAAGGTTTTTCTGATAGTGCTTAAAATGCTTATCATTTTAAGCTGGTTATATCAGTGTTGATGAATTGATAAATCGAAGGAATGTATTCGTAATTCTTGTCGTGGCTGTCCTTTTTTCTGAAAATACTACTATTTTCAGAAATTTATTTGCTACTATTTATTTACGTTATGAAACATACGAGTAGATTTAAACATTAATTATTATACATATACTATAATCTTTCGTTATCATTCAGCTTTGTCTTTTCGACAAGCATTTTTACCCGACTGGGTTATGTGTTTCACCTGTGTGTATGTATGTCCATTCCTATGTCCGCTTGTAACGACTCAACGGCTCAACGGATTTTGATAAATGATACGTCATTAGATTTGTGTTGATGATGCGAGTGTCATTGGGTAGGTACCTAAAGTTTGAAAAAAATCAAAATGGCGGACATTATGCGCTTTAATGTGCGGGCTGAAAAAAAAATTTTTCTTCGAGACCCTCGAGTGGGGTATCAAAATAAAGGACTTTAAAAGGTGAACTTACGAAAATATTTGCAATCTATATTTTTGAAATCAGTTTGGAGTGACAAATCATAGAAAACCAAAAAAATAATAACTACACTACATAAGTAAACGGCGGTAGTTTATTAATTATTACCCGACTGGGTTATGTGTTTCACCTGTGTGTATGTATGTCCATTCCTATGTCCGCGTGTAACTAATCAACGGCTCAACGGATTTTGATAAATGATACGTCATTAGATTTGTCTCAATGACGCGAGTGTTATAGGGTACCTAAATTTAAAAAAAAATCAAAATGGCGGACTTTATGCGCTTTAATGTGCGAGCTGAAAAAAAATTTATTCATCAAGACCCTCGAGTGGGGTATCAAAATAAAGGGATTCAAAAGGCAAATATGAAAATGTATAAATTTATATATTTGGAAACAATTTGGAGTGATAAATCGTAGAAAATGACCGTTTCCTATGTCAGTTCGTAACTACTTAACGGCTCAACCTATTTTGATAAATTATACGTCATTAGATTTGTCTTGACGGCGCAAATGTTACTGGGTACATAAAATTCATAAAAAATCAAAATGGCGGATTTTATGCACTTTAATGTGCGGGCTGAAAAAAATTTTTTTCTTCAAGACCCTCGAGTGGGGTATCAAAATAAAGGGCTTTAAAAGGCGAGTACGAAAATGTATACAATCTATATGTTTTAAATCAATTTGGAGTGACAAATCATGAAAAACAAAATAAATAACAACTACACTGTAAGTGGTACGGTGGTAGTTTATTAATTTTTTAGTTCGTTTTTAGCATGGCAGTCGGGTTTTTTTAATTTTTAAATTATAGCTTGTTTTTAGATCGTTTTTAGCATGGCAGTCGGATTTTCTTAATTTTTAAATTATTGCTTGTTAAAGCTACGGAATGTTAACTAATTTGGTTTCATTTGCATAACCATTCATACGTTAAAAGTGTCAGTGTTTAATTGTTATTGCTTTATTCATGTACCTACATGAACATCGATTGAGTTATATAACATTTGTAACACAACCAATATCTTACGAAATTAACATCGACACTAGTTTTACATAAGTAAGCACTGAGCAGCTATTGGAGCGTAAATAAGTACGTACCCAGTAGGTACTAGAAGCATATAAAATACTATCTGACCCCCGCAACTTCGTTCGCGTAGATATAGGTTTTTATATAGGATCGGATCGGATCCCATAATTCTTTTATGTACTACTAACTAAATGTAGCTTAAGTTACTCCTTATAACATTAAAAGTTCCATTAAAATCGATCCAGCCGTTTCGGAGATTAGCTGGAACAAATAGACAGACCGACAAACATAAAATATAAACGCACACCAGTTTAAAATAAGCCGTACGTTCAAAGATCCGGGTCCCAAGTTATTTGAACCCAATAAATGTGTGTCATTTCTGAACTAAAAAACCTATGACCTTGAAATATTTACGGGACAATATATAAAGTACTACCTTTCTAACAAAAAAAGAATGAGTGAAATCGAACAACGCGTTAATGAATTACAGCTAAATACACGTTTTAACTTTCATCCCCTCTCCCAAGGGAACCGTGCTGAATTTCGGGATAAAAAGTATTCTATGTCCTACCTCGAAGTATAAACTCAAATCGTACCAAGTTTCATTTGAATCCATTCAGTAGTTTCCGCGTGATGCGCGGCCAAGATACAGACAGACAGACATACAGACAGACAGACAGACAGACAGACAGACAGACAGACAGAAAGACAGACAGACAGACAGACAAAAATGAAAAAAATTGCAGTTTTGGCTTCAGTATCGATTATAGAGTGCCCTCCAATAAAAATTTTCAAAATATCTTCAATGTACAGAATTGGATCTGTTACAGTTTTATTATATTATAGATATTATATTATTAGCTATAGCTTAGCAGTCGACATTATTGATAATAATTAATAAAATTATTATGTTTTGTAATTGAAAAGATATGAAAATTTTTCCTGTATATTTAGCTTACATCCTCTATCAAATCAAATATCTAATTTAAAATTTTTATCTTTAGAGCGGGGCCGCACTGCGAAAATTATTCGCGCGAATTTTATTCGCGCGGTTTATATTCCGCATTTTAATATATTTTTCTCGCGAATTTTAAATCGCATGTGCGTGCAGCTTCATACATTCCCATTATGTCACAGAATTTTGCGGAAAAATTCGCGCGAATATATTTCGCAATGCGGCCTAGGCCTAACTATGTATAAGGCCTAGGCCGCATTGCGAAATAAATTCGTGCGAATTTTTTCGCAAAATTCTGTAACATATGGGAATGTATGAAGCTGCACGCACATGCGATTTAAAATTCGCGAGAAAAATATATTAAAATGCGGAATAAAAAACGCGCGAAAAAAATTCGCGCGAATAATTTTCGCAGTGCGGCCCCGCTCTTATTGTAAGGAATGTCAGAGGAGACTTTTATACGCACATTTTAAGGCCGAGGCCGCACTGCGAAATATATTCGCGCGAATTTTATTCGCGTGGTTTATTTTCCGCATTTTAATATATTTTTTTCGCGAATTTTTAATCGCAAGTGCGGGCAGCTTCATACATTTCCATATGTCACAGAATTCTGCGAAAAAATTCGCGCGAATAAATTTCGCAGTGCGGCCTCGCTCTAACATGTGCATTGTGCGTATATAACTCTTTCATAATAATATTATGATATGGATACCCCACTTGATGCTTCTAGGTCAAGTGGGATAAGTACCATAATATGAAAGGACCCCCTCCGCAACTTTAAAATTTCTAATCTCCGATGTGAGTCAATTTATAAAATAGTAAAAAAAAAAATTATTCTTATGACTGCATTTTTGGACAAGCATTATTTCAAAACATAGCACATAGCATATCTTAGTTAAACAAACTAAGTTGCACCATAAGGATTCCTTATTAAGCATTTTGACACGGAACCCTTAGTGAAAAGTGAAACAAATCAGAGCCAGAGATTGATTTATTTGCTAGATAGGTATTAGATCCGACAGATTGAAATTTTCAAAGCCACAAATCAAAAGGTACTATCTAAGTCTTCTAATTGGATTCGTCGTTAATTATGTACTTATTTAGGTATCTTATTCAACAGGTTTATAACAGTACCTCTAAGGCGAATTATGTAGCTATGGTGTACTGCTCCTAATCTAGTTTACAGGATATAATATGGTTGCATTGTCATTGCAAAGTCAGCTGGATAATGTAGAGCCTATTACGTCCTATTACCTGTACCGTCCCTCGAGTCGCAGTCAGGGCAGTGACCTCCTTTCATAACGACACCTGTAAACCCTTCACATTCGTCGTATTCTTTAATGTATCCTTGTGTGCCTGCGTTGATTCTTTCATGTAGGTAGGTACCTACGTGAATTCCGTTCAAGACCAATGACCTGCCTTCGGCCCGTGCTTTGGTGCCTTGGTTTCGCATGGGTGAAGAATACCTAAAGCAAAGCCTAGGTTCCTAAATTTTCTTGTATATAACTTAATTTTCTGTTAAATGCACCTTAGTTATAAATTTTTTATATGTATGTTGGGTACGTTCTTTAAATCTTGGAAAACATCAATTCTGTCTAAGTTTTATTGAGTAGGTAATTATTGAGTTAGAAATATTGAGAGTACTTCAATTAAATTTAGTAATCGATCAATCAATAAATAATTAACATTATGATAACGTTTGTAGAATATGATAGACTACAGAGCTGACTTCTACCCGTTTATCAAAGAGCGACTTCTCAAAGGTGTTCTCAAAGGTGTGTGAAGTCTGCCAATCCGCTTGGCCAGCGTGGTAGACTATGGCCAAAACCCTTCTCAGTCTGAGAGGAGACCCGTGCTCTGTAGTGAGCCGGTAATGGGTTGATCATGATGATGATGATGGATCTCTTACTTACTAAAGTTATTAAAAAGCGTTAAATCGGGTAGTTCTGACTTTTTGCTGACTTATTTATGATGTTGGCCCAATGATTAATCCAAGTTTGTGACCTCGAGCGACGAACGCAACTTTGTCAAAAATCGAAAAAAACGCGATAATTTCAGATTTTGGCGATTATAACCCAAAAGGACTAGTTCATGACACTACCTTTTCAGGGCGTTTTTAAAGTAGAATAAAATTGCTACAATTTAAGACTAGAACCAGCTCTGTAGGTACATTATTTACTGAGATGCTCGCGACTTCACTTGCGTGAATTCTTAATCTCATATAAACTTCCATCTCCCATTGTACCAACTTAGGGGTAGTTTTTCCAAAATTCCTTCAACATGTATTTTTTTATTTTTAACCAAAAATCTAAATACCAATTTTCATGGATATAACTCGATAAATGACGAAAACGTGACGGGGTCTCATTTAAACTTTCATCCCCTACTTAACCCACTTGCGGATAGAATTTTCAAAAATCCTGAAATTTATATTTTTTATTTTTTATCGAAAGCCCAAATACCAATTTTCATGGATGTAACTTAATAAATGACAGACTTTCATACAAACTTTCATCCCTTATTTAACCCCTTTAGGGGTAGAATTTCCAAATATCCTTTCTTCATAAGCGCCTAAATCATAAAAGGAAGCTACTGTGAAAATTTCAAGTTCCTAGCTTTCAGTTGCTTAGGTTGTGCGTTGATGATCAGTCAGTCAGAACAAGCTTCTTGAAGCTAGAAACTTGAAATTTTCACAGTAGCTTCCTTTTATGATATAGGCGTACACTATTGTATAAAGGATTATTGGAAATTCCACCACTAAGGGGGTTAAATAGGGGATGAAAGTTTGTATGAAAGTCTGTCATTTATCAAGTTACATCCATGAAAATTGGTATTTGGGCTTTCGATATAAAATAAAAAACATTAATTTCAGGATTTTCGAAAATTCTATCCGCAAGTGGGTTAAGTAGGGGATGAAATTTTAAATGAGACCCCGTCACGTTTTCGTCATTTATCAAGTTATATCCATGAAAATTGGTATTTAGATTTTCGGTTAAAAATTAAGAACTACGTGTTGAAGGAATTTTGGAAAACTACTCCCAAATTGGTAGGAGATGGAAGTTTGTATGAGATTAAGAATTCACGCGAGTGAAGTCGCGAGCATCTCAGTAAGTAATGTACCTACAGAGCTTTTTCTGGTCTTAAATTGTAGCAATTTTATTCTACTTTAAAAACACCCTGAAAAGGTAGTGTCAAGAACTAGTCCTTTTGGGTTGTAATTTCCAAAATCTGAAAAAAAAAACTGAAATTTTCGCGGTTTTTTCGATTTTTGACAAAGTTGCGTTCGTCGCTCGAGGTCACAAACTTGGATTACTCATTAGGCAAACATCATAAACAAGTCTGCAAAAAATCAGAAGTTCTACCCGATTTAACGCAAGGTACCCCATACTAGCAAATCCTAAAGTTACTAGACTATAATATAGAACTATAGTTAGATATTTTTTTCAAATAAGACGTAGGTACCTAAACTTATTAGTAGTATCAGTCATTTTTATCTAATCTTCTGGTTAGTTAGAATATCGTTGAGTCAATAGAACCTGTTGGAGAGTTTTCCATAGATTTCGTAGCTATGTGTGAGAAATTTGAGTTTCTATTTAATAAAATAGCTATAAAAATAGTAAGATATGATGTACATTGTACCTAGGTCCTACTTCCTACTATATATAATATTATAAATGTGAAAGTGTGGGTGTTTGGATGTTTGTTACTCTATAACGTCGCAACTACTGAACCGATTTGGCTGAAATTTTGAATGAAGATAGACTGACTTAAAACATAGGCTGCTTTTTATCTTGGAAAAATCCACAGTTCCCGTGGGATTTTGAAAAACCCGAAATTTATATCTATAGCTATAGGTAGATTACTTATTACTACTATTTAGCAAATTTCCTTGAAAAAAGGTATAAAGGTTGAAAAAGGGAGCGGAAACGGAAACGAGATATCCACGATTGCCTCAGGATTTGTGAAAAATCGAAATTCACGCGGGCGAAGCCGCGGACAAAAGCTAGTAAGTAATATTTGCTAGTCTATTAAGATATAGGTCGGTAAAAATATTTGCTATAGGTAGGGTAGGTATATCCTTAATCCTTATAGAATGGGGAGTTGTTGAAGAGTACCTACATAAGTAAAACAAAAAGCATTTTTTAGGGTTGCCACACAGTTTTTAGGGTTCCGTACCCGAAGGGTAAAAAACGGAGCCCTATTAATGTCACTCGTTTAAATAAGTACCAAATGATAAATTAGCTAGTTTGAGTAAATAATTATATCTTCTATAATATAATAAAACTGTAACAGATCCAATTCTGTACATTGAAGATATTTTGAAAATTTTTATTTGAGGGCACTCTATAACCGATACTGAAGCCAAAACTGCATTTTTTTTCATTTTTGTCTGTCTGTCTGTCTGTCTGTCTGTATCTTGGCCGCGCATCACGCCGAAACTACTGAATGGATTCGAATGAAACTTGGTACGATATGAGTTTATACTCCGAGGTAGGACATAGGATACTTTTTATCCCGAAATTCAGCACGGTTCCCTTGGGAGATGGGAACAAAGTTAAAACGTGTATTTAGCTGTAATTCATTAACGCGTAGTTCGATTTAACTCATTCTTTTTTTGTTAGAAAGGTAGTAGTTTAAGTATTGTCCCGTAGATATTTCAAGGTCATAGGTTTTTTAGTTTAGAAATGACAGACATTTATTGGGTTCCAATAACTTGGGACCCGGATCTTTGTACGTACGGCTTCGTGCGTTTAAATTTATGTTTGTCGTTCTGTCTATTTGTTCCAGCTAATCTCCGAAACGGCTGGATCGATTTTAATGGAACTTTCAATGTTATAAGGAGTAACAGGCTACATTTAGTTTAGGTACATAAAAGAATTATGGGATCCGATCCGATCCTATATAAAACCTATAAACACGCGAACGAAGTCGCGGGGGTCAGCTAGTAGTAGACTATATAATTATTAAATGTATTGTTCTGATAATATAATAATTATTATAAGGAATACCTAGAGGTAGATAATTATATTTTATCGATGTTTCACCACACATCGACCACTGATTTTGCATGATTAGGCCTCGCACTGATAAGTATTCAGTCGGCCCCCGCGCCTCGCTCAGTCGCCTCAGTCCACATCCGTCGCCGATGCGCCTCGCCGCCTCGCCGCCTCGCCGCCTCGCTCACGCGCTGTCCGCGCGGTACCGCCAACCGCAACAGTCGCGAAACACGCTAAAAAAATAGCGCGATTTCCCGATAACCGGAAAATTATCGCTGACCTTCACGCGCTCTTGCTTTATTTATATACGGTTAAATTGTTCATGCATTATTGAAAATGCGAACACCGAAACGGAGTTAGTTGCACTGTGATAATATTCTAAGTATATTCGAATTCGTAATATTCGAAACGTAATGTGATTACCGATTACCTATAAAGTAAAGTAAACAAAAATGAAGAAAAATAAATCGCTACCGCTGTTCACTATTCAATGCTATGAAGTAAGTCGACAAGATTCATCTTTTGTTATTAGAGCGAAGCGTAGAGCGGTCGCTGCGTTTCGATACCTCGATATTCTATTTGTTTTTATTTATGTATGTATTACGTTTTATTTATTTATGTATGTTTACCTATATCTATCATTTTAAAATTTGAAATAAAAAGGGGTGAAAATGTGGGTGAAAAAATAAAAAGATAGAGAGGTACCTAATAGATACCTAGGTATCTATTAGGTTGGTACTTACACCTGTCAAAGCACTCATGTGATAAATGAATATTTTTAATATTATTAACCGACTTCCAAAAAGGAGGAGGTTCTCAATTCGGCGCGTATTTTTTTGATACTATACGAATTATGTAGTCACATTAAACTTTATTTGTAAATATTTCTTGTTAGTACTCTGCCTCTGCCTCGTTGGTGTAGCGGTTAGCATGATCAACCTTACGAAAACTTAAAACTAAAACTACGGGGGTTCCAAATGCACCCTGGTCTGAGACGAGCCCACAACAAACTCAGCCAGGTTTTTAAAAATTTTATTATAACCATCTCACAATATGGTTCTAGTACATTATTGAATAGAAGTAATAGATACTTCGATACAAAACAAAATATACCTAATATACGCGACTCCGTGGGATGTCGTTTAAAATCCGACAGGGATTCCGATTTTCCGGGATAAAACGTAGGTAGGTACTTTTCCTTTATCCAGGACGGAAGCTATTCTATTTTTGTGGCAAACACCGTCTAGATCTGTTCAGTGTGAAAAGGTAACAATCAGACCGACAGACAATCTTTCACATCGCTACATAGTATAAAACAAAGTCGCTTTCTCTGTCCCTATGTCCCTATGTATGCTAATCTTTAAAACTACGCAACGGATTTTGATGCAGTTTTTTTATAATAGATAGAGTGATTCAAGAGGAAGGTTTTTAAGTAGAAAAATTGGACCCGGTAGGTGGCGCTAATAGCGGGCAGGTCACAGGACGACGTCTGCCGGGTCCGCTAGTAATTTATATTATTCGTATGGATTATGTAAGATTTGCTTTGTAGGTATATGTATAGGTTTGTAGTTATGTACGTTCAAAACTGTTGTATTACCTACTCATCTATTAAATGGCTACTAATTAGTTTGATATGCAGCGTATTGCACGTTGTTAACGAAATTGATTTTTAAATTATAGATAATACGGTTTCATTTTGCTACTACCTATATGTTTTACCATCACATTTTTCCTCAAGCTCGCTGGGAACATTACCTTACCTACTTGACGTCATCCTCTAGGTCAGTAGTTCCCAAAGTGGTCCAGGTGGACCCCCAAGGGTCCACGGGAGACTCGACGGGGGTCTACGTTGGCATGACAAAAAAATGGGGGTTCACAAGTCGTAAGCGGGGGTCCACGAAAATTTATCTGCTTTCGATAGTAGGCAGATAATCTTTTAAGAAGCTCAGCGACGGTTACTTGTAAAAACTTGCATATTCCATATTCAGCACTTTACTTTACAGAACTTTACTTTTTTGTCATCCACAGTCACAGCACACTCAATTAAACAATCAATTCTCACTTTTTTCGAAAACTATTAATTCGTGGTTGGATCTCAGCCGCAACCCTTTCCATAGTAAAATCTAATCTTCATATTTTTTGTCGAGTTTTGGGAATATGGTAGAAATGTAGCTATAGGGGGTCCACCGGTACTAGCTAAACTTTGAAAGTGGTCTATGAGAAAAAAAAGTTTGGGAACCTCTGCTCTAGGTTAACTAACTTCCATTTATTTATTTCAACTACGAGTACCTAGGTACCTATCTGGGTGTGAAATAATTAGATATGATTTACTTCTGTGTCTAATGTCTAGTTACTTACTATTATAATTATTATATCCTTATTATAATTTACCCGATTTAATTTAGTGTACCTACATAATTATTTTGTTATTTAGATTTAATTATAAATGTTATGTCATACTAAAATGATAACTCAGGTGTCTGTAACCTTTTCACGGCTAAACCGCTCAACGGACTTTGACGTTTGATAGCTTGTATTCTGGAGACGAGTACTTATAAGCTATATTTTTTTTTATCCCGGAACACAGATTTTTAAACACACCTAAATCTACGCATACGAAATTACGAGCATTAGTTTGTGATTAGTTTATTATTAAGGTAAAGTCCCCTTATTCCGTGGTATTTTCATAAAAACTCGAAAGAACGTCAAAAATTAAGCATTTACTACACCTTTCTGAAGAACTGGCTATTTTTATCAGAAGCGTTATTTATTTAACTCTTGAAATATCCTAAAAGGACAACAATTACAACTTAATTTAAATTTAAAATTAAATTAAATATGAAGAAAGTCTGAATGCTCCAATTCCGAGGTAAAAATCCTAATTCCGAGGCAAATGGCTCCTAATTCCGAGGGTACAGAATACAAAGGGAAACGAGTAGAATGAATTCTACATGGTGTTCAAAAATGAACTGTATTTATTAATAGATTTCAAAATCAATTCGATACATATGTAATTGTTTAATTATGTTTGTGTGTAAAATATTAATATATGTATATTATTATACAGGATGCTCACAATATTTCAGTATGGTTTCAGTTACACCAAGTATCATTCGCGTTCAGTCACGCAAACATTCATATTCTAAAACGTTTATCTTATTATTGCTCGTGCTGATTCATTCACTGACTCACTCATTGATCACCTCTCCTGTAAAATTTTGTATGAAAATTATTTTTTTCGCAAATGGTTTCGTATAGAGGATAAAAATTCATTCAGAACAAAAATATGGAGAGAGCTGATGATTGAGGATTTCAGAGACGAGCAATGGGCACGCTTAAGGTATTGAAGATAGGTGGCGGGTGCTCGAGCAAATGTCAGTCGAAACGTCATCCAATTGGCAGTGAGCTGAAAAAAAATTCAAAATGGCGAAAATAAGATGGCCGCCATACAAATTTCGTCGGTCTCCATCTCGGAAGGTATAAAAGATAGAAGAGTGGTTTCTTGACAAAAGATGATCAGGATCCGATGGTTTATTGGATAAATAGAAAAAAAAAACAAAATGGCGGAATTTATTTTTCCATAGAAAATGTATGGCGAATATTGAGAGAGAGAAGTTGTGAACAATGCAGGCCTTTGATGCGGTTCTTTGGAGAACTCTCAAAGAAAAATATGGGAAGACATGATGATTCAGGGTTTGGAAGACGGTTGAGCAGCCCGGGCAGGGTATTGTAGATAGGTGAGAGGTGCTCAAACAAAAAATACTCAAAACCTCATCCCATTGGCACTGAGCTGAAGAAAAACCCAAAATGGTGGATACAAGATGGCGGCCATACAAATTTCGTCGGTGATTATCTCACTAAGTATAAAAGATGGAAGAGTGGTTTTTTTAGCAATAGATGATCAAAACTTAATAGGAGTCAAATAGTGGCCTTGAAGTCGCGTGGCCTTTACTTCCTTTGACAGTACCGCGAGCCTCAATAAATTCAAGGCGGTGCGTACGAATGTAAGTTAACGACCTGTATGGTTAGTTCGAGCTTGCACACTTCGAAAACGGTACTAGATTTGAATATCGAAAAACTATAATATCAGAGCAAAATTAACCCTAATGCTCTTACAGTCAAATAAGATTTTAAAGTCATAATGTAGTAGGGTACTTCGAATATTTATTTTAAAAATTTCTGCTTGGGGCGTAGACGAATGGCTGAATATATTGGCGGACTCAAACCTTAAAACCAGCCAGTTTAGTTGCATTTCACTCTCAAGTCATGTTAGTCTCGATACTCGAATTTCTATCATCGTTTCCTCAATGTACAAAGTCGGCATAAGGCCTCTGTACTCACTAGGTTAGCAATCAGCTGTTCGACAAAAATCTTAGATTTGATATCATGACAGGTTTAGGTATGACGGTGTGACTCTTGTTCCATGAAAGCAAAGGAGGTAGCTTGGATGGGATGCCACGTGTGTGGATACACTGGCACTGTCTCCGTATTTAGTAGATCTAAAGATCTACTAAATGGATAATCAAAACCTAAAAGGTCTTGATCATATTTTGCCCAGAAAATACTCTTCCATCTTTTATACTTAGTACGAGACATCGACGAAATTAGTATAGCCGCCATTTTGAATCTGCCATTTTGGGGGTTTTTTCAGTTCAGTGCCAACTGGATGAGGTTTCGAGTAATTTTTGCTTGAGCACCTCCCACCTATCTACAATACCCTGCCCGGGCTCCTCAACCATCTTCCGAACCCTCAATCATCATATCTTCCCATATTTTTTTTGAGATTTCTCCAAAAAACCACATCAAAGCCTTGCATAGTTTACAACTTGTAGTCTCTTCAATATTCGCCATACATTTTCTATGGAAAAATAAATTCCACCATTTTGGTTTTTTTTCTATTCATCGAATAGACCTTTGGATCCTGATCATCTGTTGCTAGGAAACCACTCTTCCATTTTTTTTACCCTCCGAGGTAGACACCGACGAAATTTGTATGGCGGCCATCTTTTTTTCGCCATTTTGAATTTTTTTCAGCTCACTGCCAATTGGATGACGTTTTGAATGACATTTGCTCAAGCACCCTCCTCCTATCTTCAATACCTTAAGCGTGCTCTTCACCCGTCTCCGAAATCCTCAATCATCAGCTCTCTCCATATTTTTGTTCCGAATGAATTTTTGTCTTCTATACGGAATCATTAGTGAAAAAATTTTTTTTATACAAAATTTTACAGGAGGGGTGATCAATGAGTGAGTCAGTGAATGAATCAGCACGAGCAATAATAAGATAAACGTTTTAGAATATGAATGATTGCGTGACTGAACGCGAATGATACTTGGTGTAACTGAAACCATACTTAAATACTGTGAGCATCCTGTATTTTATTTCTATACATACCACGTAATTAGAGGCTCATAGAACCTTATTCCGAGGTAGTATTTCTATCCATACCACATAATTAGGGGCTCATAGAACCTTATTCCGAGGTAATACCACGGAATTGAGTTTTGTAACAAAAAACACGTTTCCTAATTCCGAGTGTTAAAAAAGAAAAGATTTTTCCATAATAAACAAATAATTTAAAGCTTAATTAGATTATCTTCGTAAATATGTACAAAACTCTCACAAAATTGCATTGAAATATGTATAAATTTAATTTTCTTTTAAATTAATTTTCTTTAGCTTTCCCATACAATCTATCAATAAATTACCTAAATAGGTAAACTTTGACACGGTATAGTTAGTGATTAAGACGCCAAAGTGTACCTCGTAATTAGGACTCTGTAACCTTATTGCCTATTTAAATATTCAAAACCGAAACAAGAAGTATTTAACATAAAACGACTCTAAAAATTGAAAAAATTATGAAGTCTATGAAATCGCAATTCCGCGGTATACCACGGCGTTAGGAACCGGCTAAAATATTTGGCACCTAACGCCGAGGTATTTTCAAAACCTATTTTCACCTTAATTTCTTTACAAATATTCACAAAAGTTGATTGTTTTCGATTGATAATATAGTCCTTCAAATATTCAAATCTAAATAAAAACAAATAAAGCTCAAAATTAACGGATAAACACTATTTAAAAAAACGTAGCTATTTCGTGCACGAGGTCCAAAATGTATGAAACATGCGTTCGGGCCGGCTGCTAGTGTAAAACTTGCCGGTTATTTTAAAACATATACATATAAAACCAACAATTTCGTCATTTATCTATGGAATGATAAACTATCAATTGATTAAGATATGTTGCAGTAAAAAATAGCTTGGTGATCGGTAGAAAACGCTGTTTTTCTATATACCGCGGAATTGGGTGCCAATTTTAGAATACCACGGAATAAGGAGACTTTACCTTAATCTGTTATAAATAATTATTTACCTACGATATAATATTTTATCTAATTTTTCTCTTTGCATCAGTGAGTGTAAATACATAATATATTATTAATTAATAGAAATTGGGTAGGTATAGATCGACCAGAATCTCATGAAAAATAGGGAAATGAAATTCCAAGGTTAGCAACACTACGGCTGCCCTAGCGATAAACAAAGTAACTGACATTTTTTGTGAAATTGATTTTTTGCATTAACAAAAGTTTTATGTCGAGTAGTTTTTTACCACAGTTTAATATTTCAAATAACTTGAACCGTTTACTGAAATTTAAATTGCCCAAACAAAGTAACTCACCATGGGCGTCGCCAGGTAGGGGCAGGGGGGGGCAGCTGCCCTAGAGATTTGAAAAAATATAGATATGCTATATTTTGCATTAAGTATCTGAAAAATGAATGAAATGAATGAAAAATTCTAATTCAAAAATAAATTAAGAGCTCGTAACTAGCTTCAAAAGCTTTGGACTGTACCAACAATACTTTGTACTTTTCCCATATATAATATCATCAACTTGCCCCCCCCCTTGGCCATCGGCTGGCGACGCCCTTGGCACTCACTAACCCGGAATATAAATGCAACAACCAAGTAAACAACAAGCACAACACAAAAACAAAGTAATTGGATGTTGATTACTTTGTTTTTGTATTGAAAATGCAGTTGCTTGATTTTTCGTTTCGTGAAACGATCCCACGTAAGGTGTTCTGAATGTAATTACTTTGTTTATCACTAGGGCAGCCGAGTTAACCTAGTGTTGCTTACTACAAAATTTAATTTCCCTATTTTTCATGAGATTCTGGTCGATCTATAATACAGAAATGATATAATATTTTTATAGAAAAGAAAAGTATGTCAACTTTTATCTGACTTATCCTTTTGAGAGGGGCCGCATCTAGATACGATAGGTACTTACATCATATTACTATCTATCATCATACCATACGAGTGGAAGATGTCAATAATATTATTTTGTTTTTTAAATATATTAGTAGGTATACTCTGATTTTTTATTCCGTGGAATATCTGTCTGTCGTTTCTTAATGTTACCAGAGATAAAACAGTTCCCACAAAAAAGATATTAAATTCAAAATTTACATGCAATAAAAATCAAGAGCCCTATGTAGATATGACAAATGCCTGACAGATACTTCAGGTACTTTAGTTTGGGGTAAAATCGAACTTCAACTGGTAACCCTGTTTTTCATACAAATAACTCATTCTATTTTTAAATGACAACTGTCACTTGTCAGAATTCCACCGAATTAAAAATCAGACTATATAGTTACCTACTTAAATAGACATATTTATAAATTATAGGTCCCTACGTTAAATAAAAGTTTATCTAAGCCAATTTTAATGATATTAAATTTTTTTTACAGGACCGCCAATCTAGTGTTCCAATTAGAAAGTCTGACCACGTTCCAACGGATTGTATGAATGTCAAAGAACCATTAGAAAAACGGGAACCCACGAGAAAACCGCCCCCGCCGCCTCCGCCTCCTGTAAGATCATCAATCATCAGCTTGAAAATGTTTTACCTAAGTACTAATATAGCCTAAGTAATAATAAGCCTAAATCTATATAATCTATAATCAATATAATAAATCTGTAACAGATCCAATTCTGTACATTGAAGATATTTTCGAAATTTATTTTGGAGGGCACTAATCGATACCGAAACTAAAACTGTAATTTTTCAATTTTGTCTGTCTGTCTGTATCTTGGCCGAGCATCACGCCAAAACTACTGAATGGATTTCAATGAAACTTGCCACGATTTGAGCTCATACTCCGAGGTAGGACATAGGATACTTTTTATCCCGAAATTCAACACGGTTCTCATGAGAGAGGGGACGAAAGTCAAAACGTGTATTTAGCTGTAATTCATTAACGCGTAGTCCGATTTCATTCATTCTCTTTTTTTGTTAGAAAGTTGGTACTTTAAAAATTATTCCGTAAATATTTCAAGGTCATAGGTTTTGTAGTTCAGAAATTACAGACATCACAATCCTCAGTATTGAGTTCAAAATTTCAAATAACATTGGGACCCGAATCTTTGAACGTACGGCTTATCTTATTTAACTGGCGTGCGCTTAAATTTATGTTTCTCTGTCTGTCTTTTTGTTCCAACTAATCTCCGAAACAACTAGATAGATTTCACGGAACTGTTACTGGCAGGTAGCTGATTTTATGAGGCTACTTTAATTTTACAAAAAAGAATTATGGGATCCGATCCAATCCGATATAAAAACCTATACCACGCGAACGAAGTCGCGGGGCTCAGCTTGTAAATGAAATATTAGGTTTTGTATAATATGTTACGGTAAAGTGCGTAAACCCGTAATTGAGATTAACTAAGTAGTTAATCCGCAGATTACCTGGTTAAACCCGCTAAAGTTGGAAAAATTGTTTCGTCTCTCAGATAAACTTGATTTGCATTTTAACTAAACTGCAATTCCTTAGGAAATCTGCATTGTAATGACTAACATTCATTAGAATGAAAAAAAAAAACTTACAAAGAGAACTCACTGGAACAAATCATCATTAAGTTCATATATAATAGAACATCTATTGCATTTTATGAACGAAATTTGATCACCTGACTCCACGCAGTCTAATCTACCTTTAGTATTTTTTTAAAGCGCGAAACCCAGAGTTCTTTGAGACACTAGACAAAAGTTAAAAAAATGTTTGCTGTAGATATCTACCCATCTAAATAGGTACCAACTAGTAATATGTACGAGTATGAGGACATAAGATAATCTCTTGTATACATAATATTTACAACAATCAAGAATAGGAATACTTTTAGGGTTCCGCACCCAAAGGGTAAAAACGGAGCCCTATTAATGTCACTCTGCTGTCTGTCTGTCTATCTGTCCGCCGGTCACAGGTCTCTAGCTCGTAGTAGAAATGAGTTACGTATAGTTGACCCAAAACGAAATATTGAATTAAAAATTGAATTAAATTATTTTTCAGGGGGGCTCCCATACATGAAAAAGGAGTCGGAAAAAAAAATTTCTTACCCAAGCTTGTGGGATTTCATTGTTTAGAGCTCATTGAGTAGAGTACGAATATTTATTTTTTTAATTTTTTGCTTAAAAAATAAGGAAATGGGCCATCAAAGTCAGTTTTCGACAATTTTTGTGACGGGGCTACCTATCTCAAAAACTAAAACAGTTAGGAATATGAAATTTCGGTATATTATGTGCCATATACTATATTTAAACAACAAATACTGAAAACAACGATTCATAAAGTAGTTTGTAAGCTGTGACCAAAACAAACTTACATTTTTTGGGTTTTTCTTTCACGATTTGTTGCGATGTCTAGCTCGGAAATGAAATATTTCTTACATCCAAAATATTATATACGGATATATTACGTTGTTCATAATTATATACGGAACCCTAAAAGAGCGTGGCCCCACTCGCACTTGGCCGATTTTTTTAATTATCATTGTATTTCTTTTATTAGTCAATCGACTTTGCATTACATACATATTAATTATATCTACCTCTAATAGGGTACTTTCGTTAGTGAAAAATAAATTATGAAATTTGATAAAAATAAAAATTTATGTAGAAATATACTTAAATATTCTGATTTTGAGTCATAAAAGCACGTGATTATTTTATTAAATTAAAATTAAAAGTCGTAATTTCCCATATGTATATCACGTGACCTAAAACACGAGCCGCCTTGTTGTGACGTCATAATGATAAAAAATACTAATATTAATCTGTGGTCATATAAGCAAAAACTAATATTAATCTGTGGTCATATAAGAAAGATAGAAAACCTATGGAATCTAAACTCCAAACAAAAAAGGACTGTTGATATTTTTTAATATATTATAAATAAATAAATATTTTCGATATATCTATATTTTTAAATATATCGATATCGGAGTTCGATATACCGAAAAAAATATCGATATTTCGATATATCGGCTTTATTTAAAAAATCGTAAGTCACTTCAAAAATGATTACACAGTTATATTATAGTCCAGTATCTTTATTAAACAAATTAAATTATAAATATATATATGTGTTAGGTTATAGTTCTTAGTAATTATTTTATTTAAATAAGGTACAATATGGCCTGTTCCACTACCTTCTGATAAGTGTCGGGATAGCCTAAACGTAAGTTTTGTCACTTCCTTACTTATGTCAAGTGACAAGGACTATAGTTGTGAATAAGCTATCCGACACTTATCAGATGGTGGTGAAACAGGGCCTTATACCAATATTTTTAAATGACGTTATCACGTAAAATATTCATCCGTAAGCCGACTTGACAGATAACTAATGATGTTTACAAAGATGTTTTAACATTCTGGAATTCGGCAGAACAGAAGTCTGGGTTACATGCAAAGAACTTTGCAACCATAATTGAATCAATTTTTGGCAGATTAGTACTATCTGCTTTTACACAACTGGTTTGCATATTAATAAATAAATAGCTATCATTATGACGTCACAACAAGGCGGCTCGTGTTTAAGGTCACGTGATATACAGATTAAAGATTACGACTTTTAATTTTAATTTAATAAAAAAATAATGTGCTTTTATTACTCAAAATCAGAATATTTAAGTATATTTCTACATAAATTTTCAATTTTATTAATTTTATTAATTTCGTTTTAAGATGTAAGTATGTAAACTAGGAATACAGAAAAAACATAATATATTTTAAATGAAATACGGTAGATTATTAAGTTTACGATGATTTTGTACCTACATTTTTGTATCTACATTTCGATATCAAACTATCGATATATCGTCCAAAAAATATTAGTAATAAAGAAAAAGTAGCCCAGGTGAATGACTTTATCTTTACTACAATATTTAACTCCAGTGTTATATAGAATACATTTATAACCTTCTTGTTTAACATTGTTACGTCATGAAATGGCTGACTTATTGGCTGACAGCGTTTTACGCGGGATTAAAAATGTTTAAAATTTAATTTAATTTTATGGCATGAACGCGTGTTTATTTTGCCGAAATATATTTTTTGTGGCTTTTTATTAACAAAAACAACATTTTGAAGTGCTTTTTCAAACACAGTAGAATACCCTATTGAATGGTCAACGATAACAAATATTGTTTGATTAATAAAATAATCTTAATTTCAGATGCCCATCTCTAACGGTCATAAAAATGGTGAACACGTGAAAACAGATTGCCACGATCTAAAATCAGATGTCACAGAAATTATGAAAATACCCAATTTGAGAAAAGTGGCAACACTAAGCAGGATACCCACTCCTGACTATAATAATAAATCTGATTCACCATTGCAACTAAAAGTCAAGAGTTTAAAAGAAGGAAATGCTGAAGTGGAATCATTAGAGTCTTACAAATTAAAAAATCCACTAAATGTGACTCCAAAACCTCCGTCAAATTATTTCATAAAAGCGCCAAATGGTTCCGCTACAATGAAAAAACATGTACGACCAGTTTCAGTCACAATAGGTGAATATGTCAACAATGTAGGACGAAAGGAACCGTCCAAATTAGATTTCTTAAATGGTGATAAAGCAGAACACGGAATACCTGATAATGAGCCGATTACTAGTAGACTACAATCGGAATTGGCTCTTACTCTATCTAGGTCAAATCTACGTAAAAAGACTGAAGTTTTAGTAAGTATGATGGCGTAACTTAAATACAATAAGAACTGAATAATTTAGATGCTACGAGCTTTATCATTGAGTAAATTTCTTTCAGAATCATGCCTCTAGTAAAGTGCCTGTAGTTATAAAAATAAATTCCAAAGATGAAAACTTTTACGCTAGATACGGCAACAATCTTTTACCGCTACCTCCTTCGATAACCATACCCAAAGTCTCCAAGCCTAAGCATTGAACTCTAACGTAACTATTGTTTCGGTACTTATCTTAAAATTTTATATACCTTTCTACAATTTTATTAATTTTATTTATATTCTTCAGACACTAAAATCGCAGTGCAACATACTTAAACCTCATTTCTAACGTAAGGTCTCACCTTCTTTTTAAGACACAAGTTGATTGCAGTTTCTAGAGTAAAGTATTATAAAAACACACTAATTTACACTATTTTGTCTGTATTAATTTTTAAGAGAACAATTTTGCAAATTTTTAATTTTTAAGAGAACTTTGGGGGTATTTATTGGGAAAGTAAGTTATCTACTCGTATCTACTTACTTACAGAAAATTTTGTACAACGGGCTGGGGAGAACTTTGGAATATTTGAATATTTTTTTTTACTTTGGTGCCACTTTGGTGCAGTTAAGATATTTAGATACTTACCATGAAATTAAAAAAAAATATATACGATAAAAATTATGCATTATTTTCTCACACACGAGTACAATGTTAGCTGCACAAAAGCATTTAGTTATGAACTAAGTAGCTGTATACTTATATTTTTTTACGAAAAGCATGTTTTTGGTGGCGGAAAATCCTACCTACTATTTTTTGGATATAAACTTACCTATTTTTGTTGTCCACAGGGTGATGGAGGCCGGTAGAAATTGCTTGAAACAATTACAAGGGAATAAATTGGGTAGGGTGGGTATTTCCAAAACCTATTTCCAAATGTGATAATTATATCGGTCTCCCGTGTATTTTCATAATAAAAAATCTACTTCAAATTGAATTGAACAACATGCCAAATCTTTGTATATTTCGAACCTTCTAGTTTATTATATTGTGATTTGTGTTTTTAATAATTATTATTAATGTGTGTTAGTTAATATTATAAAAGTTAATGCGAAGTATTGCTAGTAAGTTATTTATGTATATGTACCTACCTACCTACCTACCTATATTTTTTTTATAGTTCGTTTGGATTACGCTTTTTAACTTTTTTTCTAATTAACTAACTAGGTACAGTAAGTAAAGAGACTTCTACTTACTGACGTCATTTTGATTGATTAATATTTTTTGTAAGAGACCTAGACCTACCTAGGTACTTACTGTTCATATGTGTACCTACCTAATGTGAATATGTAATTGAAAGCCGCCCGGCGCGGTGTAGGCCGCCGGCTTTACAATGTTGTGAAGTATGTACGTACGTAGTAACGTAGGTAGGTAGGTCCTACTTCTCTATAGCCATTAATGTAATAAAAAGATACGATATGTAGGAGTGTCTACCTACTTAAACAACTGCCAAAGTTCATAGGTAGGAACTTATTTTCGTAATTTTAAGTAGATAAATGTAACTTTCCCATGGAATATAGTGATGTTAGTGCGTTATACCTGTCTTGCGTAGGATTAAATTCTGTATAAACTATAATCACAGATAGGTCTGTAGTTGCCCACAGACGCGGGCTCCAGAGTTCATAAGAATAATAAAAATAAAAAAATACCTGCGTTACTTACATACTAAAACCGTTAAAAGTGTGCAGACAACTTTGATTATTTGGCAGACAAAATGTATCTTTGCATATTCGTCCATTGTCACTTCTGACGAAGTAGGTCCTACCTACTACACACAACAAATTATTATTATCTAGAAACTAGTATTTTTATTACTTACCTATTTCATTCCATTCTGTTTTTTTAGGTACTTTATTCCATTCTATGTTTCTTTATTGTAATCTTAATAATTGCTATCCCTTTCCCATTGAGAACACTCATTAAATTTTAAATATTAAAAGCTCGCTGCTAGAGTTTATAAAGTGGATAATAAGACGTACCTAATACTTATTTAATTTCAATAAATGTAATCGAATTATTAAAAATAATAAAAATAATTAAATTGATACTTGCTTTTGATTTCACTATTTTTATGTAAGTAACTAGTTAGTGGATCCGGCAGACGTCGTCCTGCCCGGTGACATACCGACATCAGCGCCACCTACCGAGACCCGGTAGGTTATCTGTACCTACCCGGTAATTGTGTTTTCAAACCTTCCAGGAATCCATTGAAATATCATACTAATCGGTCCAGCCGTTTAAGAGGAGTTAGGTGACAAACACACGTACAGAATAATTATAACTATTGGAGAGGGTGAGAGAGTTTACCGTATCCACGCGATGGGATGTTTGACAGTTACGAAACCCGTGAACATTTTGTATGGGAAAATATTTTTTCTTTTATTTTATGTTTTCGTCTATTTTTTAATAGTTATTCTGCTATTCGGGACGGTCCCAAATACATATTGTAACAAATCAAAAACAATGAAAATCGGTCCAGCCATTCTCGAGTTATAAGTGTTCGAACTAACACGACTTTGTTTTATATACATATATAGATAGATAATATAATGTCCTCCCGATCAAATGGGCTGAAATGGCCACGGCGGCGGCCAATGTCAACCGAGGCGGAACTTAGCTATCTACCCAGGAGATATTATTCTGCACAAGTGTGTGCGCATACACAGGTGCACTCACTATTTCCTCACTCTCATAGTCCGATGGTCGATGGGACGCCAATGCGACACGGCCAGAGAGATCCGGCGCAGGACTAGGTGCTCTCCGAGGCACGGGTACAGCGCCAACTTCCAACTCCGGGCTGGCACTGAGAATTTCTTGACAGAAAAACCCAATACCTCATAATTTAATTTTTTTGGCCCGACCCAGGATTCGGGAATCGAATCCAGAACCTCGTGATTCAAGTCAGCGTGCTAACCGCTAGATCAACGAGGCCAAACGAGGTTTATTGACAATTCTAGGTCAACCGGAAGTAGTTAGGCACCCTATAGGTTTTGGGCCGAAAACCTATACGGTAGTTCCCGTTGACGTAGAATAACGAAATATGGAAAATATTTCATTTGAAAATAAAGGAAATTTATATTCTAAAAAATGTTGGAAATTAAAGGTTGTCCCCATACATACATAGTTGACGTCTCTGTTGTAGTCAGTACTCAGTAGACTGAGTTGTACGGGCGCTCATACAATTTAGAGGCCTAGGTACTTTAATTGGCACCAACCTCAAAATTGTGCTAATGGAAAGAGGAAAGGAAAGAGAGTCACTTACGCATATTCGCGAGATTGTACCTACTTATACTTTTAGAGTACGGAACCCTCGGTTCGCGAGTCTGACTCGCACTTGGCCGGTTTTATTTACAAATCTAGCAACATTTGCCTTTCAACATCAGACGTCACTATATACGCCCTCTACACAATGACCCATCGCGAGGGCCCATTGTGTAGAGCAGGTATAGATCGACCAGAATCTCATGAAAAATAGGGAAATTAAATTTTGTAGTAAGCAACACTAGGTTAACTCGGCTGCCCTAGTGATAAACAAAGTAATCACATTCAGAACAACTTACCTGGGATCGTTTCACGAAACGAAAAATCAAGCAACTGCATTTTAAATACAAAAACAAGGTAATCAACATCCAATTACTTTGTTTTTGTGTTGTGCTTGTTGTTTACTTGGTTTTGCGTTTATATTCCGGGTTAGTGTGTGCAGTTACTTTGTTTGGGCAATTCAAATTTCAGTAAACGGTTCAAGTTATTTTAAATATTAAACTGGGGTAAAAAACTACTCGACATAAAACTTTTGTTAATGCAAAAAAGTCAATTTCACAAATATGTCAGTTACTTGGTTTATCGCTAGGGCAGCCGTAGTGCCCTAGCGATAAACCAAGTTTTGTAGTTGCTTACTACAAAATTTAATTTCCCTATTTTTCATGAGATTCTGGTCGATCTATATCAGCTTTGCCACTACCAAGAAGCTTATAATTATAAAATTATATTCTATATAGAGCCTGTCTATCTGTTCGTCCGACGGTCACAAGTCTCTAACTCGCAGACGAAATGAGTTACAAACTGGAAAGGTATTAATTATTGGTCTAAAACGTTGACCCAATATCAAAATATACCTATACGCCAGTCAAATTTGACATTAAAATCGCAATCAAACGGCTAGTTCTGATTTTTTAATATGTTGTTAGGACCACTACCAGTAGTCTAAATTAAATTTTGCAGCTTCGAAAGACCTGTGCTAACTATGCAGCACTCGAAAAACCACGAAATTTTTGCACTTTTTTTGTTTTTTTCAATATAAGTCCTAAACTATGCGTTTCTAAAAAAATATTTTTCTATACTTTTTTAAAGTAGACTAAAATTGTTACAATTTAAGACTTTTAGAACCAGCTCTTTAAATTCAATATTTACTAAGATACAGCTCTCCAAAAATTGACAATTAATTCCAATAAAGTGAAATTTTAAGATTTGGTCAATTTTAAACCCCGATATCGATTTTTCAATTGACACTACAACCACTTCTGTAGCTTCAATATTTGCCGAGATACAGCTCTCCTGAAATTGAACTTTTCTGAAAAAAAGTGAAAATTTAAGGTTTGGTCAATTTTCGATCGCCATCTTGGGGATAATACTCATTTTATGGGTAGAATTATAGGTAAAAATGTTATAGTAAATCTAATGAGCTTTAATTTAAGGATAGTACGACGTCTCTAGGCCATATAGTTTACTCACAAGTATTGAAGTTACAGAACTGGTTCTAGTGTCAAATTGTAGCCATTTTAGTCTACTTTAAAATATAAAAAAAAATCATAATTTACGACTTATATTGCTCGGAACTCATAATGTCCTTTTAATACCTACAGCTTAATAATATGTTTCATAAAAATCAATAAATATCAATAATAATATAAATAATTTTTTTCTTGAATAAATAACATTATAAATACTTAATAATAGTTTTAATATATATTTCTTGTGGATGTACATGGTTTTTTTCTTACAAACTGCAATTTTCCCATTTTTTGAACTTTTAGTATTTGTAAGTAAACTATATGGGCTACAGACGTCGTTTAGCGTTTAAATTAAAGCTAATTATATTTACTACAACATCTTTTTAATTAACTTTACCCGTAAAATAAGTATTTTCCCAGATATCGGGGTTTAAAATTGACCAAATCTTTTTTCACTTTTTTGGAATTAGTTGTCAATTTTTGGAGAGCTGTATCTCAGTAAATACTAAACTTTAAGAACTGGTTTTGATCTTAAATTGTAGTAATTTTAGTCTACTTTAAAAAAGTATAGAAAAATATTTTTCTAGAAACGCATAGTTTAGGACTTATATTGAAAAAACCAAAAAAAGTGCAAAAATTTCGCGGTTTTTCGAGTGCTGCAAAGTTAGCACAGGTCTTTCGAAGCTGCAAAATTGCACTTTTTTGAGTCTGGCCTACTATTGAATTAGAAATTGAATTAAATTATTTTTCATGCATGAAAAAGGAGACGGAATTTTTTTTTTCTTACCCCAGCTAGTGGGGTACTTAGTACTCTACTTAGTAGAGGACGAATATATGGTATTCATCGAACTATTACGCTTAGAATGTAAGTTTCTAACAAATTTCCGCTCGAAACGTAAGCTATAAATCAACCCATGAATGTGTAAGTGCCCTGTAACTACATTTGCCGACACGCACACAAGCGCATGAGTAATGCTGCACGTGGAACGACATTCTCCCTAAATGTAGGGTACATTCTCCCTAAATGTACTGGTATAAACTTACTGATCCAGGAGGGTAATATTTTTTCTGCACATGTATTTTGTACAGATTCTAAAATAAAATAACAGGTAAAAGGGGACCACTTTCGGAAACGAAGACAGGTAATAGTAGTGGTGACAAGATACCACAATATAAACGTGAAAAAAATGTGTTTGAATGCAATTCATACACGGTAGAAGTGAAACTTTAAAGGCACAATAATGTTACCCTGGGTATCGAAAATCTATCTATCTATAATAATATAAAGAAGCTTGTCCTGACTGACTGATGACCAACGCACAGCCTAAACCACTGAGGCTAGAAACTTGAAATTTTCACAGTAGCTTCCTTTTATGACTTGAGTGCACACTAAGAAAGAATAATTGGAAATTCCACCCCTAAGAGGGTTAAATAGGGGATGCAAGTTTGTATGAAAGTCCGTCATTTTTCAAGTTATATCCATGAAAATTGGTATTTAGGTTTTCAGTTGAAAATAAAGAGTTATGAGTTTAAGGAATTTTGGAAAAACTACCTCCAAGTGGGTTAAATGGGAGTTGAAAGTTTGTATGAAAGTCCGTCATTTTTAAAGTTATATCAATGAAAATCGGTATTTATACTTTCGGTTAAAATTAAAGAATTACGTGTTTCAGGAATATTGGAAATTCCACCCACAAGTGACATTTATAAGAATACACGCGGGCGAAATCGCGAGCATCAGCTAGTTTGCCTATAAATGTCATTATTTGATGTGCGCTGCAATTTTGATATTTGTTAGAAAATGTAAGTTACTGGTTCCCTTATACCCTGCATCCAACACTAAATGAATTTCATAACCGGTTCATTGGTTTATGAAATAATCGAAAACATACATACATACATACCGCTTACATACATATATACATTGTACATACATACCGAGTCGAATACATAACCTCCTTTTTTAAAGTCAGCTAAAAATAGCCAAAACTGGTTCAAATATCTTGTTTTTATAGAAACAAGAAAATCAACACAATATTTTTTCTCATGTACCATGTGGTCATCCTAATTAAGTATTTGGTCACCCTAGTAATACACAGTAGTACTAATGTGAATCGGCATTAAAAACAATAGGTACTTAGAATAAGAAAAAAGATATGGGGTAAAATGATGGTAAAATATTTTCCCCAGAGCTAGCAACATTTTCATTGTAATGGCGTCTGTGATATTTACGATTAAAGTTTTAAAAAATGTTTTATTCCAAAATGTAATCTGTTCGGTAGTGCTTACGAGTGAAATGTGATCTTTAAATGTTTTTGATGATTGTGTGATGCATCATGACACCTTTCTACAGCACAGTATGTCATTTTTAAATGATTTTTTACGAGCTCGTAGTACTAAGACTCGACCTTGAGCACTGACGCGACGATAGACGTAGCTAGCCGCCGAGGCGAGCTAAAAACGGCTTATCGCCGCGTCGACGACTGCCTTTCTTTACCTATTTATTCTAAGATGGTATTTTAATTTTCTGCTTAAAAAATAAGGAAATGGGTGGCCATCTAAGTTGTAAGTTTTAGATCATTTTTGTGACGGGGGTTATCTCAAAAACTAAACCAGTTAGGAATATGAAATTATCGGTATATTATGTACTTACCATATTATACTGTATTTAAACAACAAATACTGAAAACAACGATTCATAAAGAAGTTTGTAAGCTGTGACCAAAACAAACACCCATTTTTTGGGTTTTTCTTTCACGGTTTGCTTCGGTATCTCGGAAATTAAGTATTTCTTTCACCTAAAATATTATTTTATTCATAATTATGTAAGGAACCCTAAAAGAGCGAGGCCCGACTCACACTTGGCCGGTTTTTTTCTATAGTTTTTCCATACCTCACACACTTTATTTAAGTAGGTGAAAACGAGACAAAAAAAAGCCAGAACCACGCCAGAACTATTCAAGGCCCTTGCTTCAACGTTTTGTTTGGAGCGCAAATTTTCTAGGCCACTATGTTAGCCACAAAGTCGTAGACAAGACAGATAATCACAAACCATGTATTATTATCTCTATGTCACAAACTATTATAAGTCAAGTAGGTACCTAACATAGAGATAATAATAATAAGTAGAGTAGGCATACCTACCTTAAAAACGTGCCAAAAATACACTCACACACGCACAATCCTGTAACATAAAATGGCGCGTGTTCATTGTGATTAGAGATGAAAATTGCCGAAAGTTTCGGAAACTTTCCGGGAAACTTTCCAATATTGCCGGCAACTTTGGCAATATTGCCCGGAAAATTGCCAAAGTTGCCAAATTTCATAGGTTTTTTCAAATGTCATTTTCTATGACTATGAGCACATGAGGTTAAAAGTATTAGTATGTTCAGAATTAATACTAGTTAAACTTCATATAATATTGTTCATTATAATCAATTTCTAATTAATGATTAAAATATGAGAAGATAAAGTAAAATTACGACAATGGCTACTTCGGGATAACTGAACCCATGACTTTTTAAGCAATTCACTTATAATTTTTGTATGCATAGAAACAGGATATTGATACCTAATTTATTAGATATTAATTAAATGTGTACTATAATTATATTCAAACTAAATGATGCGCCGCGACTTCGTCCGAATGGATTCAAGTTCCATCTCCCGTTGATCTCGTGGGAACTCTTTGATTTCCCCGGATAAACAGAAGCCTATGTCGGTCTACAGGTTACAAGTTATCGTTGTGCAAAATTTCGTCAAGATAGGTTCAGCAGTTAAGTCGTGAAAAGGTATTAACCTATATGCATATTGTTCCTCGTATCAACATTTTTAATTTTTTTACCCAGCAATCCTAAATATTTCCGGAACAAAAAGTAATCTATAGTACTTTTCAGGTCCACAATTATATCCATGCAAAAAAACAGGTAGATCCGTTGCTATGTTGTGGCGTGATTGAAGGACAAACCAACAAACATACACACTTTCGCAATTATAACATTGGTTGGGATTATTTCGACACTTATTTAGCTTGATGTGTTACTTACTGATTTTGAAAAGCCTATTAAGATTAATTAACTGATGTCTGATAGTGCTAAAATTGCTGAATGTGCCGTTGGATCAGAATGTAGGGTGAATGCTCCATAAGTCGACACTTTAACGGTTGTGTTACGTTTAAAAATTCGTAGACGTGTCAAACTAAGCAATTTCAGTACAATTTTTCTCTCTCTAATAAGTACTTAATGCTTATGATTTTTGAGTCAAGTATTAATACCTTTTGGGGCTTTTTGAATAAAGAAGTATTTTTTTAATTTACCTATTTAAAAAAAAGTACTAATTTGCCTAAGATCGGCACCTTTGTGCTTTTCCAGCATTTGTGTTCTCAAAGTTGACCCTCAAATTGTATTTTACCCGCGACTTCGTCCGCGTAAATTTATGTTTTTCTTAATATTTATAGGAACCTTTCCTCGTTTTCATTTTATTTTTCCGCCAAAAAATACCCTTCTCCAAAATTAATAGAATTTTTGAATATAGACAATAGATAATAGAAGCAATTTTTTAAATAGATAACTAGCTTCCACCCGCGGCTTTGCCCGCGTGAATTTCGGTTTTTCACAAATCCCGAGGGAATCATGGATTTCCGGTTCCCGTTCTCGCTCCCTTTTCCATCATTTATACCTACATTTTGCTATAGTAATCTACCTATATGTGTAGCTATCGATTTTTAGATTTAGATTTAAAAACCCCCGACATTCGACATTTTGTGATGGCGGCCATCTTGGATTTGCATAGTGCTATTCTACTAGTCAAGCTCTTTCATTTAATACCCATATTAAGGGAGTTGTGAAAAAATATGTAATCCGCCATTTTGGAGCGGCAGCCATCTTGAATCGATTTTCATCAAACATAGCTAACAACACTCTCGACTAATTCACCTTTCCAACAAAAAAACCGCATTCAAATCGGTCCACCCGTTTGAGTGCTACAGGGGAACAGACACATTCACACACACACACAGAGACAATTTTTAACTGGTTCACCGATATCTCTGAGATTACTGGACTGAAGTCGGTTTAATTGCACTAATATTATAAAGGCGAAAGTTTGTGTTTAACATCAAAGGCAGGAACGATGTGAAATGTCTAATTTTAAACTGGTTTTTTTTAATTGAAATAATTTGTGTGTGTGTGTGTGCACACGTGCGTGCGTGCGTGTGCGTGTGCGTGTGTGTGTGTGTATATATTTGTTACTCTTTAACGCCGCAACTACTAAACCGATTCACCTGAAATTTGGAATAAAGATATATTATGCCCTGACTTAACACATAGGCTTTATCTTTTTATCCTTGAAAAAAACCACAGTTTCCATGGGATTTAAATAATACCGAAATCTATAGCTACAGCTATAGGTAGATTAATATAGCAAACTTCCTTGAAAGTAAGTATAAAGGTTGGACAAGTATTACTTAAAAATTTAAAACCCCCTACAGTCGCCATTTTGTGGCGGCGGCCATCTTGGATTTTCATAGTGCTATTCTACTAGTAAAGGCCTTTCATTTGATACCCATATTAAGATAGTTGTGAAAAAATATATAATCCGCCATTTTGTAGCGGCGACCATCTTGGATCGATTTTCATCAAACATAGCTAACAACACTCTCAACTAATTCACCTTTCAAACAAAAAAAAACCGCATTCAAATTGGTTCACCCGTTTGAGCGCTACGGGGGAACGGACAGACACACACACACACATACACACACACACATCAAACTTATAACACCCTGTCGTTTTTGAGTCAGGGGTTAAAAAGCGAGCGGGAAAGGGAACCGGAAATCCACGATTCCCTCAGGATTTGTGAAAACCGAAATTTACGCGGGCGAAGCCGGGAGTAGAAGCTAGTTTATTCTAAAATATAGCATTGTATGTGTTATCACTTAGCACAATGTGGTATTGCTATTAGGCTTCATCATCATCATCATGATCAACCCATTACCGGCTCACTACAGAGCACGGGTCTCCTCTCAGAGTGAGAAGGGTTTTGGCCATAGTCTACCACGCTGGCCAAGCGGATTGGCAGACTTCACACACCTTTGAGAACGTTATGGAGAACTCTCAGGCATGCAGGTTTCCTCACGATATTTTCCTTCACCGTTAAAGCAAGTGATATTTAAATATTTAAAACGCACATAACTCCGTTAGAGGTGCGTGCCCGGGATCGGACCCACGACCTCCGATTAGAAGTCGGTCGTCCTAACCACTAGGCTATCACAGCTTAACCACTAGGCTATCACAGCTTATTATTATCACAGCTATTAGGCTTAGTTTTACATAATTAATCAAACATTAGGCTGTGAGCATAATCACCTTACTAAGCTTAACCCATTCATACGTGGAAACTATCTTATATACGCATATACATACATTCTTATATACAAAAAGAGATAACCATAATGATGTAGGAAATAAAAAAAATACGATTTGTCGAAAAAAGTTATGGGTTTATCAATCCCGAATTATCATCTTCAACTTATTTTTAATTTTTAATTTATCAGTAATAAAATAAGCGTGAAAATAAAAGTTTTTCATTAGGTTTTGTAGATAAGCGAAAGAACTAACACCCTATAGGCTGCTTTTTCATCTAATTAAACAATTATGGACATAAAATGTAATTTTCTATTTACACGTTTTTTGCCAAAGTTGCTGGGAAAATTCCCAAAGTTGCCGGCAGTTTTGGCAACTTTCGGAATATTGCCGGCAATTTTCATCACTAATTGTGATGTCTCAAGTTGTGCGTGTGTGAGTGTTCATGTATACATTTAGGGAGGCCATCTTAAGGGAAGTTGCAATAAAATTTCTGCCACGATCTGTTTTATTGTTATGTTTAAAAATGTAGTGTTGTCTCTTACACACTTATGAAAATTTTGATAAGCTTAAGCTATTTTTCGATCCACTATTTTCTATAGGACATTATGCCAAGTCCTCTTCTATAGGTTCATGGTACCTAACATAGAGATAATAATAATAAGGTACCTAAGTGCTCTGTGGCACAGGATATGTGACGTGTCTGTGACTTGTGTGGATGACCACAGATTAGTACCTAGTATAAAACTATCTAAAATATATTGTGACAGGTGGATCATAACCTCAAAAAGCTGAAAATTAAATTAAATTAAGTTGAATTAAGTTTCTTAAAAAGCAAACAAACAAAAATGCAGTTAATAACAAGTGAAATTATTTTCACATTGTATAATTATTCTTAGTTTTGTGTCGTTTTCATGTAAAAAATGTATAAAAATATATGACTTATATCATGGTTTATGTTATAAAGTTTCTACGTAATTTTTCATGTATTAAACGCTACAATCACTTATCAATATGCTCCCAAGTGAAAAGAGTTTCAAATTTCAGAAAATATCACAAAACATCAAATTTGTGTGGTAAAATGTTTACGGAAAATGAGAATAAATACGCGTATAGTATAATGCAAAGCAATGGATATGTAATTGATTTGCTTACAAACAAAGAGGACCACAAACAGTCTATACAAAAAGAAGAATTAAAAAAAATTCTAGATACGAAAGGAGATCCTCACAAAATTTTCCAAATATTTTCAGCCTTAGGTTCATACTGTTCTGAACATAATATTTGCATATCAGACAAGCAGTTTGATGACTTTATAGACAATTTAACAGACAGTGTTAATTTAGCTACAGATGAAGAGCTGAAATCACTATTTCATGGTCTGATAAAATGGCCTGAAACAGAATCTATTAGAACAAGAAATTACATAGAAGTGTGGGCAGCTCTAGATGATGCCTGCATCAGAAGAATGAATAAATGGTCATATGAACAAATGCTGTTATTTGTCTCTCTGTTTTATATGTTAAATGTAACAAGGGCCAGTGACTATTCATACAAGTGCTTACAAAAGCTTGTATCTAAAGCACATCAACTGACCAAAAATCAAATTGTTAAAACTTTGTTCTTCATTGGAATTGCAAGAAACTCACCAATTAATATGCATAATTTAGAAGTTCAAATTGAGGAGCAATTTTCAAAGTTTAGCATAGATGAACTGGCTATAATTGCTATGGGATTATTTAAAAGTAAGACCCCCATTAGGAGTATGTCATTAGTATCTAAAATTATTGACAAGACAACAGAAAACTCTAAAGAAATACATGAAGTTTCACTCGCAGCATTACTGAAAATCATCCGGTACTCAATGAAAATAAGAGATGATAATAAAGTTTATGACTTACTTGATAGCTTACAATATGAAATACCAAGGTTGTCAGTAATGTGCAATGTTCATGTGGCATTAGTTGGAACATCTACTTTAACATTGCACGAAAGATGTTTAAATATTATTGCAGAAACCCTTGTAAAATCCTTATCAGAGGCTAGATTAAAAGATCTGGAAAGACTGGTCCTAACCTATGGAACATTTAATTTCAAACCTAATACCAAAGACTTTTTTAATAAAATAATAGAGGAATTAAAAAAGCCAGAACGTTCTGAAGAAATTAAGAAACATGGTAGAGTGTTTTCATGTTGCATTTCCTATTTAGGTCTTCTACAAATATATCCTGCAGATTTAATGAATAAAGCCCTTAGCCCAGAATTTTTGCAATATTCTTATGGTAAACACTGCCAACAGTATGGGAGGGAAATTCTGTCAATTCATAACATGGCAAAACTATTTGTAAAAGATAATACAATAAATCTTCTGAATGATAAACAAGTCATAGCATTAGCAAAGAGGTACACAGATTATGTACCTGATGAAAATTACCCGAAACAATACAATGCATTAGACAAGATGTTTATAGATATTATGAAAGTTTTACGAAAATCTCGTGGGGGTGAGGAATATGTTATTGGCCATCACATTTTATCACACCATCAAAGAGGAGGTAATAAAAATTCAATAAACCTTTATTTTATTTAAATTAATGTATTTTGGAAAGAACAAAATAAAACTAATCTAATGCTATTTGCTTTTCAGATATAATCATATGTAATAACCATCAAGGTTTTCCAGTACCAGTGGACAAAGCCTTTCCAGAAAAAAAATTTGGCCTACTTACAAAACCAACTGACAATAACTTTTGGATAGCTTTGGTTATTGCCAATAGAAATGCTTTTCTTAACTCTGGTGTGCCAGCTGGTCACTACTCATCTAAAATTAGAGAGCTGAATGCATTAGGTTTTTATGCAGCAATAGTAAGCTATGAATACTTTTTCATTTTTCTAAATTTTTTTTTTTCATGAAAAATAATACTTACCTTTATTATTATTTTACAGGTGAACTGGAAAATATATAGCAAATTAGAAGGGGAAAATGAAAAAAAAGAATACCTCAATAATCTAATAAAAGGAGCTATAGAAAATAAAAATTGATTTTTAAGTAAATCTTTGTTTTATTTTGATAATAATTTCCTAAGAGCATTCATCTCACAAGTAGGTAATATTAATGTGCAGCAATTATTAACGGTAAACAAGTAATAATCTAAAAGATTGAAAGTAAACTGACTACAACACGCACATAAAATGTGGCTAATTCTGTTGTACACAATCTCTAAACTAAATTGACAGGTTTAAAAATAGTGCTATCCTTTTCCGCAAGTATCAATGTGAAAGAGATAATAATATATTTAGCCCTGTCATTTTAGTTCAGAGTGTACAACAGAATTCGCCACATCTATACTATCTATCTATCCAGTCTATATTTCTTTTTAAGGAATTGAAACACCGGCTTTAAGTACGATGGTACGTTGTTGTATTATGTCGTGCAAAAGTAATAGTGGAAGGAAAATTCAAAATTGCGGAATATCTTTTCACGCGTACGTAGGTAGTGACCACAGATCACTAATATACTAGTCTCTAAGACAGATGGGACAGTGGCAAATTTACAGTTAGTTCCGTTGCCTTCGCAAAGCGCTAGTGTCGCAAGAAGAAGTGATGGGACACAATCCCACCTTAAAATATCGATATCGATAGTATAGTGATGTCCCATGACAAACGTTGAAATGGGGTACCACTACATTTTTTATTCCTTTTGAAATTTTTGGGTTTAAAATAAAACAACTTACTATATTCAATTTTATATTTCTTTTTTCTTAATCTATACGCTTTATATTAATCAAAAGTAATTTTTGAGAAAAGCATATATTTTGTTTCTTAAGTTTTTCTTGCACACCTCTCAAATTATATTTATTTATTATAATATTACACCAATTATTATACAGATCAAGGCATAAAATTAAATTAACATAAAATACAGAATATATAAAAACTATTCTAAGAGATTGTTTCCCACTTATTTATATCCACAAATTAACATTGCCAACATTTTCCTCTTCTCATCCTGCTATGGAAAATAAAATCTATTTTATGGATGTCAGTACAAAGTGATAAAGTAATGACTTTGTGTCTCTGTGCAGACCATCACATTAATTTGTCTTGCATAGACTTGTGACAGTGGCGATGGAAAGGTAAAAATATTATGTAAATCTTGATTATTCACAACTGGGCAATATATTAAGGCATCATGTACAAAAATTTTGTTTACAATCAGAAACCACCAGTCAGATATTGTTTAAACCTACCATCAATTATTTATCAAACTATAATAGCATAATTGTGATCACTCTTTTAATCTTTGGCTGAAAGTAAGATAATATCAATAAATTCTTTTCCAGAAATATAAAAGATCACTAATATGAATAGTCATAATTAAAAATGTGTTCGCAAGAAGAACGACAAAAGTTACTAAACATGGAACAAATAATTTTTTACCACCAACACTACAACCTTTTAACATCCCACAGTTGGGCACAGGCCTCCTCTCTCATAGGAGAGAGGGATTTAGAGCTTAGACCCACCACGCTGCTCCAATGCAGGTTGGTGGACTTTAGCGACTATTATGATGATAGTATAATAGTAATAATAAACAGGACAGCCTGCTTAACATCCTCTCCGAGGCACGGGGGTGAAATACCGCTAACAAACAACTCCGGGCTGGCCCTGAGAACTTCTTGAAATAAAACCCAATAAAACAATCAGTAAAACCTGTCTGTTTAATTCATCTTCACATCTGAATATCACATAGTTCACATCTGAAAAGAAACAAATAAATTTAAAAATAATTAATTGGTACTAATAAAAGTTAATTAATTGGTACTAATTATTACAAATATTGTCGCGACAAACGGTCGCGAATCGCGATAAATATAGATATTAACAATAAAGACTAAAAATATAACTCACTTAATCATTAAAGCTAGCAACACCGAGAATCTTAATTGCCGAGTCTTAAGCTTAGATTCTATGGTCAATTAACCCGCCTCTATGTTCGTAGAGAATTTATGGTTTGGTCGTCTATAGTCGCAAACACGTTGAGAATGATTCTGCCGTACCGCCATTTTACAACGTGGCGGCGGCGCGTGTGGTTCGAGATTGGATAGCTGGTGGCGTGGCGACTGGCGTTCACGCCCCCTGGAAACTAAGGTTAGTGGTAGAGGATAAAGATTATTAGAGACTAGATTACTGTAGATAGATTTAAGTGTCGACTTCTGATCAGAAGGGGTCCCCAGAAAGCAGACCCGATTCATGTTTCCCCTCAGGTCACTCTATGATAGATTAGACGGAGCGCCCCCCCTGGTGACGTGGTCTCAGCGGGTCGCATCCGAGGGTTCCCAGATTAGAAACCCGATAAGAGATAGGCTGGAAGGCTGCTCGCTGCCGCGGTGGCGAACGGTTTCCAGAAGGTTCCGAGATACGAACCCGATATGTGTTCCACTCGCTAAGAAGAGCGACTGCAGTGACCTGTGAGAGAGAGACCCCCTACTCCTGGGCTGAACTCGTCCTGAGACGAGTTCTGCCCGGGCATAATTTGTATTACAGGCAAGGTTGCGGCCCCCCACTTGGGTGATAACCATGGCGTCAACCAGGACCCACGCCGGGGTGCTGTGCGGATGAACAGACTCCGCTAGGACCTTGGGTAAGCGCATAAACTACATGCTCACAATAATATTTCACGGTACCTCCGGGTCTCGTCACCCGGATCCAGGCAGATGGTTAAACATGTAAAACTTGAGACAAAAAAGGAGGTAGCCGCGACAAATATACCTATACCATATATGAATAGTAGTATTTTTACTACCATAGAGGTAATAAATAGTAGCCAACTTAAGCACACCTGTTGGTATCACTATAAATATCAAAAGATGTGCTTGTGTCTGTTTATGGATAATTAATTTATGGAGAATGAATTTTATAACGTATAGTATAAATCTAGTTAGGTTAGGTTGGTTATATGTACGTACCGCGCAAAATTCCAGCAGGTTTAGGAAATCGAAACAACTTAATGTTGTTTTGTACTGGTGAGCAGCCACATTTCTCCTTGTTTTATTTGTCGTCAGATAATTCAAAAAACAAAACATAGGTACGAGTCTTGTTTCAATGAAACAAAAAATGAGTCAACGTGCCAAATATAAATAGCACTACAGTATAAAACACAAACAGAGGAACAGAAGCTCGAGTCGACGTATTTAAAGTTTAGAAGATTGCAAGAAATCAATAATTATTTTTATTTTTTTCGAAACACAACAACAACGAAGACGCCATTTTGAAAAAAACAATAATTACCACAGAAGTCAGAACATAGAACATAGAACCTATGGAATCTTAACACCACAGACCAGGAACAATCAAAACAAAATGTTGAAGCAAAGAAATATGGTCTTGAACAGGCTTTGTCTCGTTCTCAACAGACTACTTAAATAAAGTGTGTGAGATATAGAAAAACTAGAGGGGAAAAATAGCCCAGCTGAATGACTTTATCTTTATTAAAATGTTTCAGGCGCAGTCTCCAGTGTCCACATAGAGTATATAACCTTCTTGGATATGACCTTAGATAAGTGGTTCTGTGGTTGCGATACTAGCGCTTTGCGAAGTCCAAGGGAACTACAGTGTCACAGGCCTGGTAGTGACAGTTTTATTGTTTTTACCAAGTTTTTACACCATAGAGATAATAATAATATAGAGTTGGCATAATGTCCTATAGAAATTAGTGGATCGGAAAATAGCTCAAGCTTATCAAAATTTTCATAAGTGTGAAAGAGACAACATTACATTTTTGACATAATAATAAAACAGTTTGCGGCAGACTCGTGACTTAAGATGGCCTACCTAAAATGTATACATGAACACTCACACACGCACAACTTGAGACATCACAATGAACACGCGCCATTTTATGTTACAGGATTGTGCGTGTGTGAGTGTATTTTTGGCACGTTTTTAAGCTAGGTATGCCAACTCTATTTATTATTATTATCTCTATGTTTTACACTCATACATATTCTGTTAGTTTAAATTCCATAAAACTTATAACGTAGAAATAAATGGCTGTGTTAAAAAATAAAAATTGCTAAATAGAATGAAATTGTAAAGTTTTTACTATTCATAACCTAAAAGTATCTAAGTATGTTGCCAGCTTTAGGTACATAACGTCCCGATTTTCAGTAAAAATGTACCGTAAAATAGGGATGCAGGGGTGAATAAGGAAAAAACCAGGACAAGTATTAACCAACCAGACAAGTTTTTCGACACTTTTTTTGGTAGGATGATAGTAAAGAATTAGAAGGGCTTACGGCGACACTAAACTATGCATCACATTAGCTACAAATTGTGAGAAACGAAATTTGAAAATACCATGTCGGGATACCGGTTTATTACAGCTTAAAAACTTTGCTCTCTAACATTTATTTTGTAGATAAAAAAGACAATTTTGAATGGAATACGTTATTTTGTGTTTAAGCTATCATATGCATAAAAGCTAAGTCTCATTTGTTGGTTAATTTTAATATATTTTGATAAATTAGAAAGATAATGTGGCTAATTCTGTAATAATAAAACTAAACTAAAATCCTTATTGGCTGGTTTAATGGAACACAACATAGCAGCGGATTCTTCGTTTATCATATGATGAGCTTTAAATTCTCTACAATTTTCGATAGCTCTGCAGTCTTCTTTTTTCACCCGCCAGGTTTGGGATCTTAGCACAGCTAATTTCTGCTTTCTGCTAGAAGATCTCTCCTAGACAACCTTTTATATGTTGAATAGAAGCAGGCGTTACTTTGCGGAATTCCATGATACACAATGAAATAGTTATTTATGCAACTGTTGTGTAATAAGGGGTATTAAAACACGAATGTGGGTTGTGATAATAGTATCACATGAGTGTTTTAATACCTAATTATCAACAGTTGCATACAAGACTTTATCTACACCCATAATATGAATCCTCTATATGATTCTAAAACAGTTAGCTTACTGCTAAACCCCGACATTCGCCATTTTGTGTTGAAGCCATCTTGAATTTGCATTGTGCTATTCTACTAGTCAAGCCCTTTCATTTTTTTTTTTTTTTTTTTTTTTTTTTTTTTTTTTTTTTTTTTTTGTTTTTGTTGATACACATATAATCATTATCACATTAATAGGTTAGCTACACAATATTTTATGCTATCGGAGGACGCTGGCTTCTGCGATTTGATACATTGGCCAGCGGCCCCACATTGCATATGAAAATACAATAGATGATATTATTAAAAATAAATAATAAGTACCTAATTTTTTTTTTTTTTTTTTTTTTTTGGTGGTGCTCCCTCGTCGGGTGGTGGGTGACACATGTTTATATCTACTATAAAACAAGATATAACATACATTCTCATAATAAAATACATTATATAGAACAAAATGTAACATAATTAAATTACTAAATTGTTAAATGAATAAATGACTCATCAATTAGGCCGACAAGCGACTTGTATCTATACTAGCTAAAAAAGAAAAGGAAAATAATAATAATAATAATAATAAAAACTAAATAATGTTAGGTTAATAAAGACTTAATAAGTTACAGTAATAATGAAAATAACAATAATAGAGACTTAATAAGGTAAGATTAATAAAGACTATAAATTATGATAATAATGTAAATAACAATCTGGTATTTGTGTGGACATCAACCCAAATGTTAAATTTAACTTTGGTTTAGGTGCTTGATTTGTCTCAAGATGTATGTCACGAAAGCGGTGAATGACTTTAGAGCCGAGGATTTGGTCATCAGTGCCAGAAGTTGGAACGGCGCCACGCGCAGGTTATCACATAATATCACGTGGTCAAGGCGCGCGGCGCTGAACCTCGGACACTGCTCCACGAGGTGGTCTAGTGATTGAATAGCTTGGCCATCGCACGGGCACGTGTCAACATCAGTGAGGCGAAAACGGTGTAGATACTCGCGATGAGCACCGTGGCCGGTCAGTAGCTGTGCTAGGTAGAAATCTATCCTAACTTGCTTAAAGAGCTGATTAACATCGGAAATTTTTGGTAGCAGGCTACGCGTGCGCGAACCCTGCGACGCGCTAGCGTACCTGTTCTGCCATATTATGCGTTGTTGAACACGCATTTCATGTTTTAGAAAACTAATAGGGAACATGTTGTAATCGGGCGAACGATGTAGCGTAGCTGCCTGTTTAGCAGCGTGATCAGCCGCTTCATTTCCGGGAACACCTACGTGACTCCTCACCCACGTGATATTCAGTGTTCCTGGGGTAAGCGCTCGGTGCGTGTGCGCAACACGGTGAGCGTCTACCACCAATGGGTGAGTGTTGCTGCGGCCAGCTAGCGCATACATTGCAGCGCGTGAGTCCGTAAATATTTTGATGTGTTTTCTAGGGAATAAGGTAGTGGCCCAGAGGCAGGCGCGCTGGATGGCCAGCAGCTCTGCCTGGAACACGGAGCAGCTGGAATGGAGTTTGAATTTGCGTACGACTGCAGCGCGGTGTCCAACCCATTGCACAAAGGCTGCGCCGACCGCTCCGTGCTCCAGTTTGCTACCGTCAGTGTAGATGTGTATATCGTTGTCAGTCTTACTATGGCAGTCAGTGTCCATGTGAGTGTTAGTGTGGATGAAAGTGTTTAAGTCGGTGTCTGTGTCAGTATCGTAAATGTCAGTGTGCGTATCAGCCGGGCCTCCGCCCGAGGTGAGCCCGATCCTATCAGCTGGGTGTAGCAACGTGTGTGGCGGCGCGAGTCGCTCCAGCGGTACGTCATGTGGTAGCAAGTCGCAAACACCGCTGAGTTTAGCGCGCTCAATCGCGTGCACCTCTAAGACCTTGAGGTCGAGTGGGGTAAAGCGGGCTAAGGCGATAGCCGCCACGGCCGATACGGTTCTGTAACTTTTGGTTGCTTTTATGGCGAAGGCGCGTTGTATCTTCAATAATTTCTGCTTGACACCTTGCTTTAGTGCAGCATGTCCCCATATTCCGGCAGCGTAGGTGATGATGGGTTCGATGATCTGCCGGTATATGGTCTGGACGTTTTCGGGGTGTGCCCCCCAGGTGGGCCTGCAGTACAAGCATAGTTTATTGAAGATACGTGTCGCCTTCGTGGTAACAAAGTCGATGTGTTTATTGTAGAGTAATTTCTCATCCAGTATGACCCCCAGGAATTTCATCTCCTTTTGAAACTGAAGGACATGTCCTTCCATAGTTATAGTTGTTTCTTTCGCTTTTGGGGAAAAAGCGATCATCTGTGTTTTAGCCGGGCCAAAATCCAGCTTCACGCTCTTCCCCCATGCAGCGATCTTGGAGAGTGCTCTGCATGTAATTTCCTGGAGGTCATACGGTTGAGCGGCGTGGGTGACGAGCAGCACGTCATCTGCAAATGCCTGTAAATGTGACCCGGGTGGCATTTCCGTTTCCAGTAGCTCATCCAGTATTAGATTCCATAGAACAGGGCCGCAAGTGGAGCCCTGAATGCATCCCTTCGTTGTCGACTTGGTGACTCTAGTATTTGCATGGTCAAGAATAACCAAGCGGTCTTGCAAGTAATTGTTAATGAGACGGTAAATGTTAAGTGGGCAGTCTATGTGTCGGAGTCTGGCGAAGAGGGCCGGCCACCACGCGTTATCGAATGCCGCGCGAATATCAAGTGATACGGCCAATACCAGCTCCCCAGAGGCTTTCGCACGGCGCACCGTTTGGAGCGCCGTGTCGATTGCCATTGTGGTGCTGGTCTGCTGCCGGAAGCCGAACTGATTCGGATTCAGTCGGCCCGCGCTGGCCGCGGCAAACGTGATCCGCGTGGTGAACAGCCTCTCCAGAAGTTTTCCAAATACTGGTATTAGTCCGATGGGGCGGTAAGAGTTTAGTAATGAATAGTCCTGTTTGTTGGGTTTGGGAATTATTTTAACATATGATGTTTTCCATTTTCTGGGGAAGTATTCTAATGACAGGCATCGGTTCAATAAGTTCGTGATTAATTGTGGAAATGCGGAAGTAAACTGCGTGCAAATATCTGCAGTCAGGTGGTCTAGGCCAGGAGCCTTTTTTGGATTCATATTTCTGAGAATTTCTAGGATTTCATCAGTGGTGAAAGGGGGATCGTCGCGTGTGTCAGGTAGGTCGTGTTGGTGTCGTCTTAGTTCTTGATGTCGGTCAAGCGTGTCAGGGGTATCGTCAGGGTAAAAGTGTTCAATCAAGGCTCGAGCAGTTTCTTCAGCACTGTTGGTGAAACGGTCACCAACTTTGAAAGTGGCTGGTGGCCGGCGCGGATTGTGATCCTTCAAAAGTCTGTTGGTCAATGACCAAACGTTTTCTTTTGTCTGAAGTGTACAAAAATCTCTGAAACTAGTAGATGATGCTGCCCTTAACTCGTCGGCATACTTCACTTTGAGTGCTGCGTGGTCTTCGGCCAGGGCGGCCCGCGGGAGGGAATGTCTTTTGGCAATGTGCAATCTACGGTGTGCATCTATCACCTCTTTCTTGCGGGCCTCCAAAGCGTCGGTCCACCAAGGGGGCCTATGAGCAGCTCCAGGCGACTTAACTATGAAGGTCTCCCTACAAGCCTCATCAATTATGTCAGTCATCTTGTCAATGTATCTGTCAATCTGTTCTTCGTTCATGTTAGTCACGTCTCGCTCTAGAATGTCTGAGTTGGTCATGGCCAAATATAGTGCGCCTTTAAAATTGGTCCAGCGGGCTCGGTCTGTCTTGTATCTGTAGGTACAGGTAGTGTCTTTTGTTGATCGATGTACACTGTCCGACTGGAGAGTGAACTCGACCGCGTTGTGCTGTGACGTCGCGCAGGCGTCAAGGTTCACCCCCCAGCCTGTGGTAAAGTCAATGATGTCAGATGTGGCTAATGTCAAGTCGATGATTGATGATCGGTCGCGTCCATGAGTCACAGTCTCGAACGTCGGGGTGTTACCAACATTGCAGCAGAATAAATCGTTTGCGAACATGAGCTCAACTATTGATCTACCACGTTTGTTAGTGCGATCACTACCCCACAGTGGGTGCCAACCATTAAAGTCCCCCCCGATGATACAACTCGAGCCGCGAGTATCGCGTAATAAATGTTCGAGTCGGTCAAGTGTATCATCACCGCTATCGTAGGGCTCAACGTATGGTGATACCAGTAAAAGCCGCAGTGAGCCGAGGGTAATTTGCGCCACACACAGGTTGTTGGTAGAGTATTGTGACAGGCCGAGGACAGGGGGAGAGCCGGGCTTTGACCAAATGCAGGCCTTTACTCTGCCCTGTCCGGGGAATTGAAGTATGTAAATTCCCTGAATAGGCCGCATTTCGTCAAGGGCGCCGGTGTAGGGCTCCGATACGAGGGCAAAGGAGTGGTCGCTAGTCCCGAAGTATCGAGTGAACTCTTGTAAGCTATTCTTAGCACGGTCGATGTTGCACTGTAATATTCTTAGGGCGCTAAAAACGGCCATAATCAATACGTTGTTCTACTCGACATTTCATGAACTTGACCACAGGACAGCTTGGGGACAATGCAGCGTGTTCCATGTTGTCATTTCTATTGAATTTTGCATTTCGTTTTATGCAATTATAACATTTAGCAGGTCCATTGGCGGCCTTAGTGGGGCATTCTGTCCCGCCGTGTGCCGCGCCCGCACAGTACGCGCAGACGCGCTCTGCGGTGGCCGGGCAGTTCTTTTGGCCGTGGCCGAACTGTAGACAGGAGTAACATTGTATAAAGGGCGAGAATTCCTCGGTGTGAATGCGCTGATGATCTATGCTAATCCTGCCGTGGCCAACCACGCTGTGCCATGCGGTAGGGGCAGCAACAAAGACGGCGTTGTACAATTTTTTATTCCTATTGTTCCTTATGAATTTAAGTTTTATATCCGCCTCGGGTCCGCCGAGCCCCGGGTTTTGTCTTCTGATGATGCTCACGAGTTCCTCGGGCGGTGTGTCGCGCGTAATGCCCTTTGCTACAAACATGGGTCGTAGCTGGCGGGCGGGCTCCGCGCTCACCTCGCCCGAGGTATGCAAACGTTCGAGGACATCATCCCTGTCCCGTGTAGTCTCAAACTCCACCCTCAACCTGTAATTTGAGATCGGTTGTATTTTGGCCGGGCCATAATTCTCATCTCGGAAGCTAATGCTTCTGCGCCATGCCGCGAGCACCTCTTCTCTCGTGTTGACATGCTTCTTCGAGGTGACAACTATGGCTGGCCGTGAAGCAGGTGCCGCGGGCGGCGCAGCTACGCGCTTAGTAGTCGTCGCCGCCCGCGCCGCCAGCTGCGCATACGTAGGATGCGCCACTACTGAAGCGGTTGAGATCAACTCACTTTTTAGACTCATTATCTCCTCGCGTACATGTTGGGTCACTGCAGTAATATGTGTACCCGCAGCTAGGTCGCCGCGCAGTCTTTTAACTTCATTGATACAGCTGGTGAGTTCTGTGTGGAGGTCGTTGATGGTGTTAGTGTTGGAGGCGGCGGCTGCGGCTGCGGGTTCAGCGGTCGTAGCCACGTCGGCGGTGGTGGAGATGGCATCGGCGCTAGTCCGCTCCGGAGCCGGTGCCGATGTCGATGTCTGGCTCAGATTTACGTTGAAATTTATTTCTTGGTATGCTTTTAATGCTTTTTTAATTTCTTCAGATGTTGTTATAATAATCGCTTTATTAGGCCTGGTGACAGTCCTTCCTGCCGTCACTGTTTCGGTTATATGTTGCGCGAGTGTATTAATAGTTTTAGTGAGAGATGCGAGATCAACCACTTCATGAGCAGACGCCGGTAATTTGGCCATCATTGGCGGGCTGCGGGGAAGTCGTATCCTTCGTGTTGGTGGTGTTGTGGCCGGGTCCGCAGCGCGAGGGGCACGAGCCAGATTCGTTGCACAAGAAGTTGTTGTGTGACTTGCATCGTCATTTGAAGTCGAAGCAGGGCTTATGGCTCGGGGAGGAGTCCGTATCATCATGTCCGTGAAGACAATTGATGACTAACTAAGCTCACTCACCGAACTCGGTGAATTGGAAATCCAACGCACCAAAAATTTTATGCCGAACGAACTCGGTGACTTCATTTAGTAGTCACTTGTGTCGAACTCGGTGAGTTCAAAATCAACTCAGTCACTTATCACAGCACTTATTAGGGTTCCAAATCTCCTTCGATTTTCAGCAGCATCAGGTTTATTTTCATCTACATATACACCAGGAGATAGAAAATAATGGATTTATTATTTTAATACAATAAAAATACGTTGTTTATATTATGACATGTATTGTCAATTTTTTCCAAGACCACTATTAGCCCTTTCATTTGATACCCATATTGAGGGAGTTGTGAAAAAATATGTACTTAGTCCGCCATTTTGTGGCGGTCCAATTTTCATGAAACATAGCTAAGAACACTCCTGACTAATTCACCTTTCAAACAAAAACAAAACGCATTCAAATCCGTTCACCCGTTTGAGCACTACGGTGGAACAGACAGACACACACACACTCACACCCCTATCCCCACTCACACCCCCACACCCCCATCCCCACCCCCGCATTCAAACCGGTTTGAGCGCTACGGGGGAACAGACACACACACACACCCCCCATACCCACACTCCATCCTCACCCCTGCATTCAAACCATACAAACAAACATACGGGGGAATAGACACACAGACACGTCAAACTTAACACCCCGTCGTATTTGCGTTGGGGATAAAAACGGATGATGTAATATTGTACCGAATTTCATTACATCACTCGTTTGGATGATGTAATGGTTGTTACAACATTGTGTGTTCTAATATTGGCAATAAGCTAACTGTTTCAGAATCTGTAATAGAGGATTTAAAGCATGGGTGTAGATAAACAAAATTACTTTGCTATAATTCGCTAATAGTGACAAATTTTGCAAAGACTTTGCAATCGTCCGTTGTGAAGTCGACATCTGAAGATGCTCCGGTATCGGAATGAAATGATCGTAGAGTTTATTTTATGGTGAATTTGTGTGGTAGTGTGCCTACAAAGTCACTGTCACTTAGCGGATTATAGCAAAGTAATTTTGTTTTCATTGTAAACCTTTTTGAATGTATGCATTTTAAAAAATAAAATAAAATCAATTCTTCTTTAGTTCTTTTTTAGTTTTATTTAAAAACTAGCTGATCCCCGCGACTTCGTCTGCGTTGATATAGGTTTTTATATATGATCGGATTGGATCCCATAATCCTTTTTTGTACTTATACTAAATGTAGCCTAAGTTACTCCTCATAACATCACCTATCTGCCATTGAAAGTTCCATCAAAATCAATTCAGTCGTTTCGGAGATTAGCTGGAACAAATAAACAGGTTGACAAACATAAATTTAAACGCACGCCAGTTTAAAATAAGCCGTACGTACAAAGATCCGGGGCCCAAGTTATTTGAACCCAATAAATGTCTGTCATTTCTGAACTAAAAACCTATGACCTTGAAATATTTACGGGACAATACTTTAAGTATTACCTTTTTAACAAAAAAGAATGAGTGAAACCGAACCACGCGTTAATGAATTACAGCTAAATACTCGTTTTAACTTTCTTCCCCTCTCCCAAGGAAACCGTGCTGAATTTCGGGATAAAAAGTATCCTATGTCCTACCTCGGAGTATAAACTCAAATCGTACCAAGTTTCATTCGAATCCATTCAGTAGTTTCGGCGTGATGCGCGGCCAAGATATGGACAGACAGACAGACAGACAAAAATGAACAAAATTGCAGTTTTGGATTCAGTATCGATTATAGAGTGCCCTCCAATAAAAAATTTCAAAATATCTTCAATGTACAGAATTGGATCTGTTACAGTTTTATTATATTATTGATTCGGGAAGAATTTTCCCTTTTCCATCTAATACCCCAAACAGGGGAGCGCAGTTATTATGGCAACATTAATTTCAAACCTTGTCATTTGACGTCATCGTTACGTCATGTTATCTCTATCTCAGTCGCGGTTACACAGTAGGTACCTACCTAAGTCTATGTGGTACTCTGTCTACGCTATACATAGAGTTTATTTATCCTTCTTGGTTGCAACTTGCATGACGTTGCACGGAGATGTCGGAGATTTCCAAATTGATAAATTAATAGTAGTGGACGAGCCATACCTACTTTAAAAACGTGTCAAAAATACACTCACACACGCTTAGATTAGGTATCATACACGCACAATCCGAAAACATAAAATGGCGCATGTTCATTGTGATGTCTTAAGTTGTGCGTGTGTGAGTGTGAGTGTATCATAGAGATAATAATAATAAGTAGAGTAGGCATACCTACCTTAAAAACGTGCCAAAAATACACTCACACACGCACAATCCTACAACTAAAATGGCGCGTGTTCATTGTGATGTCTCAAGTTGTGCGTGTGTGAGTGTTCATGTATACATTTTAGGGAGGTCATCTTAAGGGAAGTGCAATAAAATTTCTGCCACGATCTGTTTTATTGTTATGTTTAAAAATGTAGTGTTGTCTCTTACACACTTATGAAAATTTTGATAAGCTTAAGCTATTTTCCGATCCACTATTTTCTATAGGACATTATGCCAAGTCCTCTTCTATAGGTTCATGGAGTGTATACATTTTAGGGAGGCCATCTTTTGTTTTAAGTCTGCCGCAAACTGTTTTATTATTATGTCAAAAATGTAATGTTGTCTCTTACACACTTATGAAAATTTTGATAAGCTTGAGCTATTTTCCGATCCACTATTTTCTATAGGACATTAGGGCACCTCTATATGATTATTAGCTCTATGGAGATTTCTCGGAGTTGGAGATCGTTTTTCGGTGTTTTTTTGCAACACTGTAATAATCTGTGATTTGCAATTCGTTTAAGTTTATAAACTGTGGTTTTTATCCAACTTTCCAAGTTCGTGGACCGTGGTTTGTTTAATCCAGTTTAATCTGTGACGAAGCTTTGAGCTTGCTTGATGCTATTGTTTTAATTATTTTTTATTGGTTTATTGAAGATGAATTATTTTTTGTGTTTGTCAGATATTTATCATAAATTGGTAAATTAATATTTACTTATAAATAAAGATAGCTTATTATAAGGAAATTTTCAGTCGGCATTTGTGCATACCTAATTAATTTTTAGTGACAATGTCACAAGCCGAAGACCCAATGGATGCAGCTGATGTGGGTGAAAATTCTGTAAGTAGACTAAAATTCAAATATATTATTATGTAGTGTAGCTTTCGCTTAATATTTAGGTTCCGTTTTGAGTGTCATTTTTTCATTACAGAATGCCTCCTCAAGTGACACACCGTCATCAAGGGGTAAGGAAGGAGACTTCGAAAGTAAGATTGAAACTGATCGCTCCAAAAGATTCGATTTCTTATTAAAACAGACCGAGATATTTTCTCACTTTATGACCAACTCTAATAAGTCTGGAAGTAGTCCACCAAAAGCTAAAGCAGGCCGGCCCAAGAAGATCAAAGAACCCGAAACTCCTAGTGCAGGAGAGTTAGTAGATTTTATTCATATTTTAGTAGTATTGTTTTTTTTAAGGTTTTCTATTTTATAATAAAACATCATTAAACAAAATATCTAAAATCATGTGTCACTGTTAAATGGAAATATTTTCAATTGATATTATAAGTGTGAAGGTGTAATTGTTGGTTTGTCCTTCAATCATGTTGCGACAGAGCCATGGGATTGATCTTATTCATGGATTCAGTTGAAAGATCTAAAGATACTTTTTATCACGGAAAATAAAGGGGTTTTCATGAAAAACAAAGGGTAGAACCCTTTGTTTTTCCAGTTTTTTTGAAATCAAAGGCAAAAGTTAATTATCTTCATAGCGCTAACACTAAAACAAGCTGCTGTATTAAAAAAAAATCTCCCAAGGACAGAAAATAACTTCAAGTATAAGTTTAGTTGTTTTACCTTTACTTAAAATATGTGTATTTCTCCTCTCTATCAAAAAAAATAAAAACTATTATATTGAACATTTTATATAAGTTTTGAAGTTAATAAACATGTTATTTAAATCAAGTGATGAGCTGTGTGTTTTTTATAGTGTTACTCCAGGGTTCGAAAATATCCGATATTTATTATAAATATCAAAATATCGGATATTTATGAAATATATCGGATATATATCAAGTTTGATATACAGTCAAAACCGTTTATGGCGACATCGTTTAGAATAACATATCGGTTATATTAACCGTAATCAAAGGTCCCGGCTGAATGCTATATGACTGCCTTATCAAAAACATTGCTTTTTACGACATTGGTTACTTCGACATACCGCATTAAACAACCACATTTGACCAATGTTTTCGGAGAATTGTATCTCTACAGGTCGTTCTACAACAACCAGCTTATCTGTATTGTAAACTTTGAATAGGCATAATATAATAATGGTCAATGGTTATTATCGTAAAAATAAACATGTGTTTAGGGTCTTTTGTAATTCTTAGAAAACAAAACATGTGCATGCCGTAGAGTCAAGGCTTTTCAGTTCTTTTCAAGGCAGTTCTTCAAAATTCTTCAGTCAGTTTCTTACTTATCTTACTTAAAACATATTGTTGAATTAATTGTGAAACTTTTAACTTGTCAGAAACAAAAAGAAAGCAAATTAATATCGAAGAAAAATCGCGTATTATTTCAAAACAAGAGAGCTGAGTTCTAAACAAAGACTAGGCAAAAGAAAATGGTGTTGCATGGTGGAACCGGTTGTTATAACTATCGGTTTTTACGACTTAATATGAGTAGTCCCTTCGATGTCGTTATAACAGATTTTGACTGTATATTCATTTTGTATGAAAGCCATATTATTATTTTATTGTATTATTTATGAATACTATCTGCTATGTTACTTGAACATACTAATTTATCTAGTGATTACTTTCAAAAATAATAGAATAATCAAGAAACACATATTGCAATATATTATTTTAAAAAAACATTTGATATACTATATTGGATATATATCCATTATTGATATATATCATCGAACCCAGTTGGATATATATCCTCGAACCCTGTGTTACTCATAGATATTTCTCATCTGAAACAGCCATCGTCATCGGAAAACGGAACAAGAGGAAGATGAGGAACTGCTTGCAGAAACTAACACTAAACAGAAGACGATATTCCGCTTTGAGTCGTCCCCACATTACATCAAGAATGGAGAAATGCGGGATTACCAAGTGCGAGGGTTAAACTGGATGATTTCACTTTACGAAAATGGTATTAATGGGATTTTGGCTGATGAGATGGGTTTAGGAAAAACATTGCAGACTATTTCTCTTCTGGGTTATATGAAACATTTTAAGTAAGTATTCTTTAAAATTAGATGAGGTATTTCCATGAATATTACTGTATCAAATACAATAACTTTACTATATTAATTTCATAAAATTGTTATGAATATGCTTATAGATAGTATTGTGAATATTAGTGTGAATCTTTTCATAAAAAAAACCTGAATGTTTTGAACCTGACAATTTCATTGTCCGGCAATAAATGGTTGCCCAAATCGGTCATCAGATTTTTTTTTAAGCTGCATATGAATGATGAAAAATTAAAAAAAATTAAGTTCCGTCTCCAGCGATTGCAAAGTAAAATATCTGAAGTAATTAGAATTTGTAGATATTTCAATGAAATAGATAGTTGCTTAGATGTAAGAATATTTTTTGTCAGATTAACAAAGGCTCAAGTAAAATTTTCATAATGCTGGAATTTCTAAGAAAGCAAACCTGAGTTTGTAAATAGTTCTGCTGCTTTTTGTTATAACCGAGATCATAATTGCCTATCATACATTATCTATTACCTGCCTTTGATTTGTAATCTTAACATCTTAACGAAAACTTTGAGATAAAGTTGCATTTTATGTGTTATGTAAAATTACTGAAATCATTTATCTCGCAAATGATTGGTTTGAGATTTTGCCATTTTTGAGCGCGCAATGTATTGTACACAACGTGATCACAACGCTCTGCGCAAAATGATGGCGCCGCGGCCCGTGCTGCGCGCCGTCTACTTTGTGAAATAATTACTTTTTCACTTATAATTGCATTGAGACAGATAGTAATAATGATTTCAGTTTAAAAAAACGATAAAAAAAACGTGAATTTCATGAAAAATCTGATGAAAAATTTCACCACTAGGGACGCTAGAATCATGTACTGAATTCATGGGATGCGTTTTAGGTAACATGTCCCTTACACCCTTTATATTATTACCAATTTATCAATTTTTATAGGAATGTCCCTGGACCACATATAGTTATTGTGCCAAAATCAACTCTTACAAATTGGATGAATGAATTTAAAAAATGGTGTCCCTCTCTCAAAGCAGTTTGTCTTATTGGTGATCAAGAAACAAGGGTAAGTCACATTCACAACTACACTAGCGGCACGCTATGATGGCCGGTTTGACACATTGCAATAGTGATGTGGAATGTCAATTTATTCTCGAACAAAAAACAATTAAGTTTTGTTTTTGTACCTGATTAAATAGGTTTAATAAAACAAAAATGTATATGTTTATTTAATTTATTTGAACGAACTGAATATTTGAACGAAAATGAATATACATACTTTATATGCACACAAGAAACATATGAATACAAAAGATACCAAAAAAGGTGCCACAAAAGGCCATAATTAATCAGATTCGTCCATACTACTATTTTCACTGTCGTCACTGCTATCATCACATACATTAATAATTATATGTTCGTTTTCTATAATATTATCTATTTTCACATCTCTTTCATAATCTTCCCTTATTAATTTAACAGTTCTATTCACAACCTTTTCCCAGTCTCCTTTAGTCACATGTTCACAAGCTTCTTCTAATAATTTTAGCATTTTTTTTGTGGTAAATGGGGGTTCTGTATTGTGTCTTGCAGCATATCCCTTAATTTGAGCCCACACCAACTCAATCGCATTATACTCACAATGGTAAGGCGGTAACCGTATAACTCTGTGCCCATGTTCTAATGCTATTTCGTCAATGACGTATCGGATCTTGGTTGGTTTGTTTTCTTTTAAAAGACGTACTAATTCCGCTTTTAACATATTCATGTTTGCATCTACGCCATTTTTACGAAGCCATGCGACGATATCAGCTTTCTTTTGGGATTGGGCAGGTGGCTTGTCAATTTGCATCGAGTGGTATGGGGCGTTGTCCATAATTATAATAGATGGTTCAGGGAGGCTACACAACATTGAGGTAAACCATTCAGTAAACTTTTCTCCATTCATGTCTTCATGATAGTCTCCAGTGGTTTTTGACGCAAAAGCCATGAGAGAACCTTCGACAAACCCGTTGATGGTTCCGGCGTGACAAATTATAAGTCGCGATCCTTTTCCTACAGGAACTTTGGAAGTAGATGCTGCTGTGTCATCGTTCCAAGAACGGCCTACAGTATGGTTAGCATTAAGCCATGTTTCATCCAAGAACACAACATTTTGCCAATTTTTGATTTCTTTCACTTGCCGTAAAAAAGTATACCTTGCCATCGCTATATCAAATCTTTCCATCAATATTTTGCGTTTGTTACATTTTTTGTATCGAAATCCAATGGTCTTCAAAATCTTCGTTAAAGAACTTTCCCCACCGAAGAATAATCCAGCTTCCTTCAGTGAATGCACCAACTTTTTTCTTGTTGGATACTCCTTCTGTAAATAGTAGCCGTAAACATGTCTTCGGATAGCATCGGCATCAAAGCTATCGATGCCTACGACTGGTTTTGCTCGTTTTCTCTTTTTTGGTGTGTGAAGTTTATTTTCTTCTGTGCCAGTCTCGCCATATTTTTTTTTAGTTATCCGTCTAACAGTTCGTTGTCCAATATTAAACGCATCAGCTACGCGTTCAACCACTGACGTTATAGGTAAAATTGGCCCTCCATTTTGAGCTTCACGATCGAAATAGTTACGAAGGCGTATTACGAACTCACGTGTCTGACTATTTAGAACAGTTCTCTGCGTACGTTCGGTCATATCGACGAAATCCACAACAAAGGGCTTGAACAGAGTCCAAATTAACGAGCAAGGGTCAACAGTAATGCAGTATCAATATTTGAAATCCAAAGCCAGGTCAAAACTATATCACAATCGCATTGCACTGACAGTTTATACTTTTCGAAGCAACGTCAATTCGAAACTGCTTTGTTTTGCATTGAGCATTGACGCGAGTTTGCCGGAGCTAGTAGTTGTGCTAGCCAGCGATCCTATGTGACGATCGTATTAGATTCCATTTTTAAAAATTTATTGATATTTTTTTGCGATTTCAGAGGTTTGTCCACATAGTGAAAATTGTTCATATTCACAAGTACATTCACCCCTTAAATGGTGCAAACTGATTTTTCTACACTTGTATACATTTAAGAAATCAATTTAATAAATAAATTTTGAGTCCTAAACCTAAAACTACATTCGATAAAATTTATGAATCTCTGCACATCACTATCGTCAATAAAGTAATACAATTATTTCCTTCAAAGTCGTTATCAATTAATACGGAACTTCATGAGCGGACAAACGTCAAACCGGCCATCATAGCGTGCCGCTAGAGTAGTGGCTGTCGAGTTGATTGGACTACTGGAAAGAAAAGTAGATACTATAAATAGAACTAATGCTTACAATTAAATATCTGTAGTAAGTATATAAAATCTTTAAAAAAAAAACTTCATGTAAGTTTGCTCTTGATAACTTTTGCTCTTGGTAATAAAGACTGGCCCTATATTAAAAGTTAAATTTCTTTCATGTTTTTTTTAGAATGCATTTATTAGAGAAACACTGATGCCTGGTAACTGGGATGTGTGTATAACATCGTACGAAATGATTATAAGAGAGAAGTCTGTGTTCAAAAAGTTCAACTGGCGCTACATGGTGATAGATGAGGCTCACCGCATCAAGAATGAAAAGTCGAAGCTGTCAGAACTGCTGCGTGAGTTCAAGAGCATGAATAGGCTTCTACTGACTGGCACTCCGTTGCAGAACAATCTTCACGAGCTATGGGCCTTACTCAATTTCCTCTTGCCTGATGTATTTAATAGTTCTGATGTAAGTTAAAGTTTTTTTTGATTAAAGTAAAGTATACAAATTGTTTACTCATATTCAGGTACTCGACACAATCTTTAACTCGCTTTGTTATATAATATAAATTATAGAATAAAAATCAAAGTATTTTAATTATAGATTTATCCAATTAAATCTTATTGTCGTAATATTTTAATTCACAGGACTTTGATGCCTGGTTCAATACGAATGCTGCTCTAGGCGACAATCAGTTGGTGTCCAGATTGCATGCAGTTTTGAGACCATTTTTACTGCGACGTCTTAAAGCTGAAGTAGAAAAGAAACTCAAACCAAAAAAGGAATTGAAAGTGTATGTAGGCTTGAGTAAAATGCAAAGGGAATGGTATACAAAGGTTCTGATGAAAGATATTGATATAGGTAAGTCGATAACTATAAAAATTTAACAAAATAATTTGATAATAATTCATTTAATAGTGTAAAGAATCCACATATTTTATGAAAATGCAATTAATTTAAGCGGCTAACAAGAAGCTGAAATAAAGTTTCAGTTTTATTTCTTTTAAAATTAATGAAGAAATTTTAAAGGGAATTCATCTTATATATAAAATTCTCGTGTCACAATTTTCGTTCCCATACTCCTCCGAAATGGCTTGACCGATTATCATGAAATTTTGTGAGCATATTGATGATACAACATACAAAAATACATACAATCCTAAATTTTCACCCTTCTATCACCAACCCCTATTTTTTAATTGCGATATTAGTACTTTGATGACCGGGTAGGTTGCACTGATGTCAGTATGTCACCGGGCAGGACGACGTCTGCCGGGTCCGCTAGTTATTTATAAATTAATTATTGTCACCGGTCTGATCAAAGGCTTCAGCCGTGACTAGGTACCACCCTATCGGCAAAGCCGTACCGTCAAGCGATTTGGCGTTCCGGTACGATGCCGCGTCAAAACCGATTTGGGATATAGGTTTAATAAAACTGCTGTACCGCTTCTAAGTTCTAGCCCGCTTCCATGTTACCTGGGTGCCACACACGTACAAACATTTGAACACAGGTTTGAACACACATTCAAACACAGGTTTGCTTTTCGATCACACAGTGTATTTAATATGTTCGCTTCATTTGAATTTGAACTTTAAACGCTAAAAATGTGCGGTCAAAAAATCGATACCGAATGGCAAAGTGCAAATGTGTCTTTAAACTTTTTATACCTGGCCGGTTGTTTGAACACTTTGTGTTCAAGGCCTTCAAGTCTTTGTTCAAATGAAGGCTTTGTTCAAATGTCTGTGCTATGTATGGCTGTTACAAGTAGTGATACGGTTCGGCAGTGAACGGCGCGGGTAAAGTGGAGAAGATGCGGCTGCAGAACATCCTGATGCAGCTGCGCAAGTGCTGCAACCACCCGTACCTGTTCGACGGCGCGGAGCCGGGCCCGCCCTACACCACGGACGAGCACCTGGTGTACAGCTGCGGCAAGCTGGCCATCCTCGACAAGCTGCTGCCCAAGCTGCAGCAGCAGGGCTCCCGCGTGCTCATCTTCTCGCAGATGACCAGGATGCTGGACATCCTCGAGGACTACTGCCACTGGAGGCAGTACAAGGTTTGGACCCACCCTTATATAAAAGTATGATGTATCTGTGATGGCACTCGTGTAAGGTTCCCACTTGAAACCAGCTCTGCAGCTTGCTGCAGCACGATGCTGAGTGGGGGATCAAACACATTTGTTATTTTATTTTTATTTTAGTAGATTTTAGGGTGTATGCCCCGTTGACCAACCGGCCAGACCAACCAGTTGGTCAAAGGGGAATTCGTATTTCCCCTTTGACCAACTGCGGTAGAGTAAGAATTAAATGTTAACTGGTTGGTCAGGCCAGTTGGTCAACGGGGCATACACCGATTTTAGGTTTTTGTTTTTATTTTTAAATATTTTATTTTTATTTTTCAATTCAAATAAAAAAAGGTTTTCTTTCTTTCTCTCTTGTACAATTGCAAAAATCAAACGACTTGCAGTTCTTTAATTCCACTAAATATCACTCGCTTTGATGCTGAAGGAAAACATGGTGAGGAAACCTGCACGCCTGAGAGTTCTGCATAATGTTTCAAAAGCGTGTGATGTCTATCACACTTGACCAGCATGGTGGACTAGGCCTAAACCCTTCTCACTCTGAGAGGAGACCCATGCCCTGTAGTGTACCACTGTAGTGTGCCACTGTAGCTATGCTATTTATCGAGGGTGTGTATGGTCAGTGTACTTGTGATAGCTAGGGTGTATGATCGGTGTACTCGTGTGAAGTAGCCGGCTGTGTAGTGTGTATTGACGGTGTACCGTCTGGGTGCGCAGTACTGCCGGCTGGACGGGCAGACGCCGCACGAGGACCGCAACCGGCAGATCGAGGAGTACAACGCGGAGGGCAGCGCCAAGTTCGTGTTCATGCTGTCGACGCGCGCGGGCGGGCTCGGCATCAACCTCACCTCGGCCGACGTCGTCATCATCTACGACTCCGACTGGAACCCGCAGATGGACCTGCAGGCCATGGACCGCGCGCACCGCATCGGACAGATGAAACAAGTATACACTTACATACTTACTGCCACTGTTCCCCTTGCCACTTTAACTACCCTTTGTGTTAACCATCTGTTTTTTTGAATTGAAACTTCTTTAGGATCGTTACGCATTAGAAAATTCGATGAAACGAAAAAGTGACACCATTTTAGCCTGCAAAGTCTAAGCCAAAGTTAAAGTGAAGGTTACTTTTCTGAAGTTTCACATTTGCCGTGTGTGACTTTTTAATTTTTTGCTCTTTTTTTTCTCCCTTTGCGTGTGTGCCTGTGTTAGAGTCTCTTTGTCTCCAGCAGCCAAATGAAGTGCTCCATCAATTAGTTCAAAATTGAAGGTTATTTTATTTCGAATTTATTTTCTGTGTATTTGTATATTTAATGATTTAGTTAATATTGAACACGTGAATGTGTTGTGACGTTGTGAAGGTGCGCGTGTTCCGGCTGATCACGGAGAACACGGTGGAGGAGAAGATCGTGGAGCGCGCGGAGGTGAAGCTGCGGCTGGACAAGCTGGTGATCCAGTCGGGCCGGCTGGTGGACATCAAGAACCAGCTCAACAAGGACGAGATGCTCAACATGATCCGCCACGGCGCCAACCACGTCTTCTCCTCCAAGGACTCGGAGATCACCGACGAGGACATCGACTCCATTCTCGCCAAGGGAGAGTCCAAGGTTTGTAATATTTGTTGTTTAACTTGAACAGTTGCAGGGAGGTGAATAATGTACACACCCACTCGTATAGTAGTAGCATGTATTTACAGAATTATTTACATCTTATATACTAAAATGTACAAGGAAATTATTTAACAGTAGAGCGTCGTAATCACGTATTTGCTATCTCAACAAGGTGACAAATATAAAACATTTGATTTGACATTATTAAAAATTAAATAACAAAAATGTATATTTTATGCTCACGTCGGATACGTGCCATATTTGTTTAGAATAGAATAGAATAGAAAAGTTTTTTATTCAAGTAAACTTTTACAAGTACTTTTGAATCGTCAATTGAATCTACCACAGGTTCGGAATGCTGTTCCAGCCGAGAAGAATCTGAAGGAAACTCGGCGGTTGCTCTTTTTAAAAATAACAATATAACAATTATTTATGTACATGATTGAAATGCCGTCTCGCGCATTGCTGGAACGAGTTAAATCCATGCTTTTTTTATCATTTATATAATCTTCAATTGTATAATATGCTTTTTTTATGAGCATACTTTTAATAGAGTTCTTAAACTTGTGTAAAGGCAAGTCTAAGATTGCTTGTGGAATTTTATTATAGAACATTACGCCCATTCCCACAAACGACTTTCGGACCTTCTTGAGGCGTAATTGAGGAATCACGAGTCTATTTCTATTTCTTAATTGCCCATCGTGTATCGTTTTATAAACTATTGGACAGCACCTCGAACGAAGTACAATCGACGGACTTTAACATTAATAGCATTTTATACCAGAACTATTATTATATTTTGTTTGGTTTCAGACTGAAGAACTGAAGCAAAAGCTGGAGAGTCTCGGCGAGTCGTCGTTGAGAGCGTTCTCCATGGACACTCCCGGCGCGACCGACTCTGTCTATCAATTTGAAGGTTTGAATTACATAGGACAAAGAATTATCCAGTCTTGTGTTTAAATTGCACTCGTAAAACAAACATTGATGGTAAAATTATTTTGGATAGCTTTTTTTGGAAAAAAAAAAACAAATTCTAAGGCTATTAATTAGCACAGTAGTAGTAACCCAAACAACACATTTTTAGAGTTTTTTCTGTATGTCTTTAGTCTTTACGGACTAAACTTTGGAATCGCTGAACTGATTTTGACGAGAGTTTCACATGTAGGTAGAGGATTTATGCAAGGAGCGATCTACTATAGGCTAGTTATACTCCATAAATATCTAGGGTGCTTGCGTCAAAAAAATCTTTGATGTTATGGATAGTATACAGATTAATACAATTTCAAAGCCCAATCGCTGCATCCCTCTGAAGCGGGCACAGGTTACTTTTTACTCCGGAAAGTCAAACATAAATCCAGCTAGTGTCATCAGTATACGAGTGTTGCGTTGTTTTGATCCTATGTTTACATACCCTAGATCGCTGGTCACGATAGCAACATTGTCTATTTCCACGACACAGGGGAGGATTACAGGGAGAAACAAAAATAGTGCTGATCAGATACTGTTTATAAAAACCTAAATCTAATGTTATCAGTATACAAGTGTTGTATCGTTTTGATCTTATGTTCACATACCCTCGATCGCTGATCACGATAGCAACATTGCCTATTTCCACGACACAGGGCGGGATTACAGGGAGAAACAAAAAATAGTGCCAATCAGATACTGTTTATAAAAACCAAAATCTAATGTCGTCAGTATACAAGTGTTGTATCGTTTTGATCTTATGTTCACATACCCTCGATCGCTGATCACGATAGCAACATTGCCTATTTCCACGACACGGGATGATTACAGGGAGAAACAAAAAATAGTGCCGATCGGATACTGTTTATAAAAACCTAAATCTAATGTCGTCAGTATACAAGTGTTGTATCGTTTTGATCTTATGTTCACATACCCTCGATCGCTGATCACGATAGCAACATTGCCTATTTCCACGACATAAGGGAGGATTACAGGGAGACACAAAAATAGTGCTGATCAGATACTGTTTATAAAAACCTAAATCTAATGTCATCAGTGTACAAGTGTTGTATCGTTTTGATCTTATGTTCACATACCCTCGATCGCTGGTCACAATAGCAACATTGGCTATTTCTACGACAGGGGAGTATTACAGGGAGAAACAAAAAATAGTGCCGATCGGATACTGTTTATAAAAACCTAAATCTAATGTCATCAGTGTGCTTAGTCTAAAGCGGAGCACTCGAAAACGAACTCGAAAACTATTGATCGATTTCAGAGTAAAATAGACCTAAAATGGCTTGTATTAAGGTTTGAGTTCGCCAATACATTCAGCATTCGAACAATGATGAATGTATTGGCGAACTCAAACCTTAATACAAGCCATTTTAGGTCTATTTTACTCTGAAATCGATCAATAGTTTTCGAGTTCGTTTTCGAGTGCTTCGCTTTAGACTAAGCACACAGTATACAAGTGTTGTATCGTTTTGATCTTATGTTCACACACCCTCGATCGCTGACGATAGCAACATTGCCTATTTCCACGACACAGGGGAGGATTACAGGGAGAAACAAAAAATAGTGCCGATCGGCAACTGGATCGAGCCGCCGAAGCGCGAGCGCAAGGCCAACTACGCCGTGGACGCGTACTTCCGCGAGGCGCTGCGAGTGTCCGAGCCCAAGGCGCCCAAGGTACAGGTAAATAAGTGTAAAGAGCTAAGTGCGCACTGCGCGCGTGCCGGCGGCTTGCGGGGGCGGCGGCTTGTTGCACGCAATCACTCGACAGGAGGATAGACAGGTCATGGTGGTATTGAGACCAAACAGTACCCTTAGTATGGTTAGATTTAGTAGTTGGAGTGAATAGTCGTTTTTTAAACAAGCGCGTTTCCACTTAGACCTCATATTGCTTTCCATCAGGCATGACTGTCGTCAAGTATTGAGCCTATCATAAAATAATAAAATGTGTGACAATTTCATCAGATGTGTTTTAAGTGGAGTTTTATCCCAAAATAATTTACTAATAGGCAAGAACACTTTTCCCAAAAGCTGTTCAACATTTTGAACACACTACTTTTGGATAAGAATAGTGTATCTCACCTAATTGAACTCTTCTCTCATCATGCTTGGTGAAATATCACGTAAAATCTATACTTATAATATAATAAAGCGGAAGAGTTTGTTTGTTTGAACGCGCTAATCTCAGGAACTACTGGACCGATTTCAAAAATTCTTTCACCGTTGGATATGTACGTGACCCTTGAGTGCTATAGGCTATAATAATATGTACCACGGGCGAAGCCGGGGCGGACCGCTAGTTTAAAATAAGAGGCGTTGGGTCCGTTTTGCTCTGATATTGTAGTTTTTCGATATTAGACTTAATCTAGTAGCGTTGTTGAGGTGTGTAGACTCGGCATAACCCTACAGGCGTTTATAAAGGGTGTAGTCAGACATGTTGTTCAAAACGCGTCCCATAGATTCAGTACATGATTCTGGGTTCCCCAGTGGTGAAATTTTTCGTCGGATTTTCCATGAAATTTACGTTTTTTTTTACCTCTTTTTTAACTGAATACTGTATAAAATCATTATTACTGTTTCAATGCAATTATAAATGAAAAAGTAATTATTTCATTATTTTCACTTAAAACGGTAATGTTATCAAATTTAAGATTTTCGTCGAACAGCTGATTGCTAGTGAACTAGTGTGAATACAGGTCGTTAACCAACATTCGTACTGGCCTTGAATTTATAATGAGGCTCGCGGCACAGTCAAACGAAGTGCCGGGCGCGCGACGTCAAGGCCACGCTTTATTAACTCATAAAAGTCTCATATTGTGAATTTTGCGCGGAGCGTTGCGTGCGTTGTGATCGCGTTGTATGCAATACATTGCGCGTTCAAAAATGACAATATCTGAAACCAATCATTTCCGAGATAAATGATTTCAGTAATTTTACTTAGCAAATTAAATGCAACCTTATCTCAAAGTTTTCATTAACATGTCACTTACACCCTGTATGTTTTATTACGAGTGCGTTTCAGTCTCAGTTTTGGTTACCACGTTTCCTGTCTAACCTTTTCATGCGAGTCTGTCATCATTCTATGTAATGTATATCGTTGGTTAGCTCTTTATGCTCCACGTTCACATTATCTATGTATATATTATATTTACCCTTATTTTTCACCGGTTTATAGTGTGAAGTATATGTACAATTTTGTAAAAAAAAATATTTACTGTGTGGAGTATAATAATTATCTTATAGAATAGAATTTAATCAGTAATTAATACATTTCACATTATAAAATATGTACATTTTATATGTTTGATACTCTCATAATAATTTGTTGTATAAAATCTTTGGAGGTTGTAAAGTATAATGTAATAGTTTTTCGCCTATCATCTATTTCTAATATGTTTTAACATTCAATTTGTCGTTTTATCTGTATTATTATAACCATGTAATCATTGTATATATTAACACTGTTGTAGTTAGTCTGCTATCTGCTTTTTAATTTTTTTTTATTTGTTTTCTTGTATATTATATACAAATTTGTGTTGCAGGCGCCGCGACCGCCGAAGCAGCCCATCGTTCAAGACTTTCAATTCTTCCCGCCGCGGCTTTTTGAGTTACTGGACCAAGAAATATACCACTACAGGAAAACGCTTAGGTGATAACTAAGATTTTTACCGTAAAAATATCATTCATCATCATTGTCATTCTTGAAATCATCAAAACAAAGGGTCTTGTTTCATTGCTGTCCGCAGTTCAGCCCACGAATGCATTGTTTTCTCGCTTTCCCCCAGGTGGTCGTTTCCACTACAGCCTTTTAACGTCCCACAGCTGGGCACAGGCCTCCTCTCTCATAGGAGAGAGGGATTTAGAGCTTACACCCGCCACGCTGCTCCAATGCGGGTTGGCGGGCTGTCGCTGGTTATGACGCATTTTTTGACAGTTTCTTGCTTTCTCTGTGACCCAAAGGGCCTCAGGGCAACGAGAAACAGAGAAGAGCGCCAAATGTAAAAATATTTGACGTGTTTCGGCTTTTGCGCAAAGTAAAACTAACGTTGTATATAACAACTTAACTAAGCTGAGTTTAATTTGATATACGGTTGAAACAAAATACACAAGCTTAAAGAAAATAGACCTGTTTTAGTTAGTAGTTAGTAGCTATCGGTAAAAGGCGTTTGCGCTGGCCATATGACTGTTTATTTTTTTGTTTTGAGTGTTTGTTTGTGTTCGAGGTTTTTTATATTTGGAATATGTTGCGTGTTCTAGTTACAAAGTGCCACGAAATCCTGAACTGGGTCCGGATTCTGCGAAAATTCAAAGAGAGGAACAACGCAAGATCGACGACGCCGAAGCTCTCACTGAGGAGGAAATACAAGAGAAAGAACAACTTTTAACACAAGGTAGGGAACTCTCTGAAATCTCAATTTCGAAGTATATTCGCTTTTAACCCTTTCAGACCGGATTTTTTGTTACTTGGAGTTTGTAAGAGCCGATTTTATTCCAATTAAATTAGCTACTATTGAGCATAGAAACACTAAAAAAACTGGTATTTGTAGATTATTTTCCGAGAAAATTTATGTTTTCTTTATGTAACCAAATATGGACATCCGGCCTAAGTGATTGTAATAACTGATGTATGGGCTCTATGTCAATAAATAATAAATAGTCAGTTTTATAACATGTTTATTATAAAGGCATGAAATTTGAACAAAATTTAATCCAAAAAACATAAATCTTCTAATAAAATAAAAAATCTTCTAACTGAAACAAAGAATAAATTGTAGGAACTTTAGTTACGTATGTATGGAAACTTAGGAAAAAATTTTTGTCTTTGGTTACACACCAGTGCACTTTGCACTTTATGCACTTGATACGGGATTTCTCTTTGCATCCAGCTAACTTGCAGCACCTTTCAGACCCATCGTAATGAACTGGAAAGTGACCACCACCATCTTGATCTATGTCAGTTGAAGTTCGCATCCTCCCAGTCTTCTTGGAACAATTAACAGTAAAAGACTGCTGCAACTACTTGAAGGACTCCTTTTAGCAGCTGAAATTTTATTTCAGAGAACTAAACTTTGAGTTAAGTGTCGGTGAAATTGAAGGAGTGTGAGCCATTTTGCTTTTGGTATCCAGAGTACCTAAGTCGTTATCCATATCATATTTGCGATAGGATTGAACACAACTGCCAGATCTGATGTGTGAAATATCAATCGCAAAGGTCACTTTGTCAACTTTATGAAGGTCCTAATACCTAACTCATGTCGATCAAGGAGATCAACCTCCTTCCATTACGTGATTGTACTTCTTTACAATTTCAGGCCTCTCAACTTCTATATAAATCTCTTCTCTGTTTTGGACCATCTTTTCACCATATCCTTTTCTCATCATTCAACGTAGTTAGCTTGAACCTCCTCGCACTCCTCAATATCCGGCTCTCCTGGCTCCTCAGGCTCAGGCTCGAAATCTGACCTATCTTCGTCTTCATGTTCATCAAGAGGTTTGGTGTACTGTCTTTGACTCTGAGCTATTATATCGACCCAACCGACCATGTCTCGTAGGTACATGGGAAATTACTATTATTTCCCACATCCTCATCATCCGAAGATAGCTCCAAGTCCGACAGGTTACACTTTTCCAGAGCTCTCAAAGCATCCCTCGAGTACATGATCATAAAGATCATGAATGAACCTGAAAAAAGACACTATTTAACATTTTACGATGTGAAATTTAGCATAAATAATAGCACTTATTGCAAAAAAAAATAACTTTATTCACTAACTGCAGCCTATGAACGTTTGAAAAAATATCTAATCAAAACCCTACTGTCCGCGTTTGTTGACATAACGAATATTCGCGATTTTGTGTACAAATAACTAAATAATTGTATGTAAAACACGTTGTTCTCTGCCTATATAGCATAACTTATCAATATATATTTTTTTCAAGACATATCTAATAGAAACACTTGAAATTTCTAAAGTAAATAAATCACTTACGTACACACTCCAAAGTTTCACCGGTTACTGATCAAAATTAGCTCACTGGTGCATACACGTACTAATAGATAGCGTAAGCGGTATATTATTTAGTAATTTATAATGCTCGCAAGCGATAACAACAGTTTCTAGTTACATAAAATTTAATTTTAGTAGGATAATTTCACAAAAATGTAATGTCCTCAATTGTGCACGGTAGGTCTGAAAGGGTTAAGCAGTTCCATAGAGTAGCTGTATTTGATGAAGTCGCCATTCTGCGCTGTATGGAAGTGTGAAAAATATTTGCTGCGCAATTTTTCAGATCGCACATACACAATTCACATAATATACAATACACTGATAAAAAATTGTGTGACTACGATAAAAAATTCGTGCAAACTGCAATAAATTCATGACCATTGATCATTTGAATGTCTGTCAGAATTATTTGCAGGGAAAAAGCGAATCTTTTTCTAAAGTAACATTTTTTCGACCTACGTTCTATACAATAAAATTGTAGTGTCTCTGTGATTTCAAAACAATTGCCTCTTATAAGCTCATAATATGATTATTTGAACGAGGTAATAAAAAGTCTTGAAAAAGTCCAGGATAATGTTTGGAGCGGTTGAACCGATTTTGACTTTGAATGGGACTTTGCAGGGACTTCATAGGATTATAAAAATATTATCCCAAAAAATCATTGAGTTCCGACGAGTTTTTTGAACTATAATTTTTCTCAAATAAGATGACGAAATTTCGTGGCGTGGTATTTTACTGCTTCACTATTTTTAGGGTTTACGAATTGGACGAAACGAGACTTCAATCAGTTCATCAAAGCAAACGAGAAATATGGCAGAGACGATATTGAGAACATTGCGAAGGACGTTGAAGGCAAGACGCCAGAGGAGGTAAGTTTTAATATGGAATATGCATGTAGTTTTGAATTATATTTTGAGATTTTTTTTGTGTCATCTTTATTGACGAGAAATCATATTAATGTAGTATAAATATGATTTCTCGTGAATAAAGTATGACCTGCTCGGAAAGCACTTTCGGGTTTGTCACAATATAACGAAAGTCAAAGTACGTCATTACTGTCAAACAAATATGCGGGCTGAAAAGATGTATGGGATTTCATTGTTAACGCGCTAGAGCGGGTTGAAAAGTTGTATGAAATTCCATTACTAACGTGTTTTTTTTTTTTAATTTTTGATAAAATCGGATCAGTACATGAAAAAACCTATTTCGACAAACACGACATAAAATATAACTAACCGCCACGCCGCCACGGTAGGTGGCGCTGATGTCGGTATGTCACCATGCAGGACGACGTCTGTCGGATCAGCTAGTTTAAATATATATTCACAATTCTTATTAATATAATTAAACATGAATATAAAATAAAATAAAAAATAGAAATTTGTTCGCGATACTTTCTTTGTATTTTGCGAGTCGCTTTCTTTTGTTTTACCTATCCAAATCAATTTATAAAATTACAAGTAGCTTTAGAGAACTCAAAGTGTCTAGTAGTGAGCCGCCCAAGACCGCCGGAATTAAAAATATGTGGCCAAGCAGTTATTGTTGTATTGAAAATCTCTTAACTAAGATATCTAGAAAGAAATAGAAATAAATACAACAAAGCATAATATGAAGATTTTTTACAATGGAAAGCAAGTCTTTTTTTGATTGATTTCCGGTAATAATTTTAATATTTTTGATTATTTTATTATTTTCCTCGTAGGTGTAGTATAAAGCACTATGTATCCCTTCGGGAGAAAGTGCGATTCCTCTCGGGTGTATTGCGGCCCTACGGCCTACGGCCTCGGGCCTCAAACTACACCCTCGTAGTAATCGGTCACTTTCTCCCGTCGTGGTGAATGTACTATTAAAACATTTTTTTAACCCCTACGCAAAAACGACGGTGTGTTAAAGTCTGTGTGTGTATATCTGTCTGTTCCCCAGTAGCGGTTAAACGGCCATCTTGAAGGTAAATCCATTCAAGATGGCCGCCGCTACAAAATGGCGGATTACATATTTTTTCACAACTCCCTTAATATGGGTATCAAATGAAAGGGCTTGACTAGTAGAATAGCACTATTGCAAATCCAAGATGGCCGCTGCCAAAAAATAGCGAATGTCGGGGGTTTTTTAAATTTTAAATTTACATTTATTTAGGTTATGGAATACTCGGCCGTTTTTTGGGAGCGCTGTCACGAGCTGCAGGACGTGGACAGGATCATGGGTCAGATCGAGAAGGGCGAAGCGAAGATACAGAGGAGGGCCTCCATCAAGAAAGCGCTGGACGCCAAGATGGCGCGCTACCGGGCGCCCTTCCACCAGCTGAGAATCTCATACGGCACCAATAAGGGAAAGAATTATGTCGAAGAGGAGGACAGGTAAAACGGGATCCTATTACTAAGACTCCGCTGTCTGTCTGTCTGTCTGTCTGTTGTCCGTCCCTCTCACCAGGGCTGTATTTCATGAACCGTGATAATAATGAATTTTCAGAGATGCCAATGCTTTCGTCTCCTCGCAGTACTAGATTTCAAATATCGAAAAACTACACTATCAGAGCAAAATGGACCCAAAGCCTCTTATTTTAAAGTCATACCATTCATAGTTCCAATTTTTATTTTGAAATATTTCCGCTTGGGGCGCTGGCTGTAGATGTATGGACGAACTCGAACATTAAAACAAGCCAATTTAGGTCTATTTTACTTTGCAGTTATTGTGTTTTGATATTTGAATTCGATCAACGTTGCCGCAATGTATAAGCCCCGGCACGTTAATCGAGCGGTGACCTTCAAGTGCGCGCAGCGTCGTATGAGTTAGCGGGACACAATATGATTGGAGAGCCAATCAGCGCTTACGAGGGATCCGCGAGAGCTAATCAGTGCTTACGAACGATCCCCACGCGCTCCCCGCGACCCCCTCACACCCCGAGATACCTCATTTTCGACTTCTGCGCATTGAAGGTCGCCGCTCGACTTATTTGCCGTGACTTGTACAAACAACGCGTTGTGAGTGGACTGGGTTGCAGGTTCCTGGTGTGCATGCTGCACAAGCTCGGGTTCGACAAGGAGAACGTGTACGAAGAGCTGCGCGCGGCCGTGCACGCGGCGCCGCAGTTCCGCTTCGACTGGTTCCTCAAGTCGCGCACCGCCGTCGAGCTGCAGCGCAGGCGAGTGCCCACACCACACTATCAACACCATATAAACACCACACCACACTAATATTATAAAGATGAAAGTTTGTGTGTGTGCGTGTTTGTTACTCTTCAACGCCGCAACTACTGAACCGATTTGGCTGAAATTTAGAATGGAGATAGATTTTGCCCTCACTTTACACATAGGCTACTTTACTTTCTTTACATACTTTTTATCCTGGAAAAATCCAGTTCCCATGGGATTAAAACGGGAAAACCACGATTCCCTTGGGATTTGTGAAAAACCGAAATTCACGCGGGCGAAGCCGCGGACAGAAGCTAGTAACTAGTATTCCCCTTTGCCCTACCAAATAAGCGAAAGCTTGTGTTAGGAATGGATACGACAATGTGGCCGATTCTGTTGTACACAATCTCTAAATCTAAACTAAAATGACAGGTCTAAATATATTCCTGTCTCTTTCACAATCCTCCCTACTGAAGGGGATAGCACTATTTTTAAACCTGTCAATTTAGTTTAGGTTTAGAGATTGTGTACAACAGAATTAGCCACAGTAACGGGCGGGGTTTGGACCGTCGACCTTCCGGTTTTCGATCCGCACCCGACGATCGTTGCGCTATTGAGGCTTATTTACATTACACACACCGCTTGAACACCACCTTGTTTGGCTAAAACTACACAAAACGGTTCCTAACGATGCCCTCCCCAGACTCCACTATAGCAATGCCCTCCGCATTTTACTACAAATGCCGAGGTATTTTACCGCGTCGGGTATGTTCGCCTACGCCGGTGTAAGTTGTAACCTATTCTACGTTTGTGCCATCTTACGTAATAAAAGTGCTGGCTTTGGGGAACTACGCACTTTAAATTACAGAATTGATGTTGCGTATGAGTTACGTCTCAAATATATTCTCGTTCCCCCAGATGTAACACTCTAATCACGCTAATCGAAAGAGAAAATCAAGAGTTGGAAGAAAAAGAGAGGGCTGAAAAGAAAAAGAAAAGCGGAAACGCCAATCAGAATACTCCGGGCGGGAACGCGACGGGCAAGGGCGCGAGCGCCGGGAAGCGCAAGGCGGACAACACCCCCGACACCACCAACCAGAAGAATAAGAAAAAGAAAAAATGATTTCCGGCTCATCCCCGCCCGACCAGGCTCACTCGGTCGGCTGCACTACGAAAGTAACTTTAATATAAGGGCCTGTTTCACTACCTTCTGATAATTGTCGGATAGCCTATAGTCTGATTTTTAATTCCGTGGAATTCTGACGTTTCTTAATGTTACCAGAGATGAAACGGTTCCCACAAAAAAAGATATTAAATTCAAAACTTACATAAATAAAAATCAATTGCCTATGTAGATCAAATGCCTGACAGATACTTCAGGGACTTTAGTTTGGGGTAAACTAGAACTTCAGGTGGTAACCCCGGTTTTCATACAAATATCTCATTGTATTTTTAAATGACAATTGTCAGAAATCCACCGAATTAAAAGTCAGATATCAGATATTAAGTTTTGTCACTTTCTTACTTTATGTCAAATGACAAAGACAAAAGTTGTGAATATGCTATCCGACAACATTGTCAGGTGGTGAAACTAGCCCTAATACATAGTTGTCTCTGAAAATAATTTGTCCATTTGGAAGACCCGCCTGTCTCCTGAAAGATCGTTTTAATTCGACCTTGAGTATTTAATAATTACTGACTCATAATTTAATAATTAGTTTACATTCCCTTTTTACGATACGATATTTCATAACTTTAATGATGGATGTGTTGTTTGATTGTGTGAAAGTAATAAAAGTCGAGATGATTTAAAACATTATTTTTATTTATTGCACATTGATTTTACACCTGTTCGCGCTGAATTGAACATCCCGACTGGCTCGTTGGCGCGGTCGATAGTGACCCTGCCTTCCGCTCCGGGGTTTCGGGTTCGATTCCCGCCCCCAAGTATTGGTGTAATTATTAAAAACATAGAATATATTTAGAAAGTCGGTAGGAACACGACCGTGTGTGTGAGTGTGATTATTTGAAGAATGAATTTAATTCCGTGAAATTCTGACAGTTGTCATTAAAAAAAATAGAGAGTTATTTGATAAATCTGTGGTTTTTTGTATGAAAAACAGGGTTACTATCTGAAGTTCGATTTTACCCCAAACTATACTTTGATTTTTAATTCGTTTTCTGACGTTTCGTAGTGTTACCAGAGATAAAACAATTCCCACAAAAAAGATAAAAAATTCAAAATGTATGTAAGTAAAAATCAACTGCCTCATGTAAATATGACAAATGCCTGACAGCCGCTTCATGGTGATGTCATTCGACTTCCATTTTTGAATAAATTTTTTCAATGTGCTTCTTTTGTTTTCTATTGCTGTTAGTGTGCGCTTTCTAGTCTCCACTCTTAGCGATTTCCATTTTAGAGCGGAACGACTAATATTATTACGCGGCTTAGGGCTGTTTATGTTGACAGGGAAGTAAAGTAGTTTGGGGTAAAATCGTACTTCATAGATGTTAACCCTGTTTTCCATACAAATAACTCATCTGTAAATGACAATGACAGCTGTCAAAATTCCACCGAATTAAAAATCAGAGTATAGATTAGTGCAATTTACGCAAGACGTAGAATGCATTATGAGACGGACCTTTGATTAATAATAACGGGAGGCTTGGCTAGGGGCATACAAAAATAATAACTTCCAATATTGTATCTAATAAAGACGTAAAATAATGTTTATCTTAATTATATTAATTCATTAAAATTACATTTTTGTCCAATGTCACAAATAATAATAAACATGAAAATTATTTTTATCACTTGATACAAGAAAAAGTAAAATAAATTGATATCTTAAAATAAGAATTAATAGAAATTATACATACATTACATCAATTGATCACTTTTTTATGCTAAGGATTGTTTAAAATAATTGTCCATAAACATCTAAAATTTCCACTTAAAATGAATTATCACCACCACCACCACAATAATTTAAAAATAAGTAATTATTAAGTTTCATAATATATTATAAAAAAAGTTGCCAAAGCATTTGTAGCGTGCTTAAAAGTGAGGGGTGTGAGGGGTGGTACTTGCAGAAAAAATAGATATAGTTACTAAACACTCCGAAATGTATCGGGTATAAACACCGGCACGAAACTCGAGCGCTGACCTTCAATGCGCAGAAGTCGAAAATGAGTATCTCGGGTGGTGAGGGGGTCGCAGGGAGGGCGTGGGGATCGTTCGAAAGCACTGATTAGCTCTCGCGGATCCCTCGTAAGCGCCGATTGGCTCTCCAATCGTACTGTGTCCCGCTCACTCGTACGACGCTGCGCGCACTTGAAGGTCAGCGCTCGAGTTTCGTGCCGCTGTTTATATTATACCTGTTTGCTTGAAGCTGCTTTACAAAACTTGTGCTCCTTAGAAACAAATGGCAGAATCTTGTTCAAGATATAGTGTTTTGTTACACAGGTATGGGTAGGTATAATCCAACAAATTATTTTGATTTTATCATACAGAAGCTTTATATTACATGCACCTATAATGACAAAGTGTCACAAATCAATGGCTAATTCTGTTGTACACAATAACTAAATTGACAGGTCTAAATTTAATCCTATCTCTTTCACAATGCTCACTTCAGAAAAGGATAGCAGTAGATTTAGACCTGTCAATTTAGTTTAGAGATTGTGTACAACAGAATTAGCCACAATGTCGAACTCAAATGTTTAATTATCCGAATATTTTGAACAACTTGCAAATATTTTAAACAACTTGCCATCTCTTCAACAAATAATTACACATTTGCAGATCATCATAAGACTTGATTTTCCATTATTTTGTATCTACTTCAAAAAGTGATTTTCAACCATGGTTTGATTTTATTCCGATAAAATAGTTTTATTAGCACTAGATTCTACATTATTATTCTACTTACTTAGCTTTTTTTAAATATTTATTTGTACGCATGATTACTTCCAAATGCATTCCGTGTGGTGCATGTGTACATATTATACATTTATATAATGTCTCATAATTTTGATTAAGTTAAAAAAAATCTTTTCAACTTTTACATCTTTAATATAATCCCCGGCACGTAAGTCGACCGGTGACCTTCAAGTGCGCGCAGCGTCGTACGAGTGAGCGGGACACAATACGATTGGAGAGCCAATCAGCGCTTACGAGGGATCCGCGGGAGCTAATCAGTGCTTACGAACGAACCCCACGCCCTCCCCGCGACCCCCTCACACCCCGAGATACCTCATTTTCGACTTCTGCGCATTGAAGGTCACCGGTCGACTTATTTGCCGCGACATGTATTAGGGTAACGCCAAACAAATATTGGTCCCTGAGCTTCGTGCGAGAGCGAACTCGCGCAGCTTCGCGCTAGCTCCGTCCCTTTCTGTCCGCCCACTGATACCTAAAATAATATGCTATTGCGACGCGCCTTGCGGTCGTATTCAGAGGCGAATATTTGTTTGGCGTTACCTACTCGTATATCACACCTCCGCCGCGAAACCATAGCAAGCAAAATCGCATCATGACAGAAGTGAAACTGCCTGTTGATGCAGAGATAACACGACATCAAAAATGTAAACAACGGTGTGGCCAATTCAAAATATTAGTTTTGTCCATGGAGTTTGTCTATACTAAAATAGTGTGTAAAAATTATACTGTACCTTAAATACATAAAACTAAATATTGCGTTTTGCGTTGTGGTAGATTCAATTGACGATTCAAAAGTACTTGTAAAAGTTTATTTGAATAAAAAACTTTTCTTTTCTATTCTATTCTATACCTACGTTAGTTTAAAATACGATCCAATAATAAAATGTAAAATGATCCAATAATGTAATGTAAACTGTTTCAAATATTATTTGTGCAAATTTTATTATGATACTGGCAATAAGGTAGAAACTAAACATTTAGTTTTTCTAAACAAGAATTTGAGAGACTGCATTTTAAAAACTATAATTATTATTATTGCATAAAAAAATTGTTTTTGAAAGTCGGTTATAAATCGATTTCGACTTATTGATAGGGCGACGGATCAGTGTGTATAAGAATAACTGATTCTGATTCTTTGTCATCAAGCTCGTCAAGACCCCAATCGGAGAGCGAATATTGTTATTAAAATTTCTGAATTAACTCATACATTATAGAGGATCACCAAATAAAGTCACTTGTTAATAAAAATTAAAATCTTTTATTTTTATTATGAATGAAAATAGGATTATAATTAGACTAGAACACTAGACAAATGTTGAGTACCCCTGGAATCGTCTATTTGACAGTGACATTTCTTTGTTTACATTTTTGATCTCGATTTTATTTCTGAGTATGTTTCAACTACCCCCACATTTCTTTCCGATTTCGGCGCCAAATTGATGCCAATTATACACATAATATCTCTTAACTTAACTATATCTCTAACTAAACTAAATTGACAGCTATGTAATGCTATTGAATGTAATACACAGGGAACGTTTTGAAAAGGACAGCACTATATTTAGACCCGTTAATTTCAAAATCAACAAAAACAGAATTTAGTTGATGCCAAACAAACATTCGTCCCCCAGCTTCGTGCGAGAGCGAACTCGCGCAGGTTCGTGCCGGCTCCCTCCCTTCTGTCCGCCCAGTGATATCTAAAAAATGCAATTGCGACGCGTTTTGCGGCTATATTCACAGGCAAATATTTGTTTGGCGTCGACTATACGACGCGAAATAAATATAGCTAAACCTAACGTGGAGATGTGATTGAAAGTTTATCTGAATAAAATTGAAGATTATATAAATGATAAAAAGGCGTGGATTTGACTCGTTCCAGCAATGCGCGAGACGGCAATTCAATCATGTACTTAACATAAAATTGTTATATTGATATTGTAAATTTGGAAAAGAGCAACCGCCGAGTTTCTTGCTGGTTCTTCTCGGTTGGAATGGCATTCCGGACCAGTGGTAGATTCAGTTGACTATTCAAAAGTACTTGTAAAAGTTTATTTGAATAAAAAACTTTTCTATTCTATTCTATTGAGTACAGTGCGTTCGAACAGACAGTTTCCTATGGCATACAACAACCGAAAGTTAAGTTTCAATACTTAGTCGGGGCGTCGTCGGGTTCAAACCCACCCGTTACACTATTGAAGTACCCACTTCTAACACAAGCATTCGCTTATTCGGAGAGGGAAGGGGAATACCTTCCCTCTCCGAATAAGCGATGCATGTTCATCATGGCAAATATTATTTGAAAAAAAAAAGTCATGGCGGAACTTCAAGTTTCGCTGCGAAGGTGTGCTAAGGTCCTGTCTGTGTAAAGCTCTGAACAGATAAAATGTCCGGCAGCAGGGGCGGTAGGCAGTTTGTTACACTGAACATACACTCAGGGATTTGTAACACACAGTTACACACAGTACGCCACACTGCGGCGCGCGACGGCAGCAGCGCGGCATCTACGCTCGAATCACTGAAGTGCGTTCGTGCCTTCATACATTTCCTTGTGTATTACAATCCTGAATCCTTATCGCGCTGTCGGTCGCGCGTCATCGGCGCAAGAGGGTAGGAGCCGCGTCGCTAACGCTGCTGTCGCGCTCTCGGTAAGAGCTTAAGGGTACTATCCTCACTAGGACACCAGTGGTGACGCAACCAGTCCCGCTGGCCGCTACCAATACCCGGTGCTCGCTTGGTTGCGCAACCAATCTTGTAGCGGCGGCCGAGATCACCCGCTGGGGGCTCAACCACTAATATGACGTATAGACTATACGTATTAGCGGTTGTACAATAGTTCTATACTATAGAGCTATTTATTGTCTCATTCACTCGACCACCAATGACGCTACCAACACACGAGTAGATAAGTACAGAGGGAAAGCTTCATACAAGCGGCCCGCTGTAGGTACACTCGCACATATGCGCACATTTGTCACCCAACTGTACCGGTTGGGGGACCGAGCGGAAGTCCGTGAACCGTTGGTGAGTGTGTTTGTGTGAGTGTACCTACAGCGGGCCGCTTGTATGAAGCTTTCTCTCTGTACTTATCTACTCGTGTGCTACCAGGATCGAATCACTTTGTACATATTATGTGCAACAAAAGCAGTGTTAACTATTGGGCATCTATTTTGAAACTGGCGATCCCGGTGTGCGCTGTGGTGTCGGTACCTCGAGACATTGTGTCCTAGTGAGATATTTGCCTAAGGCGTCGTCCTAATTGGGTAACGATCGTACGATCAAACGATGCGCGATCGAATCAAACATGATGAATCTCCTAAGTGTCCTAATTGAAGCTCGCAACTCAACGCGCGAACGCAGTACATATTTTCATCGTGCGACGAAATCGCATCGTCGAATCGTACGACCGTTAACCAATTAGGACGATGCCTAAGGTCGTGTCTCCATTAGGGGAACAGTGAGCGGCTGACTGTCCGCTCGCTGATCCTGAGCGGCGTATCGGTCGCAACTCAATAGCTGTGGATCTCTCATAGTTTAGGAACCATTTGGACACGGTTCAGCCGGTCACTGAACTTACTGAATAAGTTGGCACGCGAAACGCCGCAACTTGCGAACATTACGCGCTGTTTGGACACTCCATTTAAAAACTAATAGGAGGCTAACTGAAATGGTGCTGCCACACTGCAGTTAGAAAATGTTAGTAAACATTTTGTCACAAATGTTAGCAAAAGTTTTCTGTTTTCATGTTTATGCAATACTAGCGGTCCGCCCCGGCTTCGCCCGTGGTACATATATAGCCTATAGCACTCAAGGATCATGTACATATCCAACGGTGAAAGATTTTTTGAAATTGGTCCAGTAGTTCCTGTGATTAGCGCGTTCAAACAAACAAACTCTTCCGCTTTATTATATTAAACTAGCGGTCCGCCCCGGCTTCGCCCGTGGCACATAATATATAGCCTATAGCACTCAGGGATCACGTACATATCCAACGGTGAAAGAATTTTTGAAATCGGTCCAGTAGTTCCTGAGATTAGCGCGTTCAAACAAACAAACTCTTCCGATTTATTATATTAGTATAGATAGTACATATAGTATAGTACATAGTATAGATTATTTAAAAAAATTGCAACAAATTATAACAAGGAATGTAGGTCCAAACTGCAACAATGTTACGTGTTTTATCAGTGTGGGAGCATTGAAAACATCTAACAAATCATCACAAAATCTAACAAAATTCGACACTATCGTAGAACAAAGTTGCATCTGTAAAGTAGCATTTTTGTAGATGCGACTTTGTTCCACGACATCAGAGCCGCACCTGGAAAGTAGCATTTTTGTAGATGCGACTTTGTTCCACGACAACAGAGCCGCACCTGGAAAGTAGCATTTTTGTAGATGCGACTTTGTTCCACGACAACAATGGCGCACCTGGAAAATAGCATTTTTGTAGACGCGACTTTGTTCCACGACAACAGAGCCGCACCTGGAAAGTAGCATTTTTGTAGATGCGACTTTGTTCCACGACAACAATGGCGCACCTGGAAAATAGCATTTTTGTAGACGCGACTTTGTTCCACGACAACAGAGTCGTATCTGTAAAGTAGCATTTTCATAGATGCGACTTTGTTCCACGACAACAAAATCGCATCAGGAAAGTAGCATTTTTGTAGATGCAACTTTATTCTAAGACAGTGTCGAAATGTTAGTAAATGTTAGATAATGTTTTAAAACATTTCTTAACACCAGAGTAGCGCTCACTGTTCGTCCAGTGGGGAAACACCAGTGTAGCAGCACCATTCAGCAAACAGTGAGCCGTTCACTGTTGGCCCTGGGGACACGGCTGAGTGACAGTGGTTCGGTCGGAGCGGGTTCACGCCAGCTCCTTGTGGTGGAAGGGTCTCGGCGGCGGCGCGGGCGGCGCGCAGGCCGAGTCCGCGGATCAGGACGAGTTGCCGTTCTCGCCGTTGTCCTGGAAGCTGCTGTTGTTGACGGAGAAGGGCGCGCCCAGCCCGTACAGGTGCCCGCTCGAGCTCTCGATGTTGTCGTCGAAGAATATCTGCACCACACAATGTTGCTACTCGTATTATCTCCAACTAATTTACAAATAAAATCCGGCCCAGTGCGAGTCCGACTCGCGCACGATGGGTTCCGTACTATAAAAACTGGTATCGTATCTATAAAAACGGCAAAAAATCATATCTGTTGTATGGGGCCACCTTAAATATTTATTTCATTCTGTATTTTAGTATTTGTTGTGTTTAGTGTTATAGCGGCAACAGTAAGACTTCATTTGTGAAAATTTCAACTGTCTAATCGTCACGGTTCATGTGAAACAGCCTGGTGACAAATGGACAGATAGACAGACAGCAGTCTTAGTAATAGGGTCCCGTTTTACCCTTTGGCACGAAGCCTTAAAAATTGTCTTTTGCGGTTAAGATACATTTTAATTCAAGAGTGAATAAGGCATCTTCTAGGCCAAAAATAAAAGAACAGACAAGGAGTCAGGGGTGAATAGAATTCATTCTAGGCTGAAAGCGGAACTTTATGGACCCAATAAAATCACCTCTTTGATCTTGAAGAATGCCATCCCCGTTAAGTGTGAGTCAGAGCCTGCTTGGTGCTGCGGCCCCACTCTCCTCAACTCCAGCTGGTCGGCCACTTCTTGAAGACCGCCTTTTAGATTCTTGCAGAGTTTCATTAAATACTGAAATAATAAATAATAATGTTTTATTGAGATGAAACTTAGTTCACATTGTAACACTAGAAAATATTGTGTAGTCTATGCAGGATACAAAATCAAAGATTTTAAATAATATGTATAAAAACACATTTATTATGTTGAGGTAACATACACAATAAATCACAAAGTTGCATGAAGGCATTCATCTTTGCATTCAGCTGCCCGATTATGACACTACAATAAAATTTCGTATTTTGAAAAAAGCAACTGCTTGTTAGTTCTTCTGAGAAAATGTAGTTTATGAAAACGTAGCCCCTGCGTGTCACTCTCATTAATATCACTATGCTTGGTGCAAATTTTTTGTGCACAAAAGCTAACTTGACTGGTCTAAAATAAGTGTCTTCTTTTTGCGCATTGAACATTGTCTTTTACTTTTAAGACCAGTCAATTAAGTTTAATTTTGAGATCAGTGCACAAATACAACAGCTATCAGTGCACAAATACCATACCAAGCTAACTTGACTGGTCTAAAATAGGTGTCTTCTTTTTCCGCATTGAACATTGTAGTTTAATTTTGAGATCAGTGCACAAATACAACAGCTATCAGTGCACAAATACCATACCAAACTAACTTGACAGGTCTAAAATTAGTGTCTTCTTTTTCCACATTGAACATTGTCTTTTATTACTTTTAAGATCAGTCAATTAAGTTATTTTGAGATCAGTGCACACCTACAGTGTAGTTTTTAAGATAAATTCTTATTCAAGTCCACCAATATCACAGTGAACTTGACAGAGTGCAAATAGTTAAGTTATAGTTACTCACTTTCACATCATACACAGTTGGAAAATATAGTCTCAAACTTTCGAAAAAATCATTTTCATCTGGAGGTAAATTTTGATCTGTCAGTAATTTGAGTAGATATCCAAAGTCATATCCTGAGTGGAAACTGAGCCATTTGATGTCATCCACTAACACTAAACCTGAAATAAATTTAATTTGTGGATGATAAATTGATTTGACTTTTTCTAATCTTTTGTGCTTTTTCTAATTTAATAATATGCAAAGAAAAACAAGGAACAAATATACATGAATATGGTATCAAATGAAGGTCTCATTATGTAGGATTAATTTATATAACTATTTTATGTTTAAAAGTGTGGTAGTTAGGTTTTTATTACATTTAATTTGCTAAGTAGTAACTCATGTAATAATTATATAATGTTTAGTGAATACTATGCATAACTCAATTTACCTGATGTCATAAGCAGTTCAGCAAATTCTAAAGGTTCGATCCCATCTTCTTCATGCTTTCTAAACTGGAGTCCAGAATTTTGGAGCAAATCAATGGAATCTTGCGCGTACATGTCTTCTCTGAAATATCAAACTATAAATAGATCTATTGAAGTTGGGGAGTTGTACAAACTCTTACTAAGAGGTACGAAGAAAATTGTAAGAGACTGTCGTTTTACATTTGTATATGAGGAGCTGGCGAACCAAACAGCATCATAATATTATACCTCGGGTTAAAATGATTTTTAATTCTGGTGGTTTTTGGCCTGCTGAACAAGAATCTCAAATTATTTAAAAATCCTGTAAAATTTTATTTTTTGTAATTTCGTTGCCATTTTGTTAGCCAGCTCCTCATATATTGTGTCGAAGACTTGTTATATTTCTATTTTTGCCCGTAAATCACACACTTACTGTAGATTGAATTTGAAGTTGAACTGCCATGTAGTATATCCAGGAGGAGTCTTTCCATTCTCATCCATGAATGTGAGACCCAGCTGTATTATCCTCAACAAATCCACATTACATCTGAAAATTGCAATTTATATGTATTGATTCCTAAAATACACAAAGTTTTAGTGTGTCACCAAATAGCAACAACATATTCTGTTTATTGTTTTAGGTACAACATATTATTATGTTCATTGCTATAGGTACACAACAAGGCACAAGTTCCGGCATCGACAGGTTGGTCAACCATGTTTCCCGCATCTCGTCACGCCTTATACTCTCTTGTAGCGTACTTTTGATCGAGTTACATTAAACTGTCAGTAGAAAATCTACTGTTTACACCAAGAGTATGAATGGGTTTCACAGTAAAGGTTTACAAAACGGTTTTAAAAAGTGTACAGTGAACCAATTTTGAATAAAGTTTATTTGAAATTTACTACACCTGGCCTCTGATCAGCTAATGCGACTTTGATGTTAGATCTTACCTGAGTAATTGATACTGATAGTCCGCTGTTGATCTGAACTCTCCGATGGGTCGAGCCACAACACCAGGAAACTCAGTATCCATTGCCACCCAATGGTACTTTTGTACTATCTGTTTGAAGATTTAAACTTAATATTCATCAACTAGGATTTAGATCATAAAAATATGATAGGCTACTTTAATGCTGGAAAAACAATGCTTTCATGGGTTTTCCTAAGAATCTACCACTGAAGAGATCTTGACGAAAATTGGCAGAGAGCACCACAGAAAAAAAACCTAAATTGCACGATTGAAGCATGGGTATCATTCTAATCTTTCTATATTTTTACAAGAACATTGTGTGCTTGGTAAAAATAAGACATTAAAATTAAACTTAAAATGTGATTACACATTTTACGAGTCGTAGAACTATTCTACTGCCAACATTGATCTGCTACAGAGACAAAGAATAAACTTTGTAACACGAATACACATTTAGGTTAAAATATACATTTGATTATAATAATAGAACGTGATCTTCCGCTTATGGCGTATATTCATGAACGTCCTTGATACATACTTGTCTTATAATTTGGAATTCTTCAAGAAGGTTGTGATTCCACACATCTTTGATGCCACAATCACTACTTCCTGGTAGTGCTGCTAGTAACCCGAAACTGGCTGCAGGCATCTACCATCAAAAAAGTCACATTAAAAACACTTGCTGTGTGGATAGAAGTTAAAACCATCTAAAACATGCATACGAACCTTATATCGGTTTTCTGCGTCTCGACGGCTGGATTCGTCTGACTTTTGCGACGCCGTGGCTTATTTTTTGGTAAATAATAAACGTAATTGTTACTTAGCCACTAAAAAGAAAGTTTGGATGCATATAACAGTAGATGCTTGTAAATGTATAAAGGTAAGGTAAACAATGAACTCGTTTCTTATCTGATTTAGCACTTAAATTTAGAAAAAGATTGTGTATAGAATTTATCCAAAGGAAGGTGTTATAGCAATTCTAAAATACACATTACACAAGCCAAAAACTAAAAAAATAATCGCAAGAATGAATATTCACACTGTGATTCTCTCCATGCCATGTTGACCACAGAGTACAGAGTAGACACACAGAATACAGATTAATGATCAGTCAGAGACTATAGCCACAGATGTTGACCACAGACCAGGAACAACCAACAATGATACGTCGTTTACACGCTTGGCTAGGCTTGGCAAGCGTCCAGAATCTCCAAGTCTTCACAAAAGTTTGGATCATGAATTCATGAACTATGTATATTATTATTATTTCTATGGTTTGGATGCTATTTACACGCTTGTGAGTGGATTAGTATGTTCCGGTCTTCCGGACAGGCAATCTGTGCAGAGAACTAAGACAAAGTATCAGTCTTCTTCTTCTTCCTAGACCCCGCGTATTTAAAACGAAGAAATAGTTATTATATCTTTCGTTTTTGCTTACGACAATATGCACTGTCCAAAAAAAGATCGCAATATAATTTCAGTGTCATCTTGAAAGACAGATTGATAAGAAATTTGTATTTTGCTAACCGTCTGGTGATAGGGTGGATGCTCCTAAAGCCGCCCAGCAAAAGTCGGCACTCAGTTCTGTTTGTAAATATTAACATTTTGGTGCCGCTTAGGCACACTGAGTATTTTATGTGTACATATAGCTTGCTCTAATGCGAAAATAGTTTTAAAATAAGGCAGCATTTTTTTGCATCCCTATCCCTCAATTATCGCTTAGAACGAGTGCAAGTGCGTAAATCGCTTAATTTCTTATAAAATTTCTGCTTTCCGAGCGTCGTTTGACAAGATATAAATTACGTATGAATAATATTTAAGACTTGTTGTTGCAATTTAATTTGTCATAATATTTGATGTCTTGTAATAGTAGTATAACACGATTATTTTACGTATTTAAAGAAAAACAAGGGTGGTGGACTAAGGAAAACCAGTAATATGAGGTACCTGGGGTCGGCAGGGGGTGCCACCTTTTAGAATTTGGGTTATTTCTAAGGTATCCTATCCTATGTATCCTATATCCAATATGAGGTATCCTGTTTATCCTATTGGATAAACTTGATGTTGTCTATACAAAAAATTGTCTGATTGTTGAAAAAAATTCTATCCATTTCTTCAAAAGTTCTATTAATTTTGGAGAAGGGTATTTATTTGGCGGGAAAATAAAATAAAATGAAAACGAGAAAAGAGTTCCTATAAATATTAAGAAAAACATTAATTTACGCGGACGAAGTCGCGGGTAAAATATGATTTTCTTTCAGACACGTGAGGGCCAACTTTGAGGACACAAATGCTGGAAAAAGGCACAAAGGTGCCGAGCTTAGGCAAATTAGTACTTATTTTTTAAATAAATTAAAAATTACTTCTTTATACAAAAAGCAAATAGTATTAGTTGACTCAAAAAGTCAAAAGAATCAAGTATTAGAAGAAAAAATATTGTACTGAAATTACTTCGTTTGACATGTCTACGAATTTTTAAACGTGACACAGACGTTAAACTGTCGACTTATAGAGCATCCACACAACTAAGTCAAATTACGTTATTTTGTAATTTTTTAAGTTCTAAGTGCTTTGTTGTGCGAAATTTTTTATCTGACAATCCCTTTTTTAATTAGTCACGGTTTATGCAGCTTCGCTGTAAAAGTCGAATAGGTGTATTATGAGAGAATAACACGCGGTTAAGTTTCACTAACGCGATATGATTCTATTAAAGACTACTTCTCAGACACGTTATAATTCATCATCATCATCATTATCAACGCCTTAACGGCCCACTACAGGGCACGAGTCTCGTCTCAGAATGAGAAAGGTTTATGCCGTAGTACACCATGCTGACCAAGTGTGGATTGGTAGCCTTTGAGAACATTATGCAGAGTCTCAGGCATGCAGGTTTTTCTTCACTGTTACAGCAAATGATGGCTATCACCGCTTTTTAATTAGTACATGTTATAGTTAGTACCTAAAAATAGGCATATGGATATTTATTATACGGTAATCTTATATTTAAAAGCATTTAAGGTAGTGCAAATAAACTATAGAATGTGTAAGTAACATAAAATAACATAAACAACAAATAAAAATGTGAAAGCTAGTGCTATTTTGTAATTTACTTAGTAATATACTACTGTTAATAATTGATATCGATTTTAAAATTATCTTAAGGGGGTCGTTAATACTTACCGTTTACCCTACGAGAAATTGACAGTCAACTGGACGTAGCTTAGTAGAAATGACCCAACCCATAAAAAGTTATTCTGAGTAATCGAGGTTTGAAGTTTGGATGGTAATTGCTGCAATGATATTGTCTTTGGAATAGTTGAAAATATTGTCAAATATGGGCAAAAATACTAATATTTTTATTGTACTTCAAAGACTGACGTATCTTACGGTTATCGGGGAAAATTTGGGTTTGAGTCGTTTCTGCTAAATTGGTTTTAACACTACGGGGTATTTTTCTTAATGCTCAGAAAGGAACTAAAAACAAAACTTTCTAAACAAATTGATATTTTTAAATAAAAATGATTTATTTCGGAATGTTTAGGCCCTTAGGGGGAAGCAAGCGCAGAAACTCTGCCAGCGGAGCTAGAGCCCAAGGGCTCGAAAAAAATCGAGGAGAACATCGTCTTAAGGGCGTCTCCTGTGAGTCTCGAAACTCAGCTTACGTGACGTTGGAATGCTAGTTTTGCAATAGACTAATCCATACGTCCCCGTAACAGAGGAAGGGATTCACGTCAAAGTACGTCACGTCACGGCGGGCAGCTTTCTCAAGGTAATTCTTTGAAAACTGCTTAAAGTGTTGGGCTAGAACAGGGAGATCGAGATCTTGGAGATCAATATTGCGCACAAACCACGGGGCACCCATTGCCGTGTGCAGAAACTTATTCTGCAGTGTTTGCAAAACTACCTAGTCTGCTTTAATCGAGAAGGGAGGGATATGTGCAAATACTATGCATGTGTAGGACATTATTGAGCGAATACAGGTTATTTGGTCGATCACAATGCACAACTTGAGCACAAATGCTGCCTTTTGGGGCTTTACGTCTTTGAGCGGCAAAGTTCATCTTATCGTCTAAGTTCACACCTAGATATTTGGCTTTGTCTTGCCAGGGGAAAAGAACGCCGTATAGAAATTATTTCGGCACGTTTGCCGGAGTACTTGCTACCACGCTTTCCTGTAAAAAGCACAGTTCCGTTTTTTCACCGTTGACTAGCCGTAACTTGGAGTCGAGATCGAATGACCGCGAATTGGGTATGGGTCGTATATGTCATCTTATCGTCCGCAAACTAGGCTAACATAACATCTGGGGAGCAATGTATGTCGCTGGTAAATAGCGCATACAAGAGAGGAAACAGCACTGCCGGGGGACTCAAGCACCAAGTGATCTCGGAGATGATAAGATGCCGTCCAGGCCATGGGTGTTGCCAAGCGGGAGCAGATAGGGACATCTGCCCCCCCCCCCCCCTAGAGATTCTATCTGCTCCCGCTTGGCACTTGCTACATGAGGCAGTTGATTTTTATTAACATAAGTTTTGATTTTTTTATCTCTTTTGTGAGAATTGTTTTATCTCTGGTAACATTACGAAACGTCAGATTTCCACCAAATTAAAAATCAGAGTATAGCCAAATGCAAACAAAGTCCTAAATTCACTCACTTGACTTATAATTAATAACTACTTTCAGGTCAATTCAAGAACTTGTAATACTTGCTTTACACCTTCATAACCTCTCGACTGGACCTAAAATTCATTTTTCTTTCCATCCTCCATATATATTATTTATCTAGTCCCCCCCTTTGCCCATCAGCTGGTGACGCTCTTGGTCCAGGCGGTAACGGAAGGTATGATTTATAAGAAATTCTCGTAGCAAACATACGAGTTTATTAGGCACGCCCAAACGCCCAACGCACACATAATTAAACATAACATAAAAAACCATGATAACATTGTAGGATCAGGGATCTTTTTTTCTGAGTGAAAGAAACAACCTTTAGGATCTCTTTGAATAGGTGTATGCGAAACGCTCTCGAAAACGAAGATAGGTGATAGTACTGATAAGTACTGTACGACAAGTCGCTCTATGGAGTCATTCTCACGTTGGGAGACGTGTCCAAAGGTTACTGATAAGATATTATAAAAAAAAATGTGAAAAAAGTCGTTTTTACAAAAAATTCATTTTTTGTGCAATTCCCGTTTTCGGGAAATAAAAAAAATATTGCCTGTATTTTTTTAAAGTTAAAAATAATCCAAATAAAATCAGCTGACGCTGGAGGACAGCGAATTTTGCGTTACCTTGACCTCGCGCAGTCACGTTGTTGCGCGTGATACCTACGCTATAAGGTTATTGCGGTTATTCTGGATTGTGTTTAGGTAGTCTAATAATAGCGACAAGTTTTCGGAAGCGGTCTCCTTATACCCTGTATAACTCATTTTTACCATTTTGTGGATTGGATCCTTTCTGCTAAACTTCGTCAAACTCTAGTGGTCTGAGATCCCGTCTTAGAAATTTATACCCTCATATGTTATTTAATTCTGATAGAGATTATATGCTAGATAATTCATAGATTGATACATTGCACTTTGGTTGCCTGGCTAAATTTGGTGCCTATGATGTTAAACACAAAAAAATTTAATCAATTTTTTTCGATCTGCTTCCCTCATCTGTTATTTAAACGAATTATACATATGTCAAATGAAAGATTATTTTATTCCCAATCGAACCGTATTTGGTTGCCTGGTCAAAAGTGGTGCTAAATCATGGTTGTCTGGATTTTAAGATATAAAATTTTCTGTGCGAGTGTTGAAAGTGACAGAAAAGTGTAGCGCGCGCAATTCCATTTGACAGACAAAGATGCAGTGAGGCAGGCGTGCACTCGGCAGGTGCTTAGTCTATACATAGATTAAAACCATAGACTTGCTGTGCCTGTCCATTAAAGATATTTGCAAAAAAATAAGTGAGAGACGTAAGGGATAAGTAATAAAACGTAAAAAACCTGTTTTTGAAAATTTTGTCTGTTTGTCTGTATGTTTGTGCATGTATTACGCAAAAACTACTGAATGGATTGAAATTATTTTTTATTATATATTATTTGATATTATTTGGATTGCAACCAAATACGGTTCGATTGGGAATAAAATAATCTTTCATTTGACATATAATTCGTTTAAATAACAGATGAGGGAAGCAGATCGAAAAAAATTGATTACATTTTTTTGTGTTTAACATCATAGGCACCAAATTTAGCCAGGCAACCAAAGTGCAATGTATCAATCTATGAATTATCTAGCATAATATAATCTCTATCAGAATTAAATAACAGATGAGGGTATAAATTTCTAAGACGGGATCTCCCACTATAGGAAAAAGTGGTTATTTTTGTTTAAAGTAGAACAAGTGATAGTAGCAAACTTCTCTTTTTTTCTTATGCTTAAAATCGGTACGAGTGAATGAGTCAAGAGATGCTTTGATTTCGTCTAAAATATGTCGTTTCCATAGTATAATTGTTCCTAGGCAGAGAAGAGATGAATTTTGATGTTTTTTATAGACTTTATTACTTTTTGATATAATAATGAATGAATAAACGAAACCCTGTCATTTTCTTTGTTATTTAGTTAGACAAAGGACCCTTTAATTTTATTGTTAGGTATGATAAAAATAGACACAAATTACTTATTAGTTAACTCAAAACAGGCAGTCAAAGTTGCGGACTGTCACTCCGCACCACCTCTGGAAGGTTAAAAATTTCCGAAAAGATTTTTCTTAATAAAAATAACACAGGTATGCAGGGGTAAAATTGTCTGAAATCAAATAATAATTTCTTATAGATTTTGAGGTGCTGATTAACGGAAAAATAATGAAAAAAAATTCATCACGTAAGGTTTTTTAGAAATCTTAATAAATGCTATCCTATAACAAATGCTATGTCATCAATTCTTATTTTTGATATTTATTTATTTTGTGGGTAGTTATTAAAAATATGTTGTAAAATGTGATTCACTGTTGTTAATATTATCATTTAGTATTTGAACGTGATAAAATAAATTCTAATTCTTAAAAAAAATTACTAGAAAAATCACAAATTAGTTGTATGTGGCGATGTCGAAGTTATATTTTTTTTACTGGGACAACAACGGGATTACATCAAATTTCCATGCTTTTTGTATGAGTAGGATAGCCAAAACAAAGATTTGCACTGAATAAGAAAGGATCAGCCTTTGAGAGTACCACTGAAACCTGAAATTCCAAGAAAATTTGGTCGATCCGGCCAAAGTGCTTCTACCTTCACTTAATATTAAACTTAAACTCATGCAACAATTTGTGAAACCACTATCAAAGCAGTTTTGGTCCAGATATTCGAAAACTCATAAAAGACGAAGATTTTAAAACTAAAATGAACTTTGAAGCAAGGAAACGAAAAGGCTTCTTACAAAAAAGTTGTTAAAAATTTTCTAGGCTGTAAGAAAAGTTCAGATTACGTCCAATTAGTTTAAAATATATCAAAAAATTTCAGAAAATTGGATTGCAACATGAGCTTAAAAGTCCATTTCCTGAAATTTAACTTGGACTTCTTTCCAGAAAATCTATAAAAAGATTTAATGGAAAAAAGAGTAATATTCCATCAAGACATAAAGCCTATCGAAAGACCTTAGCAAGGGAGATGAAATGTTAACATGATTTCAGACTATTGCAGAGGGATACTGAGAAGAATGAACGTAGATGAAAATCTTTAAAAAGAAGCTTCAGTGACAAACGGAATAGGCATTACAAGGATTTATAGCAGTTTATTTAGTTAGTTAGTTTAGTGTTAATGTAATAAAAATGAAAATTTGTAAGTAGGTACACTTCGATGTTTTTTTTTTAATTTTAATAAAACGTCGTCTTGAGGCATATAAAAGTGATTTCTTTATATATTGTATATCTAAAAAACCTTACGTGATAAAAAAAAACCAATAGCATATTCGCATTTAGCGCCCCAAAATTACCTAAAAAAGATACCTTTCAAATAAACAATTTTCAAAAAGGTCAATTTTGCATACCTGTGTAATTAAGTACGTATTATATAATACTTACTAGCTGTTGCCCGCGGCTTCGCCCGCGTGAATTTCGATTTTTCACAAATCCTGAGGGAATCGTGGATATCTGGTTTCCGTTTACGCTCCCTTTTCCAACCTTTATAATATCTACTTTCAAGGAAGTTTGCTATATATCTAATATAGCAAACTTTATAGTACCTAATCTACCTATAGCTATAGGTCTATAGCTATAGACCTATAGCTATAGATTTTGGTTTTTTCAAAATCCCGTGGGAACTGTGGATTTCTCCAGGATAAAAAGTGCACACGCATACAACTATTGTAATAGTGTGCTATGTTAGCGTGATTTACCCTATTACCTAAGAACAGTCAGCGCTATCTATCCAACCAGTGGTAGCTTCAATTTTACGATTCAAAAGTACTTGTAAAAGTTTATTTGAATAAAAAACTATTCTATTCTAGATATAGGTAGACCAGAATCTCATGAAAAATAGGAAAATTAAATTTTGTAATAAGCAACACTAGGTTAACTCGGCTGCCCTAGTCACACGAGTAGAAAAACAGAGAGGAAGCTTACACAAGCGGCCCATCTGTAGGTAGGTACACTCACACAAACACACTCACCAACGGCACACGAGTAGTAAATCTACAGAGGGGAAGCTTCCACAAGCGGCCCGCTGTAGGTGTACTCACACAAACACACTCACCAACGGTTCACGGACGCGCGCTCGTTCCACTAACCGGTACAGTTGGTGACAAATATGCGCATATGTGTGAGTGTACCTACAGCGGGCCGCTTACTAGAAGCTTCCCCTCTGTAGGTACTCTGTGCCAACGGTTCACGGACGCCCGCTCGGTCCCCAACCGGTATAGTTGGGTGACAAACGTGCGCATATGTGTGAGTGTACCTACAGCGGGCCGCTTGTAGAAGCTTCCCCTCTGTACTCTGTGCCCTAGTGATAAACAAAGTAATTACATGTCAGTTACTTTGTTTATCGTTAGGGCAGCCGTAGTGTTATTAACTTTGGAATTTCATTTCCGTATTTTTCATGAGATTCTTGTCGATCTATAGGTAGGACAGGCTCCATACAAAAATATTCAAAGCCCTTTGAAAATGTATAGTTATTCAACCATGCCATTATTGGCCTGATTGAACCAATATTAGTAACGTGGTTACCACTATTAATCTATACTAATTACTATTACTATAATTACTATAATAATAAATAAAATCTAGTAATAAATAAAATTGAAGTGTCTGTCTGTAATATCGAAATAACTACCTCATATTATTAAGCTCATATGGTTATTTGAACGCTACCATAACCGAATCACACGTTTTTAAATTTTTGTCTGTCTGTCTGTCTGACTGTTTGAACGGGCTAATCTTCGGAACGGCTGAACCGATTTTGACGGGACCTTCACATACAAGTAGAGAATTAACCAGGGAGTAACAAAGGCTACTTTTTTAACCGACTTTCAAAAAAGGAGGAGTTGTGTTTTTCTACCTATGTACACCGATATCTCCGAGATTTCTGAACCGATTTGCGTAATTTTTTTTTATTGATAGAGAAACATTAACTACGACCCTGTTCTATAAAAAAATTGGATTCCAACTCCTCAATCCTGATGCTGTAGGGGACCTAATCCCCAAAACTAATGGGTTGTAGAAACTTTCGGTTATTTAAATTGATATTGGGGGTACCAATTAAAGACTTTATCGTTGAATGAACTCGATTAGGTACATATCCAACTCCTCAACCCTGATGCTGTAAGGAATTGTATTCCGAAATCGTGGGGATCCCACGGGATTTTTCCGTTTTGGGGACGGGTTTCTACAGATAAGCTACTTTTTGTTCTGGAAAATCAAAAGTTCCCACGGGATTTTTAAAAACCTAAATCCACACGGGCGAAGCCGTGGGCATCATCTAGTAGTAATTATCTATAATATAATAAAACTGTAACAGATCCAATTCTGTACATTGAAGATATTTTGTAAATTTTTACTGGAGGGCACTGTATAATCGATACTGAATCCAAAACTGCAATTTTTTTCATTTTTGTCTGTCTGTCTGTCTGTCTGTCTGTCTGTCTGTCTGTCTGTCTGTCTGTATCTTGGCCGCGCATCACGCCGAAACTACTCAATGGATTCGAATGAAACTTGGTACGATTTGAGTTTATACTCCGAGGTAGGTTATAGGATACTTTTTATCCCGTAATTCAGCACGGTTCCCTTGGGAGAGGGGATGAAAGTTAAAACGTGTATATAGCTGTAATTCATTAACGCGTTATTCGATTTCACTCATTCTTTTTTTGTTAGAAAGGTAGTACTTTAAGTATTGTCCCGTAAATATTTCAAGGTCATACGTTTTTTAGTTTAGAAATGACAGGCATTTATTTGGTTCCAATAACTTGGGTCCCGGATCTTTGTACGTACGGCTTATTTTAAACTGGCGTGCGTTTAAATTTATGTTTGTCGTTCTGTCTATTTGTTCCAGCTAATCTCCGAAACGGCTGGATCGATTTTAATGGAACTTTCAATGTTATAAGGAGTAACAGGCTACATTTAGTTTAGGTACATAAAAGAATTATGGGATCCGATCCGATCCTATATAAAACCTAAAAACACGCGAACGAAGTCGCGGGGGTCAGCTAGTTTATTAAATAAGGCTACGCCGTCCTCTATGATAGTCGTAGTGCGCTACGTGATGCAATAGCCTACGTTAAACTGTGCTACGTTGTAGACTGCGTTCTTTTTACCCGACTACGGCAAAGCCAAAAGGAAGGGTTATGATTTTAACAGTCTATGTATGTATGTATGTATGTGTTACCGGACAAACCCGATTTCAGGACAAACTAGTTTTACCTAGGCTAAACTAGTTCTTCCTATACGCGATAGGATTAACTAGTTTATCCTAGTCCAAACTAATTTTTCCTAAGCCTCATAGGATAAACCAGTTTAGCCTAAGCCAAACTAGTTGATCCTGATATAAATACGCACACGTACTCTAGGATAAACTAGTAACGGCCTAGTCTAAACCAATTTAGCTGAGTTGAAATTAATCAAATATGTCAGGACTTGCACATGCGGGAGTTCCCAAATCCTAGAACCTATTCCCAAGAATCCCAAGACTCAATAGAACCTAAGCACATAAATATTTAAGTTCTAACCTAACCTAATCTATATATCAGGATCAACTAGTTTGGCCTAGGCTAAACTGGTTTATCCTATGAGGCTTAGGAAAAATTAGTTTGGACTAGGATAAACTAGTTAATCCTATCGCGTATAAGAAGAACTAGTTTAGCCTAGGCCAAACTAGTTTGTCCTGAAATCGGGTTCAGCCGGTAACATATGTATGTTTGTATCCAATTTTTGTATCAGATCTTGTATGCTCCATCGTACCGCCTAAACTACTGGGGATTCGTTGTTATGGTCCGGGTGATATAGACTACATTTTATATACGAAAAAAATCGAGAAGTGACCTTCACGCGGCTAAACTAGAATATTAAGTTAGTTTCGGATAGACATAGCAGATGGCGCCACTAGCTGCTTGCCCGCGCTTTCTTCTGTTCGAATTCTCATTAGTTGCCTACACGTTTTTCTGCACACTAAATTAGTAGTCGGGTTTTAGTTTACGAACTTTATTTCTTGTCACTTGGGGAGACCATAGCTAAGTATAGTCAATGAAAATTTTTTTATAGGCATGAGTAGTGTATTAATTACCAAAAATAATTCTAGACTGTTTAAGTAAGTAATACTTAAAGCTAAATAACATGAGGAATATTTTTGGTCAAATGTCGCAATTAGTTTAAAAATTCAATTGGTTACAATACAATACTTACAGCGGATTTTCATGCGGTTTTCATCAATATACGTTTTTTTCATCTATGCTAATAGACAGAGTGATTTGTGAGAAAGTACAATTTTTTAAGGTTTTATGTACTTAATATGGGAAAAATCAAGACGTCCGCGCCTGGGAGCTTTCATCGAAAAACCTACCTAAGAAAAGCTTTGAGATACAAACAAACAAATGTATGGTGGGATAGGTCCATACGGACCCTATGACAGAGAAACATGTACTTAGGCATATTAATTGCTCTATTATACCCGTGTGAAGCCGGGGTGGGTCACTAGTGTATTAATTAAGGACTCTCGACACCATCAATCATCATCATCATCATGATCAACCCATTACCGGCTCACTACAGAGTACGGGTCTCCTCTCAGAGTGAGAAGGGTTTTGGCCATAGTCTCCCACGCTGGCCAAGCGGATTGGCAGACTTCCTACACCTTTGAGAACGTTATGGAGAACTCTCAGGCATGCAGGTTTCCTCACGATGTTTTCCTTCACCGTTAAAGCTTGAAGTGATATTTAAATACTTAAAACGCACATAACTCCGAAAAGTTAGAGGTGCGTGCCCCGGGATCGAACCCACGACCTCCGATTAGAAGTCGGTCGTCCTAACCACTAGGCTATCACAGTTTGACACCATCGGCCATTGTCAATGTTTATAAGTAGTGAGTCAATGCCAATACTCACTGTCAATGCCGTTGATCTTTTACCAAGAGATTGAAGAAAAATCAAGGTCTACGATCATATTTTGACAGTCGCGATTGATCGTGTCGGGAGCCCTTTATGTTCCCACCACCACCACTACAGCCTTTTTTAATGTCTAAAATTCTCATATTAGTACATTGTAGTTTTCGTTTTACATTCAACTACAAATTAGCCCTTGACTGCAATCTCACCTGATTGTAAGTGATGATGCATCATGCAGTGTAAAAATGGAAGCGGGCTAACTTGGAAGAGGTAGCTAAGCTGCATACAAAAAATCGGCTGGTTATTGATAATATTGTACAGCGTCCTCCACTCCAAATATTTCCAAATAATGAGGTCATAAAAATGATTAAAAATTATTCACAAAGATTAATCACTTAGAAAATTTGTTCGTCGGCTGCCGGACCGCTTTGGTGCAGTTGTTGAGGGTTTCGTGTGGGTGTGAAGCGGCAACTCAACTCGTGGAGCGAGGCGCCTAGTCGTCCGCGGTCCGCCTCGGGGATTGGTGTTCCACGTGTTCCATTCGCTACCAATTTTCCGACGGCCAACTTCGTAACCGTAACGTGCGTTTGACGTTTTCTTTTCCTTTATTAATTTTTGTTATTGTGGTTAATTTGTAACTTTGTATACTTACTTCTTTTGTTTTCCGTTTGAGTTGCTGATTTGTCACAGCGACGTTAAAACGTAAGTTTACGTGAAATGCATTTTAATACAAATAAAAATAGACTAGTCTTTAAAAACATAGTAAAAAAATATCTAGTCGCAAAGGTAACATCCATGCTCAAGAGACTAGTTTTATCGATTTAGTTTTATAATTAAGTACTTATACTTTTTATTAAGTAAGTAGGTAACTGTTAAAAATAAAACCTATTAAGGTGGGATTGTAGGAGTTCATTTTTCAGCTGTCTTTAATGCACTTTATTCTGCTGACTATTATTTTCAGATTTTTATTTTCAGTGTAACTTTGAAGTTTATAAAATCAAACAAAATCAGTTTTTGGGTTACGGCACCTACGGCACCTAATTAACGTTTATTTTGAGTACTTAGTAGGTACACTAAAGTACTTATCTAGGTACTTAATTTTCCAATGATATTATTATTATCGATAGAGAGGTATTTTCCCGTGTCGTCGTCGGCATTTCAATGTCTTCTTGGGACAGACAGTATTCCCTGAATAATATTATGATCACACATAGGTAAATTCCTACATTGCTGTGAATAAAGCATTTTCTTAAATAATAGACAGCTGCCTGTGAAATTGGATTAGATGCCAATTGCTATTCTCATGGTCGCTGTAATAAAATCGCTTCGGTTTTATGGTTACCTACTATCGTAAAAAAATTCGTATGGTTTATGGTTGAATTAATGGCAGAAGAGATATGACGTTATTTGATGCGTTTTTCAGGGCATAATTCACGCAATAAACTATCTATTTTGATGAGACTGGCTCACATGTTTTTATCATTTCGCTAATGATAAGATACCTTTTGATTGTTATTATTATATTAATTTTGGAGAACTTTGAAGCTTTTATAGTGATCGGAAAAATTATGTGACTTAGATTATTTAGGTACCTACCTACGCTCTACGAATCTACAAGAGTCTACACATTGGTCTACAGTCTACACCATGTCTACACTGATGAGGCAAAATTAAGATTTATACCTTAGGGCTTAAGTAGGTATAGGTATATATCTAACAGGTAATAAGTAATTTTTATAGGTATAAATTAACGTACTAAGGGCCTGTTTCACCACCTTCTGAGAAGTATCATCTGATAGTATTTGGCAAAGTTTTGGTGTTGTGCAAACTGAGACTAAGAATACAGGTCACCTAGGAAATCGAGAGTCGTTCGAATAAAGCTGTATAAGGTGGTAGGTACTTCTGAGTTCTGCATCACGTGAGTATATCACAAACTGGGTCTGGTGGTGTCAAGTCGAGTCAGAATGCGATGTTTCTTTGGTTACTTATTACCTACATAACCTACTGGTCAACCTTCATACATAATCTTGAAACTGTTTTTTAACCCCCGATGCAAAAACGACGGGGTGTTATAAGTTTGATGAACACACACACACGCGCACACACACACACACGTGTGTGTGCGCGTGTGTGTGTGTGTGCGTGTGTTCGTGTGCGTGTGTGCGTGTGCGCGTGCGTGCGTGCGTGCGTGCGTGCGTGCGTGCGTGCGTGCGTGCGTGCGTGCGTGCGTGCATGTGTGTGTGTTTGTGTGTGTGTGTGTGTGTGTCTGTCTGTCTGTTCCCCTGTAGCGCTCAAACGGGTGGACCGATTTGAATGCGGTTTTTTGTTTGAAAGGTGAATTAGTCGAGAGTGTTGTTAGCTATGTTTGATGAAAATGGATTCGAGATGGCCGTCGCTACAAAATGGTGGATTACATATTTTTTCACAACTCCCTTAATATGGGTATCAAATGAAAGGGCTTGACTAGTAGAATAGCACTATTGCAAATCCAAGATGGCCGCTGACACAAAATGGCGAATGTCGGAGGTTCTTTAAATTTTTAATTTATTAATTTTATATCCATGCTTTGAAAAAATAATCGTAGGGGTATGTACCCATAACGAACACAATCAAAAAGTGTAACTATAACTTATAACTGTTTTAGTTAATCTCTGTGCAAAATAATAACAGCTGAAGTCGTTGAAAGTAATCACCTATCTACCTAATAAAATTAATAAATGGCTCTCAAGCGAATTGGGTGTTAAAGTCGCTATCTATCTTAAGAATAACTAATTAATGTTACTTTTGATAGGTACCTAAACTACTTTGTAATAGGATGTAACGAAGTTTCTACAGTAATTGTGAAAGACTGCGCAACTTTCAGTCTTAACTCTTAACTCCGCTAGATATTTTGTACCTACCTACTACTACTATATAAGTATCTATGATTAAGTACGTTTTAGATGTAAGTACATTTCACCCTCTTTTCATGACAGTATTTTTTTACATCTATTTTTAACCCCCGAAGCAAAAACGACGGGGTGTTATAAGTTTGACGTGTCTGTGTGTGTCTGTCTGTTGGAGCTCAAACGGTTGGACCGATTTGAATGCGGTTTTTTTTGTTTGAAAGATGAATTAGTCGAGAGTGTTGTTAGCTAAGTTTGAAGAAAATCGGTCCAAGATGGCCGCCGCTACAAAATGGCGGATTATAGATAATGAAAGGGCTTGACTAGTAGAATAGCACTATTGCAAATCCAAGATGGCCGCTGCCACAAAATGGCGAATGTCGGGGGTTTTTTAAATTTTTAATTTATACTTGTTAACTATTCTATCGAACTTGGTGACTGGTGTTAAAAGACAACACGGCCTTACATGGAACAGGCTAACTTAGAAATGTATCAAAAATGCACTGAAACCATATTTGGCATGTCACAGCATCGCACTGGAATGTACGCGATTTCGAAGATATTATGGTTCGGTTATAGTACGACCACTTTTATAAGTTACATCGTCAATATTCGTTGGCGCAGAAAGGAGTAATTTAACTTTAGTAAACCTGTAATCCTTTTTAGTCCGCGTTTGTTTATTCCGTTCTCTTGTCTTCATCTCACCCAATAGATGTCTACTCCTGTCTGCGCTAAAGAAAAATATCGATGTAGCTTATAAAAGTAGTCGTGGTCGGTAGTAAGAGTGTATTACGAGATAAAAATCATATATGTTATGTTTGCTTATGTAATAATCTAATAGGTTTACTTTTAATTAATCGCTTTAACAAGGTGTAAATAATTTGATAAAACTAATTGGATGTGGATCAAGAATGTTATTGTAAGCGTTTACGCCATGATGGAAATCTTACTAAAGTCTAATAGAAATATATCTTAGGTATTTATAAGCTTCTAATTTTATTCCTCGTCATTTTCGAAAATTTGTAACTTGATCTTTTAACCTTCCAAAAGAAGTAGGATATAATATATGTAAATGTATACTTACTATTTTAATTATATTGTTATCATAAAATTGTTCATTGTATGATAAAAAAGGAACCACTGTTTTTATAATATGACAGTAGGTGTCACATAAAAAACTGTTTTCATATGAACGGCGACGCGACAGCTTAGTCGCGGTGTGAACGGCTATATTTCGTGCAAAAATCCAACTGGGGAGCTATTCTCTAACTTAGTTACCAACAGTAAAGATAGCCACCGAATAAGTTCGATATACATCGCTGCTGCGTGAAATATAAACAGTGATGTTATTTAACACAGTAAAACATCAATGTATATCGAACTAATTCGGTGACTTTCATTACTGTTGGTAACTAAGTTAAAGAATAGCCCCACAGCATAAACATTTGAACATTTATTTGAACACTTGTTTGAACACATGTGTGGCCGGGGTCTTTGGTATTTGTTCAAAGTTTGAACACACATTCGCACTTTGCCATTCGGTATCGGTCATAATAATTATACTATCACGGAATCTGTTTTTCCCTCCGCTGCCATTGGGAGTTCTGGATGTTGAATATTCAAATTGATGATTGAAATATACCTATTGACAATCCCTTCTAAGCAGCCCTTGGAAAAGCAGTCTGTATGTTAATTTCCTCATAATTAAATTAGGGTTACCAGAGACAAAGATTAAGGTTTAATTGGCACCCGCTCACCCTGAGTGAATGGAAAATCTGATAAACTCGTAGGTAGGTAGGTATGTGCCAAAACATTATTGAAAATAAAGAAGTTTTGGTAGAAACTAAAATTAGACTAGACTTTTAAATATTTAGGGCCTGTCCCACCACCTTCTGATATTAAGTGTCAGATATAGCTTATTCACAATTTTTGTCTTGACAAAACTCACCTTAGGCTATCCGACACTTATCAGACGGTGGTGAAAGAGGCCCTTCGACTTGAATATACCTTATAGTCCGTCAAGTAGGTATATACACATAAGGTATGTACCTAAGTCTGAATTAAGCAGTGTGTGTTACTTAAAATAAAGTAGGTCTTCTACCTTTAGGTCAACTATCTAAAACCCACTAGCCGCGGCACCACGATACCGCGTAGAAACAGATTAGGGTGGGTTTATTAAACTGCCGTGCCCCTTCAAGGCCTCAATAGCCCGATGGTCAAGGGCGGGACTGTAATCCGACAGGTCGACGGTTCGATCCGACCGAAATAGAACGACAATTTAAACACATATTCGTTGCAGTTTGCACTATTATCGAACCCTCTCCCAATACAAGCTTAACCTTTTTATCAGGTATATTAGTTAAGTATTTTATAGGAGAATATAGGAGAATATTAGTCTATTTAACGAGTAAAATATTCTAAACAAGTATAAATTAAAAATTTAAAAAACGCGCGACATTCGCTGATTTGTGGTGGCGGGCATCTTGGATTTGAAAATCATAGTTTATAGTATTCGACAAGTAAAACCCTTTTATTTGATACCGATATTGAGGGAGTTGTGAAAAAATTTGTTATTCGCCATTTTGTGGCGGGTGTGGTCTAAGGCCGATACCTTGAACCGATTTTCTTCAAACAATATAGCTAAGAACACTCCACCATTAACTAATACTAAGTACTAATTCTAATTCACCATTCAATCAAAAAAAAAAAAAATTACAAAATCAAAATCGGTGTATCCATTCGGGAGCTACGATGCCACAGACAGACACACACACAGATACATCAAACTTATAACACCCCGTCGGTTTTGCGTCGGGGGTTAAAAAAAGGCATTCACGCATTTTTCGTCAAACCAATGCAATGGTGAGAGAGAGTCGACCAACTTTTAATGGAATAAAAAGCCAACTTTTGCTTTGCCGTACGTATCTACACGTATAATAAGGATTATCCCTAAAGCCGTTTAGTCCACACTTTCGAAAGCAGAGTGCTTAGTCTAAGATCGGAGCACTCGAAAACGAACTCGAAAACTATTGATCGAATCACAAGTGAATTCAGAGCAAAATGAACTCAAATACTCGTATTTTAAAGTCGTAATTCCATAGTTCGAATATGTATTTTACAGCATTTCTGCTTGGGGCGCTCCACGGAAGAGAAAAAGCAGTTTTATCTATGGGGCGCTCGTTGTGTTCGAATGCTGAATGTATTGGCGAACTCAAACCTTAATACAAGCCATTTTAGGTCTATTTTACTCTGAAATCGATCAATAGTTTTCGAGTTCGTTTTCGAGTGCTCCGATCTTAGACTAAGCACTCTGCTTGCTACAAACATATCCGTCTAATTAAAGTATAGTAACCAACGTCCTATATAAATTAGTTGGCGCCCGTTCGCCCGGAGTAGCACGATGCCCGCGCCAAACGATTATTGTTCAACGTCGGACCGATCATCGATTCGTGATGTAATCATTAAATACTCATTTGTACTGTTGAAACTACTCATGTATATTGACATGAAATTAATAAGCACTTAATTAAGCGAGCATAATTGATTAATTATTGTAATTCTGCTCTCCTTTGTCTTTATAGTTATGCTTTTATAGTAGGGGAGCCCAAGATTTTTGGATTTACTCGAGCGCGTCAGATTAACATAAGGGAGGCATCTTGCATCCTGCTGATTACCCTCTAGTCTCTACCATATATAAGCCCTTTAGAAAGAACCGTGGGAAAAGAACGATGGTCAGAAATACTCAGAAACGTCATATTAAGGTACGGTGCGTTAATTACGAGTTAAAATAAGTAGGTATATTTAGAAAATCAGACTATTTGAACGTAACGTACACGAGTGGGAGTGTTACAAAGCTGCAAAAAAAATAAACGTTATCTTGACATTCTTGTATCTCGAGAGCGGTTGAACTTTTTTCTATTTTGAAGGAATAGAAGGAAAGGAAGGAAGATAACAAAATATATATAACAAAAGCAAAAATAGGTAACAAAAAAATATAATCAGCCGATTTCCACAAGCCGAAGTTATAAAAATCGTCTATTGAAGATGAGAGCGTGCAGCTAGAAGCTTTCCCCACCACTGAAATGGGTAAATCCACATTTAGCATCATCGGCAGCGGCTCCCCTACCATTATGACCGTACCTACGCATACCGTAGGTACGCATATTTTAAAATACTAAATACTAGCTAATATTTTTATAAATGTTTAGGTATATGGTACACAGTAGGTATATTATAATAGTCTTATAATTAGTATATACTGTCTACTATAGGTACATTCTTTACATCTGGGTCAGTGAGGTGAATGTAAGTAAGGTGAAATCCTAAACCAAAGGAGATACAGGAAAATTTTCGTATTCCCGAATACTGAAAAAATAAACGTGCCTCACAGAGTAGGTAAATAATAATCAAAGTGTTTTTCGTTCAATTTAACGTGTGTTTGTCGTATTTTTCCATACAATAATAGTAGTTCCTCAATATTTAAGAAACTCTTTAGCACTACAGACGTTTCACGCGACATCGTCGTACCGGAACGCTAAATCGCTTGGCGGTAGGGTGGTAACTAGCCACGGCTGAAACCTCCCACCAGATTAGACCAGGGACAATTTAGAAATTATAAAATCCCAAATTACCACTGCCGGGAATCGAACCCGGAACCACTTATAAGACCACGCTTACCACTGCGCCAGGGAGGTCATCGTTGTGTACACTTGTGCACTATAATAACTCCTGTGTAGTTGGTTAGTCTCCGAAGTTCGTTGCCGTGGTCAAAATTCATGCAGGTGTATTTTTTTTTTAATAGCAATAGCGGGCAACTGAGCAAACGGGTCACCTGATGTTAAGTGATTACCGCCGCCCATGAACATTAGCAGCGCCTGAGGAACCACTAACGCGTTGCCGGCTTTTGAGGAAGGCGACTGGCTCTTCAGCTCGCTGCCGGAACACACGGATGCTTTGCGGCAGATTACGACTGAAGTGTGGTCGCTAGCCAGGCGGATTCGGGGTAGGATCCTACCACAAAGCGGTAATTCCATCCAGAGTACGTTGTGTGGTATCAGGCACAACGACCCGTAAAGGGGACTGAGATCGTCAGGGCCTCGTTAGCATATTGGCAGGGTGCACCGCGCGCAGGTGAGGTTGACTTTGGCCACATAGGTGGAATTTGGGCCACTTACACCCCAAATTTGGGCCACATATGGTACACCCCACTTACACAGCATAATTATTATAACAGTGATGAATTAAACATGCACTGTATTAATTTGAGATTTCCAGGAAAAACATATTTTCACTGATTAGTCAGAGGTTTACGATAAGCATAATATCGGCTAATTGCAGTTATTTTTAAACGATCCGAGATGCGAGAGTGATTCGTATTTATATCTACGAATGACAGCAGCATCTCGCTTGATTTATGTTCAAGACATGGATGACGCACGCAATAGTTTTATTTTTTTAAATAACCCACATTATTAGCGTTATTGATGCAGGGAATATTACGTTCATTTGTCCGCGACTTCGCCCCGGCTTCGCACGGGTAGTAATTACACCACTACCGCTACTATCCCACCATACATTTTTTAAGGTTCCGTACCCAAAGGGTAAAAACGGGGCCCTATTAATGTCACTCGGCTGTCTGTCTGTCCGTCTGTCCGCCGGTCACAGATCTCCAAACCTGTAATTTTGGTATTTGTTGTAAAACGTTGACCCAAAATCAAATATTGAATTGGAAATTGAATTAAATTATTTTTCAGGGAAAACATGAAAAAGGAGCCGGAAAAAAAATTTTTTTTCTTACCCTAGCTTGTGGGGTATCATTGTTTAGAGCTTATTGAATAGAGTACGAATATATATTTTTTTTAATTTTTTGCTCAAAAAATAAGAAAATGGAGAGCCATCAAAGTTGTCAGTTTTAGACCATTTTTGTGACGGGGGCTATCTCAAAAACTAAACTAGTTAGGAATATGATATTTCGGTATATTATGTACCATATCATGCTCTATTTAAACAACAAATACTGAAAACAACGATTCATAAAATACTTTATAAGCTGTGATCAAAACAAACGAACATTTTTTTGGATTTTTCTTTCACGGTTTGTTGCGATGTCTAGTTCGGAAATTAAATATTTTTAGACCCAAAATATTATATTGTTCATAATTATGTACGGAACCCTAAAAGAGCGAGGCCCGTCTCGCACTTGGCTGATTTTATGTTTTATCTCAAAAGGATTTGGCAGCGTTTTCGATGAAAGCTCCCAGGCGGCTGAATTTTTACGAAACTCGGACTATTATGAACTCGTCATATAGTTATTTGTTTTGTAGTTCATTTCATTTTTAGGTCATATTGACTATTTTTTTACTTCAAAATCAATCCAGCCGCGTAACGCGCTTACGAACGATCACCATTTTATTTTTAACAGACTTCCAAAAAAGAGGAGATTCTGTTTTCGGTATATTTTCATTCGCCAAGGTTTCTGGACCGATTTGCGTTTTTTGAATCGATAAAATTAGGGGATAAAAAGAAACGATGAAACCGACCAGCGGCGTTCGCTTGACTTTTACAGATACTGTGCTTTCCTATAGAATAGTTATAGTTATAGTTATAGCTAGCGATGAAAACAGAGGATTAATCAATTATATAGTATTTTTAACAAACTACAAAAAGCTTTTAGTTTTCAATTAATATTATGTGGTACCTACTTTGTACTTGTTTATACTCGTAGGTATCATCCGCTATAGCATTTCATTTATCACTTGGCAAATTGACATGAAAAGAAAATGGATTCTAGAATAGTGACTCGTAATTTTCATTCAACCTTATGGTACCTACTTATTATAGGCACAGAAACTCACTATAATTCGTAGCTGTAAGCCACAGTACCCAAGTTTCGTCAAGATGTTAAAAATTTAAGTCAATTATGAAGCTACATAAACCGCGGTTAATATTTAAGAAATACCGACCGTGAAAGCACCTGTTACTTAGTAACTTTTTAATTTCGTCACGATCAGGTGTCCCTCCAGTTTTGTTTTCGCGTAACGTAATTCGACCTGTCTGATATCTCCATGTTATTTCGATACTGAAATGAATGTGCTTACGTGTCCACTCCGACACATTCAATACCCGTGGCCAATTAACATGACATTTTGCTCAATTATGTCGTTCCAAAATGGGATATAAATTGTGATTACCCACCGTACAAAACTTGTGTTTAATGATATTAACTATAGAAACGTATTATACACTTTTACACTCGATGAAAAGTGAAAATAATTTGACTCGCTGCCAAAACTACTAGGGTTACTTCATACCGTGCGTTGTTGTTCTGTGACTTCGCAGCTCAGCTCCGGGTCGCTTTTACTGAATTCGATGTGGAATCAGTTGCAGTATACGTTGTTTCTGCAATTCAGAATTCGGCCGAATGTTGTCGTCTTCTCGGTACTTGTTTATTTCGGGTGTTAGAGCCACACGAGAGCGTTGACTCAGTGAGATTACGTTTTAAATTTAGGCGGGTGCGAGTTGCCAAATCATTGGAGAAATGTTCGGCCCGCGTGCCGCGTGCCCGGAACGCCGCGCGCCGTTGCTTTGGACGAATTGCTCGATTGTTTCGGGTAATTCGCACTGTGTCACTCGTGATTAATCTGCTTTTTCCGCCGCTTTCAAAACAGGAAAACTCTCAGAGATTTTTATGGCTCAATTAGGAATAATAAAGTACCTAACCTTGAAGGCACAAATATTTAAGGTTGAACTGAATTCTGTACACTCGGAGATTTGAATATTACCTACTTATACCTACTAAGACAGGTTTATAAAAATAATTTACAATCAAGCGTACACGTATGTATATGCGTAATAATTAAAAAATACTGGATACCTAGATTTACAGTTTAATTTTATTGATATTGCTACTAGTAATAATCTATTAGATAGAAATAAGTTAGGTATATCTAGGAGTGATGTGTCAGATTTGTTCAGAGTACCTAACAGGTTAAGGTGTACTGTGCATCGGAAGGTCAGCTCTTATTTTGAGGAAAACTGTCTCTTCATGTAAAAAAGTTATTTGCCTCCAAATTCGTTTACTCAATCAAATTGTTATATGCGCAAAGGTTTTCCTTTTATCCACTGAGTTCTTTAGTATGATAAAATAATATGATATCTATATAATAAAATATAAATACAGTACTATACCTACCTATATTTATATGTATAGCCACAGTGTATAGCCATATATTTTCTATATGTTTTCTAGTTTCTTAGAAATAAACGAGCGGATACCCGCGACTTCGTTCGCGTGGATATTGATTTTAATAATCCCGTGGGAATCATTTTGTTTTCCTAAGCTCCTTTGAGCTCATACCTAGCTAAAAACTGTTAAAAGTTCACTGGCGGATGTTTAGGTACATAAAAATGTAAACATGCGCCAGTGAAAGTCCCATCAAAATCGGTCCAGCCTTTCATGAATTAGCCAGTAGTCTTTAAAGTATCTACTTTCTAACAAAAAAAGAATGAATGAAATCGGACCACCCGTTAACGAATCACAGCTAAGGACACATTTTGCCTTTCATCCCTTCTCCCAAGGGAACCGTGCTGAATTTCGGGATAAAAAGTATCCTATATGTTACTCCATAGTATGAACTTAAATCATGCCGAGTTTCATTTCAATCCATTCAGTAGTTTTTACGTGATGCGCGCACAAACATACAGACAAACAGACAAACAGATAAACAGACAAACAGATAAACAGACAAACAGGCAAAAATTTCAAAAATAGCTTTTTTACGTTCTACTACTTATAACTAACATCCCCCAGTTATTATTTTGCAAAAATCTTTAATGTACAGATACGGCAATTCTACGATTTTATTATATGTATAGAAGAAGATTGTCGATTAATAGATTTAACTTTTTATTGTGTTGGAAAAAGGTAAGTAAATAAAATAGACTTTCGACAGTTATTTATACTCTGATTTTTAATTCAGTCGAATTCTGACAGCTGTCATTGTCATTTATAGATGAGTTATTTCTATGGAAAACAGGGTTAACATCTACGAAGTTCAATTTTACCCCAAACTACTTTAATTTCCTATCAACATCAAAAGCCATAAGTCATTTCATTTTCATTAGTCATTTCGCCCTAAAATAGAAATAGCTAAGAGTGGAAACTAGAAAGTGCAAATTAACAGCAATAGAAAACAAAAGAAGCATATTGGAAAATTTATTCAAAAATGGAAGTCGAATGACATTATCACCATGAAGTGTCGATATATCGACTGATTTTTAAACCGGATATTATGCCAGTTAGTATACAGCAATAGCTTGTTTGTATCGTAAGCACATCACTTGCCTCTTCGCAACACTGCACTTTATAAAGCATTTCAAAAATTCAATTTGTATCTTTGTGTGCCTTGGTACGGTCTCGGATATACATAGGTACTCATAATAAAGGTACGAGTAGAATGTTTCAATATTATGCCATACAATCGGAAAAGGCTAATACAAATGAATCTTCTAAAACTCTTTTTAGGGTTCCGTACCCGAAGGGTAAAAAACGGAGCCCTATTAATGTCAGTCGGCTGTCTGTCTGTCCGTCTGTCCGCCGGTCACAGGTCTCTAGCTCGCAGACGAAATGAGTTACAAACCTGAAATTTTGGTATTTAGTGTAAAACGTTAACCCAAAATCAAATATTGAATTAGAAATTGAATTAAATTATTTTTCAGGGGGGCTCCCATACATGAAAAAAGAGCCGGAAAAAAAAATTTTTTCTTTACCCTAGCTTGTGGGGTATCATTGTTTAGAGCTCATTAAGTAGAGTACAAATATATATTTTTTTAATTTTTATCTCAAAAAATAAGGGAATGGGAGGCCATCAAAGTTGTCAGTTTTAGACCATTTTTGTGACGGGGGCTATCTCAAAAACTAAACTAGTTGGGAATATGATATTTCAGTATATTATGTACTATATGCTCTATTTAAACAACAAATACTGAAAACAACGATTTATTAAATAGTTTATAAGCTGTGACCAAAATAAACGAACATTTTTTTGGGTTTTTCTTTCACGGTTTGTTGCGATGTCTAGCTCGGAAATTAAATATTTCTTAGACCCAAAATATTATATTGTTCATAATTATGTACGGAACCCTGAAAGAGCGAGGCCCGACTCGCACTTGGCTGATTTTTTTTCAGTTTATCTGCCATTCATTTTCTTTCAAAATACTTGAAGTTTTTCTTTTTTAATTGCATTTGATTTCAGGTTTGAATATTTTTTTAATTATTACTAGATTCTGCCCGCGGCTTCGCCCGCGTGAATTTCGGTTTTTCACAAATCCCGAGGGAATCGTGGATTTCCGGCTCCCGTTCCCGCTCCCTTTTTCAAACTTTATACCTACTTTCAAGGAAGTTTGCTATAGTAATCTACCTATACTGCCGTCCTAACGAAGAGTGCAATAACTAGGTTTTGACTACTTTCGAGATATTTGCAGTTAAAGATTTAATTTTTGTTTTGTGTGTATCTTCGTAACTATAAAAGCTATTGGGTTGAAACTTTTACTGAACGACAGATAAAATAATGCTTAATTTTATGTAGTATATTATATTTGTACATAAGTTTATATACACACTAAAAACGCAATAATGTATTTATCATTAGGACTTATGAATTGTTTTGATATAGCATTCCTAATCATAATTGCAATAACTACACTACTTATTGCAGTTTTTGTTAGTAAACCTACATACTACTTATTTGTGTAGCACAAACTATATGATGCCCTATAGTTTCTTCCAACCATATGTACGGTTTTCCTTAGTGAATTATTTTAATTAGATATAAGGTGATTGCAAGAACATAATAAGAATAAAAAAGATTTACCAAAATAATTTAAATAGGTTTTTATTATTTAAAACTAATAACTTACATGACGATTTTCGTATCTGTAACTGAATTCAAAAACATAGAACTTTCATATAACCGTCCTACCCCCATTTTACCCCCTTATATATTTTACATAGGGGAGAAATTTCCTATAATATTTTCTAGGCTGATATCTACGCCCTAGAAAGAACCTACCGTCCAAATTTCAAGATAATAATAACAATAATTAAAACTTCACAAAAACTTTCATCCCCTTTTTTACCACCCTTAATGGGAGATTTTCCAGAACAACTTATACATGTTTTTATTATTTAAAATTCATAATCTAAATGCCTATTTTCATATCTGTAACTTCAAAAACATAGAACTTTCATATAACCTTCCTACCCCCATTTTACCCCCTTAGGGGAGGATTTTCGTGAAATCTTTTCTAGGCTGATATCTAAGCCTTAGAATAAACCTACCTTCCAAATTACAAGTTGATAATAACAATAATTAAAACTTAACATAAAAACTTTCAACCCCTATTTTACCACCCTTAAGGGAAGATTTTTCAGAATAAAATATACAGGTTTATATTATTTAAAACTAATAATCTAAATGCCGATTTCAGGTCTGTAACTTTAAAAACATAGGACTTTCATACAAACTTTCTACCCCCATTTTACCCCCTTAGAGGAAGATTTTAGGAATGTTAAATAGCCTATAACCTTTCCGGAAAACTGTACTACCAAATGCAAAAATTATTTTTCAAATCCGACTGGTACTTCCAGAGATTAGCGCGTTCAAACAGACAAACTCTTCCGCTTTATTATATTAGTATAGATATCTAGTTTTTTTTTTATTTTTGATAATTTTCATTTGTCTAATTCTAATTCTCTCCAATCAGCTGCATGTTTTTCTTTGACTTTCAATGAAAATTGTCCCCTTTCAGCCAATGACTTTTGACTTCCAAAATTTTCTTTAAGTGGTTGTGTTTCTAATTTTGTGCTTGTAAAAGTAAAAATCTATGAATTTGACAATTTTACAACATCCACAAAATCGTCAAAATCAAAAACTTTTTGTTTATTTTAACTTTACTTTAGTATAATACATTTAGTAAGCTAGACATTTTAAGTAATAAGTTTCCTTATGATAACTGCAATAACTCTTACTTCTTGCGCTTATGACTAGTAAATGTGCCAAAAATTTATAAAACGTACTATAGTCATAAGTGCAATAACTGGACTTATTGCGATTATTTTATGTAATATTACAAAATATCAAAGCTATCCAAGTCATAACTCAAGATATTTCGGTTATGATTAGCTCCTTACACATCGTTATATTAGGGGAAAGGGGCCCAAAGCGGATACGTTAAGATTGAGTTTGAAAATCAGTAGTTTGTTAATCGATGTTAATATTAACTTTTACACAAACGAATAGTGTGTCTCATGGCGCATAAAGTCGTTAAAACAGATAAAGATCGGTTGATAAATAATAAAGTTACAAGGAAATTTATAAAACTTAAAGAAAAACCACTTTGCCCTCAGGGGGGGCCTAAAGCGGTTTTTGGTATCGGGCAAAGCGGACATACCAAAGAAATGCAAAATAAGTCATATAATCTTTATTGTTTTAATAAAAAACGCACAATTTAAATATTTTAATTTAAAAAAGAGCAAATTCAATCTCTCCTTTCAGCAAAATAAAAGAAATCTTAAAAATTAATAATGATGATGAAAATATGGCCTTCCTTTAAAGCACTGGCCATGGACTTTTCGTCCCACGCAGCTTGAGCAGTTTTTCGTTAGTATTTATTCACCATCTAAAAGGATACATACAATTGATATAACAGATCTCATTTCACCCTAGTCGTGGGCAAAGCGGTTAGGTAACCTCTTTGCCCGAACCGCTTTGCCTTTTTAGACTGTTCATTTTCACAATCAAAAATAACTTCAAAATCAGACGAGTACATACAAGTCGGCACTTTCATATCATAGTCAAATACACAAAAGTCAAGATCAATTTATTGATCAGGGCTTATTTTAACTGTAAATTAAAAAAAACGCTCTACACTTACCGCGGTTTTTTTTCGAAATGCACCCAATTTTGATTTTTTACTGCACCTACTCGTGTAAACGTTCTTGCTGAGTCGGACGAATGCCCCAAGGGGAGCGGGGGGAGCGCATCGTACCCGCGCGCTTTTTATACACCTAACTATTGGCGCGTTCATTTAAAAAGACAAATCCGCTTTGGGCACCATAACCGCTTTGGGCCCCTTTCCCCTAGATATTGCAGTTATGGTAACCAACAGAACCGAAACTATTGAAGATACAAAAAAGACGTCTAAGACGAAAATATAGAGCTCATTTTCCTGATTACGGATATGGTCTTAAGTCAATTTGACCAAAAACTCGACTTATTGCACTCTTCGTTAGGACGGCAGTATAGCTGTAGATATATATTTCGGTTTTATCAAAATCCCGTGGAAACTGTGGATTTTTCTAGGATAATAAGTGCATACGCATACAGATGCATGCAACTATTGTAATGTGCTATATGAACGTGATTTACCTAAGAACAGTCAACGCCATCTATCGAGTTTTTAGAAGTCTATATCTATTTTAGTCCCACAGGGATACTTTTCCGGGATAAAAAGTAGCTTATGTTTTCAGTCAGTAGTCAGGGCATAAGCTATCTCCATTCAAAATTTCAGCCAAATCAGTTCAGTAGTTGCGGCGTGATTGAGTAACAAACATCCAAACATCTAAACATCCAAACATCCAAAGATCCACACTTTCACATTTATAATATTAGTAGGATAATCTACAGCACTCCCTTATTTTTTTCAAAAACGAAATTCTCAACTATCTTGTCGTATAATTTACGCAGGTCACGGAACTGCGAGTAACCTAACCATTTAAAAACCCTTAGCCATTATTAAGCTTATCTAATCGTTATTTAAAGCTATAAATTTGGTAGTAATGCTATGGTTAATCCAAGTAACAATCAATAAGCAAAAAATATTTTTTTTTTGTTGATGTTTTCTATTGACAAAAATGTTATTAGTAAGTCTCTATTTAGATATTCCGGTCACTTTCTGCTAAATGTTATTCATATGGAGATGAATACGATCCGTGGAACGATATACTTTTTATGTATCTGTTGCCTTGGCCTGAATCTCAGCATCGTAAATATTAAACAGAACATTGATTGATCACCCAATAACGATTCTTAAATTGGAACGGGAATCCATATTAGGTCTTTGCCTACCACTTGTAGTTAGTAGAAACCTTTTGAGTTACCCACTTTAATAGGAAAATAATGAAATTCTTACAAGGCTATGTTTGACTAACGACAAAAACAATGAGTTCTTTAAGTTTCAAGCGATCATTCGTCTTATCTACGACTCTACAGTGGTAGGGGGAGGAATGATAGAACTATACTAATTGTTTCACTACATACATCAAATCGGAAATGAGGACATCCGTGAAAGAACTAAAGTAAACGACATAGATCAGCGAGCCACGAAGCGGAAGTGGCACATGTTTGAAGAAGCAATAGAGGTGCTGGAAATTAAAATAGCGATCTACCAAAAAATGCAGTGTTGCACAACTAGGTGGACAAACGACATCGAACGAGCCGCAGGCAGCCCCCAGCCCAAATTTAAAAAACCCCCGACACTCGCCATTTTTGGCGGCAGCCATCTTGGATTTGCATAGTGCTATTTTACTAGTCAAGCCCTTTCATTTGATACCCATATTAAGGGAGTTGTGAAAAAATATGTAATCCGCCATTTTGTAGCGGCGGCCATCTTGGATCGATTTTCTCAAACATAGCTAACAACACTCTCGACTAATTCATCTTTCATAGAAAAAAACCGCATTCAAATCGGTCCACCCGTTTGAGCGCCACAGGGGAACGAACAGACAGACACACACACACACACACAGACACGTCAAACTTATAACACCCCGTCGTTTTTGCGTCGGGGGTTAAAAAGGTACAAAACCGAGGCGTGTTGAAGTCCCTATCTAGTATCTATACAAGTGACCTTTGTCCAGCAGAGGAAGTCTTTCTTTAGTTTTTTAAAGCGTTAACGACTATAGATCTCTCAGTAACTTGGCTACGCCTGCTTGCTCACACAATAGGTGTTATGAGACATGAGAGAATTTGTGTGAAAGTGTTGCTTTATTTAATGGTTGCGATTGATCGAAGTAGACGCGATAGTATCTAATACACAGTGAAATATAGCTAGACACAATAAACCTGTTCATTGAAAAACTAATAATAGACACAATAAGAGTAGGGCCGCACTGCGGAATTTATTCGCGCTGTTTATATTCCTCATTTTAATATATTTTTCTCGCGAATTTTAAATCGCATGTGCGTGCAGTTCATACATTTCCATATGTCAGAATTTTGCGAAAAAAATCGTTGAAAAATTCATTGAAAAACTAATATATTAATAAGCAATTTATCATGCCATAACATCGTTTATCTAACGGGTGAACTTTGACCTCTTCCAGTTACCTACCACCTACACGGTATATTCAGTAAGTACACCTACCTAGTACCCACTACTAGCACTTGATGAATATTCGTCTCAGCCAGATGGTTTCAATAATAAACATTGAGTGTAAAGGCTCGCGCAAATTGCGGCTGCAATGAAATCCTGCGAAATCCTAAAGCATTGCGAAAATCTTTTCATCAAAGGCGAAAATCCTCCATTTTCATACATTTTATATCCACAGTAGAGGCGGGCCGCAGCGCCAGTGCATTTAGTGCGCAGCGCAATTGGCTCTATTTGCTAATAGACAGACCTACATTCCTTTAGCCTATTAGTGTGCTTTACTTTGGTGTGCGGTTTCGTAATGAGACGCGACGACGCGCGACGCGATGATTTCGTTCGTATGTTGCTGCTGTAATTTGCGCGAGCCTTAATATGCGCTCTTTGAAGACCATTTAAGTTTAAAAAGTCACGGTCTCGAGTAAAAATAGAGCTCACTCCTTTCTGTATTACCCGAGTGTACCAGAAGGAGGATGATGTTTTTCTTTTATAATCTGTTTTGTTTAAGTTATAGACGAAACACTATAATAACGTACACAAATACCAATGAATTGGCAATTTTACGCGTTTAAAGAAGGTAAAACGTTAGTTTTTGTATTTTTCCTTATTGATGTTTTATAATATATTTAACTTTGTTATACGTATCGTTATCTATAATAGAGCTTCCTTAAATTTCTCAGTGATTTTCTCGGTTCCATATAATTGGTTCATGGCACAAACAGCCCTCTTTGCAGCATGACAAAAATGAAAATGGAATGAATATCAGAAGTAGTTAATTAACCAATAATAATGTAACATAATAATATGTGACATATTACTGTCAAAGTGAGTAAAACGAAGCTAGGTAATAACGGGTATCTTAAAAGAAAATAAATCAAAGGAAGGACCCCACAATACATTCTCTGCACGAAAGAACAAAATCAAAGAAAATTGTACTGAAAAGAAATCTCATTCCTTATGAAGGAGAATTTTATTTAAGGCGGTGTACTTTAATTGTGGCTTATATAGAAATGTAGGTATTAAATAAGAGCGCACGGTGCACTTGACCTTTTTAGAACGGCTTCGGTTATTTTTTCAGTCACACTTAAGCAAATTTTTAACATTTTTACGAAATATCTGTACTTCAAAACGGAGGAATATTTCTTATCTTTAAACACCTTCAACATATTTTTTTACCTAGAGTGAATTTGTTTTTGAGAGAATCGCTTTACATGTAAATTCGTTGGTACCTACGTACCTATAACATGGTACCTACCTCACGCGGGGCGGTATTTTTGCTCCAGCCAGCGAACCTCATAAAACTGTTATCAATCTTGACTTGTAAATGTCAGGTGTTAGACACATTATTTTTCGTTGTGTGTTGAGCGACAGACTGGTAATTCTGTGTCATGAAATAAGTATGATATTATGTAGGTATAGCTATTTTCCGAGCCCTGCGAAAATCTTTTGAAGGTAACGTTCACTATGCGTAGGTATAATTACTACATAAATGACAGATTTACGTTTACATTTTTCCGGAAAGCCATTTTCCAAATTATCTCCGGAAAATGTCATGACTTGATATCTCCATACTGAATAACGGATTTACGCACCTCGCGCGAGGGTCGCCAGTTCTTAGAAACATACGTTCCTATCTTGGCTTCTATAAGTGGCTCTTAATAGCCTTGACTCCTCTGGCGCAGATGTGAGAGCTATCATCTTATAATTTGGAGTACCCGGTTTCGATTCCCGTCTGGGGCAATGTGGGACTTTATATTTTTATATTAGCTTAGGCATAGTGCGACTTGGGAGGCTTCGATCGTGGTTTGTTAAATTACGCTAGAGGTAAAGCCGTGCCGCTAAGCGTTCCGGTAGAAAATCGCGAAGGTAATAGCGGTCGCTTCCATGCATCGTCATCCGTCACTTAAGTAAGTGCACATGCACCAGACGAGATCGCATTAAGCGCTAACTTATTAACTTAATTGAATTAAAAAATACAATCATATTACATTTGCGGTCTATCAGTTCAGCTAAACAAGACTTAAATTAAAACAGTGTTTATTTATCTTTAGTAGTAATACCCTCAAATTGCGCAAATGTATGTTGTAACAACAATAATTAACTCAAACGTTTCGTTTATTAAACATCATATAACACGTTGTATAACAAGGCTGCGGTGAGCTAAAAGGTTGGAAAATAATATCTTGTACATGCTTACATAATATTTACAATAATATAGAATTATAGTTTTTCTGTGTTTAATTCAGAGGATATCTCATGATGAGCAAATCTTACCTAGGTATATTATATCAGGCATCAAAGAAGCGCTTCAGTTTAATTATTACAAAAAGTAAACTTGGCACTAATAGCGTGATAAAATTAACACACTATTAGAGTTATTAGGTGATAATATTTATTACAAAGATTATATTCTTTGTATTCTTGTGTTCTTGTATTCTTAAGAAAATCAGAGAAATCAGAGAAAAATCAGCCAAGTGCGAGTCGGGCCTCGCTCTTTCAGGGTTCCGTACATAATTATGAACAATATAATATTTTGGGTCTAAGAAATATTTAATTTCCGAGCTAGACATCGCAACAAACCGTGAAAGAAAAACCCAAAAAAATGTTCGTTTATTTTGGTCACAGCTTATAAACTATTTAATAAATCGTTGTTTTCAGTATTTGTTGTTTAAATAGAGCATATAGTACATAATGTACTGAAATATCATATTCCCAACTAGTTTAGTTTTTGAGATAGCCCCCGTCACAAAAATGGTCTAAAACTGACAACTTTGATGGCCTCCCATTCCCTTATTTTTTGAGAAAAAAATTAAAAAAATATATATTTGTACTCTACTTAATGAGCTCTAAACAATGATAGTTTTTTTTGATGAATTTTTTTCCGGCTCCTTTTTCATGTATGGGAGCCCCCCTGAAAAATAATTTAATTCAATTTCTAATTCAATATTTGATTTTGGGTTAACGTTTTACACTAAATACCAAAATTTCAGGTTTGTAACTCATTTCGTCTGCGAGCTAGAGACCTGTGACCGGCGGACAGACGGACAGACAGACAGACAGACAGACAGCCGAGTGACATTAATAGGGCTCCGTTTTTACCCTTCGGGTACGGAACCCTAAAAAAGCAGATCTAGAGCTGATTTACTGACTGTTAATTATTACGACTGATGCCCTATTACACCAGCAGGTCATTTTGCGGAAAACACGCTCTAGTAATATGACATCTCTGATCCATTAGCTATACAAATGGCTCATAGCATCTGTTCCACGAGAAGAAGGCAAACAAGCCATTAAAGTAAAGACTTCATTAGACCAATTCGGAAGACTCGGATGATAAGACTATGCAACTAGTTTTCTTTTGAACTTCGTTTTTCCAATGACAAATATTTACTGGTTTTTAAAGAACGATACATTGGATTATTTTATGCTTGGAGTCAGGGTAATCAGATTTCGTTCTAGACAACATTCGACCATAACTAAGGCGTAGACCCCATTGGGAGCGAAGCGAAGCGGTTTCGCAACGCTCATGTATGTCGCTAGACAATGAGAACTTCGCTTCGCTTTGTCGTTCGCAGTGTGAACCGTAGTATGAAAAGACGCGGTAGAGCGTGAGCTAAGCGAAACGAACTTCGCTTCGCTCCTTATGGGACATGCGCTTAATGTTTAATGTAGGTATAATGTAATTTTTTATTATGCAGCGAATTTTATTAAAATTATTTAAATTAATGCAGCGAAGAACACTTTTCTCCACTTAATTAATCTGAGAAATGAAAATAATAAAAATAACTGACTTTTAATTCGATGCAGTAAACTGACATTTCAAAATGTAATTCCGTAAAATAATGTTGTCAACCTAATTTCAATAATGTGTGATAGGTTCATTTCATTTATGATTATAATCATAAAATCGTTTGACTGTTACATAATAAGATCTTAAAATAATTGTATAGGTATAGTAGGAAAAATCTACCTCAAACAGGCATACAATATTTACACAATATATAACATTAAGACTACAATTTCATAAAGTTAGTTTCATAAAGTATGAAAGTTACTTATTTAGAAAGATATTAAAGTTATCTATCTAACATTATCTACTATATCATATACCTATTTTTAAAAATAAATCTTGTACTGAAGTAAATAGAAATAAAATAAAATAGATGATGTTTTAATGATGTAAATCATTAGCATCGTTTATTTTTACCACATTACCTATTTATTTTTGTCAAAAAGTAGCAAACCATGAAACGTCAGTTTACTGCATCGAATTAAAAGTACGACTATAGTAGGTACTATACTTTACCAGAATTTTTGACCCAACTTCAAGTTGTCTGCATAATATTAACTACAGTCAATCTCAGCTTTAACTAGTTTACATAATTTGGCGGTAACATAATTATAGTATCTCCGCCGCGAGGGCCCGAGCCCCGATGTATATCAGGATCGTTAGCTAGGCCGCATTGGCGCACCACATTTTTGGGTCGATACACGATGGGCCTTTGCAACAGCGAAGTGATGCGTACACTTAAACGACATAAATGGCGTCAGGAGTCTTTGCTACTAAGTACTATACGAGTAGGTACATGGCATAAGGAGACCACTTTCGAAAATTTAGCGTTATTAATATAGTACTACATAATATGTAGAATCTATCTATCTATCTATATGTAGTATCTATTCTATTCAATTGGTATTGGATTTTATGTATATTGTATATTATTCAATTGGTATTCTATTCAATACCAATTTTTTTTATTCAAATAAAAAGTTTTTTATTCAAATAAACTTTTACAAGTAGATACTTTTGAATCGTCAATTGAATCTACCACTGGTTCGGAATGCCGTTCCAACCGAAAAGAACCAGTAAGAAACTCGGCGGTTGCTCTTTTTAAAAATAACAATATAACAATTTTATATTATTAACAATAACCCTTTGTCTTATATATCAATTACTAGCTGATGCTCGCGACTTCGCCCGTGTGGATTCATACAAATCTCATACAAACATTCATCCCCCATTTAACTCACTAGGGGGATAGTTTTTTCAAAATTCCTTAAACACGTAATTCTTCATTTTTAACCGAAACCTAAAATATACAAATTTTCATTGATATAACTTGATAAATGACGTGAATAATGACAGACTCTTATAGAAACTTTCATCTTCTGTTTAACCCACATGGGGGCAGAATTTTTAAAAATTCTGAAACACATATTTCTTTATTTTTAACCTACAGTATCGGTATTCGTAATACTATGTGCATGTGTATTTGTAATGGAATAATCAGTATTTAAAGTAAAAAATTGTAAAGAAACTGCACTCAGTCTTATTGCCTCTTATCTAAGTGATCGCATACAAAGAGTACATATGTATCAATGATGTTAAGTCGTCCGGATCAGCCTCAGTAATGGGTGTTCCCCAAGGCTCTATTCTAGGTCCATTCATGTTTCTAGTTTATATTAATGACTTACCACATTTCGTAGAAAATGCTTGCGATATTATACTATTTGCTGATGATACGTATGGCACATTGTACGTGACCATAAAAATAATGTCAAATAAAATGTTTTATATTTGTCACCTTGCGGAGATAGCAAATACGTGATTACCACGATCTTCCGTAAATTCATTTCCTTGTAAATTTTAGTATATAAGGTGTAAATAATTCTGTAAATACATGCTACTATAAACACGGGTCTGGTGTACATCATTTCATCTCTCCCTGCTCTTCAAGTTTGCGCCAGCAGCGCAACAATACGTCTCTGATTTTTAAAGTCAATAGAACCAAAGACAATTTTGACGATGTAAATAATACTTTATCTCAAGTTTCACACTGGTTTAGTATAAACAATCTACTTTTAAATGCAAAAAAAACCAAGTGTGTTGAGTTTCTATTGCCCAATACAAGGGTTACTTGTAATAATTTAAAGATAAGTGGTGAGCCATTGAAAACTGAGGACACAACTGTGTTCTTGGGAATAACCCTGGATGCAAAGATTCAATGGGGCACCCATATAGCAACACTTGCTGGCAAGCTCAGCTCTGCTGCTTACGCTGTTAGAAAGATTCGACAGTTAACAGATGTTGAAACTGCAAAAATTGTTTACTTTGCATATTTCCATAGTATTATGTCGTATGGAATCTTACTATGGGGTAAAGCAGCTGATATTGAAAAAAATTTCGTTTTACAAAAAAGGGCAATTCGTGCAATTTATAATTTAAAACCGCGGGATTCCCTTCGAGAGAAATTTAAAGAAATAGGTATTCTTACAGTAGCTTCTCAATATATTTATAACAACATAATTTTTGTTAAGCAAAACATTCACAGTTACAATAAAAAGTGTGAATTACACGATAGGCAATTAAGAAATAGAAATAGACTCGTGATTCCTCAATTACGCCTCAAAAAGGTCCAAAAGTCGTTTGTGGGAATGGGCGTAATGTTCTATAACAAAATTCCACAACAAATCTTAGATTTGCCTTTAAACAAGTTTAAGAATTCTATTAAAAGTGTGCTCATGAAAAAAGCATATTATACAATTGAAGATTATATAAATGATAAAAAGCATGGATTTAATTTATTCGCTTTATACGCTATTATAACTTGAGGAGTATTCGATTATTGGTGTTCAATTCGATGCTTTAATCATGGGTAGCCTAAGTATGTCACGCTCTCTTTAAACATTTCTGTGGTGGTGTCGTGTGGTGCGGGTTGTTACGTTCCCTCAAATATGGTTGAGCGGAGCAATGGCTGGATCATGCGTCATGCTCGTGAACGGGTGCCGCCGTCGGAAATGGGGCTACTTTTGTCTGCCCTTCTTAACGTGTAGAATTGTAAGCACCATTCCGAACCAGTGGTAGATTCATTTGTCAATTCAAAAGCACTTGTAAAAGTTTATCTGAATAAAAAATATGTCTTAGACTTGCCTTTACACAAGTTTAAGAACTCTATTAAAAGTATGCTCATAAAAAAAGCTTATTATACAATTGAAGATTATACAACGTTAGTTTTACTTTGCGCAAAAACCGAAACACGTGTCAAATATTTTTACATTAAGAATATTTATACAAAATTTCAAAAAAATATAATGGAAAGTAACGAAGTTATAAGCTTGTTATGTTGCGTCGTTGTCCTCGAAAAAAATGGTCACCGCAAGCCGTCGCCGCAGGGACTAGCGATCGATGCGAGTTGAATGACCGCCGCTGTGTGCCGACCGTCAGCTGATGCGCGGTAAATCATTGTGTCTAAGCTTGTAAGATTTCAAAATATTTTTGGACAAAAATATAACACAATATAAAAATGGTTGGATTCGATTTTGTTACTGATTCTGAACAAACTACTTTCAGGTTTTGCGTAAAGTAAAACTAACGTTGTATAAACGATAAAAAAGCTTGGATTTAACTCGTTCCAGCAATGCGCGAGACGGCATTTCAATCATGTACATTAATAATAATAATTGTTATAATGTTATTTTTAAAAAAGAGCAAACGCCGAGTTTCTTGCAGGTTCTTCTCGGCTGGAACTGCATTCCGAACCTGTGGTAGACTCAACTGACGATTCAAAAGTACTTGTAAAAGTTTATTTGAATAAAAAACTTTTCTATTCTATTCTATTCTATTTTGTAATACCGATTTTCATGAATATAACTTGAAAAATGATGGACTTTCATACAATTTAATTAAAACCCTATTTAACCCCCTTAAGGGTGGAATTTGCAATAATTCTTTCTTAGTACCTACCTACCTACCAGTATAGGATACGTTGGTTTATCAAGCCGTCCGTCACTCTGGCTGATCCTCGCCCGACTTATGGGAATATCGGAGGCTCGGGAGACGTAATCCTCAGCCGGTATTGTTATTTATTAACCATCGAAAGTAGGCAATTGGGTAAAAATGTCTTAGTGAAAATTAGCAGCAGCAGCCTAAATATGTGTAGATACCTACATACTACAAGCCAAAACTCAATCAATCAAATGATTTTAGGCTTATTATTGCGTGGTTTAACGCCATAATCTAATGTAAAATACGGGTACATCACACTAATATTATAAAGGCGAAAGTTTGTGTATATGTATGTGTGTGTGTTTGTTACTCTATAACAACTACTGAACCGATTTGACTGAATGGAGATAGACTATGCCCTGACTTAACACATAGGCTACTTTTTATCCTGGAAAAGTACACAGTTCCCGCGGAATTTTGAAAAAACCGAAAGCTACAGCTATAGGTAGATTACTATAGCAAACTTCTTTGAAAGTAGCGTGAAAAGGGAGCGGGAACGGGAACCAGATATCCACGATTCCCTCAGGATTTGTGAAAACCGAAATTCACGCGGGCGAAGCCGCGGCAAAAGCTAGTACCACGATAAAAATATTTGTATGGTGGTCGATATTTCGATCCAGTTGCATGGATTGTGCTCACGATGAGACTCAATCAATCAAGTTAGTCTTATATAATTTTACAAGCTCTTCTGTACCTACCTATTTACGAGTGCCAATGTATGTAAATGGTAAACTCAGTAGGTATAACGCCTTCGTCATTATAAATTGTGATGGTAACAATAAATCATACTCATATTAAAAAGCAAAGAAACAGAAATACACACCTAAAACATCTGAGTAATTACCCACATCTATTTTATAACGAGTAACGAGATAACTTTTTGAGGATACAAATTTGTAAAGTCCTCATTTCGTGGAATATAATAACATCGTGTAATTTTGGAGAGGTGTTATACTTACAAGTTCATCTCTGAACAGCTTAAGTATCTGACACTGTTTTCTCATCGAGGTATCTGACAAGACTTGTAGAGTAACAGACTTTGTAAATCGGGCATCAAATAAGCGCCCAAAACTCAATAGTTGATTTAATAGTACATTGTTCCACGACGGGAGAAAGTGACCGATTACTACGAGGGTGCAGTTTGAGGCCCGAGGCCGTAGGCCGTAGGGCCGCAATACGCCCGAGAGGAATAGGAGTGCTTTATACTACACCTACGAGGAAAATAATAAAATAATCAAAAATATTAAAATTATTACCGGAAATCAATCAGAAAAAGACGTTGGGTTTCCATTGTAACAAATCTTCATATGCTTTGTTGTATCTATTTCTATCTATTTCTAGATAGTATCTTGGTTAAAGAGATTTTCAATAAAACAATAACAATAACTGCTTGGTCACATAATTTAATTCCGGTGGCGTTGGGCGGCTCACTACTAGACACTTTGAGTTCCCCAAAGCTACTTGTAATTTTATAAATTGAAAATTTGGATAGGTAAAACAAAAGAAAGCGACTCGCAAAATACAATGAAAATAGCGCGAACTTTCTATTTTCTATTTTTTATTTTATTTTATATTTATATTTAATTATATTAACAAGAATTGTGAATATATATTTAAACTAGCGGATCCGGCAGAGGACGTCCTGCACGGTGACATACCGATATCAGCGCCACCTACCGTGGCGGCGTGGCGGTTAATTATTTATTAGGTGCTTTTTATGTCGTGTTTATCGAAATAGGTTTTTTTTCATGTACTAATCCAATTTTATCAAAAATTAAAAAAAAACTACTAGATGGCGCTAGGCATTTCAGGCAAATCTCAATAATTTAAATTATTCTGAACAAATAATAGAAAGCTTTACTTTTTATAGCAAAGTTTCACCTATATAGATGACGTTGAATAGTAGAAAACCATTTCTTTTTTTACATTTTGGACTTGATAATCACAATGCCTAGCGCCATCTAGTATCGAATGGCAGAGTTCTTCGTAAAACTTTTCTTTATTTTTCTCAGTTTTCTGAGCCTTTAGATCCCTGAAAGTTTTTTATCTGAAAATTAGAGAATATAAGAATTCCAAAAATAAAACAATCTGATGATTGATTTTTGACACCTAGGCAAGTGCTCATAGTGCCACTGGTCATGTCCTTTAGGCGGACAATAGGGGTAAAAGCTAATTTTCTAATAAAAACGTGAGGGCCGACCAATGATGTTAGGCCGACTATGAGTACAAAAATATATAAATATATATATATAAATATATAATATATATATATAAATATATAATAAAGTACACAAAATATGCCGGAGGAAGGGACAAAGGTGCCGAACTTAGGCAAATTAGTACTTTTTTAAATCAATTTAAAAAAATACTTCTTTATAATAAAAGCAGATATTAACAGTTAACTTAAATAGTCAAAAGCATCAAATATTAGAAGAAAAAAACATTGGACTGAAATCGCTTCGTTTAACATGTCTACGAATTTTTAAACATGTCAGGACCATTGAATTATATTGTACTAACGTACTAGAACAGACGGCGCGAACCACATCTGTGTACCGCTTGAGGTAGTGCGGGGCGCGCGGAAGGGGGCTAACGAGACATAGAGTAGGCATAGATGGACATAATTACACAGACGCGGCACTTTGTTTATATTCTGCCTATTATAATAGGTAACGGAACGTAGTAAAATAAATTGAAATAGCAACTGATCGTATTCACTACAATATACAGTACCTATTTATTTTACTTGATATTTTTAAAGATAAAGACAATTTATTAAACTGTTCAATACACTTGCTCGAAAAATACATGTACAATGTTAGTAAAAATCTTTAAAGTAAAATTTACCGCAATTTAGTGCCATTGTAATGCGGCGGGTTTTTCAAATATTTTTACTGACCTGCAATCCCCATTTTTTTATAGGTGTACGTAGGTGTATGTCTTTTTGTACCTACACCTCCAAAAAAATTATATCAGACAAATATACTTAAACATGTTACTTTGTATTCTCTACGGAACACATACAAAATCCTTCCAAAAGATTTTTTTCTTGATTATGGTACCTTTATACATTATTGTTATTTATTTATTAGTTCAGGATCATGCGGAGTATCATTTATAATTACAAATAAAATTAAAGATAAATATTTATCCTACTATAATATTATAAATGTGAAAGTGTGGATGTTTGGATGTTTAGATGTTTGGATGTTTGTTACTCAATCACGCCGTAACTACTGAACTGATTTGGCTGAAATTTTGAATGGAGATAGATTATGCTCTGACTTAAAACATAGGTTTTTAACTTTTTATCCTGGAAAAATCCACAGTTCCCACGGGATTTTGAAAAAACTGAAATCTATAGCTACAGCTATAGGTAGATTACTATAGTAAACTTTCTTGAAAGTAGGTATAAATGTTGGAAAAGGGAGCGGGAACGGGAACCAGAAATCCACGATTCCCTCGGGATTTGTGAAAAACCGAAACTCACGCGAGCGAAGCCGCGGGCATTCTCTAGTATTATAATAATATGTTTATTTAGTAGCCCTTAAATAATATAAGTTTAGCTAATTCTACCTAGAATTCACAATTTCACATCTGTTTTATTTAGTCTTTGACAAATGACGAAACATTGCGTCTTCTAAATATTGTGATCGAATTTATTTTTAAAACTAAAATATCTTGTTACCTACCGATGGAAAGTTACACCTTTACACTTCTTCGTATTCCTTGAACTGTTAGTACAATTATATAGCCGTACACAGGACGGCATATTTTAATAAATTTAAAGTATTTTCGTTTCGAACAATTACGCGTCTTACGCGCTCAAGAGCTAGCAAGATACTAAGTAAAGTGTTGCGCACGCACCACAGTTGAACGGAACACAGTAGTGATGAGTGGCGTCTTCTCTATTCATATAGTACCTCAATGGTCAGGACCTTTAAAGTGCCGACTGGTAGAGCATTCACCCTATGTAGTTAATAATAATGAGGAAGTTTCCTGAAGTCGAAAATATCATTTTGAACAGAATGGTATTAAAATATAGATTAAAAATAATAAACCAGTGAAAAAAATTTTGAAATCCATCAATAAATTAAGGAGAAATTAATTATTTAAGTTCATGTAAGTATTTTAACGTAAAACTCACTCGAGTATGATGTCACAGCGTCTATTCGGAGGTATTTTTTCCATGTAAAACTTGTTTTACCTATTTCTCCGAGATTACTGAACCGATTTGCGTGATTCTTTTTTTAATCGATAGCTGAGGATGTTTGCAAAATAGTCCCATAGATTTAAAAAAAATATCTCGGAGAAATTAGAAAAACAAGTAAATTTACATGGAAAAATACCTCTGAGCGGGGTGGATGACGTTATACGCTAGAGCGCCGCGTGAAACGAAATTAGCAACTTTAAAGTTTAATAACTTTTTCAGTTTTTGAAATAATTTAATAATTCTTTCAGATTTTTGTTTTATTTTACTTAAATTTTTATAATAAATAAAAAAAAATATTGGAAACTTGTCCATTGTAGATATTAATTTGATGAAACTTTTTAGCCTTTTAACTACTTTTAATTGTGATAAATGATACTTAATAAATGAATGATATTATTGATGACATTTGGATGTAGGTATTTTCAAAGATATTGTATTCTCTCTCTTATATTTCGAACACGTGCGTGTTCTAGTTTGAGGTAAAGGTTGGTGTTATTGCGTTGGTTCATTAACCCTCTCGCTTGGTATTTATTAAGTATAGATTATTATTACTTACAAAACACAACGTAGGTAAACACCTACCTACTAGGAAGGTCTGTGGCTCCGTTTACTAGTTCGTAAAACTATGTTATTGCTGTACGGCATTGACAAATTGTTTAAGTTATTAAGTAAATTGCGGTACATAGAGATTTAGTCCTTTCTACTGTGCTATACCCATCTACTACATGCCGACTGTTAGAAAATTTAAATTTTAAAATTATCATTTTAATTTCTTATAGACTAACTTTCACTGTTCGGGGAGCTGGCGATTTCCAAAGCGCATGCCATTGAATCAATAAAATATTATGCACGGAAAGGCCACATGAGCTACACTTTTCTTTGTCCGAGCAAGCACAAATTCGGGGTGTGTGAGATTTCTAATTGGTGATTTCTTATCAACTAATGAATTTCATCGTTCTTTGTGCCACCATCAGGATGTCCGGGTTTTTGGCCGGCTAATTTCACAAGGCGTTATCCCGCATGCGGGAAGTTTCCGCACATGTGTACCTACCGACTGAGTTATCTAACCATGAAAATGAGTATTCATTCTACATGTAAGTTTGTATGGCCTATACAACGTACTCGTGTATAACTAAGTGGTAGGTTGTATAATGACATCTAATTTTGAACTTTAACGAAAGCTGTTACACTGCAAGTTTCAGTAACCATTTAAGTAAACCACAGCAGAACGAACACTGTCGTCGGGACTGTGTCTAGACACTCCTATTGTTAAATTATTAACTTAGTATACCTATTAGCAAACCTAAATTGACTTCGTCATGTGTTGAAACTACGTAGTAAATGTCTTGTGGTACAAATATAACTAAAGTTCGTGACAACGTATGAGGCGCGGGGGTCACCCACGTTCCCCACACGCGTCATTTTGTCCCAAACTGGGGTAATCGACGTGTGCAGGGGGCAATCAGACTTTCAATCCTAGTAGACAGGAACAACATCAAGCGACTTTTTGACAACCTCCCTGGCGCAGTGGTGAGCGCTGTAGTCTTATAAGTGAGAGGGCTCGGGTTCGATTCTCGCCGCGGGCAATTTAGGATTCTATGATTTCTAAATTGTCTCTGATCGGCTTCAGCCGTGGCTAGGTAAAGTACCAGCTTACGGCAAAGTCGTGCCGCCAAGATATAGCGTTCCGGTACGATGCCGCGTAGAAACCGATCAGGGTTTAATAAGAACTGCCGTACCTCTTCCAGGTTAGCCCGTTCCCACCTTAAATTGCATCGTCACTTACCATCAAGTAACATTGCAGTCAAGGGCTAGCTTGTATAGATGAATAATTAAAAAAAAAATACTTAAGATGGCAACGTGTCTATCGCAGCTTCTAGATTCAGGTCAGCTCGTATACCAGTCATTTTACTGCCCTGCCGTTCTTCATACGTCAGTTTCTTGTAATTTCTTACAAATAGTAAGCTGTATATTCGTTCTGTGTAAAATGTTTTTGTGCTGCTGCCTTAGCGCAATTCTGCCATCGTGAATTTTATTTCCAAGCTTTAAATAAATAAAACAGGGATGAAGCTTAAAATGAGAGTCCAAAATGGAAGCACAAAAGTATAAAATGTCTAATTTTATACAGGCTAATATCCTTAAAATTTATTTCACCCAACAGTTTAATAATCCCGAAATGTTCCGAACCCTTGTACCTTCAGTAAACATAGCAATCGCTTTTCTCTGGGACAAGTGGGAAAATTTATGTGCTTGTGGGGTACCTACCTATCCCTTCTAGTCAGGTTTATTTGAAGTGCTGAGATGAATGGAGGTCAAGCTGTGATAGCCTAGTGGTTAGGACGACCGACTTCTAATCGGAGGTCGTGGGTTCGATCCCGGGCTCTAACTTTTCGGAGTTTTATGTGCGTTTTAAGTATTTAAATATCACTTGCTTTAACGGTGAAGGAAAACATCGTGAGGAAACTTGCATGCCTGAGAGTTCTCCATAACGTTCTCAAAGGTGTGTGAAGTCTGCCAATCCGCTTGGCCAGCGTGGTAGACTATGGCCAAAACCCTTCTCACTCTGAGAGGAGACCCGTGCTCTGTAGTGAGCCGGTAATGGGTTGATCATGACAAATGCAAAACATGTAAAATTGAAGCAATACTTGTACGCTATAGGAAAAATAGACAAGTTAGTGTTGCCACTAAAAGCTAAAGCGCTTTTAGTGCCAACGCAAACATAAGTGGCGCCGCGCCGAGGCGTAGCGTCTTTTAGTAATAACAACTTGGGCAACTTTATTTGCTATGGCATAACAGAATATTATTAAATACCAGTAGGGACGCATCATATTTGTCCAGACGAAATGTTAAAGAAAAATTCCACTCACAGATTTCCGCTAGGATTTTTTCGATACGTCATATTTTGTCTCTGGCCTTAAAGTTATTTAAAAGTAAGTCTTGGTGTTTAATTAGTATAATCTATCTATAGATACATATAATAAAATCGTAGACTTGCCGTATCTGTACATTAAAGATTTTTGCAAAATAATAACTGGGGGATGTTAGGGATGAGTAATGGAACGTAAAAAAGCTGTTTTTGAAATTTTTGTCTGTTTGTCTGTTTATCTGTTTGTCTGTTTGTCTGTATGTTTGTGCGCGCATCACGCAAAAACGACTAAATGGATTGAAATGAAACTTGGGATGATTTAAGTTCATACTACGGAGTAACATATAGGATACTTTTTATCCCGAAATTCAGCACGATTCCCTTGGGAGAGGGGATGAAAGTCAAAATGTGTACTTAGCTGTAATTCATTAACGCGTGCTCCGATTTCATTCATTGTTTTTTTGTTAGAAAGGAGATACTTTAAAGATTACCGGCTTATCTCTAAAAGGCTGGCTCGATTTTGATGGGACTTTTACTGGCTGATGTTAACATTTTGATCTACCTAAACATCCACCAGTGAACTTTTAACAGTTTTTAGCAAAGTATGAGCTCAAAGGAGCTTAAGAAAAACAAAATGATTCCCATGGGATATTTAAAAGCCGATATCCACGCGTACGAATTCGCGGGTATCCGCTTGTTATTAATATAATACAAAGAATATATGGACAGACGATCTCAAGCGAGTCGCTGGTAGCCGCTGGAATCAGGCGGCACAAGATCGTGTGCTGTGGCGATCCTTGCAAGAGACCTATGTCCAGCAGTGGACGTCCATTGGTTGAGACGACGACGACGACGACGAAAGAATATATAAAATTGTATTTCGATAAGGATTGCTATATTAAACTTTACAACGCATATTAAAATAGTTGGGAAACTGTCAGTTTTACGATTCAAGATTAATGAACTTTTGACCTAAGTATTTCTAAGAAGGATACTAAACCCTATACGCTTCTGAAGTTTTATTATTGAACAGGTTTTACACTAATTACCTATCTGATACGCACCTAAAATTTTATGCCCCTTTCATATAATAAGAAAATAATTAAGGCTGTTCAAGTGTTTATTCTCAGATCCCAAGTCTACCTATTCAGGGCAATTTAAACAAAAACACTTGTGGTTTGAACGGTTTTAGCGTGGAAGAATAAATTCATCAAAATAATTGACGGAACTGTCTGAAATGTTGGATAATGAAGAGAACGAGTGATGGATGTGGGAGGGCTGTAGAGATAATATTGAGAAAACCTTTGAATAAAGTATCCCAGTATCCCATATAATGTTACAGTATTCATTCCGTTGAATACTGTAACATTATATGACAACGATCTGGATTTTTATTATTAAGTCATCTTTAAATGTATCTTCATTCTTTGAAGTGAAATGTTGTTTCTTAGGCAGATTACGCAAATAAAGTACAAATGTGTGCGCCGTAAACCCTGCCTATCTTATATGTTTACGACGAGCAATTCCACTTTACGGGTAATAGCATGTCGTTCCTTAAGTACGTGTATCGTAGAATTTATGATAGGAACTCTCGCAGGAATAAAAAAAGCTTGCGTAAGGTGTGAAGTTTTTGGGGACGTCTCTTTTGGGGTTCAGAATAACTTAAAAAGGTTCAAGAATTTTTTATAATCCAAGCCCTAGATTTAGTGTAGACATGTAAATCTCATCTATGTACGAGTATATTACTCGTAGAATCTTTTAATTTTTTAAAGTTTAGTTTTCAGAATAGAAGTAAATAGAATATAATTGAATATTAAATACATAGTAATATTTATATTTCAGAGAGCAAATAAATAATAAGAGAGTCTTAGATGGAATTACCAGCTAAGAGTGGAAACTTATCAATAAGATTTCCAAAATAATGTAGGTACTGTCTTCAGTCAGTCTACATAGTAAAGGAAACAAAGAGGGTTCAAAGAGAAAAGTGGATGTGGAGTGGTCAAACCTAATTTACCAAGTACTAAGTAGTACCTACACGGTACTATGTAGATGATCACATTTGCCCTTTTCCCCTTAGGATTTGCGTGTTGAAGGAGGTTAGGTATCAGGGAAGCAATAAGTCTAATTTGAAAATTTACTTATCTTTATTAGGCTCATGATCATTGACTTTCGGCTGTTACGGGAAAAAGACAAACAATGCTAATATAAAAGATGTCGAGAAATGTGATAAGGAATGTAATATAAATTGAGATTTGTTCTATAAAATCCGGGTACGAGAGGCGCTTTTGTCGTTGGCCTCTGTTGAATGTTAATAAAGATATTAAAAATTTCCTTAGGTTCCTTCTGATTTTTCTCTCTAAATAACGTCTTTATACTTCCTTTTGTGAATTCGAAAAAGATTTAAAAAAACCCTTGCAGATTTCGGTAGGAACTTTCTAATCGGCTGGTAAAAAGGAAAAGACGAGTTCGTTTTGAAAGGAAACGCTTATGGAAAGAGAAAGTCTGAAGGAACATCTGAAAAATTAGCTCAGTGAAGCCATCTAAGCATTACAATTGTCCTAGGCGAACGACAAACGCGAGAATGCGACATAATACGACGCGACGAAATAATATCGCATAGATAAGTTTGTCATTTTCTATGGATTTGAATCGCATCGCGTCGCGTTTGTCGTTCACTTAGGATGACGGGTTAGGATTAAAGGTGGTGGTGAGAATTGCGGTGTTTTGTGATCGTGAAACAGCTCGGAATTCACACAATCAGGTCGGGTCAGCAATCCACCGCTGTAATTCCGAGTGAATGAGAGTAATTTACGGAATATCTCAGCGACAACCGGGTCACTCGGTGACGAAAGAGAAATATTGCTGATACATTTCTCCGGCGAAGTTATAATAAATCAAACGTGATGAAAACAAACAGATCCAATTAGGTAAATAATTGGTACAAATTGCAAGTTGATTTTCACACTAAACTTGTATTAAAACATCTCACTCTAATTTAATTTGTATTCGGTATTAAAGTCATTATTTTTAATTTCATTCATCTACTACTACCCTTGTTTGCTCTTGATTGCGATCTCACTTTGTGGTACCTAAGTGAGGATGCAATCTAAGATGGAAGCAAGCTAACCTGGTAGGGGTAAAGCAGTTTTTATTTACTACTGATTGGTTTCACCGGGTTTACCGTATCATAGTATAATTTTTGATTTTATTTTCAGGTACTAGCCAGTCTCCGCGACTGGTCATGATTGTATCTTCCTTTGACGTTCGCGTTCCGTTAAACTGTCAACATTCGTAAAACACGGCAAAAAACTCCAAGATGTGTCCGAAAACGAAGAGATAAAAAGTATAAGAAGGATAAAAGTCCCACTATGTTCTCACTGGGCGAGGGATGTGGTTGCGTCAGCTTTAGAGGAGGGCGCCGCACGCGCTCGCTCGCCGACGACTCGTCCTCCTGTCGCAGTTCCGAGATAGAACAGGAGGTGCCCAAGAAGTTGGGGAAGAGGATACTTAACGGTGCGTGCACAATGAAGGCACTTGCACCATTCCTTAAGTTTTGGAAGAGAGACGACGTTAGCATGACCAAAGCTGAAAGAAGTAAGTATAAGTATGTATAATAGACAATGGTATCCTCATCATCGTCATGAACCCATTACTAGCTTACTACATCTAAAGTTAATCTAAATACGATTGCAGAAATTAAATGAGTATTAATGCCAGTAATGTAAATTGGATGTACCACAATCCTTCAAATATAATATGGAAATTTATACATTAGTTTTGGGGATTACATAATATGAGAGAACGTATAATATGCATGATAACAGGACAGAGAGACCTGTATTTAAAAATAAGCTGCTATGTGGTTTTCATAATGGAACACTCCAATTAAAACTTACCGTACATTTCGACCTTTAATTAGAGCTAATTCCTAGTCGTTTATACCCAAGAGCCCGTAGAAAATTTTCGGCTGATGCTTAATAAAAGGTAAAGGTTTAAATCTTTATATTACACTTCTATCTTATGTACGCGTATAGAGAACTTGACCTGCCAACTGGATCGCGGTGGCTTCAATTGCAATTTTTAAATTGCAATTACAAGCAGCTGGCATTGACATTGACTTGGCAATTGACATCGGTTTTACAAATCATAATAATATATTAGATACTTTGAGCTTTTATCAAGCACCTCTTTAAATTTTTCCACAAAGTCTCGAGTCATCGTGTTCGACGGAATATTTAACGCGGTCGCAAAAGCGAACTTTTTAAAGTTTTTAAAACTTTATTGTCCACAGAAATAGTTCGGACAGCATCATAAATGATCCGTTTTTCCGATTTATATTTCTCGTGTTGTCCGTAACGCTATTACCAGTGACCTACTTAGGAGAATTGTGTTCATTCGATGTCAAAACAGTTTATTGGTCTGCGTCTCATGTTCCGTTGTTTACTTTCCGAAGTTTACTATTTGAGCACTGAATTCGTAAAATCCGCTATCTGAATTTGGATTTTGTATTCATTTGGTTATATACCTAATTATAACGAAGAATTTGTGGCGAAAATATGACACATGATTTTAATATTTCGGACAGAAAGCAGATGTCCTAAAAAAACAATTAGGTACCTACTTACTAAAATCTAAGTCGGATAGAAGAGTAGAACTGCATACGGTTGGACATATACTAATGCAGATCATATGTTAAGTAGACTCTACGTAAAGAAACCGCTTCTTACCGTCTAAAGGCAGTCGTTGTCGGAAAAAAATCAGTCTCTAGTCGCAAATCAATCATCTGCGTTGAGTCTGTTTAGTAAGTAAACGTAGTCGCATCTGTGAAATAAGACATTCCTTATTTTATGCGCCAGACTATAATTTTTACGACGCAATAATTTCATGATAGAATATTCACCAGTTCTCAAGACAGACACAAAACAATATTGCTAAGTATATTGTTATAGTTATTTACTAGCCGTTCCCGGCATGCGTTGCAGCGCCACATAAAGTATGGTTTAGGAACGCATAGAGGTAAACATACAAATACTTATAAATTTTTTGAGCCAGGAACCTTCGCGAGCGAATGCAGAACTCATCAAAGTTTCATCATAATCGAATAGTTTAGGAGCGCATAGAGGACATACAGACCAACATATATTTTTATTTATATAGAAGATATATGCCTACATATACCTATTTAAATCAAAGCACTATATGGACAGAATTAAGAAAAAGGTAGAGATAATGAAGTTTTCTCAATATTGACATAGCCGAAAGTGTGCAGATTTTGGCAGGTATGTAGCTTAAGCAGGACATCTCTTCCTTCATCTAAGAATTCTAAGATTAAGTATCTAGTTATACACAGGTAATGTAGCGTGAGCTCGCCTTCGGTACTCTATGTACCTCAAACTAACGTAATTTAATGGAATAGACACAGTATGTCCGTGCCGTATCACCACCTTCGCTACTTATCGGTCTCCACTACATACAGGCCTTTTTAACCCCCGACGCAATAACGACGGAGTGTTATAAGTTTGATGTGTCTGTGTGTGTGTGTGTGTGTGTGTGTGTGTGTGTGTGTGTGTGTGTGTGTGCGTGCGTGCGTGCGTGCGTGCGTGCCTATCTGTCTGTCTGTCTGTAGTCTGTCTGTCTGTCTGTCTGTCTGTCTGTCTGTCTGTCTGTCTGACTGTCTGTCTGTCTGTCTGTCTGTCTGTCTGTCTGTCTGTCTGTCTTTCTGTCTGTCTGTATGTCTGTCTGTATGTCTGTCTGTCTGTCTGTCTGTCTGTCTGTCTGTCTGTCTGCCTGTCTGTCTGTCTGTCTGTCTGTCTGTCTGTCTGTCTGTCTGTCTGTCTGTCTGTCTGTCTGTCTGTCTGTCTGTCTGTCTGTCTGTCTGTCTGTCTGTCTGTCTGTCTGTCTGTCTGTCTGTCTGTCTGTCTGTCTGTCTGTCTGTCTGTCTGTCTGTCTGTCTGTCTGTCTGTCTGTCTGTCTGTCTGTCTGTCTGTCTGTCTGTCTGTCTGTCTGTCTGTCTGTCTGTCTGTCTGTCTGTCTGTCTGTCTGTCTGTCTGTCTGTTCCCCTGTGGTGCTCAAACGGGTGGACCGATTCGAATGCGGGTTTTTTATTTGAAAGGTGAATTAGTCGAGAGTGTTGTTAGCTATGTTTGATGAAAATCGGTCCAAGATGGCCGCCGCTACAAAATGGCGGCATTATAAGTATGTGCTTCTAACAAAGGAATTATTTCAAACTTAGATCTCAAAGAAATGACGCGTGAGCGATAATAATTTAATAGAAAATTTAATGGTCAAAGTTATCGGGGGATCAAACGCTTTTCCGCTACAGTTTTAATTAAGGTTTCCTTTTAATTACAATATCAAGTAGAGTACTACTGCTATATCTTTGGTAAGACGTTCATAAATTTTATTATTTTGAAGAACCCATAAATTAATAAATACTTCACAGATAGGTGATTAAGTTTCCAAGTAGGTAGCTTACACAATGTTGAATGGTGTCTATATCTTTAACCTTTAAGTACCGACGTGTGGTCTGACAGACACCTCGAGAGGTCGAAAAGTCTGATTACCTATGTTAGCGAAAAACTATCCTACTGTGCTTCTCTCTACCCCTCGGGAAGTCGCCCAGCAGCGTTCCTGCAGAGTGGCAGCGTCGGCGCGTACGATTTCGGTAAGTTTTGATTTTTATAAGATCACGAGTGGTCTGTCAGACCACTCGTCGGTACTTATGTAACTTTTTTTGGATGCGACTTTTTTCAGATTATATTGTTTTCTCTTTTATTTTCAGTCAGTTATAACAATGGATTAGCCAGGTTCTTCAGACATGAAACGGGCAGCCATAAATAAAAATAAAAGTGTTCCTGTAGGTGAGAAAAGATATCTAACACTGCTTCAATATAAAGACCACCAAGAACATTTAGTGGAATAGCTAAATGAGAGTTCAGAGTCCGAATCTAAGGATATCTACCCAAATTTTACTGCTGGAGAGTGACCATAATTCAGCACTTGAACAGACTGTGATACTTGTATGAAACACGTGTGCCTACAATGCAGTAAGTCTATGCAAAGACTGTTTGTAAACTTTGATAGTTCCTGCAATTTGATACCCTGTGATTTTTGAGAAAACGGTTGGTTATTAAGGTTTTTTATTTTTTTATTGTTTATGTAGCTATTAATCTTTAAGAAAAAATTGTGTTTAAGAAAAAATAACAGTATTACTGATACATATGAATTATTAAGATAAAAGTTAATTTTTTCAAACGAAGAATCTATGAATGCTATATTAATGCTTATAATCAGTAATAAATGTGAAAACTTCTACATTTTGTTTTACTTATACAATAAGTAGATATTTAACAATACATAGAAATATTTTTTTTAGAAGAATAATAAGAAAAACAAAAGTTTTCGATTGGAAAACTATGGTGGTCTGGCAGACCTCACGTCGGTACTTATGTGACTAAAATAGTACGTCGGTACTTAAAGGTTAATATCTCATCGATAATAATTTATAATATTAAAGTAAAACATTTTATTTTCGTATTGCGAAACAAAATAAGGAATTAAGGTGTCTGTCTACTGAAGCAGAGCGGAACGAAGAGGTGTTTGGTGGTAGGTGACTAATCAGATTATTGATACACCATGTTATGATAATTTTTACTTGCCATCTTTCAATTATATGATTGGTCGAACTTTTGTGCTTCACATCGCTCCTCTTCGCTCCAATTAAGGCACCATTAGGATGTCAAAGCTAAGTCAAATAGCATCATCATTTTTTGAGTAAAATTACCTTTATATCTTTCATAAAAATGGGTTTCATTAAATTCAAAGATAGTCAAAATCTCTCTCTCATTAGCTCTTTTTAACACTGCTGGTAGCATCACTAGCGTCTGTATAATAATATAATAAAAACTGAGCGAAAATTCAAATTATTAATGAATTTATCTGTTTTAAAATATAAACCCGTAAGACACTTTTTAAATCTTTTTATCTACTATCGTTTCATGAGCAGGGTTTTTGTCTTCTGTTCAGCCTAAGTAGGTACCTACTTACGTAAATGAAACTTTGAAGCATGTATCGATAAAATATGTAGGCGGTAGAAATCTTTTATTAGCCACAAGGAAACGTGCTCACGTATGGTGTTTTCACGTATTTCAGGCTCGTATATTATTTGTTACAGCCATGAAAGCCGCCATACTGATACAGCAGTGGTACCGGCGCTACCTGGCGCGCATGGAGGTGCGGCGGCGTTACACCTGGACTATATTTCAGAGCATCGAGTACGCCGGCGAACAGGATCAAGTTAAAGTGAGTAACATACAATTTTTGGTAAATAGTTAAGTAAATAAAATAGACATATGGGAAGAATTTTAAAATCTCTCTATCTCATATACTTACCAAATTTTTAGCCCAAATTAGACAGTTCATTTTTCGGGATTTTTGCTTTCGAGGCTTCATCGACGAGTCATCGAAAATGAACGGTCTAAACACCGACCGCACATCGTTCACATATCACTGTGTTTCGTCGCAAAAATGAACGATGAACGGGGTGCAAAGTAACAGTGAAGTGGGCACAGTGCCTGTGAACGATGAACGGTGGTTGTTTAGACGGTTCATTTTCGATGATGACTCATCGATGAAGCTTCGAAAATGAAAGCATAAATCCCAAAAATTAACTGTCTAATTTGGGCTTTTACACGCGTGTTTATTTAAACCATACTAAGTACAACTTCACAGATTTTCAATACAACAACTGTCATCAAAGATCTCAAGAAACTCATTATACTTGAGTTACCTTTGAAATTTTCGATGGTTGTTTTCTGAGTTCGTGTCAGTCTTCTTTGGAAAACTATCCATGTTCCTTACAAAAAAGCTTCGTAGAGGGGTTACGAAGTATAAGAAGTCTTTTTATTACAATACCGTCCGGAAGTCAAGTTGTAGTTGTGATTTTCAGGCTTTATTTCGTAGCCTGTAGGCAATAGGCTGCGATCTTAGTAAACTTCTTAGCTTATGGTACGGCAGCCCTGGAACAAAATTTTTAGTGATGAATATTTTTTTCTCGTCTACCCCATAGTGTGGGGTATCGTTGAATAGGTCTTTTAAAAATATTGTGGGTGTGGAAACATCACTTTTCGATTTCTAGATCCGTTTGTAAAATATGATGTTTTAAAGTGCTAATTTTTATTAGAGTCAAGTGTCCCCCCCCTCTATCAGCCAAATCGCAGTATATAGGAACTTGAAAAAATTCACAGCAGTAGTATATATAATCAATGTTAAAGGAAAACTATCATGGTTAAGTAGGGTTCACAGGTTAAGGAGTTATATCTGTTTTTCGAGGATTGTGACTACGGAACCCTACACTGCGCGTGGCCCGCCACGCACTTGGCTAGTTTTATTTGTTTTGTTTTCAACCGTAGGTATAGCAAAGTAAAATATCAACTAAGTTATTACCATTCAAAGACTGCGCCTCGGTGCCACTCGTATGTTATAATTCAGATTTTTCTTATAATATAAAAAGGTGAAAAGGTACATTAAAAAATTCAAAAGGTCTAACACTTTTGAATGTACCTTCTACATTACCTACCTTATATAAAACCGGTGCGTGAGCTCCGACCGTTTGCAATAAATGATCTTACCTAAAAGCTTATTTACTTTGTAAGCGGATTCACGGCTAACCACACATTTGAAGTATCTACGAAATGGGAAAATATGCGAGCATTTATAAAACTCGCGAAGGGTATTTACGTATATTTATGAATTTTTCCCTCAGTACGATGAATGGACCGGAGCTTCAATGAAATGTTGTTATGAGTAAGCACTACCTATTTATATAATAAACATCGTCGTCAAGCGATATACGTCCACTGCTGGACATGTCTCCTTTGAGGACTTCTGCATATCGCGGTCTTGCGCCGCTTATATCCCTGCGACTTGTCTGATGTCATCGGTACACCTATGGGGGTATGTCAACACTGCGCTGCGCTGGTGTGAGATCGCCATACCAGCATCTTGGGACCCCAACATCAACACATATAGGTACAATAATGTAACAGGTCTATATTAGAAATAAACTGTATAATAACATGGTTAATAGAAGTTGTTAGCTTTACTATAGAGAAACGAAACACGTCGATGAATAATTTAATTAAACTTATACCCTCTCTGTATGCATCAAAGGTTAACTAATGGAGGCTACTAACTAACTTTTGCAGGCTTTCACAGACTTCAATGCGCTTTACTGTTTTTAATTGGACTGTGGCAATATAGCCACGCCACTGCAAATTCATTAAAACGTTGTTTATACAATGCTATTGCTTTTAGGGTTCCGTACCTACTTAAAGGGCCAAATGCCAATGTGACCCTACTACTACGCCTCCGCTGTCCGCCTGTCCGTCTGTCAGCGAGCATGTAGTATTTCATGAACCGAATAGGTATAGATACAGTTGAAATGTTTACATAGTGTATATTATTTCTATTGCCGCTATAACAACAAATAATAATAATAAAATCTATACATATACAATACATACAATTTAATAAAATCGTAGACTTGCCGTATCACATTAAATATTTTTGCAAAAATATAACTGTCTGTCTGTATAATTTTTGTCTGTTTGACTGTTAGTGTGTTTACCTATTTGTCTGTGTGTCTGTATGTTTGTGCACGCATCACGCAAAAACTACTGAATGGATTGAAATGAAAATTAGCATGATTTAAGTTCATACTACGGAGTAATGTGTACAGCTGTAATTCATTAGTAGTAGTCCGATTTCATTCATTCTTTTTTTCGTTAGAAAGGAGATACTTTAAATATTATCCTGTATATATCTTAAAGTCATCGGTTTTGTAGTATAGAAATTACAGCCATCACAACCCTCAGTATTCCATATAACTTGGAACCCAGATTGTACAGGAACCTTTGAACGTATGGATTATCATCTTAAGCTGGCATGGGTTGTGTGTGTCTATTTGTTCCAGCTAATCTCCGAAAGGCTGGAATGATTTTGATGGGACTTTCACTGGCAGATGCCAGCAAGGAAAAACAAAAAGTTCCCACGGGATTTTTAAAAACCAATATGCACGCGAACGGCCAAAACCAAATGAACATTTTTTTAGTTGATAACATGTACAGAACCCTAGTACAGGCCCGACTCGCACTTGGCCGATTTTTTTAGTCGATGAAAATCATATTATAGTATTTTGGTAAATTGTGAAAAACAAAAGAGATACGTATAAATAAGTGAACAGGTAATTGATACAGTCTTTGAAATTTAATACAGTCATCGTCGTTATTTTCTTCTTTTGGTTTATGCATAAGAATTATTCTCTGAATTTATTTTCATTGAGCTGACATTTTTAACCCCCGACGCAAAAACGACGGAATGTTATAAGTTTTAAGTTTGACGTGTGTGTGTGTGTGTGTGTGTGTGTGCGTGCGTGCGTGCGTGCGTGCGTGCGTGCGTGCGTGCGTGCGTGCGTGCGTGCGTGCGTGCGTGCGTGCGAGCGTGCGTGCGTGCGTGCGAGCGTGCGTGCGTGCGTGCGTGCGTGCGTGCGTGCGTGCGTGCGTGCGTGCGTGCGTGCGTGCGTGCGTGCGAGCGTGCGTGCGGTGCGTGCGAGCGAGCGTGCGTGCGTGCGTGCGTGCGTGCGTGCGTGCGTGCGTGCGTGCGTGCGTGCGTGCGTGCGTGCGTGCGTGCGTGCGTGCGTGCGTGCGTGCGTGCGTGCGTGCGTGCGTGCATGCGTGCGTGCGTGCGTGCGTGCGTGCGTGCGTGCGTGCGTGCGTGCGTGCGTGCGTGTGTGTGTGTGTGTATGTGTCTGTCTGTTTCCCTGTAGCGCTCAAACGGGTGAACCGATTTGAATGCGGTTTTTTTTTGTTTGAAAGGTGAATTAGTCGAGAGTGTTGTTTGCTATGTTTGATGAAAATCGATCCAAGATGGCCGCCGCTACAAAATGGCGGATTACATATTTTTACACAACTCCCTTAATATGGGTATCAAATGAAAGGGCTTGACTAGTAGAATAGCACTATGCAAATTCAAGATGGCCGCCGCCACAAAATGGCGAATGTCGGGGGTTTTTTAAATTTTTAATTTATATTTGTCTCTAAAAACACTTAAATAATCGCGGTCATTTAAGTATAACTTATGAACAAGAAGAAATGAGTCGTTGAAAAATTTTTACTAAAATATTTAGAGAATGAATAAGTACCTACTATTTTCGTGGCAGATACTAGTTTATGTTAACTTTGTGGTAAATAATGTAATGAAGCAGTAAAGCTAAGACGTAGGTATCTACGTGGATTTTCGTCAGGAAACTGCAGTAATATGGAAGCAAACTAACACATTTATTGTTTTTTTAAACTGCTATTACCTACCTAACCGGAATATGAGTGTTATTGACATTACTAACAATTGATTTTCCCCTTGAGTGTCCTTTCTGATTTCTAATAAACACATGGCTGCTGCTTTTGTGTCTCGAACTCTGAAAATGTGATTTGTAATTCAAACCGTAATACTTATGTAAATCGAAGGGTCGGCTGTTAAATAGTTATAAAAGGTCCAGAATTAATTTGAAATGTGAAAACTCTTACAGACTACGCAACGTAACGATTTTGAAATTATGGTACGATTATGAGTGATAGCTATGATTACTTTGTGGTTCTTTTTGACCCAGGAAAGACGTGGTAATATAATAGAGGTAACAACTAACAATGCAGCGTGTAATTACATCTAAGTAATTTCATATAATTATTCTTGTTTTTGAATTAGTCCATGATACGAAGTTTTTTACTATCATGACTACGGAACTTTTGCGTGTTCTCCTTATTATTTCCTTTTTAAGGATATTTGGGGCTAATTCTGTTCAAAACAATCTCTATTATTAAACTAAAATGACAGGTCTAAATCTATTCCTATCTCTTTCACAATATTCCCTGCTGAAACAAATAGCACTATTTTTAAACCTGTCAATTTAGTTTAGAGATTGTGCACAACAGAATAAGCCACTATTCTTATGCCTGCTCTTCACCATCGCCGATAAAATCGCCGGCAATCGTTACGATCATTGTGCAAGCATATACACACGATCGTCCGCGACCGTTTATTGAGCGGCTAGCGGCGCGAATTCCCTTTGGTGCGTGCCCAAAAAACGACAGGTCACCGAACGCCACGATTACTGATGATTGTGACAACGACGATCAGCGACTACAAGCGATAAGCCCTCTACACGATCGTGCATGCGTGTAATCGTATTGACAGTCGCCGATTGTGAAGAGGTGGCTTTACATAAAATGAAAGCGAATTTTTTGCCGTGGGAGACTGGAGCCATGGCATAGAATTGTTTTGTAGTTAGTTGTTTAAAATTGAAACAGGAGCTTAGATCTTCCAATGCCCAAGCCTGAAAAGTCCAGACTTTATTACTTATACAATTTTATAACTTTTGTTGAGACAAGATTTACATTTAATTTTAACTTATAATCAGTTTATCGAATGCTGTGAATGGTTAGTAAAAAGTGAGCTTAAGTAGATAACATTTTTATTTTGTTTCAGAATAAGTAATTAGTTTTAAATACTGTAAAATGTATTGGAAATAAACGCGCAACGATAGTAAGAGGACATATTATTAAGAATTTATCTTTTAGGTAAGCCGTAACTTGAAAACTATCAAGAAAATTACTTTCATAATCTCAAAATATTTCTTTTTTGTGATTTAAATCTAAATCTAAATGCGTTATGATATCAGTTTCATGCATGATTGAAACAATTTTCTTGAATTTTTTTTTTACATAAATTGCTCTAAATCCTTGATCTGCATTGTATGAATCGGAAAGGTCAATTAAATTAATTAGTTTTAGTGTAATTTTTGTTTATTTATATTGTGTTCAATTTCGATAACCATCAGAAGATTTTTTTGTTATTACATTTTATTCTTGAAAATATGTTACTTAAAGCGATCAACTCTCTCTCGGTAAAATCTCTTTCTCGGTATAATATACAAACAGACAGTGAATGATTCTATCATTATAATATTTTTCGTAGCCCCTTAAGTACTGACAAATTACTTGTAATGTAGATAAATGTGTGTATTGGTATATTAAGTAATAAGCTGCTTTCTTAGAATAGCTTTTTTTTTGCTCAAGCTTTCAAGACCAAGAATAACCAGTGAACATCGAACAAGATCAATAAACCCAATTATTTAGTTTGTGATTGTAGCCTCTATCTTTTAGAGATGGCTGGATCGAGAAGGAGAAAGTTAATCCGTTTATAAAAGGTCAGCAGACGAAGTCATCTTCGGGAAAATATTCTGGGATTAGTAGAGACGAATTTTGGTAATGTTCTTTTGTAGTTTGTACTTAATTATTTTGTGTACGAAGAACCTTCTCAATCTAAGAAGAGGCTTTCGATCTGTGATTTTTTTGTAATATAAAATACTTACAAATACAAGTTTTTTTTTTTAAGTGGAAGATTCGAGACTGATATATTTTATTTTCACTAAGAGAGCCAACAACAACTAAGAGTAATTTTGACTAATGAAAATGTTTCTCCATTTATAATAATAATATTATGGCATTAACCATTGAAAATGAGCATTTAATGAAGAGTTATGTTGTGTCAGTGATTCCATAAGATATCTAGACATAGGCTAGCAGCTGGTAAGATAGGCGGCCAGATGCTGCTCATTGTTACATATTTCAATTTATACAAATTGAAATATGTAACAAACATATTACTATGTTACTTAAGGAATTTAGCTCTATGCCGTAGGTATCTTATTCCAAGAACGAAATACGAAACTAAAAATATTTTTTCGATATTCCTGTTGATACTGCGGCAAAATTGCGTATATATTTCTATAAGAGAATTCTATTCTAGCTTTTGGATGCCTTTGCTCGATACAGGGATGTTATACAGGGGCGGTAACCACCCGAAGTCTGGTATTACTGATTATCCAGTTTGTTCACGAAGTATTATTGGATTCCGTTGGACGTGGAAGTTACGGAAAGCTTTGTTAACAATGACGTGATTTTCAACGAGTTTTGTATTTTCTGTCTGTTGATTTCCAAATGATTTTCAATTCCTTGGTTTTTAACAATTACTTCATATTGAATTAGAAAATTCTTATGACTTTGGGGAAGATGATTTCTTAAGAACCATCGTTGCTGCCTTCCTTTCTGGTTTATGCCATTATAACATTCTGATAGAAAAAAGGTTTTCTAAGTTTGTATAAATCAATTAGGTGAGTACATTGAACACGTGGAGTGACTTTATGCATGGATGGCTTAATCCGTGGTCACAACATGAGCACGGAGCAGTGAAGCGGCTGCACAATCGCACATATTGCAAGCGAAACGTGACACGGCCATGCAAGGAGAGAGATGTAAATTTTGTCCAATATGAGGACCCCTCAGGAGCGCTCCCGAGCGCGCCCCAAAGGAAGTTCGATTTTTATTTGAATATCAATCAATCAAAATCAATTAAATTTTGTAGACAATTTCTAGAAACTATTATATTATGTGTCTGTGGTTTGTTAGATTGTTTTAAAGATGTGTTCTTACAAAGTTACACGGGCTTAAACATTAGAATGTTAATTTTATTATACAAATTATATTCACATTTTAAATCGCCCACATTACGCCAAGACCAGTCAGTCAGACTCTATATCACATTTTGATTAACCGTTTTCGATTGTAACTTTATAAAATCAATCAGTTCGTACGAATAGTGGTGGGATGTAGGTAGTATACCTACCTGGACCATCTAGAGGCGGATCGTATTAAGTTGGCCCCTTTTGCTGTTTGACTTGAGTAAGTACTCATCCTCATACACTAACGACGTCTCCGTAATTGCAACGACCGCGATCTTCAGTATCTTTTCAAACTCGTCTCTCGAATTGAGTAAAAGACGTAAATGCACTGCGGCAGAATTAATTATTTGGCCGGCTGAAAAGTTCATAATATGATACTTGTGATAGTAATGAAAAATAAAAATTTTGTTTTAAAACTTTTATTTATTTTAACATTTATTAACTATCGTGAGTGATATTCATTTTAAGGAATTGAAACACCGGCTTTAACTCACATGTATTTTTACACGTAAAATACACGTGAGTTAAAGCCGCGCGGTGTTTCAATTCCTTAAAACTTTTACTTATTTAATTTAAAATAGCGCCACGAACTTATCAGCAGCCATTGAGACGAGTGCTTATATTGAAAGATGAAGGTCTATTACCAACTAAATAGTCCTTTTATAGTACGCAAAAAAATCTCAGAATGTAATGAGACCTTTCATTTGATACCAAATTCGATAGATTCACCCGAACTTTATTTTTTATTGACGAATTTTATTTAAAGTAGGACGTAGGTATCAGCAATATTGAATTTATCAGACATCATAATACGACACTGATCACTAAGACAAGGCCATCCATACCATTATCCAAATCATATAGGTACCTAAGTAATCCACTATTGAAATCATATAGGTAGGTACCTAAGTAATCCGGCAATTATAAGGAAACCAATGAAACTACAAACAAACAAACAATATATGTACATTTATCTGCCAAACTCACCACTCCGTAGTTGGATAGCAATATATCTATTAACTCACACAAGAGTATTAATAAGGCCACTTAGTAGCATTTTTTTGAAAGACGATTAGGTATGTACAAAAACATGATAAATATTCAAATATTTCAAGGAATGGGATTTAATTTCATAAACTTTCGAATTTCGGTCCACTCCCTGTCCGTTGAAATATTGAAGCTCTTAAATTAAAGCAAAATAGAGACAGACAAGATGCACCTTGCTACCGCACTATTGCAATTATATTAAGATTTTGTTTTTGCCTCTCTATTAAAACTATACAACAAAAGGATTTTTTTTCTTCAAAATTATTTCTACATAGCTTTCTCTAGCTCTCTATAAAATATCTTTTCGGAGTAACTGCCAATAAATTCTTAATGCTTATTGGATTTCAAAAATCGTCTCGTTTTTATTGTTTCTCGCAGATTAAATGAGCTGCTAGCTGCTCGTAAATACGCAGCAATTTTCGTTTTTAACAAAGAAAGCTCTAAAATAACAACTCAGTCTAATGTAATCAAACCAAATCCACCTATTATCGCATTACTTTATGTTTATTCTACAATTACTTCATTCGTTGAGTTCTCAACGATTACTGGGTTGATCTTGACGGTAACCATAAGGCACGATTGTCATCGTCTTAAGTAATGTTCATTTTAAGAAACTTTGCTGACATCATTGTATTAAGGTTTCCTAACTAGTCTGCCATGTAACGACTATGTCATCGGCAAACCGTTGGTGAATGATGATGTTTATGTTGATGCCAAGTTCAGAAGCTTAAAGACGCCGTCTAACACAGTTTTCATGAACTTCGGGGAGTTACGTCTTCCCCGCTGCAATTGTATATATACCTACTTATACCTGGGATACACAGTCCAACTAGATACATAGGTCCCGATTGTCAAGAAAAAGGGCAATCGCTGAGTCTAGCTGAGTCTGGATGAGTAACGTTCGGGAAACTTCGAATCAGAAATGAGCTGATCCGTGCAAAATTTAGAGTCACCGACGTACTTAGCTGAACGGATTACGAGGCTGAAGTGGCTGTAGACGGGACACATAATTCGAAGAACCGATAGACGTTGGGGTCTCAAGGTATTGGACAGGCCTCGCACCGGAAAGCGCAGTGTTGCCAGATCCACAACTAGATGGACTGCGGACATCTGATTTGATCTGATCTGGGGGGTTATTCTGTAACTTAGTTAGCAACTGAAAATAGTTGCCAACGAATTAGTTCGATATACATACACTGCTGCTTTACTGTGTAAAATTATGAAAACACTTTATATTCCCCACAGTAAAGCAGCAATGTATATCAAACTAATTCGTTGGCAACTATTTTCAGTTGCTAACTAAGTTACAGAATAACCAGCTGATCTGGGTTAGATTGAGCATGCAGAAGTCGCAGTAATTGACATATGTTTTTTTACGTACGTACGATATCTTTTTTGATTGAATATTTGATTCTTGCGCGCGATCTTATAATTTTCAGATGCGTTAGTAAAAAAGTCGTGAAAACCCATAATTAAGTTATAATTTTGTAAAAACTAGAAGAAAACGGCAGTTAATATAATATTCTCTCTTACAGTTGTACAACTTCTTTAACGCCTTGCTAAGTCATATGAGGGAAACCAGTGGAAGGCCGTCATCTGAGAGGACCTCAAGAACAGCATCAGTCAGTAAGTATAATCGGGAGGCCGATTGTCTAAGAGCTGCATCAATCATTGCTACAATCTCAATTACTTACCAGTATTTAAATAGTATTCTTGCTGCAACACTGCATTTTAGTCGATATAGAGAACGTGTCGGCCAGTCACAGGCGAATGCGATCGTCACATTGTAGCAATCATTTTTAGACAATCGACGACATCTAATACTAATGATAAAGGATTGAAAAATATAGGTACCTACACGACTGATGATAATAATAATTATATGTAGGTAATAATGCAAATTACTAGAAATAAATAGATATTAAATATTTACATATAAAACATAGAACTATGTGTGTAAGCTTTTTGTATTAACAAGTATAAATTAAAAATTTGAAAACCCCCGACATTCGCCATTTTGTGTCATTTTGTGTTATACCCATATTGAGGGGGTTGTGAAAATATATGTTATCCGCCTTTTTGTAGGGGCGATTTCGTAGGATCTTAGATCGATTTTCATTAAACATAGCTAACAACACTCTCGACTAATTCACCTTTCGAACAAAAAAATCCGCATTCAAATCGGTCCACCCGTTTGAGCGCCACGGGGGAACAGACAGACAGACACACACACACACACACACACACACACACAGAGACACGTCAAACTTATAACACCCCGTCGTTTTTGCGTCGGGGGGTTAAAAAAAGAGATGAAACTAAAGGAGATCCGTCTAAAGGATAAAATATATCAGTCCAGTGGTCCTTCAACGTGGAGTATGAGGGGCTTTCAGATGAAAGTTGTGGAAATAACGATTCAGTAGGGAGGTACCTACGTACAAAAGATTTTTACGATAGAGAAAAAATGTTTGTATTTCAGAGGACGCTATAAACATAACTTTTGTGCGATGATCGAAATGTCTCAATCAAACTTCTACTGAAAAACTTTATCTATACTAATAAATAAAATTGAAGTGTCTGTCTGTAATTTCGAAATAACTACCTCATATTAAGCTCATATGGTTATTTGAACGGTACTATAACCGAATCACATGTTTTTAAAATTTTTGTCTGTCTGTCTGTCTGTCTGTCTGTTTGAACGGGCTAATCTTCGGAACGGCTGAACCGATTTTGACGGGACTTTCACATACAAGTAGAGAATTAACCAGGAAGTAACATAGGCTACTCTTTTAACCGACTTTCAAAAAAGGAGGAGTTGTGTTTTTCTACCTGTGTACACCGATATCTCCGAGATTTCTGAACCGATTTGCGTAATTTTTTTTTAATCGATAGAGAAACATTGCGACACTGTCCTAAAAATTTGGATTCCAACTCCTCTATCCTGATGCTGTAGGGAATCTAATCCCCAAAACTAACGGGATTTAGGAACTGTCGGTTATTTAAATTGATATTGAGGGTACCAATTAAAGACTTTATCGTTGAATGAACTCGAGTAGGTACATATCCAACTCTTCAAGCCTGATGCTGTAAGGAATTGCATTCCGAAATCGTGGGGATCCCACGGAATTTTTCCGTTTTGGGGACGGGTTACTACCTACAGATAGGCTACTTTTTGTTCTGGAAAATCAAAAGTTCCCACGGGATTTTTAAAAACCTAAATCCACACGGGCGAAGCCGTGGGCATCATCTAGTTTTGTTATAAAGCTTGTTTTATTTTCCAAGCAACTTGTAAAATTGTAAAGCAACTGTAGTATTCCACTGTCTCCTTTAAAACTGCGGCATTTTATAGCATTGAATTACGAAGAATAATATCAACTTGTTTTTAGAACAATGTCGCAGGAATTTCAAGACGAATTAAAATGTCAATGGCCGTACCACAATCGTCTTCAACAAAAATGAATCTCGTTGAAAGATTTATTGTATAAATTTGGGGGACATTTAATTAATTTGTCACAATGAGAATTTCGTGACGTTTTCTCGCGAACTTTGCAGTCAGCTGAAAATAACCATGGATCGTTAGACAATAGCCAACAACGAGAGTCAAGTTGACTGTTAAAACTTGTATTTGAGAAACCAGGAAAATAGCAAGATTTTTATAACAATGGCACGACTTGAATGACGTCGTTATCGGCAAAGTTTTGTCGTTACGACGTTATGATTCAGATAATGTCCCACACATTTCACTTTCAAGTTTCATGGTAAAACCACAGTGTAGGTAATCTTTTCTTTTAGGTATAGCAATCTCTGGATTTTTGTTATAAATTTCGCTCTCGTTTTGTTCAGGTTTTATAATTATTATACGAGCTGAGCCCGTGGCTTCGTTTACAGAGATTTAGAGCGGGGCCGCACTGCTAAATTTATTCGCGCGAATTTTATTCGCGCGGTTTATATTCCGTATTTTAATATATTTTTCTGCGAATTTTAAATCGCCTGTGCGTGCAACTTCATACATTTCCATATGTCACAGAATTTTGCGAAAAAAATCGCGCGAATAAATTTCGCAGTGCGGGCCCGGCCTTAGTTTTTTTTGATTCCACGGGAATTCTTTGACATGACATTTGACATGAATAGAGTTCAACGTAAGTTTACACCTATGTCACCATCCATATATGGATGCAGGCTATCCATGTGTGAAATTTCTTCAAGATCAGTTATGTGGTTAGGCCGTGTGAGGTTAGTTCTATATATACTTGTCTGTAAAAGAACCATCAAAATCGGTTCAGCCGTTCCGAAGATTAGCCGAGAAACAGATAGAGACAGAAAAATAAATTTCGGGCAGAAAAAAAAATAAGTTACTCCATCATCTCATGATTCCAATAAGCAGTTATTTTGAAATCGCAGACAGTAATTTTTTATTTGTGTAGATATTGTAAGCTGATAGATAAATGGTTTATTTAAAAAGTAGTAGTAGCTAAATTAGCCACTTTCAGCATAATCATCCTGAGCTGTTAAGCTTGAAACACACGCCTCTCGTCCGCGACACTACGGCAGAGGAGGTCACAATAAACTGAGCGTACGTGTGTATGATTAGCAAACACTGCTATAATGAGGAAGTTTCCTGATGTTGATAATATCATATTTAATAATACAATGGAATTAAATTATAGCTCAATTCTAATAAATCAGTGAAAAAAATTTTGAAATCCATCAATAAATGACGGAAAAATTAATTATTTAAATTTATGTATTTTAATGCAAAATGATTGTCACGTCACTTCTTACTCGAGTATGACATCATCGCGTCTATTTGGAGGTAGACGTACCTATATTTTTCATGTAAATTTTCTTGTTTTATTAATTTCTCCGAGATTTCTGAACCGGTTTGCGTGTTTTTTTTTATCGACAGCTGAGGATGTTTGCAAAATGGTCTCATAGATTTTTTTCGAAAAAAAGATAAAACATTTTTTTTTAGTTTAAAGTTCCATAACTTTTTCAGTTAAATTGTAATAATAATAATAATAATAATAATATGCTTTATTAAATGGTAAAAACCCAATACAATGTTAAAAATAGAATACAAAATGACCGTACCTTTAAATTATTAAAAATATTAAAGACTAGATGATGCCCACGGCTTCGCCCGTGTGGATTTAGGTTTTTTTAATCCCGTGGGAACTTTTGATTTTCCAGAACAAACAGTAGCCTATCTGTAGTAAACCGTCACCAAAACGGAAAAATTCCGTGGGATCCCCACGATTTCGGAATGCAATTCCTTACAGCATCAGGGTTGAGGAGTTGAATATGTACCTACTTGAGTTCATTTAACGATAAAGTCTCTAATTGGTACCCCCAATATCAATTTAAATAACCGACAGTTCCTAAATCCCATTAGTTTTGGGGATCAGTTCCCCTACAGCATCAGGATTGAGGAGTTGGAATCCAAGTTTTTTGTAGGACAGTGTCGCAATGTTTCTCTATCGATTAAAACAAAAATTACGCAAATCGGTTCAGAAATCTCGGAGATATCGGTGTATATAGGTAGAAAAACACAACTCCTCCTTTGTTGAAAGTCGGTTAAAAAAGTAGCCTATGTTACTCCCTGGTTAATTCTCTACTTGTATGTGAAAGTCCCGTCAAAATCGGTTCAGCCGTTCCGAAGATTAGCCCGTTCAAACAGACAGACAGACAGACAGACAGACAGACAGACAGACAGACAAAAATTTTAAAAACATGTGATTCGGTTATGGTACCGTTCAAATTACCATATGAGCTTAATATGAAGTAGTTATTTCGATATTACAGACAGACACTTCAATTTTATTTATTAGTATAGATATAATAATATATTATATGTCATGGAAGAAAAACAGGTATACTAAATACATTTAAATAGGTACATTTATTGTATGTGGTCTATTTTTTGTTCGCATTTTGGGTGCACTGAGAGCCAGTGTTTAAAGATCGAACAGTCCATATTCCCTGCCAACGTACTGAGGATCTCATTATCGGAGGAACGCAAACGACTCCAGAATGATGCGACACGCGAATTAAATGCGTAATTAATTAAAACAAAAATTTTGGAAACTTGTCCATTATGGTACTGCTATACTGCTTTATTAATTATAGTTACGGCACTTTGCTCCGCACAAATATTAAAACTGTCGTGTTGCCATCGCGACACCCTGCCGTCGCGCGTTTTGTTTCAAGCTTAATAGTTGCCGTGTTTGTTCAACAAAAATAAAGAAATAAGACTCCTTCGGCACTAAAGCGGGTTGAGTGTTTGCATAAAGAATTACCCCTGGGATTTTAGAGATTCCGCTCGTTTGCGGTTTCTTATTGTAAAAGCTTTGCATTACTTATTGAAGAAACGTTTACGTTTGTCGCATACGGAATTTTTAACTACTAGGTACTTAACGTTTCAGTGGAACAGGTATTTTCTGAGGAGTCTGACGAGGGCGGGGGCGTCGATGAGACCGCTCCGCCGAAAAACTCTCGGAACCCCGACATCGAGTTCCCCTTACAAAGAAAAGATATAGATCTGCTTATTGAGACATTTAGAAAGAAGAAAGTAAGTGGCAGATATTATTTTTTCATCGTAAAAGCAGTCACTAATTTTTGGAGTGAATTTCGCTGCGTCTATGTGTATCGTAAACCCAAAAGGATTACATATATTTTAGTTCCTATAATATGGATTATAGTTAAGACGTGTTTAGAGTTACTTAATATCTCGATACGTCAGTTGTTGCTTATAATGCTGAAAATTGTATTTGACTGACTGACTGAAAAAATATATATGAATATGAATGAAAATAGTAATTTGATATTTCTTATGAAGGAAAGCTTGTCACATCACACAGTAGTCTCAACACACCTACGTCAATGTATTCTGATTTACCTACAATGCCAATTATACGTTTGTGCTCGCCGTTTGTACTACGTACAAATATATCATACTTTGATCAAAGCATGCATAATTTTAGGACTGTTTAGTCTGTATGGCTAGGAAAATATAATGACGTTAATGTTTTCAGCACCGTTTACATCCCAAGCAAGTGGCGCAAATTTTAAAGGAGGCGGCCCAGATGTTGAAGAGGTTACCAAACATAAACGTTGCGACGACTTCCATTTCCAGTCAAATCACTATTTGCGGAGACTTGCATGGCAAACTGGATGATTTACTAGTAATATTTCACAAGGTGAGTTCGTAACATATCACTCAGCGATTTACCTTTGTCATCTTAACGTGAATCTCCACGAATTTTAACCACATCTATCTATAATATAATAAAACTGTAACAGATCCAATTCTGTACATTGAAGATATTTTGAAATTTTTTATTGGAGGGCACTCTATAATCGATACTGAAGCCAAAACTGCAATTTGTTTCATTTTTGTCTGTCTGTCTGTCTGTCTGTCTGTCTGTCTGTCTGTCTGTCTGTCTGTCTGTCTGTCTGTCTGTATCTTGGCCGCGCATCACGCCGAAACTACTGAATGGATTCAAATGAAACTTGGTACGATTTGAGTTTATACTCCGAGGTAGGACATAGAATACTTTTTATCCCGAAATTCAGCACGGTTCCTTTGGGAGAGGGGATGAAAGTTAAAACGTGTATTTAGCTGTAATTCGTCAACGCGTTGTTCGATTTCACTCATTCTTTTTTTGTTAGAAAGGTAGTACTTTATATATTGTCCCGTAAATATTTCAAGGTCATACGTTTTTTAGTTCAGAAATGACAGACATTACAACCCTCAGTATGGGTTCAAATAACTTGGGACCCGGATCTTTGAACGTACGGCTTATTTTAAACTGGTGTGCGTTTAAATTTATGTTTGTTGGTCTGTATATTAGTTTCAGCTAATCTCCGAAACGTCTGGATCGATTTTAATGGAACTTTCATTGTTATAAGTAGTAACTTAGGCTACATTTAGTTTAGGTACATAAAATAATTATGGGATCCGATCCGATCCTTTATAAAACCTATAAACACGCGAACGAAGTTGCGGGGGTCAGCTAGTAGTAACTAATATTCTCACCTAAGAATTTGATCGTAAATATTGTATGTGTAACTAATGGAATAAATATAACTCTGAATATCATTTTTACTCGTTTACGTTCCATTTCTTACTTTACAAGGTGATGCGAACAGAATTTTTGATGCTGTATTTTTTATAAGGGAGATGTAAGTACTCGTATCTATATTTTAATGTACCTATACGATATCAGGCATTTACAACGCTGTCCAGTAGTGAATTATTTTAAAACAACAACTTTGCATACAAACATATCAATAAATTTAACCAAGCCAAGCTTTGTCACATAAGTCGATTCTGAAACTATCTACCAACACAATGCCTTTTAAGTATTGATTCTCACATATCTATTGAAAATTTATTGTTCCATTGTGCTCTGTTTCGGGGTTAATTTTTTTCATATTCACGTGGATAGTGATAAATATTCGCGTTTTGCGTAGGATGATAAGACATTTTACCTACCATCCCATTGTATGTTGCTTTTATGAAATCCATTACTGACGTCACGACATATTGTCAGTTTCAATGAATTTCTTTAATGTAAGTAAGTAGGTACCTACATAAACAAAAACCTTGCCGATAACAAAAGGTATTATAATCTGATTTTTAATTCCGTGGAATTCTGACGTTTCTTAATGTTACCAGAGATAAAATAGTTCCCACAAAAAAGATGATAAATTCAAAACTTACATATATAAATAAAAATCAATTACCTCATGTAGATACAGATACTCCAGGTACTTTAGTTTGGCATAAAATCGAACTTCAGGTGGTAACCCTGTTTTTTTATACAAATAACTCATTCTATTTTTAAATGACAACTGTCAGAATCCCACCAAATTAAAAATCAGACTATATATGTGGAGTTAAAAGTTTTAGAATTGAACACATAGTTGCACCATGACAAGGTGACGTTGAGTTATTGAGAAGAAAATCCCATCTGTTATAAATGAGCCATAAACAATAGTATCTGAAGAAGAAGAGGGGGTGGGGTATAATTTCTCTTAGATCTGAAGAGCAAACTCATAGGCTTTATTGTACAGAGGTTTTAGTATCTGGCACATATCCAATGCACTCAGCAGTATGCAGTTTTAACTGACAATGGAAAATATTACGGGAAATGGTGTCGTAGGAAAACAGTTTGAGACGAGAAGTTTTCGACCGAGTAACGAGAACAAAGTCGTTAACCCATTGACCTTATAGTTTAATGGAATTTTTAGAATGGCGGTTAAAATGGGCTACTGCAGTTTGTAGCTAGGTACTCGCTACCAGACCGTAATAATTGAGTAATTCAGTACATAGTCATCATGATCAACCCATTACCGGCTCACTACAGAGCACGGGTCTCCTCTCAGAGTGAGAAGGGTTTTGGCCATAGTCTACCACACCGGCCAAGCGGATTGGCAGACTTCACACACCTTTGAGAACGTTATGGAGAACTCTCAGGTATGCAGGTTTCCGCACGATGTTTTCCTTCACAGTTAAAGCAAGTGATATTTAAATACTTAAAACGCACATAACTCCGAAAAGTTAGAGGTGCGTGCCCCGGGATCGAACCCACGACCTCCGATTAGAAGTCGGTCGTCCTAACCACTAGGCTATCACAGCTTCGCTTCAGTACATAGTAACATTGAGTAATAATCCTGTATTGTAATTTGTAAAGGTAAAAGTTGCAAGCGAGATTTTATTCTGATTTTTATATAAAAGTACAATAGTTCTATATCGATTACAGAAGGATTTTGCTCTATGTCAATCTTCTAGCTATTGCCCACTACTTCATACGTGTGGAGGAAGGTTTTGAAAAAATAAGCAGAAACACTCGGTTTCCCGAGTTAAAAAACCTGTCACTCTCTAAGGTCAACTTTTGTGACCATTAGTTTGATATGAATATAAAATGTTTGAAGAGAATTTAGCTTGAGATGCGTATTTCCGCACAAGGGCGGTTTGACGTCAAGGAATGGTGTTCAGTGCTAACAGTCGAGGAGTGGCCCGCGCGACACGCGTCATCCAATTTGCACGACAGCGGACTTGCAAACCGCTTGATTGATAGGCCGCCTGTTACCCCGCATGACCTCCTTTATGTTTATATTGTTTTTCTATTGCCTTCCTGTCAGTTATTGAATGGGACTTTTTATTTATTAACTCCATGCGTCTCTATACCAGACCTTTACACGTGATAACTGTTAGTGTTGTGGTCTTTGTGTGTTCATATCTTCATGTGTTCGCTTCATTTGTTTAGGTCGGAAGGTTTCATTAAGTACATAATACTTACCGTATGTATGTTGTGGAGTAAAGCATACACTGCTAAACTCATAATCCTTCCAAGTGGAGTAATGGAGCGTGTTTGTGCAAGCTGTGACGTCGCTCGCAGAACGGTATTGCGTAACGTCATTAAAGTGGCTACGAGCTATGACGTAGATCAGTAGGTTATTGAGTGATGAACGAGAATGACGAAAGATTGAAGCATGGATAAATAATCGATTGATTTGAGAGATAACCCACAGCCTAAACTGTGAAACCCAGAGATTCTGAATTTGGAATAAATAGACCTTGAGTACCCTAACAGGTGCACTTGAGCACTTAATTGTAATTTTTTGTTAAAGAGTGAATTTAACAAACCTAAATCCTCGCGGATTAAGTCGCGAGCATCAGCTAGTTTTCTGATATGTACCAACTCACTTTTTAAAAAGGCACTATAAAATCCATGACGAACAGAAACCATCTAAACATTTTTATGTGCTTATTTCAATACATATCTATATTACAATGTTGGAAAAGTCAGACAAGTATTTTTTGTCACTTTTGGTACTGTAGAATACATTTCAAAGATTGGCAAAGTTTAAGACACGGTAAGAAACTGTTATATCTTGAACACCATAAAGAACGATGTTGATAAGTCATAATATTTAAGATACCTAAACAATTATTTTCTTAATTTCCTCTAACCTACAAAAATGTTAACTCTATTTTCCATGAAAGTTAAAGCAGTGGACGTAAATTACCTGAATAAGACCATACAATTTCCACGCAAGTCGAATTTAGAAAATACAATGGAAATAGGAGGAGAAATGCTAAGGGTAGAGAGATGGTATTTGTCTGGGACTGAGAGATTAGACAGACATAACATGGATCATACTAAAGGATAATAATTCTAATTAGATTTTATTGTGTACCTAATGCAAATGGAGAAGATTTATATCCATTCATTAGACAATAACAGCTGTGAGCGATTCTTGTTATATAAATCTACAATTAGGCAAAAGAAAAATATGATAGGTATATTTATATTTATTCAATTTAACGCGAAAGTGATAATAGTGACATGAATAACAATAATGGAATATTACAACTACCTTACTCTAATTGAATATTGAAATATTCTAATAAGTAAGTAATTTAGGAAAGATAAGCACAGCACACAAATATCTGTACTTAAAATTAGACGTTTTTTCTTACTATGTCCTCAAAATAACCCGTAACTTTATATAATTTAAAACGTTATTTAGAAATTATTTTTGTGGTCATGAAAATCGTTTTTTTCATATCGATAAAACCGGGAATGTACATAATAATATAAAGATGTTCCAAAATGAACAATTTTCGATTCAGATCACACATTCGGACAAAAGGCGATGTACATTAATATATAGGTACTATACATGTATGGTGTACTATATTATATACTATGATATACTACAATTATGTATGTCTTTAGACTTTAGCTGATGGATGTTTGTTTATACCATTACACCACGTACCAAGGTTAATTAAATATCTTCCTAGCCTTAAGGTTGTCTGGAAGACTGCTTTATTGTCCCTAATACGTAAAAATAAAACACTATCATATCTGTGGTAACAATAAAGAATATACATATTTACCTACATACATATACATGGGAGTATTTGTCATAAATTATACAAAGTAGGACATGCGGTCTCCTCACTCAAATCATCTTCTATCTATCTATCTATAATATAATAAAACTGTAACAGATCCAATTCTGTACATTGAAGATATTTTGAAATTTTTTATTGGAGGGCTCGCTATAATCGATACTGAAGCCAAAACTGCAATTTTTTTAATTTTTGTCTGTCTGTCTGTCTGTCTGTCTGTATCTTGGCCGCGCATCACGCCGAAACTACTGAATGGATTCGAATGAAACTTGGTACGATTTGAGTTTATACTCCGAGGTAGGACATAGGATACTTTTTATCCCGAAATTCAGCACGGTTCCCTTGGGAGAGGGGATGAAAGTTAAAACATGTATTTAGCTGTAATTCATTAACGCGTTGTTCGATTTCCCTCATTCTTTTTTTGTTAGAAAGGTAGTACTTTATATATAGTCCCGTAAACATTTCAAGGTCATAGGTTTTTTAGTTCAGAAATGACAGCTATTACAACCCTCAGTATTGGGTTCAAATAACTTGGGACCCGGATCTTTGAACGTACGGCTTATTTTAAACTGGTGTGCGTTTAAATTTATGTTTGTCGGTCTGTCTATTTGTTCCAGCTAATCTCCGAAACGGCTGGATCGATTTTAATGGAACTTTCAATGTTATAAGGAGTAACAGGCTAAATTTAGTTTAGGTACATAAAAGAATTATGGGATCCGATCCGACGCGAACGAAGTCGCAGGGGTCAGTTAGTATATCATAAGCAGGATGGAATGGGAGCAGAAATGCGTAAAATCAAGAAGGCATTTGTCCGACGCTTCGAAAGGGATAACATGGATCAGACAGAAGGATAAGGATTGCGTAGTTCAGGGTATCGATTCGCGGTGCGCATTGCGTAAGCGACCTTACCCTACGGCCGCTGCAGCATGTGTAAGGTTTCGCAGATTACCTACGATTTTATACACGAGCTAAGAATAATAGTATCTCTTACTTCAATTACGTATAAATATCGTACAACATGACGCGACCTATCGTATCTAGATTAAGTATAACGTCTCACTAATGAGTAGAGGCCTCTTTTTGAATGTTTCAAGTTTACTTATCTCTGTAGGTATATATCTACGAGTAAATTCTTTTTGTCAATATTGTTACTGGTATAAACGCGAGGGATGTGTGGCCTTTTTGCGACAGAGTATATATGTATCAGTCGATTGCGCGTTGCGATACGTTGACCCAAGTCCGTAATAGGATGGGTGGTCGACTTTGAAGGTCTTAACAAATAACTGAGGTGCTTTTATTTTAGCTCTAGTTCTAGGACTAGAATTAATTAACCAAAACAGTTAAATTTCATTTTTCGACATCTCTTCTCTTTTTCTCTTTTTTCTTCGACTCTTTCAAGAATTTGCTATCCAAAATTATTATTTCTAACTCGTGCAAACAATGAATTAATAGAATGCCCAATTTTATTTGTCAAAAGCTGAGCGGGTAAAAATATAATATTTTTAAAATTAAGTAGAACAATAACTCACTTTGTTTATGTTTCTAACGATTTAGGGATAGCTCCTCTGATGAATGTATGGGACAGAATTTAAGCCCGCGTCGTAGAGTCTCGTATTTCATTTTTATTTTAGCCCAAAAGTGGCATGTATTCACTGGAACTAATAGAGATTCATTGTCATCCAGGGCGTAAAAACATTGTTTGCTATTTGAATTTACTTGAATAAACACAATAATTACGTTTACACAATAAAAAAGGTTACTACTCGCAAGCTATTAATTTGATTGTACACAAATCAAAGAGCTTTCATAATTCAAAATGATTTATTTCATGTAGGCCAAATGGTGGCTCTTACGATAAGCCCTGTTGGTCCCACCGTCAAAGTGGGAACAACAGGACATGAAAATCCTGATGGTCCCACTAAGTGGGTCAACCAGTGGGACCAACAGACCGCAGCTATAAGCACCGGGTTCGAAATTTTTCACGTCTAAAATTAGAGCTGTTCTTTTTCACAAGAAACTTTGATATCTGTCAATTTTGTTCAACTGAATTTAGAATTTTATTTATCGTTTATCTCAAAATGTTATTGTGCAGCTATCCAATGTTATTCGAACGATCCTATCGTTAAAAATGAGCCGATGGGTTTGAGCGTATGCGTTCAACATAAAACTAAATTATTTTTTTACTATTTCGGTACCTACGGGTATCTGCTAGTTAAAGAACTAGACCTGTCTCAGTTTACTTGCCTTGATATATAGCTCTACGTTTCAAATATTCGCTATGCATGCAGAATGGGCTGCCGTCACCAGAAAATCCATACATATTCAATGGAGACTTCGTAGATCGAGGCAAGAAAGGGCTGGAAGTATTTCTACTGCTGCTCGCGTGCATGCTGGCGTTCCCCGGGGGAGTTTATTTGAACCGAGGCAACCACGAGGACCTTATCATGAATTCCAGGTATGTACTCGTATAATATATTTTGCATTTTAATCTCGCACCATTTGCATCGTACGTGACAATCCGCATTTCGAGGAAAATGCTTTCTTTCTTCAGTTTATTATTTGTATTTTTCAGTATTTTTCACAAAAAGTTTGATATTCCATTGTTATACGTAGATTGTAGATACTAATCATTAATCTGTGACACCTAGGTACTAACAAAATCATTATAATTATTTACAATTTTTTTTTTAAATTATAAGCTTTAATTGCCATACCACCAGTCAGTTTCATTTATAAATATTTTTTCTACTAAAGGCCAAAGAATAGCGTTCGTTTCAACATCTGTGGTTTCGACTCCATCCTCGAGTGCTCCCGAGTGCTCCACATACACAACTAAGTTGAGTCTTGTTTTAGTTAGGTACCTACTAACCAATCAAACTCAATGAAATGTTGACAAGCAAAATTTAGGTAGGTACATACAAATCTTTGAACCCGTGTGACTTTGAAACTGAATATTTTCACAGAAATCTGACAAACCACAGACGCAAATACGAGTAGGTAATAGTTTCTAGAGCGTACCTAAATATTCATTGAGTATGATGAATAAATATTCAAGGAAGAATCGATCTAACTTGATTTGTATAGGGCGCGCTAGAGATAAACCCTTCTTAAATACAAATATATCTCGACTTAGCGGGGAACAATCGCAACGAATCGCAATTTTAACGCGTGACGCTCGAAAAAATATTTTAGCTATAAAATAAACAAATTAGAATTCTATTTTCATACCCAATCAGGTCTAAAAGTTTTAAATTGAATTTATAAACTAACTCTGAAATTTCAATTTAAAACAAAACTCAATTATAGTTTTATACATGGCACTAGCTTTTGCCAGCCTCTCCGCGGGCGTGACAGTTTGAATATTGGGCTTAAAACTGGCAACTCTCTGGCACAAGGGCGATGGCCGATGACACGTTGCGCTACGGCACCGCGACGCACGGTTTGTTGCGTAGCTGCGGCATCCTGAAAAATGCGTGGTGTGCCACGGCCTTACGTCCGCTGGTGCTAGTTTGTTCGAGCGGAAGCGGATACCAGCGTACCTTGCATATCAGTGTGCTTAGTCTAAAGCGGAGCACTCGAAAACGAACTCGAAAACTATTGATCGATTTCAGAGTAAAATAGACCTAAAATGGATTGTATTAAGGTTTGAGTTCGCCAATACATTCAGCATTCGAACAATGCTGAATGTATTGGCGAACTCAAACCTTAATACAAGCCATTTTAGGTCTATTTTACTCTGAAATCGATCAATAGTTTTCGAGTTCGTTTTCGAGTGCTCCGCTTTAGACTAAGCACACAGTACCGTGCGGTACTACAACGCGCCGTGTGGAATCGCTGCATGGCTCACCAAGGCAGTGGACTTGCGCCGAGGCGCAGTCTTTTATTGATGGTACATATTGTGGTACATATTATATAGCCTATAGCACTCAAGGATCACGTACATATCCAACGGTGAAAGAATTTTTGAAATCGGTCCAGTAGTTCCTGAAATTAGCGCGTTCAAATAAACAAACTCTTCCGCTTTATTAGGTACTAGATGATGCCCACGGCTTCGCCCGTGTGGATTTAGGTTTTTAAAAATCCCGTAGGAACTTTTGATTTTCCAGAACAAAAAGTAGCTTATCTGTAGAAACCCGTCCCCAAAACGGAAAAATCCCGTGGGATCCCCACGATTTCGGAATACAATTCCTTACAGCATCAGGGTTGAGGAGTTGGATATGTACCTACTCGAGTTCATTCAACGATAAAGTCTTTAATTGGTACCCCCAATATCAATTTAAATAACCAAAAGTTTCTAAAACCCATTAGTTTTGGGGATTAGGTCCCCTGCAGCATCAGGATTGAGGACTTGGAATCCAAATTTTTTATAGAACATGGTCGCAATGTTTCTCTATCGATTAAAAAAAAAATTACGCAAATCGGTTCAGAAATCTCGGAGATATCGGTGTACATAGGTAGAAAAACACAACTCCTCCTTTTTTGAAAGTCGGTTAAAAAAGTAGCCTATGTTACTCCCTGGTTGATTCTCTACTTGTATGTGAAGGTCCCGTCAAAATCGGTTCAGCCGTTCCGAAGATTAGCCCGTTCAAACAGACAGACAGACAGACAGACAGACAGACAGACAGACAGACAGACAAAAATTTTAAAAACGTGTGATTCGGTTATGGTAGCGTTCAAATAACCATATGAGCTTAATATGAGGTAGTTATTTCGATATTACAGACAGACACTTCAATTTTATTTATTAGTATAGATATTGGTATAGATTTTTTCTTAATGTTATAAGTCTGCAACAATGCAAAACGTGTTTTGATCGTGTTTTGTTTTTTTTAATTATACCAATTTCAACCGTATATCAATGTATTTAGATAAAGCTGTTTCAGTGGTTGTCTTTAAAAGACGCTGCGCCTCGGCGCACTCGTATGCGCTGGCCTGCTCTTACATTTTGTCTGTTCTTAATATTAACGAAAATAATTTTCTGACAGGTACGGCTTTATACGGGAGGTCCATCAAAAATATCGGGTAAGTGATGTTTCCTGTTTAGTCTATTAGTTAAGTGTTTTAGGTATTATCTTCTTTAACTTTTAATAAGAATGATCTGAAATATATTGTATCCGAAATCGGAAGCGTAGTTTGACAGTTTCTCTTGACTCCTTAGGCCAGTCATAATTTACTCAAAAAATAGCAAAAATCGATCAAACGGCTGGTTTAAAAGTTTTAAGACTCGCGTTGGACCCGTCACCGTCGCCGTCGCGCAGCGCTGCCATCGCGACGAGGTGATGTGTGTCCACAGTGTGTGTCCAAATGTGTGTCCACAGTGTGTGTCCAAGCGTCATCATCATCATCATCATGATCAACCCATTACCGGCTCACTACAGAGCACGGGTCTCCTCTCAGAGTGAGAAGGGTTTTGGCCATAGTCTACCACGCTGGCCAAGCGGATTGGCAGACTTCACACACCTTTGAGAACGTTATGGAGAACTCTCAGGCGTGCAGATTTCCTCACGATGTTTTCCTTCACCGTTTAAGCAAGTGATATTTAAATACTTAAAACGCACATAACTCCGAAAAGTTAGAGGTGCGTGCCCGGGATCGAACCCACGACCTCCGATTAGAAGTCGGTCGTACTAACCACTAGGCTATCACAGCTTCCAAGCCAAAGCGTCCAAGCGTTCAAGTGTCCAATTGTCGGCAAATTCATGTTGTAGGAACAGTACATAGCGAATGATTTAAGAACCGTGAATGATTGGTAGCAATAAAAAAAAACATAAAGGATGGGTAATAAACTTAGAACGTGGGAGGCTTAACGCTACAAAATCTGTAAAGCGCCGTCATCCATTGTGGGCCCTCACTTTGGGAGTGTTTTAATAAGATAGTCACTTATATTCGTATATATAATACACTAGCCGACCCCCGCGACTTCGTCCGCCTGGATATAGGTTTTATATAGGATCGGATTGGATCCCATAATCCTTTTTTGAACCTAAACTAAATGTAGCCTAAGTTACTCCTTATAACATCATATATCTGCCATTGAAAGTTCCATCAAAATTGATCCAGTCGTTTCGGTAATTAGCTGGAACAAATAGACAGATCGACAAACATAAATTTAAACGCACACCAGTTTAAAATAAGCCGTACGTTCAAAGATCCGGGTCCCAAGTTATTTGAACCCAATAAATCTCTGTCATTTCTGAACCAAAATACCTATGACCTTGAAATATTTACGGGACAATACTTAAAATACTACCTTTCTAACAAAAAAAGAATGAGTTAAATCGAACTACGCGTTAATGAATTACAGCTAAATACACGTTTTAACTTTCTTCCCCTCTCCCAAGGGAACCGTGCTGAATTTCGGGATAAAAAGTATCCTATAACCTACCTTGGAGTATAAACTCAAATCGTACCAAGTTTCATTCGAATCCATTCAGTAGTTTCGGCGTGATGCGCGGCCAAGATACAGACAGACAGACAGACAGACAGACAGACAGACAGACAGACAGACAGACAGACAGACAGACAGACAGACAGACAAAAATGAAAAAAATTGCAGTTTTGGCTTCAGTATCGATTATAGAGTGCCCTCCAATAAAAATTTTCAAAATATCTTCAATGTACAGAATTGGATCTGTTACAGTTTTATTATATTATAGATAGATTTGTCCTGGGAGAGGCCGGGGGCGATTCGAGGAAAATCCCTATTTGGTTGCGTAACGCATTGACGCGTGATAACATCAATATCTAATGTAATATATTCGTAACTACACTTATGATTATGGTTACCAACTTTTTATACTAGAAAGTATTATTAACCGACCTCCAAAAAGGAGGAGGTTCTCAATTCGGTGCGTTTTTTTGTATGTATGTACAGTTGTACACCGTTTACTCCGAGATTTCTAAACGATTTACGTAATTTTTTTGGTATAAAGATCGGAGAAGGAAATAAACAGTATTTTGAAAAACAAACAGTATTTTATTTTTCCGCAAAGAAGAGCTCTTTTCCACGCTCCGTGCCTGGGCCCAGTGCATGCACGAAAGTGGATATTTCCTGCAATGATTAGTTACTAGTAAAACAATTTTTATATTATATGTAGCTCCGAATACTAGTGATAAAGTATAGTTTATATATTTGAAAGTAATTGTGTTAATGACCCAGTTACGTTCTACAGTGCGAAATAAATTGTTATCGACTAGCTTCTGCCCGCGGCTTCGCCCGCATTAATTTCGGTTTTAAACAAATCCCGAGGGAATCGTGGATTTCCGGTTCCCATTCTGGCTCCCTTTTCCAACCTTTATGCCTACTATCAAGGAAGTTTGCTATAGTAATCTACCTATAGCTGTAGCTATAGATTTTGGGTTTTTCAAAATCCCGTGGGAGCTATGCATTTTTCCAGAATAAAAAGTAGCCTATGTGTTACCAATGCATGCAACACAGCAAACTATTGCAATAATGTGTCATGTGAGCGTGGTTTACCTAAGAACAGTCAGCGCCCTCTATGGCGTTTTTAGAAGTATATCTATACCTATTTTAGTCCCACAGGAATACTTTTCTGGGATATAAAATACCTAGCCTATGTGTTAAGTCAGGCCATAATCTATCTCCATTCAAAATTTCAGCCAAATCGGTTCAGTAGTTGCGGCGGAGAAGAGGAACAAACATACACACACACACACACACACACAAATTTTCGCCTTTATATTTATAAATACTCATTGTGAATTGTGATATTGTGATAAACTGTTTTTACGAGTAAACATATTGTGTTTGGCAACCCTACTCATGATAATAACTTGGTAATAACCGAGCTATAACCGTTTTACCTAGCTATAACCGTTTTACCTAGCTACGTAAACTACAATATAATAATAACATAATAACTACTAACCGATGCCCGCGACTTCGTCTACGTGGATTTAGGATTTTTATAAATCCCGTGGAAAGTTTTTAATTTTCCAATCTAAAAATAGACTCTACCCTTCTCCCGGGTTAAATCTATTCTTTCGTCAAAATCCGTTCAGCGTGCGTTAGGTTTTTAAAAAGTCACGATACGGGAACAATATAGGTATGTTATATTGCCCCTAATACAGTTTTTATTGGTTATTATTTACAGTTATTCAGGGACGATTTATGTTTCAGGGATAAAATGTAACCCAGATCATTGTATAATCCTCTATCTGCTTATGAAAGTCCTAGTCAAATCAGTCCAGCCGTTTCGACAATTTGCTCGGACAACCAAAGAAATAGACAGACAGATCGTCACACAGACAGACAGACGAAAATTGAAAAAGTTTTTCTGGGTTATGCTATCATTGAAATAATAAATAAAATCATATGAGCTCAATAAGAGGCAGTTATTTTGAACTCACAGACAGATATTTTGATTTTTAAGTTTTAACCCCCGACGCAAACACGACGGGGTGTTATAAGTTTGACGTGTCTATGTGTGTGTGTCTGTCTGTCTGTTCCCCTGTGGCGCTCAAACGAGTGGACCGATTTGAATGCAGTTTTTTTTATATGAAAGGTGAATTAGTCGAGAGTGTTGTTAGCTATGTTTAATGAAAATCGACCCAAGATGGCCGCCGCTACAAAATGGCGGATTACATATTTTTCACAACTCCCTTAATATGGGTATCAAATAAAAGGGCTTGACTAGTAGAATAGCACTATGCAAATCCAAGATGGCCGCCGCCACAAAATGTCGAATGTCGGGGGTTTTTTAAATTTTTAATTTATACTTGTAGTTATTTGTATAGAAATCCTTTCTAGTTCCAATTTAAGCTGCTGTCGATCGCATAGACAGGTGACACCGAAGCGTACTTCGCGACGATGCGTCTGAAAACCGCAGACTACATAGCGATGCTGAAAGCATACCTACATAATGGAACTATTATATTTATCCACATCCATTTTCCGATATAATTTTGTTGTTTGTATTTTCGACGAACAATGCGATGTACAAATTATTTCCCCGAGTGGGACAAATTATGGCCAAGTGCGAGCCGAACTCGAGCACGAAAGGTTCCGTACCATCTCTATATATGTATATATAAAAATCAATGCCACTTTTCGTTGTAATTTTATAACTCCAGAACGGGCTCCAAACGGGCACGGAACCTATCCAAACCAAATGTTTAGGCTTTGTTCGGACTATTTAGATTTTAGTAGATGGTTTATGTGAAGTTTGCACAAAATCGGTCGAGCGGTTCTTCATTTATCACATTTTTTGTAACAAATATAATATTGGTCTGTGGGAGTAGCATACACGGTAGGTGGCACTGATGTCGGTATGTCATCGGGCAGGACGACGTCTGCCAGGTCCACTAGTTTATCTATAAAAATGGCAAAATAATCACGTTTTTTGTATGTGGAGCCCCCTTAGATATTTATTTTATTCTGTTTTTTAGTATTTCTTGTTATAGAAAGCGAGAACAGAAATACATCATCCGTGAAAATTACAACTGTCTAACTATCACGGTTCATGAGATACAGCCTGGTGAAAGACGGACGGAAAGACAGACAGATTGACAGCGGATTCTTAGTAGTAGGGTCCCTTTGGGTACGGGACCCTAAGAAGGTAGGGTCGTGGTAAAAGAAGCGGCAGTAACTTTTTGATGTAGTCACGTGTGAAGTAGCTAAGTTGTGGGGATCGTGTGGGAATGTCTCGCTATCACGTCCCTACATCCTGTTCAGTAATGCGTGGGGATGCCAATAAATCCCCTCCCGAGAGCACGATGCAATTTTTAGTAGGGCTTTCTTTGTAGAACCGATGTAAGATTTACGAATTACGAATGTAGGTACCGTTTCTACTATAGACCGATTTTTAATTCCGTGGAATTCTGACGTTTCTTAATGTTACTAGAGATAAAACAGTTCTCAACAGTCGGTTCCAAAAAAGATAATAAATTCAATGGATATTGGTTTTTAAAAATCTCGTGGGAATCATTTTGTTTTTCTAAGCTCTTTTGAGCTCATACATTGCTAAAACTGTTAAAAGTTCACTGGCGGATGTTTAGGTAGATTAAAATCTAAACATCCGCCAGTGAAAGTCCCATCAAAATCGATCTAGCCTTTCAGAGATTAGCTGGTAATCTTTAAAGTATCTCTTTTCCAACAAAAAAAGAATGAATGAAAACGGACCATGCGTTAATGAATTACAGCTAAGTACCTACACATTTCGACTTTCATCCCCTCTCCCAAGGGAACCGTGCTGAATTTCGGGATAAAAAGTATCCTATATGTTACTCCGTAGTATGAACTTAAATCATGCCAAGTTTCATTTCAATCCATTCAGTAGTTTTTGCACAAACATACAGACAAATAGACAAACAGACAAACAAATTAACAGACAAACAGACAAAAATTTCAAAAATAGCTTTTTTACGTTCCATTAAGTACTATTATCCCTAACCTCCCCCAGTTATTATTTTGCAAAAATCTTTAATGTACAGATACGGCAAGTCTACGATTTTATTATATGTATAGATAGACTAGCGGACCCGGCAGATGTCGTCCTGCCCGGTGACATACTGACATCAGTGCAACCTACTCGGTCATCAAAGTACTAATATCGCAAATAAAAAATAAGGGTTGATCGTAGAAGGGTGAAAATTTAGGATTGTATGTATTTTTGTAAAAAAGATTTTCCCGCTTTTCTCTTGAAATTTTTCCTGAATTTTCTTTTTTTTTCTATAAACCTCACGGAGCCCGAGACCTTTCCAACGAATGCAAAACCGTGGAAATCGGTTCGTGCGTTCTGGAGTTATAGCGTCAGGAAGGAAAACCCGACTTACTTTTATATACCTAGTAGATTTACGGGCTCCCGATACGATCAATTGCGATTGTCAATGTTTACATCGATGATGATTGATGCTCATTTTCATTGCCGATTGATCGTGTCGGAAGCTCTTTACATTTCACTTGCCTTATGTAAGCTTCAACCGTGGCTTCAACTTAAATAGCCTTATTTAAATACGGCTGAAAACAAAACAAAACACGAACAGCGCTCTGACGCGCCCGGATCGGGTTTTGTTTGCAATTTTATATCAAAATAAAAGTTTTTTGTGCCTTGCGTCAGCGTTTACGTTAGAAACTTTACAAATTAGGAGTTATTAGGTTTTATGGAAACTTCTATTTTTGTTTTTAACCCCCGACGCAAAAACGACGGGGTGTTAGTGAAGTTTGACGTGTCTGTGTGTGTGTGTCTGTCTGTTCCCCTGTGGCGCTTAAACGGGTGGACCTTTTTGAATGCGGTTTTTTTTGTTTGAAAGGTGAATTAGTCGAGAGTGTTGTTAGCTATGTTTGATGAAAATCGGTCGAAGATGGCGGATTACATATTTTTCACAACCCCCTCAATATGGGTATCATATGAAAGGGCTTGACTAGTAGAATAGCAATATGCAAATTCAAGATGGCCGCCGCCACAAAATGGCGAATGACGGGGTTTTTTTTTAATTTTTAATTTATACTTGTTAGACTTTTAGTAGCGCCGAAAAATATTATAAAAATACGTATAGCTCTCAGGTTACCGTGCCTTTTTCTTCGGGCCAGTCGCACATCAGACGGTTAAAGTAAAGTTACCATTGCAGTTTCACTTTCCCACCAAAAAAAAAAAAAAAGAACAAGAGGGTTGCACAAGTTAGTACCTATTCGTCGCCCCATGGGACAAAAGGATCATAAAAAGTAAAAGACTTGTGCAACACAAAGTGACGTTTATTGCTTCACTTTTTAACCTTACTTTTTAACTTTTAACTTTACTTTTTTACCTTACTTTAACTGCCTGACATTCCCTCGCATATAGCTTAAGACTGCAATACTTCTATTGCGTTCAAACACAAACCATCCTTACTTATTCCCTACTCAATATTATAAATGCGAAAGTAACTTTGTCTGTCTGTTACGCTTTCGCGCCTAAATCGCTGAACCTATAAAAGGTACAGAAATAGAAGATTAAACCATTGAGAAGGACATAGGCTACTTTATATCCGGAAACATCAAAGTGTTTCCACGGAATATTCAAAAATATTATCTTAAATCCACGCGGACGAAGTTGTAGGAATTAAATTGACGAGTTTAAAGATGGTGCTATCTCTTTCCACAGGGAGCAAGATAGGAATATATTTAGCCATGTCATTTTACTTTAGGTTTAGACTTTAGAGATTGTGTACATCAGTCTTAGACACATTATTGGACACATTCTTGGACACATTCAGGGTAAAATCCCACTACAAAGCGGTGATACCATTTAGATTATGTTATGTGGTATCAGGCACAATGACCCGTAGAGGGGACTGAGAGTGTCAGGGCCTCGTTGGCATATTGGCAGGGTGCACCGCGTGCAAGTGAGGTTTACTTTGGCCACATAGGTGGAATTTGGGCCACTTACACCCCAGCATATTGCCCAGCGATAACATTAGTAATTACGTTGACAGCACAACGCTGAGCGTCTGCTGAAGCTGATCGAGAACGTGTACCGCTGGTTGCCGCTCGGCACCATCATCAACAACCGCGTGTTCGTGGTGCACGGCGGCATCTCCGACACCACCGACCTGGACATGGTGCGGAGCCTCGACAGGGACAAGGTAACCACTAAAATACACACTGCCCGTCTGTCGCCGTTCTCATAAGAATTTGCCTTACTCGAACTTGGCTTCACACACTGTCGTGTGTCTTGATGAACATCTCTCAGGTGCGAATTTGATAATAATTATATATCATTTGAGAAAAATTTCATCTCTAGTGCTTCGGAAGAGAGAAAATGCCCTTATCTAGAGTTATTAATTTTTGAAAGAGACTTTCTTGCTATTAGTAGTGCGACAAAACTATGTTGCGGGTTGCCCGGAAGAGATCACTTTAGTGATAACTGATAAGGCCGCCCTTCCAGCCTGGCACGAGAAAGTTAAGAAATGGGGATCGAAAAGACCGCCTGACGCAGCGAAGTATAGAAATAAATTAAAAAAAACATTTTTAGATTACTGTAAAATCGAACAACTACAAACGAAGTCCGGTTCACTAGTTGTAATAACATGCCTACACATTTATCTTTTAGGATATACTTACAGGTTGTATCTGTAATCTAAGCGCAAGCGTAAGTGCTGAGGGCACTCTAACTTTTCGCTCTACATTACTGTCCATACTAAAGTTTCAGCTCGTCGTCAAAGTGTTTCTTTTAATGCAAGACTAAAAAGGTTCTTTTTTAATAGCGCGTTGTTGTTGTGTATGTTCTAAGCGAGCACTCTAATTTATGAACGTTCCTTTATTTTATCTAATCCATACAAATTGTATGGATTAGATAAACAATTAAATAAATATTTAAACAATTTAATAAAATAAATATCTAATCCATACAATTTGTATGGATTAGATAAAATAAAGCATTTTGCATTAATTGTGAAACTAACTCTCTGTTTGTTTGTTATCTTATCTGTAGGTATATCTACCGTCTAAACTCTAAACCACTGAACCGATTTTGACAAAATTTGGCAAGAGGATAAACCTGCATCATAACACTCTGGTCTAATGGTCTGACACAGACCATCTTTTGTCCTAAAAATGTGTTCATTCCGGAAAGAGTTTGCCCGGGAAGGGCGTTCTTTATGCGTTCGTGTATCGTTCATCCGATCGGTAGCGCACATACTTTTTACCCCGAAAAATGTTCTTTCGGAAATTAAACTTAGTTAAGTAACTTAATTAAAATTAAATTAAGAATAACTTACGTATAAATTTTGGGTCTCTCTAATAAACCAAAACTCAGATCGTTATTAAAATTAGTTTTTTTGCCTACTTTAGTTTAACGAAGTTTGCCTTTATATTATCGTAAACATGGAACACGGTCCACTTTTTAAAATATATCCAGAATTTTCATACTTGAGCATCATTTAATATCTTCCATATAAGTATGTATAAAGAAAAGTCCTGATTCACTCACTGACTGACTCATCAACGACCAGCTTCATCATCCAGCATCAACAAACCTTCTGAAATTTTACACAGAGGTTCCCTTTATAATCTAGACAGTGGATGAGGCCGGATTTTTAGACATTCCCACGATTACAATTAATTACAAGCATATTACAATTAATTAAAATTTTAATTACAAGCGATCGATGCACTACATAGATCACTTTCCCCTATTGTTTGTTGATTTGATATACGCATTCTGTATGCTTAGTCTCACTTTGCACAGCTCGAAAACTTTTCTAAATACTAGGTACTGATCGAAACACAATGACTTCAGAGTAAAATGGACCTAAACTGGCTTTATTTTAAGATTTGAGTTCGTCAATACATTCAGCATTTGTTTACAGACAGCGCCCCAAGCAGAAATGTTGTAAAATAAATATTCGAAGTATTGAATTGCGACTTTAAAATAAGAGTAATTGGGTTCATTTTGCATTACATATTACAGTTTTTCGATACGTAGTATTTAACTCTGTTCATTGTTCCAGTACGTATCACTTCTGAGGCCACCTATGAACGAGGGCGCCGCGCCGGGCGCGGAGGGCATCGACAAGGTGGAATGGAAACAGGTGAGTTCGAATCAATCATTCAATTCATTAGGGAGATCGATCGCTCTGACTCTTGAAAGACAGACCGAGTTACATCGAAGCAACGCTCCACCTTAACTCAAAATGAAAGAAAAAATAGGGTTGTCGCGCGTGATTTATAGTTTTCGATTAAGTTTAATGAAGAAAATCTATCTCACTAGCAGTTGCTCGCTATGCTCGTATCTTCAGCGTCTGAGGGCCATGCGAAGGACGTACTTACTCGTAAATGGATTAAATGGTTCTTCTTCTTCTTCTTCGTCTGTGCATATTCCCACTTTAGGTGGGGTCGGCTCTCCTAATTAGGCGGCGCCAGGACGATCTGTCCTGGGTTGTCGGGTCAGGCAATTTATTCTCTAACAAGAGTTTTGTCATACTGGTCCACCACGTGGCCGGAGGTCGTCCTCTGCCTCTCCTGCGTTCTGGCAATTGTAAAGCTTTTTTCACTACGTGTTCCTCATCTCTTCTCATCACATGCCCATACCATCTAAGACGGCACTCTGTTAACTTTTCTGGCATAGGGGCGACTTTGAAACTACCACGGATACGTTCATTTCGTACTTTGTCTAGTCTCGTCACGCCTCCTGACCATCTCAACATCTTCATCTCCGCTGGTTAATAAATGGTTAATATATGGAATACGTAAATTAATCGCTTTATTTAATACCGTATACGTCCATATATTCTCTTCTGTAAGCGAAGTTTCTTAAGTATTTTTATTATTATAAAACGGAGCGGAACGGAGACTTGTTTGGCGGACCAATCATAATACATATTGGGAGATAATATTATAAAATTATCAAGTCATCTATCAATAAAAAACTGTCAAAACTTCAAATTTTTTTCTTTTAACTTTTAACATTTACATATATTGAAACATTTGGTCAGTGCCCAATAGACTCTTAGAGACTAGAGGGCCTTTCAAGCAAAGCAAAGCGGAGCGGAGATGTATTCGGTGGACCAATCAAAATATTTAGAGATGACGTCATGATAAAATTCAAAATCAATTCTGCTCCACTCCGTTTCAGTGGATAGGCATCCTAAGAGCCTATTAGTGACTTACCATTTGGAAAGTAGCTTTGACAGTTTTTATTGAAAATCTGTGAACGTGTCAAAGTTCATCCGTTAAACTTTATATTTTGAATGTATTTAGTCTATTCAATAATCAGCTCTAAACCTCAGCATAATAATTTACTTACTCTGACAGAGAAACGCGATATCTTTTTTAAATCGTCGTTTGAACTATCCGAGACAATATAAATCACAGACTGACGTGCAAAATAACGAGTTATTTGACTAGAAAATAAGATTTGAAAACTTTAGGTTTTAGTTAGAAAATGTAATTGATAGCCAGTATTTGTCTTCGCAACTAACTCTGTAAATAAGAGAAGATTAATGCGTTAGGCATGGATAGAGCAAACAAGTGATATCAAGATCTGAATAAGAGTTTTATTCTTGAAACCGTGATTCACACATCGATCATTGCCGATGACCAATATTTTAAATACTCTCTAATTTCTTTATCGAATATATTATTTTTAACCCATGATGAAAAATAGGAATGGGGAAAATATATTAAGTAATAATGCATGAACTGTTTAAATACCAATTTTATTTTGAAAGAGGTCCGGAATATTGTTTTTATTGTTACACTATTGCTGGACATAGTTCTATTGCAAGGATGTATGTATTATTACTATTGTAGCAGCATAATTAATTAACGACATTATTAAAAATTTGTTAAAAAGACACGAATATTATAATGGTATTTATTCATCATCCATAACTATTTGTAATATATTTTTCCCAAATTTTTCCCAAAGAAATTGTGCGTTGATTTATTAGAGGTTGAAGTCATAAGAGCCGTTAGCTTACAACAACGTTACGTTGTTTTTGGAAGTTACAGTTTAGTAACTCAATAAAGTTAGTTATAAAGGAAATATTCGCCGTTTCGGTTCCATTCGATACGCGCATATTGGTGACTAGCTGACCCCCGCAACTTCGTTCGCGTAGATATAGGTTTTGATAGGTAGAGATAGGAATTATGGGATCGGATCGGATCCCATAATTCTTTTATGTACCTAAACTAAATGTAGCCTAAGTTACTCCTTATAACATTGAAAGTTCCATTAAAATCGATCCAGCCGTTTCGGAGATTAGCTGGAAGAAATAGACAGACCAATAAACATAAATTTAAACGCACACCAGTTTAAAATAAGCCGTACGTTCAAAGATCCGGGTCCCAAGTTATTTGAACCCAATAATGAGGGTTGTAATGTCTGTCATTTCTAAACTAAAAAACCTATGACCTTGAAATATTTACGGGACAATACGTAAAGTACTACCATTGTAATAAAAAACGAATGAGTGAAATCGAACAACGCGTTAATGAATTACAGCTAAATACACGTTTTAACTTTCATCCCCTCTCCCAAGAGAACCGTGCAGAATTTCGGGATAAAAAGTATCCTATGTCCTACCTCGGAGTATAAACTCAAATCGTACCAAGTTTCATTTGAATCCATTCAGTAGTTTCGGCGTGATGCGCGGCCATGATACAGACAGACAGACAGACAGACAGACAGACAGACAAAAATGAAAAAAATTGCAGTTTTGGCTTCAGTATCGATTATATAGTGCCCTCCAAAAGAAATTTTCAAAATATCTTCAATGTACAGAATTGGATCTGTTACAGTTTTATTATATTATAGATTTGTTAGCGACTTAGATTAGAAGTTCTATTTCAAAGGAGCCATTAATGTCTCTCGGGAAGACAGCAGACGGGAAATTCACTTTAGCAGCAAGAAAGTAAAAGCTAAATTTTTTCAATTCTTTTTGCTTATTATAAAAAGTTCCTTCACAATTCTGATAAAATGGACAAGAGGAGAGAGAAAAGTAAAATGCAGAGAAAATAATAATAATTATATGTAAATGAAAGTTTGTATCTAAGTTAGCTACAATCACGCGGCACGTCTTTGGCCGCCGCTTTAGTACTTCAACTACCTTCTGAGACTCTATTCTAACTTTTCAAGTTAACGTTAAATGGAGATTACAAATTATGACATTTTCCTCAAAGTTAATTTCCATATTAAATGACAGGTATACTTGAAGAGTTACTTTCAAGGCTCTGATGTCATTCACGATATGATGTTATGTGATGTTATAGAGCAAAATATAATATGAAATAAAGACTGTTTTTATCTATGTCCAGCTTGGCAACCCTAATTTTGACAAACACGAGCGTGATGACTATCTTTACAGGCAAGGGGAAATGTGTTTTAGGTCAATGTTGCTTAACGAACGTAATCATTCGAGTATATTGATGTCGTAACTATACAACTGTACTTATTCTCACTGAGACTAATTAGAAGTAATAACAGTAAACCAGCCATTTTGATCGGGGTCCATGAAACATGTGCTCTTAATAATACCCATAAAGGCCAAAACTAAAACTGCCATAAAACTTATGTTGTTAGATCACATTAGTTTCAGTTTGGTCAAAAAGTTGTTTTGTATTTCACTCGTGTTCTAATGGTCTAAGAGCCCGTGAACCTTAAAGTTTAAAAGTTCAAGAGTTTCTGCCAGAAGGATGCCATGCGACAATTGGACTGGCAATGTATGCCTTGATTTCTAATAGGTAGATACTATACAGAAGAAAAAATAAATAAAAGAAAATTTGACTTAATACTTTATTACCTACCTCCCAAAGCCACCATGATCCCAACTTCATAGTCGCTGGTCGTTCCTCCCTGTGTTAGGAACATAACGCGGAGAAACTATCAGCTTTTATAAAATAACGAAGGTTTGGGGTTCACGGGCTCTCTCTCTATAAGGATTTCTTCTTATGCGATTTTTTAAACATATGTAAGTATATGATTAGATATAGATTGTGTGCTACAAAAGGAAAATGCAGAGATGAAAAGATACATAATATACATAAGGGGCAATTTCAACAAAGCCGTTTTTTCTTGAATTTCGGTGGACTTTTTTATTATTAAGTTTTTTCAACTTTGAACTATGGTTTATTATTCTTCTTGTTATTGTTTATGCTCTACTTGAATGCCATAAAAATATGTCTTATAAACTCGTGAGAATACGTGTTTAAAATTTTGATGCCACCGAAATGATAAAACTAGCCACCGAAATGATATAAGTAGCCACCGAAATGATAGAAGCTGTCCACCGAAATTAAAATTCACTGAAAATATATTAAATATACTACTGAGCAGCCTCAACCATACACTTTAATTAAATAGATGCACTCTTAGCAAGTTTGAAAGGTTGTATACTATCATGAGTGACAATTTGTTAACCTAGTTACGTATGTTCTACTTAATTTTAGATATTCCTCTAGATTTCACACAAAAAAATGCACCTACCTACAATAAAAGGAATAGAATAAAATTAAATGAAAAGACATATATTTTAATTAACGATTTTAATCTTAGCTTAGCAATAATCAGTCTTTTAATTTCTACTATTTTAATAATTTCGCACTTACTTAAATACAGTGCTCTATATTGCGACACTTAAGGGGCTTCTAATGTTATATGGAGTTATTGAGATTTCAGAGTTGTCCTTAAATGAAGAGAAAAAAAAAAACAATATTATGATGCATTCAGCGACTAATAAAGTATACAGTTTGAAAGTCTGTGACCAACCAAGAATATGATAACGTTCAATATTTTGATGACATAAATAAGTGTACACTTATGTTAATTTGTACATATGAATTATATGAACTTAGGTATAATATAATTACTAAAAACTCCCTGAAAGTATGTTAATTACGATAGCGAAAAAAATTATCAAAATCGGTTCATTAGTCTTTGAGATAATTGCGGCCATACATACATACATACGGGTCAAATACATAAACTCTTTTTTTGAAGTGGTTTAGTTAAAAAATTACCTGCTGGTCTGAATTTACATCGAAACAAATAATAATCTACCAAAATAATAAAACAATCCACCGAAATGAGACAATTAAACACCGAAATGATAAAGCAATCCACCGAAATGAGATAATTAAGATTTAAAAAAACCGAAATGAGAATTTCTATCATTTCGGTGAGTTTTTTGTCATTTCGGTTGACAATTTAGCCCACCGAATCCACCGAAATGATAACACCGAAATTAGAAATACGGACAAAAATTTGCATTACAAGAAGACTATTTATTATAAGATGATAAGAATATTACACAAATAAACGTATTGCCATTACGCACTCTTGAATAATATTTTATATGTATTAACTAATTGCAAGACAAGTTATACCTGTACACGGAAATGATAAGAAGTTTGTCACATGCCACCGAATTGAACTACTTACTTTTTTTTCGGGAACACGCAGGCAAGCGGCGCATTTCCTCCCACGATGAGCACATAGTCCACACTGTTACGTACATTTTAAGCGCACGAGGGGAGAGCTAGAGTTGTCCTATGCAAAACTACAATCGATTAAAAAAAAAACACCGAGATGAGAGGACTTTCTGGGACACAAGCATTTTTAGTTACCAGTTATTAAACTAAGTAGATATTATCATAAAATTATTTTATAACTATACTGTCACTATTCACAATTTAAATAAAAGTAGCCATATACCAAAATAAGCAATACTTTTTGATTTATGAGGGAAATTACATTGAAAAAGGTTGTGAGGACAGCTACCGAAATGATAAATTCGGGGCTTTAAAAAATTTTTATTTCCTAAACTGCAGTCCTAATCAATAAATATTTATTGTCTCGCATAGGTATCTACCTATTCTACCTAGAAAAAAATATTAGATCTTTATACTAACGTTGGACAGTACCGATTTCACCCATGCCGTGCGAATTTTGCTGTTGGGAAATCCACCCATAAGTAGTATACATAAGTACATACAAACAGAAGTAGCGGTACAAAAACGGCTATATCTCTTAGTAGCGATCTATACCAAGCAACCTTATTAGCATCAGGAAAATATGAGGAATATATTATTATTACAGTCAAACATTTTATTATTATATTCAAAATAATATGTACTTCACATAAATATTTATGGCTTAAACAACTCATTATATTACCACAGACAACCTACGAAATGCTATTTTTGTAAATAAAAGACATAAATTTATCGTTGATAATACGAGGATAAATAATTTTGGCTTTGTAAAACATCTATCATCTATCATCATCATCATCTATAAATACAATATAGACTACGAATAATAGGTTTATTTGTACTCTTATAAGAAAAATGTTCTTCACATAAGTTATTTATTTAAACCTTAAGTTGATGTTCATAGGAAGTACCTACTTAAGTAAAATTATTTATTTAAACCTTATGTTGATGTTCATAGGAAGTACCTACTTAAGTAAAATTATACAGTCCTGCGGGTGGTTTTATTTGCATTCTACACACGACTTCATCAGTCCGCGCTGTTCTCCGTAATCGTATTACTTTTGGTTTGCTCAGACTCGCTTCTCTTAAGTGGGAATGCCACGTACTTATATATTATTTTCACGGACATCTCAAAAGGTTCGTAATTTGATCAAAGGGTTCGTTGTAAATTACGAACGAGCAGCCTGAGGTCAAGCATTCTCGACTCGAAACAAACTGAGGCTCCTTCGAGCGCGAAAAATTTAAGACAAAATATTGCTTGGCTTTTGCCTTAATGTGATGCGTGCGGTAGGTTGAAGCAACGTCTCTATTTGAGCGGCTGGCTCTAGTGGATCTAACATTTGAAAAGAACATGTAAAATCGGCCAAGTGCGAGTCGGGCTCGCTCTATTAGGGTTCTCTACATAATTATGAACAACATAATATTTTGAGTGTAAGAAATATTTAATTTCCGAGCTAGATATCGCAAAAAACCCGTGAAAGAAAAAGCCAAAAAATGTTCGTTTGTTTTGGTTACAGATTACTAACTACTTTATAAATTGTTGTTTCCCGTATTTGTTGTTTAAATACAGTATATGGTACATAATATACCGAAATATCATATTCCTAACTGGTTTACTTGTTGAGATAGCCCGCGTCACAAAAATGGTGTAAAAGTGACAACTTTGATGGCCCCCATTCCTTATTTTTTAAGCAAAAAATTAAAATAAAACATATTCGTACTCTACTCAATGAACTCTAAATAGTGATACCCCACAAGCTAAGGTAAGAATTTTTTTTTTTCTGACTCCTTTTTCATGTATGGGAGTCGCCCTGAAAAATAATTTAATTCAATTTTTAATTCAGTATTTGATTTTGGGTCAATGTTGTACCTACCAAATATCAAAATTTCAGGTTTTTAACTTATTTCGTCTATGAGCTAGAGATATCAAAAGCAAAAAGTTTCAAATTGTCCTGTTTAATGCGTATGAAATTATGGTAAGTCTACGTATAACCCGTCATCTAAAACATTCATGCAACTTTTGGAAGCGATTAAAAGCCGGATTAAGGGTAGTTCCGTACATAAGTGACAAGCTGGATATATCTAGTTCACTCTCAACTCACAGATCTAAATATTAACTATAATGTGCGAGTAAGTAGTTCAACGTTTGTTGAGTCACAGGCACATGAGTAGATATCCTTACAGAGAGGAAGCTTCCTACAAGCGGCCCGCTGTAAGTACACTCACACTGACACATAGCGCACGTTTGCCATCCAACTGAAAGGCGTCTGACGCGGACCGTCCGTGAACCGTTGCCGTTGGTGAGAGCTCATGTGTGAGTGTACATACAGCGGATCGCTTGAATGAAGCTTCCTCTCTGTACTCTGTGTCTCTATCTACTCATGTGTCACAGGAGTTATAAGTAACGAACTGTATAATTTATGAGCATGAAGCATCCACGAGGCTGGCTTAACATCATACTCGTACCAACTCTTTTATTTTCAACACAAAAAATAAAATATGCAGCTCTTTCAATGACACTGCAGTACTCTATGCATTTATTTAAATCTAGATTACGGAATTACCATGAGCACTTACTTGAATGCTGGGTCTACTTGTAAAAAGCTGTATACGTCTGTTTTGAAATTAATTTGTTGCGATTTATCGTTGCTATGAAAATTTGCGTTTCGTGATACTTACTACCTAGAATAAGTATAAGTATTCTATTACTACGAGTTTCTAAGATGTAGGTACATTATCATCCCAGCTAGATGTTATAAATATTGTAAAAGGTTTATTTTTACTAGTTATAATATTTTATTATTTATGTATAATATTGAATATCAAGATTATTATATTAGGTATTCAAACCTCCGGATTATTGGTGCATTTGGACAAAAATTGTTCAGCACTTTTGAAACTAGCAATTTCAAACAGACAGTCGCGGCTTTTTCTTTGTACGGCGTCATACTATATAAGTGATGAATGTTGATCATGATTGTGCTGACGTATGCACTAGTACATAGTTATCTAAATACATCATCTATCTATCTTCTATCTATATCTATCTATATCTTCTATACATATAATAAAATCGTAGACTTGCCGTATCTGTACATTAAAGATTTTTGCAAAATAATAACTGGCGGATGTTAGGGATAAAACGTAAAAAAGTCATTTTTGAAATTTTTGTCTGTTTGTCTGTTTGTCTGTTTGTCTGTATGTTTGTGCGCGCATCAAGCAAAAACTACTGAATGGATTGAAATGAAACTTGGCATGATTTAAGTTCATACTAAGGAGTAACATATAGGATACTCAATGAATATAAAATTATTTTGCTATAATCCGCTAACAGTGACAAATTTGTAGGCACAACACCACACAATCTTGTAGGCACAACACCACACAATCTTGTAGGCACAACACCACACAAATTCACCACAAAACAAACTCGACGATCGTTTCGCTCCGACACCGGAGCATCTTCAGGAGATGTCGACTTCACAACGGACGATTGCAAAGTGAGTTCGTGTCGAATGAGCGGTCTTATATATACTATCCCCGCTTAGTCATCTACCCTCCTTTCTCTTTCTCTCTGGCCACGCCCCCTAAATATGTTGAGCAACGGTGAAGATGACACATTTATTTGCTCATTCAGCAATTCGACACTTCTACCGCTGTGCCCAACTATTTCCAATTGTTCCAACATGCACAGTCTTAAACTTTTACAGCAGGTGTGTAAAATTTCAAATGTATGACCCTCGTCTATCCTATGTCCACTATCCAAAAGATGTTTTGCGAAATGAGATCTTTGAGGCTGGTTGTTTCTAAAGGCAGCCATATGTTCTTTATATCGAGTTACAAAATTGCGCCCAGTTTGACCAACATATATAGCACTACATTCGGGGCACTTGAGTTTGTACACACCTGACTTTTGTCCATTATTTAATTTATCTTTACCATTACAAATTCTTCTGAGCGTATTATTTGTTCTAAAAGCAGCGTGTACATCATGTGATCTAAGAGTCCTAGAAATACGCTCAGATATTGGTCCGAAATAGGTCAAACTGGTTTTATATTTATTTATTTTGTCTGATGGCGCTGGATATAGGTTTTTCTTGACCTGCACTAACTGTTGTTTCCTAAGTATATTATTTACAATATTAGGGTTATACCCATTTGAACGCGCCATGTGATAAATAATATTTAATTCTTTTATTTTTTTTTTCTTTTATTTTATTCTTTTATTCTTTTATTCTTTTAATAAGAAAGAAGAATTAAATATTATTTATCACATGGCGCGTTCAAATGGGTATAACCCTAATATTGTAAATAATATACTTAGGAAACAACAGTTAGTGCAGGTCAAGAAAAACCTATATCCAGCGCCATCAGACAAAATAAATAAATATAAAACCAGTTTGACCTATTTCGGACCAATATCTGAGCGTATTTCTAGGACTCTTAGATCACATGATGTACACGCTGCTTTTAGAACAAATAATACGCTCAGAAGAATTTGTAATGGTAAAGATAAATTAAATAATGGACAAAAGTCAGGTGTGTACAAACTCAAGTGCCCCGAATGTAGTGCTATATATGTTGGTCAAACTGGGCGCAATTTTGTAACTCGATATAAAGAACATATGGCTGCCTTTAGAAACAACCAGCCTCAAAGATCTCATTTCGCAAAACATCTTTTGGATAGTGGACATAGGATAGACGAGGGTCATACATTTGAAATTTTACACACCTGCTGTAAAAGTTTAAGACTGTGCATGTTGGAACAATTGGAAATAGTTGGGCACAGCGGTAGAAGTGTCGAATTGCTGAATGAGCAAATAAATGTGTCATCTTCACCGTTGCTCAACATATTTAGGGGGGCGTGGCCAGAGAGAAAGAGAAAGGAGGGTAGATGACTAAGCGGGGATAGTATATATAAGACCGCTCATTCGACACGAACTCACTTTGCAATCGTCCGTTGTGAAGTCGACATCTCCTGAAGATGCTCCGGTGTCGGAGCGAAACGATCGTCGAGTTTGTTTTGTGGTGAATTTGTGTGGTGTTGTGCCTACAAGATTGTGTGGTGTTGTGCCTACAAATTTGTCACTGTTAGCGGATTATAGCAAAATAATTTTATATTCATTGTATATCATGGAATTCCGCAAAGTAACGCCTGCTTCCATTCAACATATAGGATACTTTTTATCCCGAAATTCAGCACGGTTCCTTTGGGAGAAGGGATGAAAGTCAAAATGTGTATTTAGCTGTACCTAATTCATTAACGAGTGGTCCGATTTCATTCATTCTTTTTTTGTTAGAAAGGAGATACTTTAAATACTTAAAGGAGATACTTGCCCGGGTAATCTCTGAAAGGCTGGATCGATTTTGATGGGACTTTCACTGGCGGATGTTTACATTTTGATCTACCTAAACATCCGCCAGTGAACTTTCAACAGTTTTTAGCAAGGTATGAGCTCAAAGGGGCTTAGGAAAAACAAAATGATTCCCACGGGATTTTTAAAAAAACCAATACCCACGCGAACGAAGTCGCGGGTGTCCGCTTGTATAAAATAAATAAAAACGTTGCTGTACATTACATATTACGTATGGCTGATACGATACTTGTTTGGAAGCCTATCACGTGCCTTTCAGAATATTCCACTCTCACCACCGTTAGAGTGCTGGAATCCTATTACTTGATTAAAGCCTACTACGCTGTTTTCTTTACTTTTTATACCATAAATGTTGTATGTTTGAGAGAGTTATGGCCTAGTCGATAGCGCAAATTGTGTTGATTATATCCAACGTTGACCCAAGTCAGTAAATGGTTATGGGATGTGTAGCCAACGTTGGGTTCCCGAATAAGCAACATCGAACTTCTTTCACTAACAGAATACAATAGTATCATAATAGATAGTAATCCCTACTCGTATCCGAGATCGTATACCTACTTTAAATGCCAGTTACACCAAAATGCTTCTTAGTTGGGTTGTTTTTGTAATAGGTACTGTCACTTTTTGTCGAGTTTATTCTAGGGTTGACTAGAAAAAATAAAGGAAAATATAAAACAGATTTTGGATTCAGATTTTTTTAAATTTACATAACTTTTTGAACGTCGATCAATTTTATATATTTTTTTTATTTCACATACCTATAAGCGGTTGCCGCAAGTGTCCCTTAGTCCAGTCGTTGTGAAAAAACAATTTGGAGTTCATCCTATTTATTATCCCAGAAAACCTCTATCATAATAAGGGGTCACGAATCTGAAGTAATCTCAATCTTAATAATGAAAAATACTATGCACACAGAGTTTTCATATTAAAACGTCATGATATTTGAAGAAATTTCAACGTATTTAAACGAATTGTTTAAACGATATACCTAATTATTATAAGTAAGTATATATCAAAAAGTTGTATTTAGATGGACTGTGAATTTATTGTTTTATAATATATTATATATATTAAGGTTTTAGAATGCAACAAGTATAAAATAAAAATTTAAAAAACATTCGCCGTTTTGTAACGGCAGCCATCTTCGATTTGCATAGTGTTATTCTACTAGTCAAGCCCTTTCATTTGATACCCATATTGAGGGAGTTGTGAAAAAATATGTAATCCGCCATTTTGTAGCGGCAGCCATCTTGGATCGATTTTCATCAACACTCTCGACTAATTCACCTTTCAAACAAAAAAAAACGCATTCAAATTGGTTCACCCGTTTGAGCGCTACGGGAACAGACAGACACACACACACACACACACACACAGAGACAGACACACACACACACAGACACGTCAAACTTATAACACCCCGTCGTTTTTGCGTCGGGGTTAAAAATGATATTCTAACGCCGCGCCGGCCGCTACGCGCGCCGCGCCGGTTACATATTAATTACCCAACACAACTTTGTTTTCAATGTGTTGTCGCCCTAACTAGTTCGTACTGTAAGATTTAATCAATCCATCTAATGGTTGTGTGTTAACCGTACTACGTCGGCTTACCTAGATTTTATCACGCCCTTATTTACCTTATCGTGATACGAGGCGACAAATTGATGAAGGCACCAACTATTAGGTAGTTTTGTCACGCCCAATATTATCTAAATCTTATCATGTGATGTAATATTGTAACTAGGTATTTAATATGTAAATATTAGCCGAAACAGCCCCGAACTTCGAGTAAACACCTATGATTTTTTTATCCGACTACGGCAAAGCCAAAAGGAAGGGTTATGATTTTAGCAGTCTATGTATGTATGTATGTATGTTTGCGTCCGATTTTTGTATGCGATTCTGTGTGTTCCACCGTAGTGCCTAAACTACTAGGCCGATTTAGATTAATGAAGTGTCAATTAATTCTTTGTTATTGTCCGGGTGACATTGGTAGCGATTCTGTTAAACACACTCTCTAACCTAAATTTAATTTTAGGTTTTCTTATTTTAGCTTCTCTATCTTTAAATCGTATTCTATGTCAGGCTTCAACTAAATTTAAGTAGTCTAAAAGGCCTTCTAAAATGACGTTTGAGTTTAATAGTAAGTGTTGCCATGTAAGATAACAAGAACTGCACAAATGTTGTGTTTGATTTTCCCCATTAATTTCAAAAATATTTTTAGTGAAAAATGTCGAACAAAAGCGAACGATGTTACTTGAAATACAAAAATAATAATTTATTTGATTTATTTTGCTCCAATCATGATAAGAAAGTGCCGAAAATTGGTATTTTGTTTATTATAAAGTGTAAAGTAGGCTTAAATCTTTGTCTATACTCTATAGTTCATGGTTGTCATCTGTGAGTTGTAGTATCCTCTAGTAATCTGTGGTTGTAGTGTTTTCAAAAATAATTAAAAGAAACATTTTAATTAATAACATAAATAAGGAACGCCAAGCCCGTAAAAGAATAAATAAAAAACAACAAGAGCTATTGGTAGAGAGGCTCAATGCGAATATTGAAATCGCGAGAGGTAAGTCGGTGTATTTTACGTTAATTTTTTTTGTTAACCTAATCTTTTATTAAAAAGACAAGATTCGTAGGTAAGGTTAGATAGGTGCACTTCAATAATGTTAAACCTACCTATTTTGATTTTGATTCATCATCATCATCATGATCAACCCATTACCGGCTCACTACAGAGCACGGGTCTCCTCTCAGAGTGAGAAGGGTTTTGGCCATAGTCTACCACGCTGGCCAAGCGGATTGGCAGACTTCACACACCTTTGAGAACGTTATGGAGAACTCTCAGTATGCAGGTTTCCTCACGATGTTTTCCTTCACCGTTAAAGCAGGTGATATTTAAATACTTAAAATGCACATAATTCCGAAAAGTTAGAGGTGCGTTCCCGGGATCGAACCCACGACCTCCGATTAGAAGTCGGTCACCCTTACCACTAGGCTATCACAGCACTGATTTTGATTAATAGATGTTAACTTACTCAGGGTAACAAATTTTAAGTAAGAATCGGTTAAGAAGTCTTATTTGTATGGCTGATTTTATTAAGAAATAATTATTGTGATAAACCTATGTATTATATTGTGTACAATCTACCCATGGTCATACGTATAAATAATTTCTTCCTCACAGAGAACACAGCACTTCGGGAAGTCGTTGATTTTTAGGCAGCGTTGAGCACCATGCTGAATCAACTGGGATGCAGCAGGATTACACAGCAGTGGCTGTGTGTAAGTTGAGACTACTATTTTTATTTGTTCTTTCATAACATCATGAAATTAACTATTATCAATATCCTAATGCCGACCCACTAAGGAGAACAGATCTCCGAATGAGAAGGGCTTAGATCACCACGCTGCTAGTACAGTATAGATTGGCAGACTTCATACACCTTTGAGAATATTATGGAGAATATATCTTATAAATTATTTTTCTAGTAATCTAGCTTTTGCCTGTGACTTCTGCCATGGTACCTGTTAACTTACAGTTTTCTAATGGTGAAAGAATTATTAAAACCTTTCGAGAAAGAAAATTCATTTAAGAATTACAAACATATAGTATAAATATAACTCTCTTTTTCAGGCCTTGCCACCGAGCCATGGTGTAGTGAAGAGCCTTCACCAGCTAGTGCTGGGTTGCCCTCTGTGCACCCAGAGGGCCAATTCACACAGAAGCTGAAGCGGGGATGTCCACATCAGCAATCCAAAATCCACCATCCAAAATCGGGCATATATACATAGAAGAACAAGGCCTGATCAACATCCCCGCCTACCAGTTCATAGCAACTTAGTGGCTAGCCTTAATGAGAATAATTTATATTCTGTTGAATGAAATGAAAAAAATTAATAAATTAATTTATTACATAGTGTTATTTTAACCTTTTATTTTTGTACCCAATGGGTAAAACGGGACCCTATTACTAACACTCCGCTGTCCGTCTGTCTGTCCACCTGTCACCAGGCTCATGATGTGATAGTCAGACAGTTGAAATTTTCATAATTGATTAATTGCCTTTGTTAATTGGCTACTTAGATCATTTCTTCCTTTAAGGTTTCCTAGTGCCTAAAAGAGACTACAGATCTTTAGAATACGTAGGTACTAGTTATTTAGATACCTAAGATTAAGAAATTTAATAAATTACCTGTCTCTGGAATCAATCAGAGCTGCAATAACGTTTTCTTACATTTTAAGGTTATCACATGTACAGCAACTTAAAATCTAAGGTAAAAAAACACTAAATACAACTATACCAAGTTTTTCTCAATGAAATCATAGAAAACGTAAAAAATATATAACTTTTAAGGAAAACCGAAACCCTAATATAAATATTTCTTTTCATTTATTCCGCGGTTTTTGGCTTTAGACGGACAACTTAAATTTAGGGGGCACCTCGAGAGGTCCTCTTTAAATTTAGCGAATTTTAAGTTGACGTTTCTTAATTTTGACACTTAGAGCGTTCGACAGAATAGCTTTTGCTGTCTAAAATCTAAATTGAATAGTTTAGTGCTGTCAAAATCAATTTTAAGTTAGACCTGTCATTTAACTGTGTTTGTAGAATTGCACATCCCTCTAAGTCTAATATAAGCGATTTTAAATTTAGAAATCTGCCAAGAGAATTGCTACCATTGGCTACATTTTATATAACGGACGTCGCTTCTCGATTTATTTTCGTACGAAAATAAATCGAGAAGCGACGCCCGAGCGGCTAAACTAAAATATTATTTAGTTTCGGATAGATATAATAGATAGCGCCACTAGCTGCTTACCCCGCGTTTTCTACACACTAAATTATTACTTTATCTCTTGTTTTGTCTGTGAAAATTTACTGATGTTGAGTGAACTCCTAGATAAGACTGACATTATATCAAAGTTGTAGAGATAAACGCCGGGACAAATTAGGTCTCAAAGCAGCGAATTTTATAGATAAATAATACACACTAATGGCGACTTTGATCGATCCCAATTCACTTTGAACTAGACTTTAACCGTAAATGAAGTAGAAATCTTTTGATTGTGCTTTGTTTAAAAAGTTCTTTTTAACGATATTCTACAAGCCAGGTAAAAAAACTTTTTGTGTGTTATTTGCTGTTAAAAATTATGCCCCTATGTATAAATACTTAATATAGAGGTGAGCGAGTTTTATTTAATATATTTATTAAGTTCATACATTAGGGTTTTTGAAAGTCTGACAGAAAGACAGAGAAGTGCGGACAAAGTTCAATTTCATTCCCAGTGTAGATTACCTACATATATGTACATAACAGATCTCGTTTGGTCAATAGAGAAACTTGAACTTCGGAGAAAACTTTTGGGATACTAAATTGTTGAATTCTTCAAAAAATTCAATTTAAGTGCCCTAAAAGTTCCTCTGAGGGGATGAAATAGTGTAACACTTGCTAAAATGCGTCATCGAACGCAGGACTCCTTAAAATTGTATGGATACGTTTGGGTACGTATAGAACTCATTACCCACCTTGTTTCATATAGAGACTTAATTTCGTAAGATTGCTAGGGGATTACTCGCGGGTAAATTATACCTATAGGTAATGTTGTCGCCTTATTTGGATGTAAGTCGATCTATCGAAGTTGTACATTGGCTAGTCTAGCTATTAAAACTATACCTACTTATAACTAGGGAAAAACTTCGGCCATAACTATGACTAAAGTGAAACTCGGAAAAGTGTTCAGTCACGAACTTCGATCATGTGGATTTAGGTTTTTGATTTTCCAAGTTAAAAGTGAACTTGTTCACTCCATGCATAATAGTCTACCTAAAAAATCCCCTTAAAATCAGTTCTGCCGTTCCAAAGATGTGGACGAAATTAGTTCTCAGACAAGCGGACACCCGCGACTTCGTTCGCGTGGATATACATAATGGTTTTCAAAAATCCCGCAGGAATCATTTTGTTCTTCCTAAGCTCCTTTGAGCTCAAATCATGCTAAAAACTGTTAAAAGTTCACTGGCGGATGTTTAGATAGATCAAAATGTAAACATCCGCCAGTGAAAGTCCCATCAAAATCGATCCCGCCTTTTAGAGATTAATCGGTAATCTTTAAAGTATTTACTCTCTAACAAAAAAGAATGAATGAAATCGGACCACGCGTTATTGAATTACAGCTAAATACACGTTTTAACTTTCATCCCCTCTCCCTAGGGAACCGTGCTGAATTTCGGGATAAAAAGTATCCTATATGTTACTCCATAGTATGAACTTAAATCGTACCAAGTTTCGTTTCAATCCATTCAGTAGTTTTTGCGTGATGCGCGCACAAACATACAGACAAACAGATAAACAGACAAACAGACAAAAATTTCAAAAATAGCTTTTTACGTTCTGTTACTTATCTCAAACATCCCCCAGTTAATATTTTGCAAAAATCTTCAATGTACAGATACGGCAAGTCTACGATTTTATTAAATGTATAGAAGATAGAATAGAAGATAGATATAGAACATAAGGAGAAAGGTAGAAAGAACAATTTTAAGTGTGTTCGGGTTATGTAGGAGCTTAGTCATAGTCAGTTATTTCAAAATCACAGACAGACACTTAAATTTTATTTTTTTGTGTAGATTATGCTCCGCCACAGTCTACTGTAATTATTAAGTCGATGCTCCATCCTCGAAACATTTCGTGGGACTGAAGCAATCTCATCTAACGCCAAGCTAGCCGTAATACAATTGGCCCCGACCCCGGAGTGTCACTCGATAAAGTGTATTGGAACCGTTTATGAACTTCGTGACCTCCAGCTGAGAGAGTTTAATACTATTAATTTCATGCGCTATATATAGATCCTTACAATAACGTTAGCAAAGTTATTCAAAATGCTGCGCTATCTTTGTTTATGTAGGCCGTACCGCAATTGTTAAACGAAGACTAGAGTTATGCCGCCTTTGGATATTGTGGCAACGTTGATCGAAATTCAAATATCGAAACAAAATGACTTCAGAGTGAAATGGACCTAAATAGCCTTGTTTTAAGGTTGCGTTCACCAATACATCCAGCCATTTGTATACAGCCAGCGCGCGCTCCAAGCGGAAATATTGCAAAATACATATATTTACAACTGTAAACTGTAAAATAAGTGACTTTGGATCTATTTAGCTCCGATTTTATAGTTTTTCGATATTCGAAATCTACTAACGTTATCCAGGTGTAAACTCGGCATAACTATACTGTGGAGAGCGAAATAAGAGTAGCGACACCCTTGAAGCTCCGGCATGACTTTCGAAACCACGCTTTCTAACGCAGATATTTTACTATGAGTCTATCACTTTTCGACGCGATTTCAGCCCCCACACACCTCCGCTGGGAAACAAATATAGTGAAAATTGAACGCGGGGGTATGACAGGCCTCTGAGTAGTGCATCATCAGAATCGGGTGGGAAACTTAACGGTAACTTTACTTTAACTGCTAGACGTGCAACTCACACTAAGAAATATTTCTTTTTTTTTTTCTTTAAAAAAAAAAAAGAATACCTATTAGCCAAGCTGAACATGATTAATATTCCCCTTTCCTCTCCAAATAAGCGAAAACTTGTGTTAAGCATAGGTACATAGGTACGACAGTAGTGTAACGGGCGGGGTTTGAACCGTCGAATTTCAGTTTTCCCTATTGAGGCTATAAATTACTGTGCTTGTTAAAACGTTAGATATTCATCTCGTCAAATCAAATTAAACACTTAACAATGTTAGGTAGTTCTACTTGATATGAACGATGTCGAGGTAACTCGATAACAGTTTATAAACTCTGTCCGCTCAGAGGAGTTTCAGAGGAGGAGTTGGCTATTAGAGGTGGGCAAAACGGCTTAAAACGTTAAGCAGACTTTTTCGTTTTATTATTTTTCAAAAGTCACTTTCAATAACTGCTTATTTGCCTATTTGTTATATAAGTTTTTCATTGTATGCTCAACTTAATAACTTAATGGTTAGTGACTAGTGTTGTTAGTTATATTGACTATTTGATCTATTTTAATGAACTTTCCTTCGTACTTTTTTTACAGACTTAGGACTGTCTGAATAATACAATTTTAAACTAAATTACCTACTTATTTTTCTTGTCTATAAACCTATTCCGAAATTCTAATTAGTAGGTAATAATCCTAGATGGCTCTGCTCTGCTCTGTTTACAATTAACAATAAAAACTTGAAAAACATTAAGCAAATAAGCAATCAACACGATTAAAAATAGCAATCGAATAATAATGGACTTTTTAAATTAATGCGTTATTGTGTTTATTTTAAAAAACGTGTTATATTATATGCTTTCGTTTAAACGCCCACCTCTATTGGCTATGAGACACTAGTGCCTTTCAGGCATCGAAAAGTTTCCACATCATCGACCAAGTCTTGAAAACGTAATTTTGTACAAAGACATGAAGGAAAATATAGGTATTTATACCACTTATCCAATATCAATTATCTGTAGTATCTTGTGATTATCTAATAATCAAATTGCAGTTCAGACATTCCGTGGATTAGTCCGTACAAGTTGTTTGGGCAATAATCATAATATTATTATGAATGATTCAGTTCTTTTGAAATCTAACTATCATTGATTGATTGACTGAAGAGCTTCTCTCTTCGACAGTACATTAACCAAAAAGCTTTGTTCTGCTTGCATCGTAGTGAGTATCTACCTAATTATGCGGTTTATTATATTTATTTTAAAATAGATACACAATTATCATGGTATGAAAAAGCTACTTCTGTGACAGGCAATTTTTTTGTGACTCTTTATTATACGAGTATAATTATAGTTCTTTCAACAGATTTTAAGATATTATTTTCTCATTCATGTTCGGGTCTTTGAGATCAAACAAAGAGCTGAAACTGCTGAAAACCAAATGTGTGCAGCTAATGAAAATAAAAATGTACATTTTTGTAAAACATGCTAAGTATATGTTTTTTTAATTTTATTTCGTCGTCGTTTTCATTTGCATGCTTTCCATGTTTATGAGTCAGCTATTGTATGTACCTACATTTAAGATGCTTAAAGTAAGGTTACTTTAAATTTGCCCTTAAGAAACAAGCAATAAATTTCACAAGCCAGTACTTATTTGTCTTTGCGTGGTTAAAGGTGTTTTTTTGTTATGGTAGTCAAATTGAACTTTAACGGTAGCCTAATTTAAGCGTTCGATGAGCAAGCGACTAAAATGTAAAGAAGTTTTACTGCATGTTCAGCTAACTACTCGTACTATATCTGCATAATAACTGAAAATTGTAATGCCTTGAAACTTTAAATGATAAACACATTTGCAATATTAGCTAAATTCTAACTGGAATGCGTATCATGTATAACTAACAGAAAGTTGGGAATCTAGCTTAATTAATGCAGCCCCAAGCAGTAGCTAGTGAAGAATACCGGAACGCTTAATGAATGCAATTTCACGCTATACAAGCTGTGTCGCTCTAGATCACGCGACATGGGAAGGGTGACGAGGGGGGTTTGATCACGTACATACCACGTGGGAATGGTGATAAGGGGGGTTTGATCACGTAGGTACATACCATGTGGGAATGGTGATGAGGGGGGTTTGGTCACGTACATACCACCTATTTTGCATAGATACACGTTATATTAGACACATTCGCTTATCGCGGATGACTGATATAATTATCTAATGACTAGCTTATTCGGCTTTTTGCCTCGGAGAGGTCGTATAGCGATCCGTCCTACACTCTAAGGTCTCAGCCTAAGAGCGCAGCCACACAGTGTGGTGTGGGTCGCACAGTGTGAAGTTGCTCCTACGCTGCTACTAACTACCTACACAGAAAACCTGTGGTAATCACATGCCAGCTGTGTGACACGCAATGCGACAAAATCACCACGTTGCGGGGTCGCACCACACGAGTAGATATGTAAGTACAGAGGGGAAGCTTCTACAAGCGACCCGCTGTAGGTACACGCACACATATGCGCACGTTTGTCACCCAACTGTACCGGTTGGTGGAACGAGCGGGCGTCCGTGAACCGTCGGTGAGTGTGTTTGTGTGAGTGTACCTACAGCGGGCCGTTTGTATGAAGCTTGCTCTCTGTACTTATCTACTCGTGTGGTCGCACTGCGTGCTGTGTGGCATCGCCCTAACGCAGTGTGCGATAAAATCGAACACACCTTTAGAGCGGGGCCGCACTGCGAAATTTATTCGCGCGATTTTTATTCGCGCGGTTTATATTCCGCATTTTAATATATTTTTCTTGCAAATTTTAAATCGCATGTGCGTGTAGCTTCATAGGTACATTTCCATATGTGACAGAATTTTGCGAAAAAAATCGCGCGAATAACTTTCGCAGTGCGGGCCCGGCCTTACACCGTCAATAAATTCGCCCGGTCAAATAAAATTGGTATCATACAAAAGAAATGAATTCCTGATTTCATTTTTATTGTATGAGACCAAATCCCTGAGTTTAAGTATTCCATTCAGTTGAGAAATAATAATGACATAGGGCTTTTGTAAATATCAGTTCAAATCGATAACAGCAGTCAGCACGGCATCATGTACGCTGTCGATTTGGACTGATATGACCTTAAAGTGTCATATAAAGGGTGATATTTTAGTTGATCCCCTATCATTCCGCTGATAAACATCATAAAGGTCGGTCACGGAAGCCTATTGAGCGGGGAAACTTTATGAAAAGCTCGGTTGCGGTAACTTTGCTTTCATTTATCACTTGATGACACACATGGATATAATAGCAGTAGGGGGGAAGATTGCTCTTGTCGTACCACTGCCTAAGTCGTAGTCCAGTCTGACCTCTCGTTTACGAAACGCAACATCTTGCAAGTAAACTAAGAACTAAAGCTAAACTATACCCGTATTACTAATTTCCCGGAATTCTGACAGCTGTCATTGTCATTTACAGATGAGTTATTTGTATGGAGAACAGGGTTAACATCTACGAAGTACGATTTTACCCCAAACTACTTTAATTCCCTGTCATCATAAAAAGCCATATGCCGCGTAATAATATTACTCGTTTTGCCTTAAAATAGAAAACACCAAGAGTGGAAACTAGAAAGTGCACACTAACAGCAATAGAAAACAAAAGAAGTACATTGAAAAAATTTATTGAAAAATGGATGTCGAATGACATTATCACCATGAAGTGTCTGTCAGGCATTTGTCATATCTACATGCGGCAGAATTGATTTGTATTTGCATAAGTTTTGAATATTTTACCTTTTTTGTGGGAACTGTTTTATCTCTGGTAACATTACGAAACGTCAGAATTCCGGGGAATTAGTAATATGGGTATAAACTATTACTAAACCGTGCAAGTAGGAAAAACGAGTGGACTGACTCAGCTGCCTGTCTGTTCTTGTGATCGAAAAATAATTAAAAAAAAAGATTTTTATAACTGTTTTCATTTAAACTGTTATACTATTTGTGTGGCTTATAAACAACTAACTTGAAAATATCCTAAGAAAGTATTTGTTTGTGGTTTTTGAAATATTATATAATTAATAGGTAGCTATTTTAATAACTAATGATTATTATTTTTGAAGTTTTATGGTCTCTAGTAATCTGATCGATAGTTTAATAAATAACGATTCAGGTGTCACAAAACATTTTGTTGAAAGTTGTCACAAAATGTTTTGTGACACCTGAGTGTCACAAAACATTTTGTTGAAAGTTAATAATTAACCTTAAAATTAAAATCACAGTGATTTCATCTCTGAAAAATTGATTCAGTTTCTACTAGAGTACTAGACCGTACTTGAGCAACCTAACCTAACCTAAAAAAAATTTTTATATGTCTGAAAATGAAAACATCATCTAGAGAATTGTAATTTCGGTTTTCTCTCTACTAAGTCACTATGTATTTTCTTCATCAACGCCCGCACGTTTTTCCCAATGTTGCCCGATCCTCGAATTTAGAGAATACGTGCAAATTACGTCGCTGACCGAGCAATATTTTGCGCCAAAAATATTTTTTTCTGAAAATCGATGCCAATTTCTAGAACCAAGTAAACTAATATGATTCTTGAAAAAATGTTAGAGCAGATTGGAAGAAATTTAATCGCCATCGTCGTCATCATTTTTTGAAAATTATGGATCTCCTCATTTCTGATTTGATCACGTAGTAAAACTTCTAAAATCTTCATCCCCCGCGTGACTTCGTTTTCTTACGAGGCCCATTAGACAAGTTTCAGAGCCGTTTCACGTTTGTCACCACAGACAATACGCAACGATCGAAGATTTGGTTGGAAACGATTGTACAAAGTACTATCATTTACACAAGTATAAATTAAAAATTTAAAAAACCCCCGACATTCGCCATTTTGTGGCGGCGGCCATCTTGGATTTGCATAGTGCAATTTTACTAGTCAAGCCCTTTCATTTGATACCCATATTAAGGGAGTTGTGAAAAAATATGTAATCTGCCATTTTGTAACGGCGGCCATCTTGGATCGATTTTCATCAAACATAGCTAACAACATACTCGACTAATTCACCTTTCAAACAAAAAAAAAAACCGCATTCAAATCGGTCCACCCGTTTGAGCGCCACAGGGGAACAGACAGACACACACACACACACACACGCACACACACAGACACATCAAACTTATAACACCCCGTCGTTTGTACGTCGGGGGTTAAAAATCGGCTTTCATATAGAATATACATACCTATTAACCGAATAATATTCAGACCAATTTACTATTAATTGGCTGAGGAACTTAGTCCGATGGTGTGAAAATAATAATCCCAGATTGTAGGACTAATTAGTAATTTGGGTTTTTGGAAAGAGTGCCTAAAGAAAGGTATTTCAAAAGCATTTCTTAAAATACTCGTGTTATGGTTTGAACAGTTGGTTTCTGATAAATTAAACAAACCTGAAAGAATGAATAGTCTGATAATTCCGAGCCTTAAAATTGCCAGTAACAGTTGTTATGAAACAAGTTAATTAATCACTTTTTTAGGTACAAGCGATGTCTATCATCGTTGTAATTATTTTGCTTCTCATTATTTTTATATAAAACAGTTTTTTTATATCACCTCATTACTTATTTTATATTTTTAATTTTTAATGTTTAAATAGCTTAAATTTCGTCTTTGACTATATTTTGATTCTATTCATGTTGGTCTAGTGGCTAACTTATTTGACGAGGTGCCAGGTTAGGCCAAAAAAAATTTTGGAAAATTTAAGTCGTTAATTAGTATTGTGCCTCAGAGAGCATGTAAAGCATGTAAAGACTCTGTGGCTGTGGATCTTTTCCCGGTTGTCTCGGATCCATCGGGCCATGAGAGTGAGGGAATAGAAACTACTCCTATATTATATGTGCATGTACATAAATGAAGTATGACATTGCCTGCGTCGAATACGCCGATATAATTGCCGAAATACGTTAATTAATATAAAAATTATTATGGCAAAATCTAGGTAGGTACAGGACATTTATAAAATTCGAACTAAGTTACTATTGAAGGAAACTAAAATCAATGAATAAAATTATTATTCTGAAAATCATGTTTTCATGAAAAATTAATTTCAGTTAAGTTAATTCAAACAGTAAAATAAATAAGTTCTTAATAATAAAACTACTTTTAGTAGTTTTATTATTAAGAACGGAGGTATGATTACTCTTATACTTAATTATATTTTCATTCTAATTTTAAAAGAATTAATGATAGGTATTTCAGTTTCTAAAACACTTTTACTGATTTTGAAATTAAGTTAACTTTCTTCTGGACGAGAAACATTTCAAAATAATTCATAACTTATTTGTCAAGGTTTTTGATAAAGTCTGTAATTTCAGATTGTGAGTTTTGTTCAACTTATTTCTTTTAAAGAAATTTCAACTTGAAATGTCTTGGATCTTAAGTAATAAACAATTTTGAACAACTTTGGATTCTTTCTTTGCAGATGTTTTATCTGTAAAATTCTTTTATAGCACTGCGTGACCTAAACTTTCACTCGAGTAATGCGTATCCATGATAAATGTGTGAATTTTCACAGAGATGCGTTACTTAAGTCCAGGTTTTCAGATTTTCAGACCAACGGATAATATACAGACGGATAGCGGAGTCTTAGTAATAGGGTCCCGTTTTACCCTTTGGGTACGGAACCCTAAAAACTACTAAATAGAACTGTAAAGTCTCAATAGCGCAACGGTCATCGGGCGCGGATCGGGAACCGTAGGGTTGTCGGTTCAAACCCAACTCTATAGCAGGGGAGCCCAAGAGGGGATTTTGGGATTTACTCGAGCGCGGCAGATAAACATAATGGAGGATATCTTGCATCCTGCTGAGTAACCTCTACCATATATAAGCCCTTTATAGAGTCGCCCTAGAGTCGCGCGTAAAATAAACGATGGTCAGAAATACTAACGTCACGTCAGATTAAGGTAGGTATGGTGAGTTATTTACGAGCTAAAAAACGTGTTTTTAGAAAATCAGACTATGTGAACGTAACGTACGAGAGGGTACAAAGCTGCAAAAAAACATTATCTTGACATTCTTGAATCTCGAGCGTGTTTGAAGGAAATGTTGCAAAAATGCCAAAAAATATATAATCTGCCGATTTCCACAAGTCGAAGTAATAAAAATCAGCCAAGTGCGAGTCGGGCCTCGCTCTTTCAGGGTTCCGTACATAATTATGAACAATATAATATTTTGGGTCTAAGAAATATTTAATTTCCGAGCTAGACATCGCAACAAACCGTGAAAGAAAAACCCAAAAAAATGTTCGTTTATTTTGGTCACAGCTTATAAACTATTTAATAAATCGTTGTTGTCAGTATTTGTTGTTTAAATAGAGCATATAGTACATAATATACTGAAATATCATATTCCCAACTAGTTTAGTTTTTGAGATAGCCCCCGTCACAAAAATGGTCTAAAACTGACAACTTTGATGGCCTCCCATTCCCTTATTTTTTGAGATAAAAATTAAAAAAATATATATTTGTACTCTACTTAATGAGCTCTAAACAATGATACCCCACAAGCTAGGGTAAAGAAAAAAATTTTTTTTCCGGCTCCTTTTTCATGTATTTCATTTTCATTTATAATTGCATTGAAACAGATAGTAATAATGATTTTATACAGTATTCAGTTAAAAAAGAGGTAAAAAAAAACGTAAATTTCATGGAAAATCCGACGAAAAATTTCACCACTGGGGAACCCAGAATCATGTACTGAATCTATGGGACGCGTTTTGAACAACATGTCTGACTACACCCTTTATATATTAAGGTTTTAGAATGCAACAAGTATAAATTAAAAATTTAAAAAACATTCGCCGTTTTGTAACGGCACCCATCTTCGATTTGCATAGTGTTATTCTACTAGTCAAGCCCTTTCATTTGATACCCATATTGAGGGAGTTGTGAAAAAATATGTAATCCGCCATTTTGTAGCGGCAGCCATCTTGGATCGATTTTCATCAACACTCTCGACTAATTCACCTTTCAAACAAAAAAAATCAGCCAAGTGCGAGTCCGGCCTCGCTCTTTCAGGGTTCCGTACATAATTATGAACAATATAATATTTTGGGTCTAAGAAATATTTAATTTCCGAGTTAGACATCGCAAGAAACCGTGAAAGAAAAACGCAAAAGTGTTTTGGTCACAGCTTATAAACTATTTTATGAATCGTTGTTTTCAGTATTTGTTGTACAAATAGAGCATATAGTACATAATATACCGAAATATCATATTCCTAACTAGTTTAGTTTTTTAGATAGCCCCCGTCACAAAAATGGTCTAAAACTGACAATTTTGATGACCCCCCATTTCCTTACTTTTTAAGCAAAAAATTAAAAAAATATATATTCGTACTCTACTCAGTGAGCTCTAAACAATGATACCCCACAAGCTAGGGTAAGAAATTTTTTTTTCCGGCTCCTTTCTCATGTCCCCCTGAAAAATAATTTAATTCAATTTCTAATTCAATATTTGATTTTGGGTTAACGTTTTACACTAAATACCAAAATTTCAGGTTTGTAACTCATTTCGTCTGCGAGCTAGAGACCTGTGACCGGCGGACAGACGGACAGACAGACAGACAGACAGACAGACAGCCGAGTGACATTAATAGGGCTCCGTTTTTTACCCTTCGGGTACGGAACCCTAAAAATCGTCTATGAAGATGAGAGCGTGCAGCTAGACGCTTTCCTCACCACTGAAAGGGGAAACATTATATTATTAACCTTTAATCTTCCTATCAACTAATCTACAAAATCTAATAGACCGTAGGTCCCGACGACGCTCGAGTAAATCCACATTTAGCATCATGTGTGTGGCCCCACCACTACGTCGTCGTACCCACTCCTAGCACAAGTTTTCAGTTAATTGGAGGGAAAAGGGGAGTTTAGTCATGTTCATCATAGCTAATATTCTTAAAAAAAAACTGATATTTTGGCCAATAAAATACGAGTAGTAAAAAAACATTTGTTTCACAGGTGTTCGATATCCTCTGGTCCGACCCCCAGATAGTGGGTGGCTGCGTGGCCAACGCCTTGCGAGGCGCCGGAACCTACTTCGGACCCGACGTCACCACTACCTTCCTCAGCAAGAACAAACTGAGCTTCATCGTCAGGAGCCACGAGTGCAAACCAGGGGGATACGAAATACTACATAATGGGAATGTAAGAAACTTTTATTATTATCCCTGCCTGAATAATGATGACAAGTAGGTATATTAAAAATTTAAAAAACCCCCGACATTCGCCATTTTGTGGTGGCGGCAACCTTCGATTTACATAGTGCTATTCTACTAGTCAAGCCCTTTCATTTGATATCCATATTAAGGGCGTTGTGATAAAATATGTAATCCGCCATTTTGTAGCGGCGGCCATCTTGGTCCGATTTTCATTAAACATAGCTAACAACACTCTCGACTAATTCACCTTTCAAACAAAAAAACCGCATTCAAATCGGTCCACCCATTTGAGCGCCACAGGGGAACAGACAGATACACACACACACACACACACACACACACACACACACACACACACACACACACACAGACACATCAAACTTATAACACCCCGTCGTTTTTGCGTCGGGGGTTAAAAAAGATTTCCAACATAAATATTTTACAGGTCATCACAATATTTTCTGCGTCGAACTACTACGAACTGGGCTCCAATAAGGGAGCGTACCTGAAGCTGTGCGGGAACTCGTTGGACCGTCATTTCGTGCAGTACACGGCCGCCGTGTCACGCACGCGCCGCCTCACGTTCCGCCAGCGGGTGGGCCTGGTCGAGTCCTCGGCGATGAGAGAGCTGCACAGTCAGATCATGACTGCGCGTAGAACCCTGGAGGCCACTTTCCGAAGCATGGACGTGGATCAGAGCGGTTTGTACACTTTGAATGTATTATGAGCGTGTCGGTGCAGACATACTGTACCTGAAGCTGTGCGGGAACTCGTTGGACCGTCATTTCGTGCAGTACACGGCCGCCGTGTCACGCACGCGCCGCCTCACGTTCCGCCAGCGAGTGGGCCTGGTCGAGTCCTCGGCGATGAGGGAGCTGCACAGTCAGATCATGACTGCGCGTAGAACCCTGGAGGCCACTTTCCGAAGCATGGACGTGGATCAGAGCGGTTTGTACACTTTGAATGTATTATGAGCGTGTCGGTGCAGACATACTGTACCTGAAGCTGTGCGGGAACTCGTTGGACCGTCATTTCGTGCAGTACACGGCCGCCGTGTCACGCACGCGCCGCCTCACGTTCCGCCAGCGAGTGGGCCTGGTCGAGTCCTCGGCGATGAGGGAGCTGCACAGTCAGATCATGACTGCGCGTAGAACCCTGGAGGCCACTTTCCGAAGCATGGACGTGGATCAGAGCGGTTTGTACACTTTGAATGTATTATGAGCGTGTCGGTGCAGACATACTGTACCTGAAGCTGTGCGGGAACTCGTTGGACCGTCATTTCGTGCAGTACACGGCCGCCGTGTCACGCACGCGCCGCCTCACGTTCCGCCAGCGAGTGAGCCTGGTCGAGTCCTCGGCGATGAGGGAGCTGCACAGTCAGATCATGACTGCGCGTAGAACCCTGGAGGCCACTTTCCGAAGCATGGACGTGGATCAGAGCGGTTTGTACACTTTGAATGTATTATGAGCGTGTCGGTGCAGACATACTGTACCTGAAGCTGTGCGGGAACTCGTTGGACCGTCATTTCGTGCAGTACACGGCCGCCGTGTCACGCACGCACCGCCTCACGTTCCGCCAGCGAGTGGGCCTGGTCGAGTCCTCGGCGATGAGGGAGCTGCACAGTCAGATCATGACTGCGCGTAGAACCCTGGAGGCCACTTTCCGAAGCATGGACGTGGATCAGAGCGGTTTGTACACTTTGAATGTATTATGAGCGTGTCGGTGCAGACATACTGTACCTGAAGCTGTGCGGGAACTCGTTGGACCGTCATTTCGTGCAGTACACGGCCGCCGTGTCACGCACGCGCCGCCTCACGTTCCGCCAGCGAGTGAGCCTGGTCGAGTCCTCGGCGATGAGGGAGCTGCACAGTCAGATCATGACTGCGCGTAGAACCCTGGAGGCCACTTTCCGAAGCATGGACGTGGATCAGAGCGGTTTGTACACTTTGAATGTATTATGAGCGTGTCGGTGCAGACATACTGTACCTGAAGCTGTGCGGGAACTCGTTGGACCGTCATTTCGTGCAGTACACGGCCGCCGTGTCACGCACGCGCCGCCTCACGTTCCGCCAGCGAGTGGGCCTGGTCGAGTCCTCGGCGATGAGGGAGCTGCACAGTCAGATCATGACTGCGCGTAGAACCCTGGAGGCCACTTTCCGAAGCATGGACGTGGATCAGAGCGGTTTGTACACTTTGAATACAAGTATAAATTAAAAATTTCAAAAACCCCCGACATTCGCAATTTTGTGGCGGCGGCCATCTTGGATTTGCATAGAGCTATTCTACTAGTCAAGCCCTTTCATTTGATACCCATATTAAGGGAGTTGTGAAAAAATATTTAATCCGCCATTTTGTAGCGATGGCCATCTTGGATCGATTTTCATCAAACATAGCTAACAACACTTTCGACTGATTCACCTTTCAAATAAAAAAACCGCATTCAAATCGGTTCACCCGTTTGAGCGCTACAGGGGAACAGACAGACACACACACACACGCACACGCACACGCACACGCACACGCGCACGCGCACACGCACACGCACACGCACACACACACACACACACACACACACACACACACACACACACAGACACGTCAAACTTATAACCTCAGATAAAAATTTGTTTGTTTGATCATTGTTCATCCGATTGAGCTGAAACTTGGCACAGTTTACAGCCTTGTTATGAGATTATGGTTATGAGATTTTTAGATACCACCAATAGAAAATGGATACACTCGTGTGAAGGTATTCTTTCTACTCTATCGTGTCCTTAACATTTTATGTACAACGTTAGTTTTACTTTACGCAAAACCTGAAAGTAGTTTGTTCAAAATCAGTAACAAAATCGAATCCAACCATTTTTATACCGTGTTATATTTTTGTCCAAAAATATTTTGAAATCCTACAAGCTTAGGCACAATGGTTTACCGCGCATCAGCTGACGATCGGCACACAGCGGCGGTCATTCAACTCGCGTCGATCGCTAGTCCCTGCGGCGACGGCTTGAGGTGACCATTTTTTTCGAGGACAATGACGCAACATAACAAGCTTGTAACTTCTTTACTTTTCATTATATTTTTTTGAAATTTTGTATAAATATTTTTAATGTAAAAATATTTGACACGTGTTTCGGTTTTTGCGCAAAGTAAAACTAACGTTGTATAAAGAAAATTAAGAGGACTAATCAATGAAGACTAGGCCACTTGCTAATTACGTCTAAAAGATGAAATTAAAATGAGAAGCGCTGACAAAGGCACTAATTACTTAGTGGAACACGAACTATTTTATACTGTTTATTGCATAGTGTAAGAGATTCTTGCAGATTTTTGTTTTTTACATTTTTAGTTGCATCACAAACAATATTAAGTATAATTCAATTTCTCCCTCTCGTTTTCAAAGCCAAAAGTCGTAATGAAATCATTAATTACTTTTATCTGTAAAAGGCGGTGGGTGCTAAATCAGCGTCGTATTGTAATCTTTAACGGGGTAAAAATTGAATCAGAGAGGTTGGTTATCGCGTGAATTATGAAGCTATCTTTCTAGAAAAAGTAGGTATATGCATATTTTATTGTACCTACTTACTACAAATTATTTCGTAATCTATAGCGATACTTTTCATTTGATAACTTGACAGACTTTTAAGTAACTATCTCAATTTTGTATATTTTTTATGGATTTTTTAGTTAAGTAATACAAAAAAAAAATTTTTCAAACTTCAGGAATTTTTTTCTCGGCAATGGCTAAATAGTGCGCTCTAGAGTTTGAGTATATGAATACACTCACTGAGTGCTAACTACACGCGGAACCTCCGTTTGATTTGAGAACCCCACACCCTTGCCGTCTCCTTGTAACTGCTCATCCACACGTTCGCCAACATGCTGGCCCATCTTATGGCCCAATACGTTGGCCCAACGTGTAGAGCGGGAGTTTGTGCTATTTTGGTAGGTATTGGAATGATGGCCCGCAAGTTGGCGCGAGATCCATTTCGTGTCGGTACATCAAAGGGTTTGGGACAGAGTTTGACCGCCGCATCCACACGTTGGAGGCAAGTTCAGTTTGCTACGAGCTCTCAGAGTGATGCACGTCTTTTAAATTTTATATTCACGCGTCGTAACTAGTATAATGTCCACAAAATGGCAGTGACAATGACCAATGAAGAAAATTTTTGCTTTATAGAGCCCTACTAAGCCGAAAATTGTTTGTGGAACCCAAGAAATAAAATCACAAAAATAAAAAAATACAATTTTCGTATACACATTCACGTAGTTGCGGTATGCTGTGAATAATTTAACCGCAGCAGCTGTTAACGTCTCAATATTCAATTTAGTAAATACGTCCGCACATTGGCCCTAACCGGAGCATACTGAACGACCTTCCAACGTGTGGATGCGAACACAAACTCCTCGCCCAATACCTTCCATCATTTCCGCCATCATGATGACCAACGTGTAGAGGCGCCTTAACAGTAGTAACTCTTGTGCATTAAGTAAGTAGGTATCTAACGCGTATACATTTTCCACCTGTCGATATTTATGATAAATATCAACGCGTGGGAGAATTTAGATCCAACCTCAACTTTCGCATTAAGATATTATGTAAATTCAAAGGTATTCAAATGCCTACCCGACTAGAATTAATTTTACACATAGACATTGATATGCCTCGTGCCTCATGACAATCCTGTACAAATATTAATTTAATACACATCATCGAACTTCTCATTATGGATACATGAATATTATTAACAGTTTTCCTTGAACTCAGTAGGCCAACTTGCCATCATTTTTTCGTTTTTAATGGATAAATCTAATCCTTTAATTTTTGCTAAAAATCAGGATCATTGTAGCCCTTTAATATATTTATTAATAAGTATATCTATAAATGGTGCCAATTCTGTTGTACCTACATAAACTCTACACTAAATTAAATCGACAGCTCCAAATATAATGTACCCTTTTCATAATGTTACTTTCCACAAGGAATAAAAGTATACTATTTTAAGACCTGTCATAAAAAATAGTGTTATACTTTTTGACGTAATAACGTCTTATATATATGAACATATAATGATAAATCGATGAACGCCTACCGCACGCACGAAAAAGCATGACTCATTGTCACGTACCGCCTAGCCGAACGTGCGGAACAAGCGATAGAGAGGCATACCTAGCCGAGCGTCCAAGTGAGAGCGCTGAACAAGCGACAGAGAGACGATGTTTTCTTAAGACGTTATCACGTAAAATTATTGTCCGTAAACCGACAGCCAACCAATTTTTGAACAGAATTAGTAGCAGTATGATGTCTTTCCCAGGTTTCATATCAATCAGCGATTGGTGCTACGCGATGGAGGAGACGACGCACCTGGGGCTGCCGTGGCGGATGCTCAAGGACAAGCTGGTCCGCACGGACCCCGACACGAGACAAGTCCGCTACATGGACACTTTCGATCTCACTGCTAACGTAAGATCGCTTCACTACATTACACTAATATCAATCAGCGATTGGTGCTACGCGATGGAGGAGACGACGCACCTGGGGCTGCCGTGGCGGATGCTCAAGGACAAGCTGGTCCGCACGGACCCCGACACGAGACAAGTCCGCTACATGGACACTTTCGATCTCACTGCTAACGTAAGATCGCTTCACTACATTACACTAATATCAATCAGCGATTGGTGCTACGCGATGGAGGAGACGACGCACCTGGGGCTGCCGTGGCGGATGCTCAAGGACAAGCTGGTCCGCACGGACCCCGACACGAGACAAGTCCGCTACATGGACACTTTCGATCTCACTGCTAACGTAAGATCGCTTCACTACATTACACTAATATCAATCAGCGATTGGTGCTACGCGATGGAGGAGACGACGCACCTGGGGCTGCCGTGGCGGATGCTCAAGGACAAGCTGGTCCGCACGGACCCCGACACGAGACAAGTCCGCTACATGGACACTTTCGATCTCACTGCTAACGTAAGATCGCTTCACTACATTACACTAATATCAATCAGCGATTGGTGCTACGCGATGGAGGAGACGACGCACCTGGGGCTGCCGTGGCGGATGCTCAAGGACAAGCTGGTCCGCACGGACCCCGACACGAGACAAGTCCGCTACATGGACACTTTCGATCTCACTGCTAACGTAAGATCGCTTCACTACATTACACTAATATCAATCAGCGATTGGTGCTACGCGATGGAGGAGACGACGCACCTGGGGCTGCCGTGGCGGATGCTCAAGGACAAGCTGGTCCGCACGGACCCCGACACGAGACAAGTCCGCTACATGGACACTTTCGATCTCACTGCTAACGTAAGATCGCTTCACTACATTACACTAATATCAATCAGCGATTGGTGCTACGCGATGGAGGAGACGACGCACCTGGGGCTGCCGTGGCGGATGCTCAAGGACAAGCTGGTCCGCACGGACCCCGACACGAGACAAGTCCGCTACATGGACACTTTCGATCTCACTGCTAACGTAAGATCGCTTCACTACATTACACTAATATCAATCAGCGATTGGTGCTACGCGATGGAGGAGACGACGCACCTGGGGCTGCCGTGGCGGATGCTCAAGGACAAGCTGGTCCGCACGGACCCCGACACGAGACAAGTCCGCTACATGGACACTTTCGATCTCACTGCTAACGTAAGATCGCTTCACTACATTACACTAATATCAATCAGCGATTGGTGCTACGCGATGGAGGAGACGACGCACCTGGGGCTGCCGTGGCGGATGCTCAAGGACAAGCTGGTCCGCACGGACCCCGACACGAGACAAGTCCGCTACATGGACACTTTCGATCTCACTGCTAACGTAAGATCGCTTCACTACATTACACTAATATCAATCAGCGATTGGTGCTACGCGATGGAGGAGACGACGCACCTGGGGCTGCCGTGGCGGATGCTCAAGGACAAGCTGGTCCGCACGGACCCCGACACGAGACAAGTCCGCTACATGGACACTTTCGATCTCACTGCTAACGTAAGATCGCTTCACTACATTACACTAATATCAATCAGCGATTGGTGCTACGCGATGGAGGAGACGACGCACCTGGGGCTGCCGTGGCGGATGCTCAAGGACAAGCTGGTCCGCACGGACCCCGACACGAGACAAGTCCGCTACATGGACACTTTCGATCTCACTGCTAACGTAAGATCGCTTCACTACATTACACTAATATCAATCAGCGATTGGTGCTACGCGATGGAGGAGACGACGCACCTGGGGCTGCCGTGGCGGATGCTCAAGGACAAGCTGGTCCGCACGGACCCCGACACGAGACAAGTCCGCTACATGGACACTTTCGATCTCACTGCTAACGTAAGATCGCTTCACTACATTACACTAATATCAATCAGCGATTGGTGCTACGCGATGGAGGAGACGACGCACCTGGGGCTGCCGTGGCGGATGCTCAAGGACAAGCTGGTCCGCACGGACCCCGACACGAGACAAGTCCGCTACATGGACACTTTCGATCTCACTGCTAACGTAAGATCGCTTCACTACATTACACTAATATCAATCAGCGATTGGTGCTACGCGATGGAGGAGACGACGCACCTGGGGCTGCCGTGGCGGATGCTCAAGGACAAGCTGGTCCGCACGGACCCCGACACGAGACAAGTCCGCTACATGGACACTTTCGATCTCACTGCTAACGTAAGATCGCTTCACTACATTACACTAATATCAATCAGCGATTGGTGCTACGCGATGGAGGAGACGACGCACCTGGGGCTGCCGTGGCGGATGCTCAAGGACAAGCTGGTCCGCACGGACCCCGACACGAGACAAGTCCGCTACATGGACACTTTCGATCTCACTGCTAACGTAAGATCGCTTCACTACATTACACTAATATCAATCAGCGATTGGTGCTACGCGATGGAGGAGACGACGCACCTGGGGCTGCCGTGGCGGATGCTCAAGGACAAGCTGGTCCGCACGGACCCCGACACGAGACAAGTCCGCTACATGGACACTTTCGATCTCACTGCTAACGTAAGATCGCTTCACTACATTACACTAATATCAATCAGCGATTGGTGCTACGCGATGGAGGAGACGACGCACCTGGGGCTGCCGTGGCGGATGCTCAAGGACAAGCTGGTCCACACGGACCCCGACACGAGACAAGTCCGCTACATGGACACTTTCGATCTCACTGCTAACGTAAGATCGCTTCACTACATTACACTAATATCAATCAGCGATTGGTGCTACGCGATGGAGGAGACGACGCACCTGGGGCTGCCGTGGCGGATGCTCAAGGACAAGCTGGTCCGCACGGACCCCGACACGAGACAAGTCCGCTACATGGACACTTTCGATCTCACTGCTAACGTAAGATCGCTTCACTACATTACACTAATATCAATCAGCGATTGGTGCTACGCGATGGAGGAGACGACGCACCTGGGGCTGCCGTGGCGGATGCTCAAGGACAAGCTGGTCCGCACGGACCCCGACACGAGACAAGTCCGCTACATGGACACTTTCGATCTCACTGCTAACGTAAGATCGCTTCACTACATTACACTAATATCAATCAGCGATTGGTGCTACGCGATGGAGGAGACGACGCACCTGGGGCTGCCGTGGCGGATGCTCAAGGACAAGCTGGTCCGCACGGACCCCGACACGAGACAAGTCCGCTACATGGACACTTTCGATCTCACTGCTAACGTAAGATCGCTTCACTACATTACACTAATATCAATCAGCGATTGGTGCTACGCGATGGAGGAGACGACGCACCTGGGGCTGCCGTGGCGGATGCTCAAGGACAAGCTGGTCCGCACGGACCCCGACACGAGACAAGTCCGCTACATGGACACTTTCGATCTCACTGCTAACGTAAGATCGCTTCACTACATTACACTAATATCAATCAGCGATTGGTGCTACGCGATGGAGGAGACGACGCACCTGGGGCTGCCGTGGCGGATGCTCAAGGACAAGCTGGTCCGCACGGACCCCGACACGAGACAAGTCCGCTACATGGACACTTTCGATCTCACTGCTAACGTAAGATCGCTTCACTACATTACACTAATATCAATCAGCGATTGGTGCTACGCGATGGAGGAGACGACGCACCTGGGGCTGCCGTGGCGGATACTCAAGGACAAGCTGGTCCGCACGGACCCCGACACGAGACAAGTCCGCTACATGGACACTTTCGATCTCACTGCTAACGTAAGATCGCTTCACTACATTACACTAATATCAATCAGCGATTGGCGCTACGCGATGGAGGAGACGACGCACCTGGGGCTGCCGTGGCGGATGCTCAAGGACAAGCTGGTCCGCACGGACCCCGACACGAGACAAGTCCGCTACATGGACACTTTCGATCTCACTGCTAACGTAAGATCGCTTCACTACATTACACTAATATCAATCAGCGATTGGTGCTACGCGATGGAGGAGACGACGCACCTGGGGCTGCCGTGGCGGATGCTCAAGGACAAGCTGGTCCGCACGGACCCCGACACGAGACAAGTCCGCTACATGGACACTTTCGATCTCACTGCTAACGTAAGATCGCTTCACTACATTACACTAATATCAATCAGCGATTGGTGCTACGCGATGGAGGAGACGACGCACCTGGGGCTGCCGTGGCGGATGCTCAAGGACAAGCTGGTCCGCACGGACCCCGACACGAGACAAGTCCGCTACATGGACACTTTCGATCTCACTGCTAACGTAAGATCGCTTCACTACATTACACTAATATCAATCAGCGATTGGTGCTACGCGATGGAGGAGACGACGCACCTGGGGCTGCCGTGGCGGATGCTCAAGGACAAGCTGGTCCGCACGGACCCCGACACGAGACAAGTCCGCTACATGGACACTTTCGATCTCACTGCTAACGTAAGATCGCTTCACTACATTACACTAATATCAATCAGCGATTGGTGCTACGCGATGGAGGAGACGACGCACCTGGGGCTGCCGTGGCGGATGCTCAAGGACAAGCTGGTCCGCACGGACCCCGACACGAGACAAGTCCGCTACATGGACACTTTCGATCTCACTGCTAACGTAAGATCGCTTCACTACATTACACTAATATCAATCAGCGATTGGTGCTACGCGATGGAGGAGACGACGCACCTGGGGCTGCCGTGGCGGATGCTCAAGGACAAGCTGGTCCGCACGGACCCCGACACGAGACAAGTCCGCTACATGGACACTTTCGATCTCACTGCTAACGTAAGATCGCTTCACTACATTACACTAATATCAATCAGCGATTGGTGCTACGCGATGGAGGAGACGACGCACCTGGGGCTGCCGTGGCGGATGCTCAAGGACAAGCTGGTCCGCACGGACCCCGACACGAGACAAGTCCGCTACATGGACACTTTCGATCTCACTGCTAACGTAAGATCGCTTCACTACATTACACTAATATCAATCAGCGATTGGTGCTACGCGATGGAGGAGACGACGCACCTGGGGCTGCCGTGGCGGATGCTCAAGGACAAGCTGGTCCGCACGGACCCCGACACGAGACAAGTCCGCTACATGGACACTTTCGATCTCACTGCTAACGTAAGATCGCTTCACTACATTACACTAATATCAATCAGCGATTGGTGCTACGCGATGGAGGAGACGACGCACCTGGGGCTGCCGTGGCGGATGCTCAAGGACAAGCTGGTCCGCACGGACCCCGACACGAGACAAGTCCGCTACATGGACACTTTCGATCTCACTGCTAACGTAAGATCGCTTCACTACATTACACTAATATCAATCAGCGATTGGTGCTACGCGATGGAGGAGACGACGCACCTGGGGCTGCCGTGGCGGATGCTCAAGGACAAGCTGGTCCGCACGGACCCCGACACGAGACAAGTCCGCTACATGGACACTTTCGATCTCACTGCTAACGTAAGATCGCTTCACTACATTACACTAATATCAATCAGCGATTGGTGCTACGCGATGGAGGAGACGACGCACCTGGGGCTGCCGTGGCGGATGCTCAAGGACAAGCTGGTCCGCACGGACCCCGACACGAGACAAGTCCGCTACATGGACACTTTCGATCTCACTGCTAACGTAAGATCGCTTCACTACATTACACTAATATCAATCAGCGATTGGTGCTACGCGATGGAGGAGACGACGCACCTGGGGCTGCCGTGGCGGATGCTCAAGGACAAGCTGGTCCGCACGGACCCCGACACGAGACAAGTCCGCTACATGGACACTTTCGATCTCACTGCTAACGTAAGATCGCTTCACTACATTACACTAATATCAATCAGCGATTGGTGCTACGCGATGGAGGAGACGACGCACCTGGGGCTGCCGTGGCGGATGCTCAAGGACAAGCTGGTCCGCACGGACCCCGACACGAGACAAGTCCGCTACATGGACACTTTCGATCTCACTGCTAACGTAAGATCGCTTCACTACATTACACTAATATCAATCAGCGATTGGTGCTACGCGATGGAGGAGACGACGCACCTGGGGCTGCCGTGGCGGATGCTCAAGGACAAGCTGGTCCGCACGGACCCCGACACGAGACAAGTCCGCTACATGGACACTTTCGATCTCACTGCTAACGTAAGATCGCTTCACTACATTACACTAATATCAATCAGCGATTGGTGCTACGCGATGGAGGAGACGACGCACCTGGGGCTGCCGTGGCGGATGCTCAAGGACAAGCTGGTCCGCACGGACCCCGACACGAGACAAGTCCGCTACATGGACACTTTCGATCTCACTGCTAACGTAAGATCGCTTCACTACATTACACTAATATCAATCAGCGATTGGTGCTACGCGATGGAGGAGACGACGCACCTGGGGCTGCCGTGGCGGATGCTCAAGGACAAGCTGGTCCGCACGGACCCCGACACGAGACAAGTCCGCTACATGGACACTTTCGATCTCACTGCTAACGTAAGATCGCTTCACTACATTACACTAATATCAATCAGCGATTGGTGCTACGCGATGGAGGAGACGACGCACCTGGGGCTGCCGTGGCGGATGCTCAAGGACAAGCTGGTCCGCACGGACCCCGACACGAGACAAGTCCGCTACATGGACACTTTCGATCTCACTGCTAACGTAAGATCGCTTCACTACATTACACTAATATCAATCAGCGATTGGTGCTACGCGATGGAGGAGACGACGCACCTGGGGCTGCCGTGGCGGATGCTCAAGGACAAGCTGGTCCGCACGGACCCCGACACGAGACAAGTCCGCTACATGGACACTTTCGATCTCACTGCTAACGTAAGATCGCTTCACTACATTACACTAATATCAATCAGCGATTGGTGCTACGCGATGGAGGAGACGACGCACCTGGGGCTGCCGTGGCGGATGCTCAAGGACAAGCTGGTCCGCACGGACCCCGACACGAGACAAGTCCGCTACATGGACACTTTCGATCTCACTGCTAACGTAAGATCGCTTCACTACATTACACTAATATCAATCAGCGATTGGTGCTACGCGATGGAGGAGACGACGCACCTGGGGCTGCCGTGGCGGATGCTCAAGGACAAGCTGGTCCGCACGGACCCCGACACGAGACAAGTCCGCTACATGGACACTTTCGATCTCACTGCTAACGTAAGATCGCTTCACTACATTACACTAATATCAATCAGCGATTGGTGCTACGCGATGGAGGAGACGACGCACCTGGGGCTGCCGTGGCGGATGCTCAAGGACAAGCTGGTCCGCACGGACCCCGACACGAGACAAGTCCGCTACATGGACACTTTCGATCTCACTGCTAACGTAAGATCGCTTCACTACATTACACTAATATCAATCAGCGATTGGTGCTACGCGATGGAGGAGACGACGCACCTGGGGCTGCCGTGGCGGATGCTCAAGGACAAGCTGGTCCGCACGGACCCCGACACGAGACAAGTCCGCTACATGGACACTTTCGATCTCACTGCTAACGTAAGATCGCTTCACTACATTACACTAATATCAATCAGCGATTGGTGCTACGCGATGGAGGAGACGACGCACCTGGGGCTGCCGTGGCGGATGCTCAAGGACAAGCTGGTCCGCACGGACCCCGACACGAGACAAGTCCGCTACATGGACACTTTCGATCTCACTGCTAACGTAAGATCGCTTCACTACATTACACTAATATCAATCAGCGATTGGTGCTACGCGATGGAGGAGACGACGCACCTGGGGCTGCCGTGGCGGATGCTCAAGGACAAGCTGGTCCGCACGGACCCCGACACGAGACAAGTCCGCTACATGGACACTTTCGATCTCACTGCTAACGTAAGATCGCTTCACTACATTACACTAATATCAATCAGCGATTGGTGCTACGCGATGGAGGAGACGACGCACCTGGGGCTGCCGTGGCGGATGCTCAAGGACAAGCTGGTCCGCACGGACCCCGACACGAGACAAGTCCGCTACATGGACACTTTCGATCTCACTGCTAACGTAAGATCGCTTCACTACATTACACTAATATCAATCAGCGATTGGTGCTACGCGATGGAGGAGACGACGCACCTGGGGCTGCCGTGGCGGATGCTCAAGGACAAGCTGGTCCGCACGGACCCCGACACGAGACAAGTCCGCTACATGGACACTTTCGATCTCACTGCTAACGTAAGATCGCTTCACTACATTACACTAATATCAATCAGCGATTGGTGCTACGCGATGGAGGAGACGACGCACCTGGGGCTGCCGTGGCGGATGCTCAAGGACAAGCTGGTCCGCACGGACCCCGACACGAGACAAGTCCGCTACATGGACACTTTCGATCTCACTGCTAACGTAAGATCGCTTCACTACATTACACTAATATCAATCAGCGATTGGTGCTACGCGATGGAGGAGACGACGCACCTGGGGCTGCCGTGGCGGATGCTCAAGGACAAGCTGGTCCGCACGGACCCCGACACGAGACAAGTCCGCTACATGGACACTTTCGATCTCACTGCTAACGTAAGATCGCTTCACTACATTACACTAATATCAATCAGCGATTGGTGCTACGCGATGGAGGAGACGACGCACCTGGGGCTGCCGTGGCGGATGCTCAAGGACAAGCTGGTCCGCACGGACCCCGACACGAGACAAGTCCGCTACATGGACACTTTCGATCTCACTGCTAACGTAAGATCGCTTCACTACATTACACTAATATCAATCAGCGATTGGTGCTACGCGATGGAGGAGACGACGCACCTGGGGCTGCCGTGGCGGATGCTCAAGGACAAGCTGGTCCGCACGGACCCCGACACGAGACAAGTCCGCTACATGGACACTTTCGATCTCACTGCTAACGTAAGATCGCTTCACTACATTACACTAATATCAATCAGCGATTGGTGCTACGCGATGGAGGAGACGACGCACCTGGGGCTGCCGTGGCGGATGCTCAAGGACAAGCTGGTCCGCACGGACCCCGACACGAGACAAGTCCGCTACATGGACACTTTCGATCTCACTGCTAACGTAAGATCGCTTCACTACATTACACTTCACTACATAGTATACAAGTATAAATTGAAAATTTAAAAAACCCCCGACATTCGCCATTTTGTGGCGGCGGCCATCTTGAATTTGCAATAGTGCTATTTTGCTAGTCAAGCCCTTTCATTTGATACCCATATTGAGGGTGTTGTGATAAAATATGTAATCCGCCATTTTGTAGCGGCGGCCATCTTGGATCGATTTTCATCAAACATAGCTAACAACACTCTCGACTAATTCACCTTTCAAACAAAAAAAACCGCATTCAAATCGGTCCACGCGTTTGAGCGCCACAGGGGAACAGACAGACACACACACACACACACACACACACACACACACACACACACAGACACGTGAAACTTATAACACCCCGTCGTTTTTTCGTCGGGGGTTAAAAACAAAGTCGCTTTCTCTGTCCCTATATCCCTATGTATGCTTAAATCTTTAAAACTATGCAACGGATTTTGATGCGGTTTTTTTTAATAGATAGAGTGATTCAAGAGGAAGGTTTATAAGTAGAAAAATTGGACCCGGTAGGTGGCGCTAATAGCGGGCAGGACGACGTCTGCCGGGTCCGCTAGTAATATTATAAAGGCGAAAGTTTGTGTGTGTGTATGTTACTCTTTAACGCAGCAACAACTAAACCAATTTGGCTGAAATTTGGAATAGAAATAGATTATAGCAATCTACAGCCACAGCTATAGGTAGATTACAATAGCAAACTTCCTTGAAAGTAGGTACCTATAAAAACTGGAAAAGGGAGCGGGAACGGGAACCGGAAATCCACGACTCCCTCGCGATTTTTCCGCAAATCCGCAGGCAAAAGCTAGTTTACTATAAAACAAATTTCCCGCCGCGTCTATCTGTCTGTCTGTTTATTCGCGATTCTCTCAAAACTACTGAATTGATTTTCATGAGGTTTTCACCACTAGACAGAGTGATTCATGAGAAGGTGTACAATTAGATAACGTTTTATGTAAATTGGTTGAAAATGTCGGAAAAGTCTGAAGCCTGGGAAGCGTATTCGACTGCGCTGATGCCATTAGGCCACAACTCACAATTTTACTTCCTTACCTCAGAGGCATATATAAGCCGAAGTAACTATTCTATTTTTCAGAAATAAGTAGCTTTCTTTTTTGCTTTAATTTTGATAATTTTTTTTCGATGAGTCGATCTGTCTATTATAGTCAGTTGGTAGGATTTTAACTAAGTTCGTCGTGGCATTTCCTCTGAAATTCTAAACATTATTTTCGAACATTTCACTGAAAGTGCTTCAAGCTCAAACTTTAGCAAGTACGTACTTAAGTTTCAAAATGCCATATTACAGGCTATGGCCGATTAAGTTAAGGTCGGAGCGCTCTCGTTTTCTTCATAAATTAGCAGACTAGACATCTAGTTTTCCCGACGGAGCTACAAACACTTGCGGTATATTACCGCAAGTGTTACCGACCGAAAACACCTTTTCCGGTGTTTTCGGTCGGTAACACCGAATTTGTCAGCTTTTAATCTTATCTAGATCTGGATGTCATTTTGCATAAATTTCATACGTGATTGGATTAATACGACTTTCATTCCATACTTATGTAAAATTCCATACGTATTTTTCATAATATGTATTTAAATATCTTATGTATTTTTATAAGACAATTTTTGTCAGAAAGAATCAGACACGCGCTGAAATAAATTCTGCTTATGCACGCCAGATGCACGAGCAGAAAGTTTTGTGACAAAATTTCTGATAATTTGAAAAGTGTAGTAAATGTACCTTATGATTTTTATATTTTCTTTTCAGCGCGTTGGACGGAAGTCTGATGCTCAGACTGTTGTCGAAACGCTCTACAAAAACAAAAGAAGTTTGGAGGCGATTTTTAAGATTCTCGATAAGGACAACTCAGGTAAAACTTTTCAAGGAAAAATTAAAATTTATGCGTTTATTCAAATGGACTTTTCGACTTAGTACAAGTATCTAATTATACCTACGACTTGACCTTTGTAAAAGTTTAGAAAATTATCATCACCTTTAGATATTATAGTTAATCAAAGATCACTTATACATTAACTTCAAATAAAGAAATTAAAAAAAAAAAAAAACAAAGATCATTAATTTCAGTCATTTCAAATTTACAGGTTACATAACATTAGAGGAATTTTCCGAAGCATGCCAACTACTGGGTAAATATATGCCGAATCCAATGACCCAAGAGCAGTTAGTCGACATCTGTAGATTGATGGATATAAATAAAGACGGTTTGGTCGACCTGAATGAGTTCCTGGAAAGCTTCAGACTTGCAGAAAAGAGCTTGCACGAGGAGGACAATATGCTGGAAGACATAAAGGCTTCCTGACAGGAGCTAGACCGCTATCCCAGCAGGACAGCGGTCGATAAAGACGAAACGGAAGTAGAAATCGAACTACTTAAAATTGACGATGTTTCCAACAATGCGCGGCCGAAATACAAGAAGTCCGGAAGCCGATCGGCAATCAACAACGACGAAACCGGGGTCGACGTTGAAATATTGAATGTAGACGAAGATAGTCATCGGAAATACAACAAGAATGGTAGAGTACATTTGATAGGCGACGTGGCAAGTTCATCGCGCGATGTAGAGGAAATAGAATTAATAGATTATAACAGATCCAAACGACCAGGGCTTCTAGAAAGTGACATATAACCACTGCCAATTGATATTAGGGATAAATCATTTAAATTGAAACTGGAAGTGGCAACGCTATACCTAATTGTACTTTAAAAAGAGATTTTCATACATTGAAAGTCAATTCCTACGAAAATAATTTCGTAAACAGTCTGAAAGGAATGCAGTTAATGCTTAGGTACACTTTACGAGAGCTCTAAGTATCTATTTTGACCTGAGTAATAAAAGCATTGTATAAAAAAATAGTTAAGTTAACGCGAAGTTAACGCGTAGTTTTGAGACTGGGTAACATCGAAGAGCTGGTAACAGGTAATAAAATATAGCTTTGACTGTATCACCTATTAAGAGCAGTTTTACCTTTTCTCTGAAAAATCTGAGATTTCAAGCTCCAAATTTAGCATCGTAGGAGAGACTTTCACATATTTCAATACATGTTTTAAATAAACTAATCCTTCATATTGACATTTGTCAGACCATATTTACAAAAACTATTTTATTTATTTTGTAATGATCAATTTCCCACACCTCGTTTTAATAAAATAAATAACAGACTCAACTTTGAAGCTCTATATCTGTCCTTTAAAGTCATCTGATTTACTTGAAAAAAATACTTAAATATCAGATATATAGTCCTATTGACACATTACAGACCAAAATATAGATTTTTTATCAAATTAATGGGTAAAAAAAAATGAACTTCCGCCAAATTTCCCGAATTATACGGTTACTTTAACACAATTTTTTGAATTGAAAAAAGCATAAATTCAATAAAATTTTTATGTAGAAATAAACTATGTTCTTTAACGAATCTATGTATATAGTTTAATTAACAATCCATTTATTTGATCAAACATAAAAACTTATTAAACATCACCCTAAATTACAATAAATAGCTACGCATTGTCTTAGCTTATTTAGTATGCGCCCGGCGCTCGTTGGGGAAGGACCTGTGCAAATTTTGCCACCATCCAGATGCACGTACGAGAGTTGTGTAAACACTAATTTATACAACGACTGCAAAGTTTTGAGCATGAATATTTTTCTAAAAAATATGCGTGAGTAGTAGTAATAGTGCGTATTTTTTTAAATAAGTGAAATTACAGCATAGCACCTAGGACAGTCACGGAAATATAATATTATAAACTAATATTCCATTTTGAAATCCAAGATGGCCGTCGTATTTTTTTTTTAAGAAATTATCTTCTATACATATCTATACATAATATAATAAAATCGTAGAATTGCCATATGTGTACATTGAAGATTTGTGAAAAATAATAACTGGTGGATGTTAGGGATAAGTAATAGAACATAAAAAAGCTATTTTTGAAATTTTTGTCTGTTTATCTGTTTGTCTGTATGTTTGTGCGCGCATCACGTAAAAACTACTAAATGGATTGAAATGAAACTCGGCATGATTTAAGTTCATACTACGGAGTAATATATAGGATACTTTTTATCCCAAAATTCAGCACGGTTCCCTTGGGAGAGGGGATGAAAGTCAAAATGTGTACTTAGCTGTAATTCGTTAACGGGTGGTCCGATTTCATTCATTCTTTTTTTGTTAGAAAGGAGATACTTTATAAATTACCGGCCAAACTCTGAAAGGCTGGACCGATTTTGATAGGACTTTCACTGGCGGATGTTTACATTTTGATGTACCTAAACATCCGCCAGTGAAATTTCAACAGTTTTTAGCAAGGTATAAGCTCAAAGGAGCTTAGGAAAAACAAAGAGTTCTCAATGAGAGGGATTTTTAAAAACCAATATCCATGCGAACGAAGTCGCGGGTTTATCCACTTGTTTATAATATGGGTGTCATTTCATTTCCGAAGTTTTTTGGTGGGACTGAACATAAAAAATGATGTTCATTTTGGAATCCAAAATGGCCGTTGTATTTTTTTAAGGAAGAAATCAAAAGAAGAAAAAAAAATTATACGAAATAGCAAAATTCGCCCCCTCCTCCCAAAAAACTATACTAGGTACCTACCTAATGACTACAAACACCTGTTGTTTATTACTAATTACTGTAATAAAAGTCGCACTTGCACTTCTGACTAAACCGACATTTTAGCAGTAAACAAAGATTGCATACTTTTTATTGTTCTATTGGTAAACTTTAAATAATTGTACTCTTATCAGAAAATGTATCCAAGAACTTCAACAGGTGCAATGCAACAGCTCTGTAATGTTATTTTCAGACAGATGATTTGAAATATGTATAATAATAATAATAATTGGTAATTGTTAAATAATTAAAAAGGTGATTGTTTCTTTTATTAGTTAGTTTAGAAAAAAATGGTTGAAGGCTAAATATGCGTGATACCTATGATATAAATACGGAACCCTACATGCCATTATAGAGAAGAACATCATATTATCCTGGTCGCTTTTGTTTTGTAAGTTGAACGTAGATTAATGAAATACTTATTCGATAAAGTCCCACGCGAAGTCATTTTAAAAATATTTTATAGTAAATATATAATATATAATACTACAATATCAAATAAATAATTTATAAATTAATATTTAATACAAGTACCAAAACTATAGTCATAGTCGCGCTATATCCAAGTAGTCGTCCGTGTAACTGGCCGCCAGCCTACCTGCCGTTAGATACCTAAACTTCCATAGCGTCAAACTGGGAGAGGGGTCTTAAGGTACCTATTAAGTCAAACAGTTTTTGGTGGAAGTAACATTATATATATAAAGCTACTTGAAGTTACGTACTGATCACCTCTCCTGAACAATTTTGTATGGGACTTTTTCACCATATTTTCCATGTGTTTAAAATTCAAAAATCTAAGGTCTACAAAATTATAGAGAGAGCTGGACGTGGAAAACTGACTAGGGTGCCCTAGGGGATCTCAAAAACTATCAGTCGGAAACGTACCATCCCGAAACAAAAAATGTTCAAAACCTTGGGCAATTGGGTGAACCGGTGAAAAAAATATGGCCACCATACAAAAAAAAATTCGTCTCCATACAAAAAATTTCCTAATTTTCAAGAGGCTCTCCAGAACAATTTTGTATGGAACTTTTTTCCTTTCACTACTTATGTGCGTAGAACTTATGGGTCTTCCTTCAGAAAATTATGAAACGTCATGAATGTGGAAAATTTACCAGAGTACCTCATGGGTCCTCCAAAACTACCAGTCATACAGACATGGTCCCAAACAAATGTTATTAAAGACCTTGGGCCATTAGGTGAACCGGTAAAAAAAAGATGGCCGCCGAACAAAAAAAATTTCTCTCCATACAAATTTTTTGGGTAATTTTCAAGAGGCTCTCCAGAACAATTTTGTATGGAACTTTTCCCTTCACTATTTATGTGCGTAGAACTTATGGGTCTTCCTTCAGAAAATTATGAAACGTCATGAATGTGGAAAATTTACCAGAGTACCTCATGGGTCCTCCAAAACTACCAGTCATACAGACATGGTCCCAAACAAATGTTATTATAGACCATGGGCCATTGGATGAACCGGTAAAAAAAAGATGGCCACCGAACAAAAAAAAATTCTCTCCATACAAATTTTTTGGGTTCTTTTCAAGAGGCTCTCCAGAACAATTTTGAATGGAACTTTTTTCCCTTCACTGTTTATGTGCGTAGAACTTATGGGTCTTCCTTCAGAAAATTATGAAATGTCATGAATGTGGAAAATTTACCAGAGTACCTCATGGGTCCTCCAAAACTACCAGTCATACAGGCATGGTCCCAAACAAATATTGTTAAAGACCTTGGGCCATTGGGTGAACGGGTAAAAAAAAGATGGCCGCCGAACAAAAAAAAATTCTCTCCATACAAATTTTTTGGGTTCTTTTTAAGAGGCTCTCTTAGACATTTTTGTATGAAACTTTTCCCCCCAATACACGTATAAGTAAATAGAACTTAAAGATTTTTTTCACAAAAAATACAAAACGTAGTGAATGTGGAAAAATTACCAGAGTACCCTAATGGCCCTCAAAAACTATCAATCATAGAGGCATGGTCCTGAAACTAAAAATGTTCAAGACCTTAGGCCCTTTGGTGAGCCAATAAAAAAAGATAGCTACGGAACAAAAAAATTCGTGTCCATACAAAATTTCTTTTTAATTTTCAAGTGGCTCTCCAGAACATTTTTGTATAGATCTTTTTTTTCCACTAAACGCATGCATAGAACTCATTAGTGTCCTATCAGAAAAGATACGAAACGTGATACCAATATTCCTTTCTATCTTTCAAGAGACTCCAGAATATTCTGGAATTTCTTTATTTTATGAATATTGAAGAGACTACAAGGCCCGCGAGCTGCTTGCAGCTCGCGCACCGAGCGCAACACTAGTTAATATATATATAGCTGTTCGTTCTGATTCACTGACTCACTCATTCATCGCCCCTCCTGTAAAATTTTGTATGAAAAATTTTTTTTTCACTAATGGTTTCGTATAGAGGACAAAAATTGAAGTAGAACAAAAATATGGAGAGAGCTGATGATTGAGGATTTCAGAGACGAGCGACGGGCACGCTTAAGGTATTGAAGATAGGTGGGGGGTGCTCGAGCAAATGTCACTCGAAACGTCATCCAATTGGCAGTCAGCTGAAAAAAAAATTCAAAATGGCGAAAAAAAGATGGTCGCCATACAAATTTCGTCGGTCTCCATCTCGGAGGGTATAAAAGATGGAAGAGTAGTTTCTTGGCAAAAGATGATGAGGATCCAAAGGTCTACTTGATGAATTGAAAAAAAATTCAAAATGGCGGAATTTATTTTTCCATAGAAAATGTATGGCGAATATTGAAGAGACTACAAGTTGTGAACTATGCAAGGCTTTAATGCGGTTTTTTGGAGAACTCTCAAAGAAAAATATGGGAAGACATGATGATTGAGGGTTTGGAAGTTGGTTGAGGAGCCCGGGCAGGGTATTGAAGATAGGTAGGAGGTGCTCAAACAAAAATTACTCGAAACATCATCCAATTGGCAGTGAGCTGAAAAAAAGTCCAAAATGGCGGATTCAAGATGGCGGCCATACAAACATCGGTGTCTATCTCACCAAGTATAAAAGATGGAAGATTGGTTTTTGCCAAAAGATGATTAAGACCTTAAGTTCTACTTGATGAGCAGAATGATTCGAAGAAAAAATATGGAGAGTGATAATGATCGAGGATTAGGAATATGGGAGAGATAGGTGGAGGCTGCTCAAACCAAAATACCCGAAAGCGAAACCTCGCGGTCCGCTTGCGGGCCGCGCACCCACGCGCCCTACTAGTTATTTATGTAGTCAAAGTCATTTATAACGGACTGTGAGTCGTAATTCAATTTATTAAACAATTATTATAAACTAAAAAATGAATTTATCTATAATAGGTAATACGGCTTTTATCCATAATAGGTAATATGATATGTACGTGATATTAGGTACCGTACTGAAAGTTCCAGATAGTGCAGAAAATTACGTGGCGTCTACATAGTTTTTGTGTAAAATTAACTATCTAGTAAACTATGCATGTTAGTATTTTGCATTGCTTTTTGCATTTTGAATGGAACCTAATCTATTTAATAATAAAAAACATGTACATCTTCTTATTGAGAAATAAATAACTAAATTGTATGAATAATACATTAATAAAATTGATTATTATAAAAAACAATAGATTATGCTAGTAAAGTGAATATTACGAATATTTAATAAGATTTCAACTCTTTCCTATTATCTATATATATTAAGTAATTCATCAATTCACTACTTGCTTAATTGAAGCTATTTTAAACCATATTAAACTTACGTTTGATCTGAATGTCATTAGTTTAATCAATATTTTATAATTATTATTATATTCGTGCCAAGTTATAAAAAAGTAATGTTATGATTATTGTATATTATGTAATAATTATAATATTACTTTACTAAAATGTTAATTTCTACTTATCAATCATAATTATTGGGATTTAGTATGCCGTCAACGAGCAACTGGTGTTCTTTGTATCCATTATTAAACTGTTTTATTTAAAAAGATAAATTTAAATCAGTTCTCTTGTTTTTAAAGGCAAACCTAGTGTTACAAAGTTTAGTAAATAATTCATAATACTTAAGTATATTGAAAACTATGTATTCTTCTAACGTTTCGAATAGGGAAGCGAAGCGAAGAGGTTTCGCTTCGCTCATGTCGCTAGATAATGAGAACTTCGCTTCGCTCTGTCGTTCGTAGTGTGAACCGCAGTATAACCCCCGGCAAGTAAGTCGAGCGGTGATGTTCAAGTGCGCGCAACGTCGTACGAGTGAGCGGGACACAATACGATTGGAGAGCCAATCAGCGCTTACGAGGGATCCGCGAGAGCTAATCAGTGCTTACGCACGATCCCCACGCGCTCCCCGCGACCCCCTCACACCCCGAGATACCTCATTTTCGACTTCTGCGCATTGAAGGTCAACGCTAGACTTATTAGCCGTGACTTGTATGAAAAGACCCGGTAGAGCGTGAGCCAAGCGAAACAAACCTGCCAATGGCGCCTGCGCTTTTAGATGATTATATACCTCAAGTAGGTATCAGTAATTCATCGATGTCATTCACAAGTCCCAATTTATATTTACGATAATTCATAAAATAATGAAATATGGGAGCAATGATGCTAAATTACAAATATGTATTTATTTATGTACTTTTATAATACGTAGTTAATTAGAGATGGTGCTTAAAAGTACCCAAAAATCTATTTACTAATTCTAAATTTTCAAAGGAACTATAGATATTGTTAGTTTCTATTTGTCGTAGCTTCAAATAAATTAATAGCATTCGTATATCTAAAGTTTTTCTTCTAGAAATAATATCCAAAGATTAGATGACATTATTTTTTATTAAAATAAAATTCAAATGAATACTTACATTAAATTATTCATAGTGATTCTAGTCACGCGAGGGAGTTATGATATACCTATACGATTTTGCATACATATCTGTATATTCAAGCTATTAATCATTCCAATGTATCTTTATCATGAATGCATTGAAATACCTATTAAACTTACGTCTCAAAATGTTTTATATTATTTCAACTTGCACCTAACTTCTATCGTACCTACCTGACATACATTTACAGTCCATTCACAGATCGTTCTTTGCTACGTAGTAGGTAAGTTAAAAAAGTTTAGTTATTTATAGATATTTTAGTATTTTTTATATTAATTATAGTTTAATATTGGACGTCTGCGTAGATTTCGTTTTTTATTTTCACAGAATCCCACTTTCATGCATGAGTAGGTATTCAAGGAAGCCCTTTGCACTGATTGGACTGTAAAATATTTTTCAAATTAATTCGATCACTTTAGTCATTACCTTTTAAATATTTTGATAACAACTGTTTATTGTTGTTTGCATAACTAAGAGGCTCCGAGGTCTACCTTAATCATGAAATTAAATAAATCAAGGATCAATAAATTCGTGTGATGACAAAAACTTATATTATTATCTTCTACATCCGATAATAGTATAAAACTATTGTCCTTAAACTGGACTTCAATATGTGCTATAAGTATTTATTATAAGATAAGTTTTGTCCATTAAATTGTGATACATAATTAATTTTTCTCTTCTTATCTACCTCAAGTCTCTTTTCCTTGAATAAACCTTGCTCAGCTGAAACTATATTGAATAGATATCTATAGGATATATTATTATAAAATTTAGGGCCTGTTTCACCACCTTCTGATAAGTATCAGATAGCTATCTACAACTTTTGTCTTTGTCACTTGACATAAAGTAAGAAAGTGACAAAGCTTACGTTTAGGCTAACCGACACTTATCAGAAGGTGGTGAAACAAGCCTTTATTTTCATAAGTCATTCAAAATTCCTTAATTTCATTTGTCTACGTTCGAGTTCCCACTGAATTGATGTGCCACTAATTATCGCTCAAACTTGGCGTAAAAATCCCTGGGAAATGGGCAGGGAATTCGCAATGATCAGTGATTTTTCCTGACATAAAAATAATTAAATCCGATACATGGTGGATCCGAAATCGTGGATACCTAGGTAGGTACTTAATCTCATACATCTATACTAATATAATAAAGCGGAAGAGTTTGTTTGTTTGAATTCTCTCTAATCTCAGGAACTACTGGACCGATTTCAAAAATTCTTTCACCGTTGGATATGTACGTGATCCCTGAGTGCTAGGTATAGGCTACATATTATGTACCACGGGCGAAGCCGGGGTGGACCGCTAGTATATTATATGTGTATCTATACATATAATAAAATCGTAGAATTGCCGTATCTGTACATTGAAGATTTTTGCAAAATAATAACTGGGGGATGTTAGGGATAAGTAATAGAACGTAAAAAAGCTATTTTTGAAATTTTTGTCTGTTTGTCTGTTTGTCTGTTTGTCTGTTTATCTGTTTGTCTGTTTGTCTGTATGTTTGTGCGCGCATCACGTAAAATCTACTGAATGGATTGAAATGAAACTCGGCATGATTTAAGTTAATACTATGGAGTAACATATAGGATACTTTTTATCCCGAAATTCAGCACGGTTCCCTTGGGAGAGGGGATGAAAGGCAAAATGTGTACTTAGCTGTAATTCGTTAACGGGTGGTCCGATTTCATTCATTCTTTTTTTGTTAGAAAGTAGATACTTTAAAGACTACTGGCTTATCTCCGAAAGGCTGGACCGATTTTGATGGGACTTTCACTGGCGGATCTTTACATTTTGATGTACCTAAACATCCACCAGTGAACTTTTAACAGTTTTTAGCAAGGTTTAAGCTCAAAGGAGCATAGAAAAAACAAAATGATTCCCACGGGATTATCAATATACACGCGAACGAAGTCGCGGGTATCCGCTCGTAATAAATAAAATTGAAGTGTCTGTCTGTAATATCGAAATAACTACCTCATATTAAGCTCATATGGTTATTTGAACGATACTATAACCGAATCAGACGTTTTTAAAATTTTTGTCTGTCTGTCTGTCTGTCTGTCTGTCTGTCTGTCTGTCTGTCTGTCTGTCTGTTTGAACGGGCTAATCTTTGGAACGGCTGAACCGATTTTGACGGGACTTTCACATACAAGTAGAGAATTAACCAGGGAGTAACATAGGCTACTTTTTTAACCGACTTTCAAAAAAGGAGGAGTTGTGTTTTTCTACCTAATGTACACCGATATCTCCGAGATTTCTGAACCGATTTGCGTATTTTTTTTTTAATCGATAGAGAAACATTGCGACACTGTCCTACAAAAAATTTGGATTCCAACTCCTCAATCCTGATGCTGTAGGGGATCTGATCCCCAACACTAATGGGATTTAGGCACTGTCGGTTATTTAAATTGATATTGGGGACTTTATTGTTGAATGACCTCGACTAGGTACATGTCCAACTCCTCAACCCTGATGCTGTAAGGAATTGCATTCCGAAATCGTAAGGATCCCACGGAATTTTTCCGTTTTGTGGACGGGTTACTACTTACTACAGAGTACAGACAGGCTACTTTTTGTTCTGGAAAATAAAAGTTCCCACGAGATTTTTACAAACCACACGGGCGAAGCCGTGGGCATCATCTAGTAAGGAATAAGTACTTATAGTTTCGCCATGTCCGTCTGTCTGCCTGTCCATCCGTCTGTCTGTCGGCGGTTAAGCTCAGAGACTATTCTACTAGAAAGCTGTAATTTAGTATCCTACTAATATTATAAATGTGAAAGTGTGGATGTTTGGATGTTTGGATGTTTGGATGTTTAGATGTTTGGATGTTTGGATGTTTGTTACTCAATCACGCCGCAACTACTGAACCGATTTGGCTGAAATTTTGAATGGAGATAGCTTATGCCCTGACTTAAAACATAGGCTACTTTTTATCCCGGAAAAGTATTCCTGTGGGACTAAAATAGATATAATCTTCCAAAAACGTCATAGAGGGCGCTGACTGTTACGCGCGAGGTAAATCACGTTCACATAACACATTATTGCAATAGTTTGCTGTGTTGCATGCATGGCAACACATAGGCTACTTTTTATCCTGGAAAAAATGCACAGTTCCCATGGGATTTTGAAAACCCCGAAGTCTATATCTACAGCTATAGGTAGATTATTATAGCGAACTTCCTTGATAGAAAGTATAAAGGTTGGAAAAGGGAGCGGGAACGGGAACTGGGAATCAACGATTCCCTCGGGATTTGTTCAAAACCGAAATTCACGCGAGCGAAGCTGCAGGCAGAAGCTATCACACATAATCACAATACCAATCCTACTAATCCTACTATCCTACTAATATTATAAATGTGAAAGTGTGGATGTTTGGATGTTTGGATGTTTGGATGTTTAGATGTTTGGATGTTTGGATGTTTGTTACTCAATCACGCCGCAACTACTGAACCGATTTGGCTGAAATTTTGAATGGAGATAGCTTATGCCCTGACTTAAAACATAGGCTACTTTTTATCCCGGAAAAGTATTCCTGTGGGACTAAAATAGATATAGACTTCCAAAAACGCGATAGATGGAGTTGACTGTTCTTAGGTAAATCACGCTCACATAGCACATTATTACAATAGTTGCATGCATCTGTATGCGTATGCACTTTTTATGCTGGAAAAATCTACAGTTCCCACGGGATTTTGATAAAAACGAAATATATATCTACAGCTATAGGTAGATTACTATAGCAAACTTCCTTGAAAGTAGGTATAAAGTTTGGAAAAGGGAGCGGGAACGGGAGCTGGAAATCCACGATTCCCTTGGGATTTGTGAAAAAACGAAATTCACGCGGGCGAAGCCGCGGGCAGAATCTAGTGGGTATATAAATATTAAATCCACCGCCAAAATCATTGACGTAGTACTATATATCAATGGCCAAAGTGGTAAAATAATATCTTGAAAAAAAAAAAATACACTGCATTAACGCTTACCACTGACCAATCACAAACGAGCCTCTGATAACCGTAGGTACTAACTTGTGTTGGTGGATAGGGTATGGGTAGGTACATTGAAGAGACCGTTGTTGAATAGTGTAACATAGCCCGCCAACCCGCATTGGCGCAGCGTGGCGGGTCCAAGTCCCTCTCTAAATCCCTCTCTCCTATGAGAGAGGAGACCTGTGCCCAGCAGGGGGACGTTAAAAAGGCTGTAGTGGTGGTGGTGGTGGTGATAACATAGGTAGGGAGGTACATTTACTATTTTTAATTACCTAATAGGTTAATTAGCTAATAGTTTTTACTAACTAGGTGGGTATCTACTTGTGTTAACATCGTTTGGTCGTTGGTTAAGTCCCATGAGATGATAAAATTTTAATCATTTGCTTCACTTCGCAGTTAGTTTGCTTTTAATCTAATTCAATAGCGTTGTAACAATATGGCAGTAGCTGTAATTTACGTCGTAACGATCCGCCGTATTGGCGCCACGTGTGTCCTAGTTCCTTTAGTTCAAATGGAATCGTAACAAGTTATAAATAAACAAGTATAAATTAACAATTTATAAAACCCCCGACATTCGCCATTTTGTGGTGGCGGCCATCTGGAATTTGCATAGTGCTATTCTACTAGTCAAGCCCTTTCATTTGATAACCATATTGAGGGGGTTGTGAAATCGTTTCACCGGTTTGAGCGCTACGGTGGAACAGACAGACACACGCACACACACACACGTTCAGACGCGTCAAATTTATAACACACCGTCGTTTTGCGTCGGGGGTTAAAAATATATTACACACAACTAATTTATAAGTAGGTACAAACCCTCACCACACCACACCACCACACACACCCAGACTATTAAAGGCTTGGACAGACACAACATGGAAGTTGGAACTCGGAAGCGATGCGTGACGGACACAACATATCCATTGTCCAAGAAGTTGCTAGAAGCCGTTAGAAGTTGAAATTCAAAATTCGTTTTTGGTTCATTATTCTACACCAAACATGCAATTTTCAGGGCTGTGACTCATTCCGTCTAAAAACTACATAGTAATCCGTGATATAAATGAACAGACAGACAGACAGCAGAGTGATAGGTACCTATATCTAGGGCGCCCAGATTCGTATTGCCCTTTGGATATGCCCTAAAAAGACTGACAAGCTGGGCTACCTGTTCCTATCTGGCTACCTACATTAACATCATATTTTTTAGGGTTCCGTAACCAAAGGGTAAAACGGGACCCTATTACTAAGACTCCGCTGTCCGTCTGTCTATCTGTCCGTCCGTCCGTCTGTCTGTCACGAGGCTGTTTCTCACGAACCGTGATAGTTAGACAGATGAAATTTTTACAGATGATGTATTTCTGTTGCCGCTATAACAACAAATACTAAAAAAAACAATAAAATAAATATTTAAGGGGGCTCCCATGCAACAAACGTCATTTTTGGCATTTCTATAGATAATGGTACGGAACCCTTCGTGCGCGAGTCCGACTCGCATTTGGTCGGTTTTTTATAATGATAATTATAGACCTACTAGGTTGAAGTGCTTTTAATTATTCTTTTATTCATTGAAAAGTCCGAAATAAAATCAACAAAGGATCCTTTTTTGCATGCAAACTAATCTTGCTTTATTACACGACTAGCGGACCCGGCAGACGTCGTCCTGCCCGCTATTAGCGCCACCTACCGGGTCCAATTTTTCTACTCATAAACCTTCCTCTTGAATCACTCTATCTATTAAAAAAAACCGCATCAAAATCCGTTGCGTAGTTCTAAAGATTTAAGCATACATAGGGATATAGGGACAGAGAAAGCGACTGTTTTATACTATGTAGTGATATACAATATACATATATACCTACTTACCTACCTACTTATATAGTAGGTAGATAACCTACTATATAAACGTTTTACGTTCACTGTGATAAAGCAGGGAAATGAGATTTCCATTTATTGGATTAAACGTGAAAGCATTTTGTACGCTATTTGTACAGGTGAGTAGGTTATGAATTTTAATCATACATCTGCATGCAAAATTACCTATTTGTGTACAACTAGCTAATGTCCTCGTCTTTGTTCGCGTGTATTGAGGCTTCTTAAAAACTCGTGTGTACCTACTCTGATAAAAAGTCCGTCAAAATCGGTTTAGCCAGATAAGTGCTCACAACGGACGGACAAAGAAAATTTTAGAAAAATTTTTCAAACGTGCTTGGATATATTGCTATCTTTCGCAAGTAGGTAACCATATTATGAGCCTAATGAGGCAGTTATTTTGAAATCACACATAGATACTTTAATTATTTACATATTTGTAAGTAGGTATAACTAGGTGCAGGTACATTGTATCGGTCTCGATAAATTAAAAAGTCTATAAACAAGTGTAAATTAGAAAAAACTTAAATCACCCAATGAGTCCAAACTCTGCTGCTGCCGCTGTTGCTGCTGTTGCTGCTGCTGCTGCTGCTCCTGAGGAGCTGGGTATCCTGCAGATTCCAGGTGATGCATCAGCTGGGTTATTCTGTAATTTAGTTAGCAACTGAAAATAGTTGCCAACGAATTTGTTCGATATACATTGCTGCTTTACTGTGTAAAATTATGAAAACACTTTATATTTCCCACAGTAAAGCAGCAATGTATATCAAACTAATTCGTTGGCAACTATTTTCAGTTGCTAACTAAGTTACAGAATAACCCAGCTGGTCAAGGCAACCATGTTCTAGCAATATCATTGAATAACATTGAGTAACAGGATACCACGAATCTCTGTGGAAGTTGTTCTCATCTTCGAACGGCTGAACAGGTGATTTTCTTGAATAGGTAGGTAAGTAATTACTTACTCCTACCTAACGCCTCATCAAGTATATAGGTATCAAGTCGCGCCTTTCAAACAAAAAAAAAAGCTAAATCAAAATCAGTTCATCCGTTTGGAAGCTACGATGTCGACAGTCCCATCGATAAACAGTAATTATGGCCTTCCTACCGTGGTAATTTTTACGTAATTTATCTTATAAAATTATTGTTATCAAGTTATCAAAATTAAAACGTAGAATTCTCGAAATATTTTCACTTTACTAATTAAAATTATTATTGTCATATTAATAATAATAAATTAATTTAGCGGAAACAGTTTTTGCAATTTTCGAAGTTAGAGTAGAGGAAGATGCGCCCTTTATTCGATAAGCCCTAATAAAGTGTTGCATAGCGCCATCTACATACTTTTAGAATAATTGTATTATCTCGAATACTGTGCAGCTCAAACCGACGTCGAACGTCGACTTTTGTTTGCATTGTAATTCATACTGTAACTGATAGATGGCACCCTACAAATAAAGACATTAATACGAAGAGTAAATTATAGATGGCGTAAGTGGTACATGATAGTATTTTTTAAAAACGTACTAGGTATATAAGTATGAAGTAATTAAAATGCTATTCGTAGAGATTTTCGAGATATAAGCAAAAAACCGAAAAAGGGACGTAAAATTCAAAATGGTAGCTGGTTACAACCTCCCCATCTGGGGTTTTTGGATATACCTACCTATATTCAAGAGGAAGGCCCAACTTTTGGCCAATTTTCAAAACTAGGTATAAGATTTTTTATTTTTATTTTTCCTAGATTATTGGGCTATAGGTACCTCTAATTTTCTTGATTGAAAAGGAACAGGAACAAAAAAGTCTTACCTATTCTTTTGCCAAGGGCAATTTTTTCGGATCGTCAAAGGAATCTACCATTGTTTCGATAAGATCTTTCGTTAATTTTTATATTAAGTAAGTAATCATAAGGTAATCATCTATCTTCTATCTATACATATAATAAAATCGTAGACTTGCCGTATCTGTACATTAAAGATTTTTGTAAAATAATAACTGGGGGATGTTAGGGATAAGTAATAGAACGTAAAACAGCTATTTTTGAAATTTTTGTCTGCTTATCTGTTTGTCTGTTTGTTTGTATGTTTGTGCACACATCACGCAAAAACTACTGCATGGATTGAAATCAAACTTGGTATGATTTAAGTTCATACTACGGAGTAACATATAGGATATTTTTTATCCCGAAATTCAGCACGGTTCCCTTGGGAGAGGGGATAAAATTTAAAATGTGTACTTAGCTGTAATTCATTGCCGCGTGGTCCAATTTCATTCATTCTTTTTTTGTTAGAAAGGAGATACTATAAAGATTACCGGCTAATCTTTGAAAGGCTGGATCGATTTTGATGGGACTTTCACTGGCGGATGTTTACATTTTGATCTACCTAAACATCCGCCAGTGAACTTTTAACAGTTTTTAACAAGGTATGAGCTCAAAGGAGCTTAGGAAAAACAAAATGATTTCCACGAAATTTTTAAAAACCAATGTGGCCAATTCTGTTGTACACAATTCTCTAAATTAAACTAAAATGACAGGTCTAAATTTATTCCTATCTCTTTCACAGTGCTCACTGCGGAAAAGGATAGCAATAGATTTAGACCTGTCATTTTAGTTTAGTTCAGAGATTTGTGTACAACAGAATTGCCACAATATCCACGCGAACGAAGTCACGGGTATCCGTTTGTTTTTAATAAAAAGCTTTTTATTGCTGCCATTTAATGCTCTATTTGATCCATCAAGATTCATTGGTCGGAAAATGGACTGATCTTTTTTGCTAAGCTCGACGTACTGATTTTATTAGAATCTAGAATCCAGAATCTTCCAAAATTTCCCAGACGACGACAGACGTTTTTATCTTTTTGATTATTTATCTTTTATTCGCCAATATTTCACTAAATTAGTGGTCAGCGGTCCCCAAATTAAAGTTAACATTACGCAACGATCGATCAAAAACGTACTTTTATGCACTATGGTTTCCGTACGTATTGCTAATATAACAAATCAGTAACAAATTATGAGGAAACTTTGGTAAGAAAAACTTTAAAAGCTTCATTCGTCAGACAATGGGCTGTAGATACATATCCTACGTATTCTTATAAAGCTTGAGTAACTAAAAACTTAACGTAACCTGTGGTATGTATAAGGGAAATCTTAGGTACCTACTCCTACATGGCATAAATTAATGTTATAGTACCTATGTATGTATGTAGGGAGTAGGGACGTTACGTAGCCCGTAGGTACACTAATCCTTAAGGCCTAATGGGTCGTCTTTGATAGTAGGTTAACAACCAGAGTGCTTAGTCTCAGTTTGAAGCGCTCCAAAACTAAAAGTCGAATCATAAATGACTTCAGAGCAAAATGAACCCAAAGACTCTTATTTTAGGTCCATTTTACTCTGAAGTCATTGTGTTTCGATCAGTAGTATACTAATTATAGTATACTACTAGCTTTTGCCCGCGGCTTCGCCCGCGTGAATTTCGGTTTTTCACAAATCCTGAGGGATAAGTAGATTTCTGGTCCACCCGCCCCCCGCCGCGCGGCGGCGTACCGCGGTACCGCGTACGGCGGGCGCAGGGCGCAGGGGCGCGGCGCGGCGCGGGGAGTTCCGTTGAGCGCGAGCGTCGCGTCGGCCGTAAAATACCTACCTATCAGGGCGTTTTTTAACATAGGTACTTACCGATTTCAACACAACTCCTTTTTTGAAAGTCGGTTAAAAAAGTAGCCTATGTTACTCCTTGGTTAATTCTCTACTTGTCTGTGAAAGTCCCGTCAAAATCGGTTCAGCCGTTCCGAAGATTAGTCCGTTCAAACAGACAGACAGACAAAAATTTTAAAAACGTGTGATTCGGTTATGGTATCGTTCAAATAACCATATGAGCTTAATATGTGGCAGTTATTTCGAAATTACAGACAGACACTTCAATTTTATTTATTAGTATAGATAGATAAAGTTTTGGAGCGCTCCAAACTGACACTAAGCACAAAGCGGCCAACGCCACCCATTCGAATTTTTTCGATACTTCACGATGGTTCCGTGAATTATGATGAAACCGGACCGTGTCCAGAAAAAATTGTAGTTATATACGGATGGCAAATAGCCGAACATAGACGCAGCTACCCGATCGGCGTTCCCGTCGCGAGATTGCGAAGTAGGTAGTTTACACCTATTAGGATAATTTATAGCCGTTTAATATCGGCTGAACCCGCAGAGATTTGATTATTACCTAGTGTTTTATTTTTTGTACAAGACGCCACGGATCGCGTGTCGCGTGCGTCTGATGTCTTTTTTTGGGTACAAGTTTCGGGGGTGAACAGCAAAAAATACCATAACTGGCCACTGACTACCGGAATATAATTTTTGATAATTTCATAAATTATACAGTCTATCATTTAATAATCGGCAGGTAGATGTGGTTTTGTTATTACGATCGTCGCAGGACTTTGAACATGGCATTCTTTGTAGGAGCTACGCTACACCCAAACATTGTATTTAAGTTTACACTGGTGTAGATACCTATAACATTAAATTACCTATTTCTTATGTAATTTTAAATCGAACAGCTCTAGCAGTCGCTTATTTGTACCTAATTATAGTACTGAGTATGCACTATCGATTTGTGTACCTTCCTAGGGTTGTCCCAAACAAGGAGTTACTCTTTCCTGAATTATACCTAATCTATGGATATCTTAAGGATTTGATATAAAAAGAGGGCCTGCACAATACTAGCAGTAGGTACCTACATTTGTGTTTACACAATTTCTATACTAATCTGACTGGTCTAAAATGAGTGTTGTCCTTTTCACAATGTTCCAGAAGAAGGATAGCTTTAATATAGGTAACTAAGACCTTTCAATTTAGTCAAGAGATTATCTACAACCGTAGTATCACTGTAACTACGTAACTAGATGTAAGTATGTAGGTACCTACGTGACGTTCACGAATACGAAAACATTACATAGGTAAGTACATACCTACTACAACCACACGAGTAGTAAATCTACAGAGGGGAAGCTTCCACAAGCGGCCCGCTGTAGGTATACTCACACAAACACACTCACCAACGGTTCACGGACGCACGCTCGTTCAACTAACCGGTACAGTTGGTGACAAACAATGCGCATATGTGTGAGTGTACTTACAGCGGGCCGCTTGTAGAAGCTTCCCCTCTGTAGGTACTCTGTGCTACAACTACAAAACTGTAATAGTTGCAGTTACGACTTGCATTTACATTTGCTCCGAAAGCTTTAAATTTTATCAGAGGCAGCCTGTTTCAAACTACCATAACACAATCTACCTCAAGTCGATGCTGCTCGGCTTGAGGTTTCATAAATGAATAGGTATGAACTACGAAGCTTAACAAATAATCACTGTCGTGTATTGTATTGCAACATACATAGGTGTCTAGTTTTATTTATGATTCGAGCAAATTACGGCCGCGGCAGGCCTCATTGTAAAACCAGAACCAAAGCAAACGAGGTTCTATCTATTAGTGCGTAATCGATCCGACAGTGCGTATGTCAACTTTATGCTTTTTGGACGTATTGCCAACCCTAAATGAGCGGCAAGCGAACATGGACACGGTAAAGAAATTGCGCGGTCGCGCGCGCCTCGTCTGCACCGCGAAACCCGACTCCAGCGGCGCTCGGACCCGTTCCAATTATAACTTCATTTTGCATATGGATATATCGGATGATAATTGACAGTTAACGCACAAACATACAAAAAGCTCGGTGAACTGAAAAAGTCCTGCTACATCGGTTATTGAAGAAGTGGAGGGGAATATTTTGGGTTGATGCAAGAATTTTGTATATAGTCTGTCCGACCTACGTTTAGCCATGTTCATCATCTCAACCACAGGGACAGTCTACCGTCCAGTGCTGGACTTAGGATAGGCGCCTTGCAAACATCGCCACAATATACTATTTTATGACAGCAAAATATCCGTCCACCTAGTGGGGGGTTTTCCAAAGCTGCGTTTACGGGATCGTAATTTGAGTATCAAGATTGAGAAGTTGGAAATCAAAGTTCAATGAAAACGTATTCTCATAGTACCAACAATACTTCCAACAATATCTGTTTATAAATGGCAGGTCCTGTTAGTCCTCTTCGTTTAGGTGGACGGTTTCCGGATGTGATATCGGAGTTCACACTATATTTATTGTACTGTCATGGGAATTTAATTTGTGTGTGAAGTTCCATAAAATCGAAATGTCCGTCACTATATTTGAAACAAATACGAAACGAAAGTAAAGCTAAATATTAAACTGTTTTAATATAATGGCTGTCTTGAGCGATGGAATTTCGTATGCTCACGTGATCGCGCGGCGCGGCGCCCGCGTGCGCGAGGATGTGCCCAGCGCCCAGTAGCTATGCCCAAGTATCGTTTTTTGTCCCTTTTCTGACAGATTGAATTAAAATAAACGCTTCGATAAGGCGTCCTACAGTATTATCATCCCGGTATTTTGTTTCGTGAGCGTGTGACGTGCAATGGGAACACGGTAGGTGGGAGCCGAAGCTTTTTGATATGCTCTATTTTTTTGTAATAATTCCAGTAAAGATCTTTGATTGCCCTCATTTCTGATGTCTTAGTATATTTTTTACGTTGTTTTTTTTTAAAGAGAACCACGATCACGAGATGTTTTATAGCACGCTACAAAACCCGAAGTCCGTAAACTTGAAAAAAAAAAAAACAAAATTTTCCAATAATTCACAGAAGATATACTTAACCTTAACCCAGTTGTATTTTGTAAACAGAACACATTAAATTTTTAAGCAACTGCGTTAACAAAATCAGTGACGCGGAAAGCTACTGAATTTAACCAAAAAAGTTCAACTTTTTATAGAGACCGTTACGAATTGCCAGATGTCTATTTTTCGGATCGATACACCCATTATATAATATGTAATTCTTTTATTAATAGTGACAAGTGGTTTGCACATAGACGGAAGAAAGCCTGCAAAATAATAATTACTTACAGTGAACGTAAACATAGAATTACCTACAATGAGCTTGAATGTATCTTTTGACGCAAATATTTGACTGAAAAAGCAAAGAATTCAAACAAATAAGAAATTTAAAAGTCTCTTGAGACGCGCGGGGGCGCCGTACGTGATAGTTGCATACGAGAGTGCTCCTCAAAAAATTATTCTAAGCATTGGGAAAATGTGAAGATACATTATATAAAGTAGTGTATATACAAGAATAATAGTGAAATAAATAAAAGTTCAACAAAATTGATTAAGAAAGTGCACGGTATATCACTACATAGTATAAAACAAAGTCGTTTTCTCTGTCCCTATATCCCTTTGTACGCTTAAATCTTTAAAACTACGCAACGGATTTTGATGCGGTTTTTTTTAATAGATAGAGTGATTCAAGAGGAAGGTTTATATGTATAATAACATCCATTAAATTGTGGAGAAATACTGTTATTTTTGAGGTTTCTAATGTGATGTCGTAAATAATTACATTTTTTCCGCTTACATTGCAAACGCAGGCTGAACCCTACGAGATTTATCAAAATAATGTACTAAGTATTGTACACATTGAAAAGGTCTACAGAAAAGTCCGCGATGGTATATGTCTATCTCTTATGGATATCCCACAATAACATTTTTTTGTCATTTACTTTTTACGACAAATAATGGCTAATTTTCGAAGCGATTTCAACCAATACAGCATTAATCCTTATCTAATTAAATACCTTAAATGCATTGTTGATTTTATATAAATCCATATGGTCCTTTACAGCATATGATTTAAATGAATACTTTCGAAGATATTACAGATTTAAAAATTGCGGCGGCGCGGGAGCGTGCCTATAAGCGCGTCGGCGGCCGCGGTTCTCCCTATAGCCCATTGTCGATAATTTTTGAAACCAAAAAAAAAATCACAGTACGTAGGATGAAACCCATTGGAAAAGGAGGAGAATATTATAAAATACAAGGAAAAATAATTTACGGGCGATGAGCTCGGGAAAAAAGGGGGGGAGTTTTAAGGGTAAAAAACGGTTTATCTCGATTTCCGGCAAAACTAGAAGTCCTATGGAAAAAAATTAAATGGCAAAGTTGTAGGTAATAAAAAGATCTACAACTTTTATATTTACACTTTTTTCACATAACCTCAAAATTTATGTGAAAAGTTCAAAAAACCAAGTTTTTGGTTCTTTATTTTTATCTTTTAAAATAATTTTTTTTTTCACGGAATCTGGTGAAAACTTACTTTCTTATGTCCCAAATACACTAATTTATTTGATTTGAAATATTTAGTTTTTCTCCTTATTTTTGACTTAATATCGACTTAATTCTGACAGCTGTCATTTTCATTTACAGATGAGTTATTTATATGGAGAACAGGGTTAACATCTACGAAGTACGATTTTACCCCAAACTACTTTAATTCCCTGTCAACATATAAAGCTCTAAGCCGCTTAATAATATTAATTGTTTCGCCCTAAAATAGAAATTGCTAAGAATGGAAACTAGAAAGTCATATCTACATGCAGCAGTTGATTTGTATTTGCATAAGTTTTGAATTTTTCATCTTTTTTGTGGGAATTGTTTTATCTCTGGTAACATTATGAAACGTCAGAATTCCACGGAATTAGTAATTCGGGTATAAGGTGAGATATAGTAAGTTCATTGTGGAAAATATCGTAAAAAGTCGTAAAAGCCGCCTGGGAGCTTTCATCGAAAACGCTGCCTAATCCCTGAGCGGGTAGTACCTACGCATAAAATGCTCTACTACCCGTGCGAAGCCGGGGCGGGTCGCTAGTAAGTACTAAATAACAAAAAAACTTTTTAAATTGGATCGGTAAAAAGTGAAGATACAGTAAATAAAGTTATGTAAAAATAAGAACATAAGTGAAATAAATAACAGTTTAACAAAATTTATTAAGATAGTGTATGGTATAACTAAATAACAACTAAATCTTTTCAAATTTGACCGTTTGCAATCGAAAATGAATGTGCTATTGTGGGAACAGTGGAACAGTGCAAGTGACTCACGGCATTAGTACATGCATACTTGTAGTCATCCATCATATTATTATACGTCACACAAAAGTGGAATATAAACGCAAATATTCACTCCTCAAGATAAGCAGTCGGTGGCGCAGCGGCTGAGTCTACGAACGGCGCGCGACTATATGAGGCATAACCGAGTTCGAATCCTACTCAATTATCACTTAGTTTTTCTTTTACTTTTTTTTTTTTTTTTTTTGGAAAGTTATAAAACTAAAAATGGACGACAAAAATGTTACTCTGCGAAAACCACTCAGAAAATCCTACTCTTTAAGTAATATATCAAGCTCAAATGTATCGCTTCTAGATACGACAATAATGAGTCTACCAGACACATCCTTAGACGAAACACTTACATGTTTAAATGATAAAATAAAAGAGCTTACAAAGGAACTTCAAAGCGCACACCAAGAAATTGAGAATATTAATTATGAAAATAGACAGTTGAAGTTGGAGGTAGAAAAATGTAATAAAATAATACAACTTTACAAAAAGTTAGGAGAAAAGGATCAAACACATGTAACACCAAATACGGGAAGAAAGAAAAAAAGAAAGTCTGTTACTACTAATAATACGCCGATACAATTAACTTTTGGCAACGCTACAGAGCCAACGAAACTTACAAATACTGCGCTTTCAGAAATATTGCAAACACAGGAATTGAATCAAGAGTTACCAGCTTCAGATATTTTAAATACGTCATTTGTCAATAATAAAACCTATATTGATACGGAAACGAAGAAAGAAGTCAATAATAAAACCTATATTGATACGGAAACGAAGAATAAGAATAGAGAAGATTTGAATAAGCTTAAAAGAGCAATAGATGGGGATACAATTTATGAAAAGAATACAGTAAAGCATGAACCAAGAAAAAGAATTGTGATTCTTGCCGACCAGAATGGTAGGGGCACGCAAAGAATATTACAGAACTTAACAGGGGACAAGTATGAGGTTACCTGTTTCTCGAAACCTGGCGCAAAGCTAAATAATATACTTCGTTCTGAAACATCTTTGTTGAATAAATTAAATAAAAATGATGTTATAATTATAATAGGAGGCACCAATGAAACTGATCCCTACGAATTTCAACTAAGTTTAAATCAATTCTTCTACAATAACACACGCACAAATATTCTAATAAGTGAAATACCTTTTAATGGAGCCTTAAATGAAAATAAGTTAAATTATGATTTAAGATTTATATGTGGAAAATTCAAAAATGTATCATATATTGACATGGATTATAAGAGAAGCAGACCGCAACGTAGTATGCAACTACGGAATCTATGCCAGTCCTTACTAAGGGATATTTTACGTCTCGAATATCAAAATAAAATAAATAACTATAAAATACAATTGTATAATATGCAGAATAACATAAGACTAACAGAAAATAAAGCTACTCAAACTGAACACGTCGTACATAGTGAAGATATCGATGAAGATGAAAATAAAACAGAAAATGGAAGTGAAAATAAAACTAGAAGAGACAATATAAACAGTGGCGATACGATAAATATTGCAGAAAAAGAGAAATGTGGAAAAGACAACAATGCAGAACCTGATAATTTTTTTCGTCTCTCATAAGCTGCATATCCTCCATCAGAATATAAATGGACTTATTAATAAATCTGAGCAACTGGCAGTACATATCGATGAACTTAGTAACCAAAATATTGTTATCGACGTTCTTTGTATTACGGAACATAATCTAATTAAAGACGACTGTGAGCTGGTTAAAATACCAAATTTTGGCATTGCTTCATCATATTTTCGTAAAAATAGGAGGGGTGGGTCGTCCATACTTGTAAGAAATTGTCTTAAATTTAAAGAATTATCGAACATTACAAGCTTAGGCATACCAGGTATCATAGAATGCAGTGGCATAGAGTTGATAGATCATAAAACTATAGTAATTTGTATTTATAGACCACCCAAATTTGATAAATTTACACTAGACACATTTTTTAACAAATTGTTTAACTTACTTCATAAACATAGCTTCAAAAAAAGAAAAATTATTATTTGCGGTGACATCAATATTGACGTATTAAAAAATAATACCACGACACAAAATTTAAAAGAAATTTTAAGTAGTTTTAATCTAAAATTAGCATTTAGGCAACCAACGCGATTAGTAAGTGGCACATGTATAGATAACTTTATGAGCAATATTCGGAGTTATAGCTGTAGGATCGAAGAATTTGCAATATCAGACCATACTGCGCAAATTTTCAGCTTTGCTGTTAAAAAGTTTAGTCGACTGACGCACTGGTACATTCTAAGAAGGGACTACAGCAAAGAAAATAGGATTAAATTTAAGAAATGTATAAGTAGTCTTACATTTTCTGATGTCTATGAAACGTCTTTACCAAATGAGGCATTCAATAAATTTTACGAATTGTTTACCCTATTTTATTATCTTTGCTTTCCATACATTAAAATAAAAATACAATTACATCAAAAACCAAAGTGGATCTCAAAAGGAATTAGAAAATGTTGCAAAAGAAAACGACAGTTACTATTGCAATATAGAATAAAACCTAATAATACAAATAAACAAAATTTCAAAGAATATGGAAGGCGTCTAAAAAATATCATTAAACTAACACAAAAATCTCAAAATGACTATAAAATTAAAACTTCCCAAAATAAATCTAAAGCTACATGGAACATCATAAATGATAATAAATCAAAACACAATGATAATAAAATTGAACGTATTAAAAAAGGTGACGAAATAATTAGAAATCCCATAAAGATAGCACAAGCTTTTAATGACCATTTCCTTAAACGTAAAATTTTAACGTCAAATAAAACAAGGCCAAGGACTATTTGGCACAAGCCGAATTCAATATTCATGAAACCGACATCGCCTTCACAAATAAATAATATAATAAAATCATTAAAAAATACAAATAGCTCGGGATATGACGAAATTTGTACCAAAGTGGTGAAGTATGTGGCTGACATAATTTCGCCAGTTTTAAGTCATATTACAAATCTCTGTGTAGAGTATGGTGTATATCCGGAAAAATTAAAACTTTCTATTGTGAAGCCACTATTCAAAAAATTAGACAAGGAAGATATGGACTGTTATCGACCTGTTTCACTTATACCAATTTTCTCTAAGATAATAGAAAAGTATATTTTTACTAACCTTAATGAATATTTTGAAAAGAACCGAATATTAGCTGAAGAGCAAACAGGCTTTAGGAAGAATAAATCCATTAATTTGGCAATATACCATTTTCTGAAGGAGGTCATGAGCAGTATGGACAAAAGAAAGCATGTGTGTGTGCTTTATATGGACCTCACTAAGGCATTTGATTATGTTGACCATCAGATATTGGTTGAGAAACTAAGCGTCTATGGGGTCAGAGGGAACATTTTATCACTAATAAATTCATATCTAACGGGGAGGCAACAAATGACTCAAATAACAAGATTAGCATGCAATAATAAAACGGAAACAGCATATCTATCAGAGCCTAAAACCGTAACTACTGGAGTTCCACAGGGAAGTATATTAGGGCCATTGCTGTTCATTACATATATAAATGACTTCCCCATGGTAACCGATCATCAGATGGTTTTATTCGCTGACGACAGCACAGTCATATTTATAGGCGACAATTTGAATTCATTTGAATATGACATAAATAATACAATAGGAAATATTATTAACTGGTTGACATCTAATAATTTAATTATAAATCTTGACAAAACTAAAATTATGACATTTGCAAATAGACGTAATAAAATATCATTGGACATTAATTATTTAGGCAAAAAAATATCAGAAATATCACACACAAAATTTTTAGGATTAAATATTGACGATTCCCTAAATTGGAAAAATCATATTGAAAGTTTGTGTTTGAAGCTAAATAAATTCTCTTTTGCACTGTACAAGCTCTCTAAAGTTGTACACCAGTCAGCTGTATTAATAGCCTTCAATGCATATGTTACATCAAATATTCGTTACGGAATTATATTTTGGGGAAATTCGACCGATAAAGATAAGGTTTTTAAATGCCAAAAGAAATGTATAAGAGCTATATGTCACCTGAGCACCACTGATTCTTGTAAACCATATTTTGATAAATTTAAAATACTTACCTGTCCGTGCTTGTATCTATATGAAGTGTTATTATTCATTAGGACAAATGAGCAACTATTTAAATTTTCTGGAAGTGAGCGCAGAAAGGATACATTATGTTTTTTGCAACATACAACTGCATTATTTGGCAATAGTATCTTCAATATGGCACCTCAAATTTATAATAAGTTACCAGCATCACTGGCCGATCGAAGTGTAAATATCACAACATTTAAAAATAAAATTAAGGAATTTCTGCTGAAAAAAAGATACTATTCAATTAAAGATTATTTAAATGACACAAATGTATAGTATGGACATCTTATTATTATTATTAGTATTATTTTTATGTAAGAAAATATATTATATTTGATTAATTAAGTTTTTAATAGATACAAGATAACACTAGACATTTTATAAAGTTGAAAATGCGGAATATGAATAAGGCTCACATTTTAACAGAATAGATTTTATACCAAATAACGAGCAATTCAAATGTTTTAAAATATGATGCTATTAATGTTAATTTGATAGATTTTTTATTATTTTCTTGTTCTATTTGTAATTGTATTTAGTTATAATTTAAATAAGTAACAAATTATATTATATTTTTGCATGCCGATCCATGGCAGATTGTTAGTGCTGAGATATTTAATATAACACCAATGTACCTACTCAATCTGTGCAAATAAAGAATTTGAATTTGAAAAAAAAATTTGAATTTGTTAAAAAAGGCAAGAGTCTGTCTGTCTGAGTAATTGTAAAGTTAATTACAACAATAGTCTCTACTCTCTACAAGTTAATTGGATTATTTTGGATTGTAGATATTATTTAGAACAGTAAACTACAGACCAGTATAATAAGTAATTATGTATACATATAAGTAGTAGTAGATACTGGTGGTAAAGGTCTAACTAATGATCATTTCTGGCTCATAAGGAAGTAATTAAGTAGGTATAAACAAGTCAGTTATAACGAGTAGTTATCACAGACAGTCGTATTATTTGGGTGGCTAAATTGATTTCATCCTAGTCTTTCTCAATAAATACTTACCTGATTATTAAGTTGTATTACATTTACGTAAAGATGCGATTACAAGAAATTTTAAAGGCATAGTGTTTGCAATCATTATGAAAAGTAAAGACGATTCACATGAAAAAATATTAAAACAAAAGAATTCTCATCTTAATCGCGCCGAATACTCAAGCGGAGGCAGAGCGATATCCACCTTATCAAGTTACCTAGGCTACTGGGCATGCTGCTGTCTTACCACTAAAAATCCCAACTCTATCACTTCTTGTTGGAATATGGGAATAATAGCAAATACGATAAGGTCCAAAGTTTCATGGCTTCGGTAGATCACTTACAACAAAATTCGACAAAATAATAATAGTCGCTTCGATGATTTTATGGAAACATGATATGAAGTTGGCCTCTCACAAAAAGTATAAAGCAAAACCCGACCGAAATTGTTTTAATCGTCGGAAGCCACACGGTACTTGGGATTTTTTTGTTATTATATAAAATGACAATTACTACGTTACGCAATAACTTATTAGAAAATGACCTTTGCATCCAGATTCCCTGTTCTTCTACCTATACGCAATTTCATGTATTAGGTACCTACGTATCTAATCAGTATTTCCAGACGTTTACGACCTGTTTCACCACCTTCTGATAAGTGTTGGATAACCTAAACGTAAGTTTTGTCACTTTCTTACTTTATGTCAAGTGACAAAGACAAAAGTTGTAGATAGCTATCTAATACATATCAGAAGGTGGTGAAACAGGCACTTAATCTTTTTATTTAGTCTTTCTTCTACTCTTACGTTCACTGGTTTTGATCAGCCCCTTCGTACTTAGAAGTTAGACTAGGAAAATTAAAGATCCTCCTAGTTACCTATATCTAAAAAAGAGCTAAAAGTGATATCTAAAACCTTACTACAAGTTACTACTTATCTAGAAATAAAGTCCATATTTATCTTTGAGAAATCAAATTATTCTTGGTGTGTAACTTCTATGTAAGACTCCTTCACTTATTTGTACCCAGTGTGATGTTGTGGAGGATGTTTTCCAAATCGTAATGGACATTCCATTTCATTACCATTAGGATTACATCCAATGCATCGATGAGACGCAAAATTTTTGAGTCTTACAGTTTAAGTAGTGTTTTAAAGTCTATGGGCGGAATTATTAAGCTCAGAGATTTGATCATTTAGCTGGTTATAAAATTTAATGGCATTAGGTATATTATAATGGTGTGTTTAGATTGAATATAATACTTATCTTACTTTACTATGTACAACAAAGTATCTTCTTCTTGTTACTTACTTACATTAAAATCAGCGCCTCATTTACAAAGTAGAAAATACGATGGTAGGACGAATAGCTACTAATAAATAAAATTGAAGTGTGTCTGTAATTTCGAAATAACTACCTCATATTAAGCTCATATGGTTATTTGAACTGTACCATAACTGAATCACACGTTTTTAAAATTTTTGTCTGTTTGTCTGTCTGCCTGTCAGTCTGTTCGAACGGGCTAATCTTCGGAACGGCTGAACTGAATTTGACGGGACTTTCACATACAGGTAGAGGATTAACCAAGGAGTAGCATAGGCTACTTTTTTAACCGACTTTCAAAAAAGGAGAAGTTGTATTTTTCTACCTATGAAGGTACACCGATATCTCCGAGATTACCTACTGAACCGATCTGCGTAATTTTTTTTATTCGATAGAGAATCTTTGCGACACTGTTCTGGATTCCAAAATCCTGATGCTGTAGGAGACCTGACGCCCAAAACTAATGGGATTTAGAAACTGTCGGTTATTGAATTGATATTGGAGGTACCTACTTACCAATTAAAGACTGTATCGTTGAATGAACTCGAGTAGATACCCAACTCCTCAACCCTGATGCTGTAAGGAATTGCATTCCTAAATCTTTCTAAAAATTCTATCCGTTTTGGGGACGGGTTACTACAGATAGGCTACTTTTTGTTCTGGAAAATCAAAAGTTCCCACGGGATTTTAAAAACCTAAATCCACACGGGCGAAGCCGTGGGCATCATCCAGTATTTAAATAAAGATGATGTGACTAACATTGAGATATTTCACGTGGAGCGGGCGGCGCGCCTCAAACCGAACAAAGTCGTGGTCGAAAGCATTGACATGATTCAAAGAGACACCATACGATTTGTTTAAACTAACGCGACTATACCGGAGGCAGCTACCGATGGTTCGCTGGCTACCTACCGCGGTTATCAGGAAAAAACATCGAAAAAAGCCGTAGCTCTGTCTCAGCGCACCCGGATTCCTTCGAGTCAAATGCGTGAGTGTAATCGCATGTAACAATTCATTCTATTTGGCGCGAGGGAAAAGATAATATTTCTATCTATTGTTGTGGTCCGATCGGTTACTGAAGTGTTACACATCTCACGTGACATATGGATGTGTACGACGGTAACGTGTTGTTGAACCGTGCACTACCTTTAACCACTTATTTTATTACAGCTGTAAGCTCTACGTAGAGCATTGCATGTCTGATATTTTAGGGTTCAAAGTCAGCTATAATCTACCTGCTGTTTATTGAAACAAAAAATAATATTAAGTAAGGTCACAAAGATTCGCACTTCGCACAGTTAACCCATGATTAAGTAGGTAGGTACTTACATTATTTGACTAAACAAGAAATTATGATTACCTACTTATTTAAGTTTTCTCGAAAACTATTCTCGGACATACGATCACAAGCGAGTCGCTGGCAGCCGCTGGAATCAGGCGGCACAAGATCGTGTGCTGTGGTGATCCTTGCAAGAGACCTATGCCCAGCAGTGGACATCTATTGGTTGAAACGAACGAACGATTCTCTTTTATTTTGGGTTGTCTTGACAGTTAGAATTTAGCAAATTCAATTTGGTTAAGTAATCAGTTTTTTTTACCGAAATTTAAATAAATCTCAATGTATTCCCAGGAATAAGCCACCATTTCTTTGCCTACGCGAGCAGTTGTATCTACTGATCCGTTAGTAAGTTGTATAAAAATCTATGCACCTACAGTGGTTTCTGAAAACTGAATTATCTATTTATCCTAAATTCAGTACAGCAAAATAAAATGTGGTTGCCTATACTTAATTGCGCCATATTTTTCGATAGTTTATACCTAATACCTACATGCTTGATATTTTTTAATGCATAAAAAGTATCAAGCATTTATATAAACATCTTTACAGCAGTGGTTTGTTTTGTTGTCACATGCCACGTGACATCGTTAAAAAGGTATAGTTTTATTTTGCGGTCTCCGAAATTTCGCGAAAGATGCCATTCGTTTTTCGACAATTTAGTGTCAAAGCCGTCTATAAAGCCTTTGTTCCAATATCACCTGCCGTTCGCACAACAATAAAAATACTTTCTTTTCATCAGTTAACGAGGTATGGAAAGTTTAAGAAAAGTTAAGCATAAAATTATATTATACTAGATGACACGATTTCGGAATACAATTCCTTACAGCATCAGGGTTGAGGAGTTGGATATGTACCTACTCGAGTTCATTCAACGATAAAGTCTTTAATTGGTACCCCAAATATCAATTTAAATAACCGAAAGTTTCTAAAACCCATTAGTTTTGGGGATTAGGTCCCCTGCAGCATCAGGATTGAGGAGTTGGAATCCAAATTTTTTATAGAACAGGGTCGCAATGTTTCTCTATCGATTAAAAAAAAAATTACGCAAATCGGTTCAGAAATCTCGGAGATATCGGTGTACATAGGTAGAAAAACACAACTCCTCCTTTTTTATTATTATTATTATTACCCGACTGGGTTATGTGTTTCACCTGTGTGTATGTATGTCCATTCCTATGTCCGCTTGTAACTAATCAACGGCTCAACGGATTTTGATAAATGATACGTCATTAGATTTGTCTCAATGACGCGAGTGTTATAGGGTACCTAAATTAAAAAAAAAATCAAAATGGCGGACTTTATGCACTTTAATGTGCGAGCTGAAAAAAAAATTTTTCTTCAAGACCCTCGAGTGGGGTATCAAAATAAAGGGATTCAAAAGGCAAATACGAAAATGTATAAATTTATATATTTGGAAACAATTTGGAGTGATAAATCGTAGAAAATGACCGTTTCCTATGTCAGTTCGTAACTACTTAACGGCTCAACCTATTTTGATAAATTATACGTCATTAGATTTGTCTTGACGGCGCAAGTGTTACTGGGTACATAAAATTCATAAAAAATCAAAATGGCGAATGTTATGCACTTTAATGTGCGGGCTGAAAAAAAAATTTTTTCTTCAAGACCCTCGAGTGGGGTATCAAAATAAAGGGCTTTAAAAGGCGAGTACGAAAATGTATACAATCTATGTTTTAAATCAATTTGGAGTGACAAATCATGAAAAACAAAATAAATAACAACTACACTGTAAGTGGTACGGTGGTAGTTTATTAATTTTTTAGTTCGTTTTTTAGCATGGCAGTCGGGTTTTTTAATTTTTAAATTATAGCTTGTTTGAAAGTCGGTTAAAAAAGTAGCCTATGTTACTCCCTGGTTGATTCTCTACTTGTATGTGAAGGTCCCGTCAAAATCGGTTCAGCCGTTCCGAAGATTAGCCCGTTCAAACAGACAGACAGACAGACAGACAGACAGACAGACAGACAGACAGACAAAAATTTTAAAAACGTGTGATTCGGTTGTGGTAGCGTTCAAATAACCATATGAGCTTAATATGAGGTAGTTATTTCGATATTACAGACAGACACTTCAATTTTATTTATTAGTATAGATAATATAAGTATAGGTGATTCATATTATTTAATTGCATTTCATGTATTCAGTTTTAAAGGGTCTTTGACAACTATAACTGTGAGTTGGAAATTGGAATTAGTACTTACTTATTTAGGTCATTTTAATAGAAGAAAAGTACAGGACTAGGGTACTTAATTAGTGATGCACGTATTACTAATAGCACCCATAAATAAATCATGTCGAATGACACCGAAATGAGGGTCTCTCCATCAAACGATAGAAAACCTACATACTCTAGAATTGACTGTCGATTTATATCGGCCGTAAAATCGTCGCACCTTATCTAAAATACACCACACAATTAACAAGTTAGTAGATATTTGGAAGATCCGGTCTATCGAATAGTATTTAATAAGCATTGGTTGCTATAGGTAGGTATAAAGCAACTACAAAAGAAACGTGACAAAGATTTTTTTTCTGGGATTCAGATGTGGCAAACTTTACTATTGATATGTTTGCAATATTATTTACTTTACAAAATATAATAGATAGGTACTTATTACAAAATATTTATTAGGTATGATACAGATGATCACAACTGATGTTTCTTAATTGATATTTCCATAAAATTGTGTCTGATATCTAATAATAGCTGATGCCTACGACTTCGCGTGAATTTCGGTTTAAAAAAATGTTTCTTCATGCAAACTTTAGGTACCTACCTACTCTCTGTTACTAAAAATCCTTCTTTTACGTTACTAAAGGAATATTTCCTTCAAACTATTTATAGGTCCACCAACTATGTTTAATAATAGAAGACAATTTACTAACTTCTTTTCGTGGATTTGTATTGGAAAGTCTGCAGATTTGGTTAAACTATGACTTAGCTTAAGAAAGGGTTGCATCAAAATCGGCACCCGCGCACCTGCAGACGATTGTTATCCATACGATTGGACGCAGTAAAACGCTCGCTTTGATCGATGGGGTACGCCGTACGGTTAGCGGTTCATAAATATACATCGGGTCAAAATTTTGAACTCGTATTTGAATACGATTAAAAGCATATTTAAATCCATTAGTTTTTATTAAGTTTCGTCCTGTGATGTTAACATTCAGGTAATGTAATAATGTTCAGTAATGTTGTTTTCTGTTATCTGTTATATGAATATTGCTCGGTCGGTAACACTGGAATATATTCCAGTATAGGATTGGAATATACACATGCCTATACGCATGTGTATATTCCTATCCGGTAACTTAACTGGTTTTATTAACATACAGTGGCATATGTGTATATTTATTAAGCTAATGTAAAATCATAGAGTAAATAGAGTGGCCATTCCGGGCTAGACAAATGGATTCGCGAAAAATATTTGCGAACTATTCGCAATTAATATATTCGCGTCTCTACAACGAAATACATAGCCAACGTAAACAATTCACGTAGGTACACTTCAATAAATTCTTGATCATTGATCATTTTGAATATTAAAAAGGGATTAAAAGGAATATACCTAATCATCTAACGTTGGTAGTAACGTCCTTAATGCGTGTTTTTTTATTCTTATTTATAGAACTAGAGTCACTAGAGTAAGTATGTTGTTTTAGGGCTATTTCAATAATAAATCGTCCTTTAAATAATAAATCTTTTAAAAACGAAGTCATTATCCTTTAAGTACCGACGTGTGGTCTGACAGACACCTCGAGAGGTCGAAAAGTCTGATTACCTATGTTAGCGAAAAAGTATCCTCCTGTGCTTCTCTGTACACCTCGGGAAGTCGCCCAGCAGCGTTCCTGCAGAGTGGCAGTGTTGGCGCGTATGATTTTGGTAAGTTTTGATTTTTATAAGATCACGAGTGGTCTGTCAGACCACTCGTCGGTACTTATGTAACATTTTTTGGATGCGACTTTTTTCAGATTATATTGTTTTCTCTTATATTTTCAGTCAGTTATAACAATGGATCAGCCAGGTTCTTCAGGCATGAAACGGGTAGCCATAAATAAATATAAAAGTGTTCCTGTAGGTAAAAAAAGATATCAAACGCTGCTTCAATATAAAGACCACCAAGTACGTTTAGTGAAATGGTTAAATGAGAGCTCAGAGTCCGAATCTGAGGTTATCTACCCAAATTTTACTGCTGGAGAGTGACCATAATTCAGCACCTGACCAGGCTGTGATGAACACGTATGAATGGCACACTTGTATGAAACACGTGTGCCTACAATGCATTAAGCCTATGCAATGACTGTTTGTAAACTTTGATATTTCCTGCAATTTGATACTTTGTGATTTTTGAGAAAACGGTTGATTATTAAGGTTTTTTTATTTTTTATTATTTATCTAGCTATTAATCTTTAAGAAAAAAATCGTTTTTAAGAAAAATAATAGTATTACTGATACATATGAATTATTAAGATAAAAGTTAATTTTTTCAAAGAAAGAATCTATAAATGCTATATTATTGCTTATAATTAGTAATAAACGTGAAAACTTCTAAATTTTGTTTTATTTATACAATAAGTAGATATTTAACAATACATAGAAACATTTTTTTTAGAAGAATAATAAGAAACACAAAAGTTTTCGATTGGAAAACTATGGTGGTCTAGCAGACCTCACGTCGGTACTTATGTAACTAAAATAGTATGTCGGTACTTAAAGGTTAATGCATTAAACTTAACGCATTGTGGGTTCGCATATGTGAGCTGCGAACCAAACTATTCTAGCTGTTGCGTGTGCATGTGTTGTCATGATGATATTTTTATCATACAATTTTTACAACAAACATTTTATAGAGTTTGATCGCTGATAATTATCCTCTTATGTCGTGTGTAATAAGTGAATAGGCGAGCAGTGTCGGCCGCCGATGAGCAGGCGATGCATCAATTGATCTCCGCGGGGGCTCGGTCGCGCGAGGGACGGCCGGGGCATGTATCGATGCTGTGCTGACCAGATGGTAACTCGATTCAATTCTTTTATAATATGATTTTAGATTGATTTTTAGATTCATTATTAAATTAAAATAAGTCGCGTAATGATTAGTTTGATGAATTAGGTAGGCAGGTTACTAAAGGTACTTATGTGTGTATATGTATAAAAAAGTTGATGTGCCCGTCTGTGATTAAAAACTGCTGTTTTTTTTGTTTTTAATTCAAAATCCAGTATCTAATATACGAATGAAGTAAAAAAGGGCAGCCGTATGTAGGTACGAGATAAAATAGGTATAGATATCAATTATTATCTATCCAGAAAAAAAGACTTAGGTGTATATAGTGGTTTCTGTCTGTTTAGAGTCTGTTTTAGGTACTCCTGTGTTTTAAAGTTGAAGCACTGACTCTAATGCAAACGTTCTGTTTGGAAGAGTTTTTGCCAAACTTGAGTTAAGTTTACTTAGCTCAATTTATTTCACGTACTTTTCACCCTTAACGCAATGCCGCAACTGTCTCTATAGCTCCTTCACTGTATTCCAAATACCTTTCCCAGTGGCCTGAGCATAAATAATTTTTCACGTTAACGTGAGTTTAGTGGACATAGAAAATATAGATTCCCTGATAATTATGTACCTATATGTGATAATATTCATGTGTGTTAATCGACAAAGCGAACGCGCGTCCCTCAGGCTCTCTGATTGACGTAGGAAGGATCCGAGGCGCGTTTCGAGGAAGCCTGCGCCCCGTCCGCGTCACAACTCACAATGCAGCTCGCTCCGCGGCGCAGGGCGCATGCGAAACGACCACGCCGACACGCTGCGATCGAAGATAACACGACTTAACTCTTATTATAAACAAATTGATTTCGAACAAAGAAATCATAATAGTATGAGGTAGGTAGCAGGTAGGTACAAACCTTAATATTTTCTCGAGCTTAGAGCATTTAAAGAAAATATTAAGCCTTAATTAAATACCTGCAATAGAAGTAATTATTATCAGCGTCTAGTCAAATTGTGGACATACTTAATTCTCAAATTTTAGAAACTCTGCAATGTTATTCGGAAAGGTTTTCGTATGAACTTACTGAAACTCCTCCTTGATAGGAGTGAATGGAAGGAGAGGTAAAAGGTTATTTTTTTTAATATCTCGTAATTTATTAGATGACGGAAAATCCATCCCTCAGGATTCCTGGTATGTTCATGAGTAGAGTTAAATCTGCTTAATTTGACTAAACGGTAGGTGAACATGAGATAGTATAAAGTTTCTTACATTAACCCGATCTTAATATTAGACTTATTTTATTATTTTACTGTGATGCGTCGTGATTGCTTGTACATACCTACTTATATTATGAAATTGGAATCTTCTAAATTGTAGATATCAGCACCCCTCGCTGGTCACAGGTCTGCCTATACAGGAGTGAAGTTCTCTTATAGGAGTAAATAATTTAGAGCTTAGACCCGCCACGCTGCTGCAGTGCGGACTGGCGGGCTGCTTACGAGCTTACTATATTATATATATTGGTAATATTTGAGATATTAAGGTTATGCTAACTGGATCACAAGCACCAGAATTTTTTTAATACCTATACCGTTTCTTAATAGATCAAAATACGTATCGGATGCTCCTACATAATTTGCTTCAAATAGATAACCACCTCTGATAGCATCGAAAGCAGACAAATGATAACAATTTGTACGATTTAATTGTCTTTAAAAATTATTCGTAACCGAATATGTTGGGCAATTATGACGCTAGCAGGCCTACGATCAAGATAAGCGATTATTAATCGCCGCTAATTACTGCTGGTGTTAGTTCGACCTTTATCTGGACACAATTTACTTGTGGTTCGACAAAAAATCCCAACAAAAAACCCGTGAAGAAAGCCACATTCGTAGTAACACCGTCCCGGTGACCGATTCACCTGTTCTTTGTTTGCTGGCGGCTGTTATAAACAAAAGGGTTCAAATATCACAGCTTTTGGATGATAATAGCCGCTTATAAATCTTTATCGATAATAACTGCACTTGCCGGTGGATATTGGTTAATATGCGGTTTAGATATTGTGATTTACTGGGGTTTTATTAAAATAACCTTTCTTTTTGTGCCAGTGGTTACTGATTCCAAAGGGTAGCTGGTTAAAGTTCTTGTTTAGGGATATTTTATATTAGAAGGCAAAGCAATATCTACTACATAAGTACGTAATGGTTTATCACTACATAGTATAAAACAAAGTCGCTTTCTCTGTCCCTATATCCCTATGTCCCTATGTCCCTATGTATGCTTAAATCTTTAAAACTACGCAACGGATTTTGATGCGGTTTTTTTTAATAGATAGAGTGATTCAAGAGGAAGGTTTATAAGTAGAAAAATTGGACTTAGTAGGTGGCGCTAATAGCGGGCAGGACGACGTCTGCCGGGTCCGCTAGTCTATATCTATACTAATCTATACTAATAAATAAAATTGAAGTGTCTGTCTGTAATATCGAAATAACTACCTCATATTAAGCTCATATGGTTATTTGAACGCTACCATAACCGAATCACATGTTTTTAAAATTTTTGTCTGTCTGTCTGTCTGTCTGTCTGTCTGTCTGTCTGTCTGTCTGTTTGAACGGGCTAATCTTCGGAACGGCTGAACCGATTTTGACGGGACCTTCACATACAAGTAGAGAATTAACCAGGGAGTAACATAGGCTACTTTTTTAACCGACTTTCAAAAAAGGAGGAGTTGTGTTTTTCTACCTATGTACACCGATATCTCCGAGATTTCTGAACCGATTTGCGTAATTTTTTTTTAATCGATAGAGAAACATTGCGAACCTGTTCTATGAAAAATTTGGATTCAAACTCCTCAATCCTGATGCTGTAGGGGACCTGATCCCCAAAACTAATGGGTTTTAGAAACTTTCGGTTATTTAAATTGATATTGGGGGTACCAATTAAAGACTTTATCGTTGAATGAACTCGAGTAGGTACATATCCAACTCCTCAACCCTGATGCTGTAAGGAATTGTTTTCCGAAATCGTGGGGATCCCACGGGATTTTTCCGTTTTGGGAACGGGTTTCTACAGATAAGCTACTTTTTGTTCTGGAAAATCAAAAGTACCCACGGGATTTTTAAAAATCCACACGGGCGAAGCCGTGGGCATCATCTAGTTTTAAATAAAATTTTGTCAGAGATTGGCGTTCTCTTTTTCTGTAAACGTGTACTTACATACGTATCTAATAAATAATTTAGGGTGAAAATTAATTAAGGGTGAAAAGTACAACATTACACCAAACAAGCAAATATCGCAAAATAGCTGCCAGAGGTTCACTAGATAGAACTATACTTGAACTTATCTACATAGTTATACTTGAGCTTTTATTAGAATTTGAAGCACATACTTTTACAGTAGGTATATCTATAGGTACCTAGTAGATACCTACTTAATCTCAGTGGTAGTCGGTAAATTTAATTGACGATTATAAAGTCGGTAGGTACCTACTTTTAAAAGTTTATTTGCATAAAAAAACTTTTTCTATTCTATTCTATTCATTGAGTGGACAAGAATTGCTTTTTAATCGAATTGAAAAATGTTGCAAATTCAAATCGTCGTCTACCTTTCTTTTCGTTTTCTACATGTTCCTATGGCGTTCAGAGGACGCGTAACCCATGGGTTTTGTGTAAGCCGACAAATCGAAGTTATTTAGGTATGCCAGTGAGGAGATCAAGTCCCACGTGACCGTGCGAAACGTACTATGTGGAACATGTGTGACAACACCAAAGCGCAACGGATTATTTAGATTCAGACTTTATGTCGACGTGATAGAGGTTTTGACAGGTGATCTGTACAGTCGGGCGGGGAGGCTGCGCAGGGAGCCGGTGATAAATCCCAAGTTCGCCGTCGGCCCTGCTTTCGGGACCCATCAATCATTGTGCTGCAGCGACGTCGCAGGAGGTTTCGAGCCATAGACTAATGTTGTTTTGTTGGTATACCGTAGGTATTTGTTGAACAAAACATTTTATCTAATAAACATGTAGATTTCAAAACAAAAGGAAAAAGTCAGTCCGGTGTTAGAGCGGGGCCGCACTGCGAAAATTATTCGCGAGAATTTTATTCGCTCGGTTTATATTCCGCATTTTAATATATTTTTTTCGCGAATTTTAAATCGCATGTGCTTGCAGCTTCATACATTCCCATATGTCACAGAATTTTGCGAAAAAATTCGCGCGAATAAATTTCGCAGTGCGGCCTAGGCCTTAGCCAGTCAGACCAGTATCAGACCAAAGTAATCTTATTTTATGGGAGCAGTCCGAATAGTCCACAACAATTTTTTTAGCAAAAGTATTTCGGAATATAAATATTTGCCCGCGGTTTCATCCGTGTGAATTTCGGTTTTTCACAAATCCTGATGGAATCGTGGATTTTCGGTTCCCGTTCCCGCTCCCATTTCCAACCTTTATAGGTACCTATTTTTAAGGAAGTTTGCTATGGTAATCTGCTTATAGCTGCAGCTGTAGATATAGACTGCTATATAGCAAATTTCGATTTTTTCAAAATGCCCGGGAACTGTGGAATTTTTTAAGATAAAAGTTGCCTGTGTGTTAAGTAGAAGTTTTTGATAATATGTGTTAAGTAGAACTCATATTATCAAAAAGGCATTTCAATCCATATCTAACAGATTCAATCAGAAGGAAAGCCCATTTTCCTTCCTATTTCTATGTAGATATAGATAATATACAGGTACAATTTTCATGTAGAAGTATATACTTATCTAAGCCTAAGTATTAGTGAAATAATAAAAGCACAAGTATTAATTTAGTGTAAGTTATTTATATACAAGCGGATACCCGCGACTTCGTTCGCGTGGATATTTTGTTTTTGAATCATTTTGTTTTTCCTAAGCTCCTTTGAGCTCATACCTTGCTAAAAACTGTTAAAAGTTCACTGGCGGATGTTTAAGTTGATCAAAATGTAAACATCCACCAGTGAAAGTCCCATCAAAATCGATACAGCCTTTCAGAGATTAGCCGGTAATCTTATCAGGTATCTACTTTCTAACAAAAAAAGAATGAATGAAATCGGACCACGCGTTAATGAATTACAGCTAATTACACATTTTGACTTTCATCCCCTCTCCCAAGGGAACCGTGCTGAATTTTAGGATAAAAAGTATCCTTTATGTTATTCCGTAGTATGAACTTAAATCATGCCAAGTTTCATTTCAATCCATTCAGTAGTTTTTGCGTGATGCGCGCACAAACATACAGACAAACAGACAAAGAGATAAACAGACAAACAGACAAAAATTACAAAAATAGCTTTTTTACGTTCTATTACTTATCCCTAACATCCCCCAGTTATTATTTTGTAAAAATCTTTAATGTACAGATACGGCAAGTCTACGATTTTATTATATGTATAGAGTATAGAAGATAAGTCCCAATTTTTAAAATCATATTACGATGAAATAATTTTTGGCTTTCCTGAAAAGTTGCACAAACAGCTCCCACCTAAGTTCCTCTAAAGTACAGAAATTTAACCGAGTCTCTCTGCGTTTCATTACACTGCGCATTATTCTAACGACTCCTTATGAAAAGGTAAACTGTTTTTAAGGCGGAGGATGTCCGTCGCACTTTGGATACACGATATCTAGCGGAAAATGCGTATTAAATCAGTTTGCTCGCTCTTGCCCGCGAAATTCACTTAGTCCCGCGAAATAGGTGTAATAATGCGCGCAATGTAAAAAAGTGTCCGTTCCCGGAGGATATTGGTGTGATGTACGATCGTATAAAGTACGCCTACCGTCTTGAAGTTAATGCATAAGGTACTTTGAAATACTTGCATTGGCGAGAAATTGAAAACTGCAATGATTAATAAAAATAAAGATATAATAGGTTCCAATTGGAATAAGCTCGATCAAAAGTTCTAGGATTCGTTCAGAATCTATGGAAAAAAAATATATACGTAGGTAAATTTGGTGTACTATTTTTTTTTTTTGTTTTTGTGTCCCAAAATCTGTTTTTACAAAACTAGCACTAAATCAAATGTAGTGCAAAAAAGCTTACTTATAGAGTCTAAAGATACATATACATAAAAATATATAATTTTTTTCTAAAAACTTGACACTAATTTTTTCAGATGAGTAGGTACATTGTACCTACCTCAATCGCACTTGATGATGTTTATAACCTTTGATGATTTAAATCATCAAAGTCTATAACTATGATGTGGATTTGTTCCTCCTTGCACCGCAACCGGCTAAAATTAATTGTTCAACCTGTTAAAGATCCAGAAAACTTAAAGTGATTTAAAAAGTGTTTTATTATGATTTAACGCATAAATAAAGCAAGTCATTAGGGCCAAGACAATAACGCTAAAGCAGGCGATTTGTAAGCTCCAGTGGGCACAAACGCATTTTGGCATGTTATTTTGATTGATTCCTGCTTAATATGCACCCGGAGATATGGAAGGGGTTACTTGAAATTTGGACCCTATTCCGAAGTCAGCAAGGTCCCATCGACTTATTACGAGACTATGCAATGATTATGGTTCGTTTGGTTAAAATAGATTTGAATCCCTAATACTGCAGATACAAGGCGCAATTTAGAATATAGGGTTTCCAAATGTATGTCAGGTGAACGTAAAATCTGCAAGAGCTGCAGCTTTGCCCGCAAGCACGCAATTAGAGTAGATTACGGAATCTATGCTCATTTAGCTGTACCTAGACCTAAGTTTTAAGGAGGTAATTTATGAATACAATTTTATCTGACGTTGTACAAAGCAATGTTTGAAATGTCTTACACAGCTTGATGCTGGAAATTAGATTGATATAGAGTTCCCCATATTCCACAAAATGTTTTCGTATCTACAAAAGTTACTTTGTAACTGAACGTAAATGCTAGATGGTGATGTTTTCCAGAGGGTTTGTATCTATCTGCTTAGTGCTTAAATAAAGCCACCTCATATATTGGCCATCTCCTTTTTTTCGGTGGGCCTAAAACAAACGTTAAAGAATTGAGCTTGTTTGGATTGCGGCATTAGTATAATATTTATTTCTGCAATCCTCTCAGTGTAGGAACAGAACCATATTGTTAAATAAATAAATAAATATACACACAAACACACACGGTCGGCTGTTCCTAAAGTAGGCAACTTAATGCCTGTGTTATAGGTAACAACCATAGATAAAACTGCTTTTTCTCTTCCGTGGTAACAACCGACTGATAGACATATTTACATATAGGTATTACACATATAAATATAATATAAATATTTAATAAATGTATAAATACATAATACATATGTACTTATATACTTATATAAATACACCCAGACTCGGGACGGGAATCGAACCCGCGACCCGGGAGAGGTAGGCAGGGTCACTGCCAACCGCGCCAACGGGCCAGTCAGTTGTTGGTAAATAGATATAGTTATGAAGCTCCTTAAAATGTCAAAATGGTTGAGTTGCGGAAATTATAGCTCAATATTTTGATAGTGTCTTGGTTATGTTACTCCGGGCCGAGCAAATTGCACAGGTTGGCCTTTGAACCCGATGAGTGAGCCTTCAACGCGTTCTGCATGACGCAAACTGCACTATACTTTATATCTAATGGTTTGCCTATGACGGCTAAAATATTGTTAAGATCTCGTTTATAATCTTTACACGTTTTATACTTTATCTAGGCGAGATCTTCAAATGGGAACACCGTGCCTAAGTGCATAAGTCCTAAATCACAATTTCACAGGTAACGAGTATGTAGAGAAGTAGGTGTTGATCCCAACGGTCCAGAATTCTAGTTTCAGAGTAATGGGGCGTAAGTTGCCCATATTCCAATAATGTGGCCAAAATCAATCTCACCCAGTGGCGTATTTACCCTAGGGCCAAAAGGGCCATGGCCCGGGGCGGCAGGGTTCGAGGGGCGGCGCAAGCCGCACCTCGCTCAGCTTTTTTGACTATAAAATATGCCTCAAGAAATTGAAAAAAAAAACCTACCTAATTGACAAAAAGGACAATTCATTGTTTATTGTAAGTTGGACATCAAGACCGTTGGGCTATTGTGTAACTGACCGGCGCGGCGGGGGGTGGGCGGCGGCGGCATGTCCGTCGCCAGGTCGGACCACATGTCGCACTACCACGTGCATCCCGAGCGCGACTCTGGACTTCGGGGCTTCGGGGCTATTCGGGATTTGCACGTGTCGAAAACCGTTCGGTTCATAATAGATAGATAGACGAAGGGGCGCGGTGCGGCGCAGGCGGCGGCGAGAGTGATGTAGAAAGCAGAATGCAGATCGTGCTTCAGTTGATGACTTGTCTCTAATCAACGCATCAAATTATTAAGTTTTGTTTTGGACTTTGAATACATACTTATGAGTTAATGTTTACATATAAATTATCTTAACATATCAAGCAGTTTGTAGCTAGGAGTTAAAGTTATTAACTTGCAGCTGAATAACTCGTAGCCGACTAAGTTTACTATTAGTGTTACTAACATCAGACATAGATTCTACGAAAAAAAACTAAGCGGCCACGCTTACAGAAAAACTTTAGAAAAAAAAACACAAGGAAGAAAAGCTTATCAAACAGCTAAAATTGACAGTTTTTTCAATAAAAATACGGGACAGTTTTTTTAATAAAAATACGGGCGAACCGATTAGTTCGACTAGATTCAATGACCTAGCAGAGGTTATACAGCGGAGGAGGTTAGTAAAATTAAGTTCTATTTTAATTAAGTGCACTAAGTATATCAATTTGATAAAACTGGCCCAGTGCGAGTCGGGCCTCGCCCTTTTAGGGTTCCGTACATAATTATGAACAACATAATATTTTGGGCGTAAGAAATATTTCATTTCCGAGCTAGACATCGCAACAAACCGTGAAAGAAAAACCCAAAAAGTGTTCGTTTGTTTTGGTCACAGCTTACAAACTACTTTATGAATCGTTGTTTTTAGTATTTGTTGTTTAAATACAGTATATGGTACATAATATACCAAAGTTTCATATTCCTAACTGGTTTAGTTTTTGAGATAGCCCCCGTCACAAAAATCTTCTAAAACTAACAACTTTGATGGCCCCCATTTCCTTATTTTTTAAGTAAAAAATTAAAAAAAATTATATTTGTACTCTACTCAATAAGTTCTAAACAATGATACCCCACAAGCTAGGGTAAGAAAAAAAAATTTTTTTCGGCTCCTTTTTCATGTATGGGAGCCCCCCAGAAAAATAATTTAATTCAATTTCTAATTCAATATTTAGTTTTGGGTTAACGTTCTACACCAAATACCAAAATCTTAAGTTTGTAACTCATTTAGTCTACGAGCTAGAGACCTGTGACCGGCGGCGGACGGACAGACAGACAGACAGACAGACGGACAGACAGCCGAGTGACATTAATTCCGTTCCGTTTACCCTTTGGGTACGGAAACCTAAAAACGGATTGAAATGAAACTTGACATGATTTAAATTCATACTACGGAGTAACATATAGGATACTTTTTATCCCGAAATTCAGCACGGTTCCTTTGGGAGAGGGGATGAAAGTTAAAATGTGTACTTAGCTGTAAATTGTTAACGCGTGGTCCGATCATTTATTCTTTTTTTTAGAAAGAAAATCCTTTAAAGATTGTTCCGTAAATATTTCAAGGTTATGTTGTTAAGGTTAGGTTGTGCAGTTTTGAAATTATAGCCATCACGACCCTCAGTATTTTATATCACTTGGAACCCGGATGGTACAGGAACCTTTGAACGTCCGGATTATCATCTGGGGTACATTAAAATTTGTGTTTGTCTGTCTCCAAAATGCTGGACTGATTTTGATGGGACTTTCATTGGGGAAACTTTAGTGATGGGAAGAGTTATTAAAAAATTAATACTCATTACTGTAGTTCCATTTTAATGATTTTAATGCGCGACTTTTAACCTTTTTTGTTTTTTTTACTTTTTGACTTTTTTGTTTTTCTTTAGCCCCTTTGAACTCATACTGAGTTCAAAGGGGCTTAGGAAAAACAAAGAGTTCCCGTGGGATTTTTAAAAACCTAAATCCACGCGGACGAAGTCGCAGGCATCCTCTAGTAAAATATAATTTTAGGGTGGACCACCCTTATCACATATGGGTGTGAAAAATAATTTCTAACCTACCGAATATACACAAAAAATTTCATAAGAATCGGCGAAGCTGTTTCTATTTTGTTACAAACACTGTGACACGATAATTTTATATAATACTAGCAGATGTCCATGACTTCGTTCGAGTAAATTTAAGTTTTTAAAAATTTCATATCAAACAACAACAACAACCGCCGGTCACAAGTGTCTAGCTCGTATACAAACTGAGTTACAAACCTGAAATTTTGGTATTTAATGTAGAACGTTGACCCAAACCCAAATATTGAATTAGAAATTGAATTAAATTATTTTTCAGGGGGCTCCCATACATGAAAAAAGAGCCGGAAAAAATATTTCTTACCCTAGCTTGGAGGTATCATTGTTTAGAGCTCATCAAGTAAACTACGAATATATATATTTTTTTATTTTTTTCTTAAAACATTTTCATCAAAATTGACAGTTTTAGACCATTTTTGTGACGGGGACTATCTTAAAAACTAAACCAGTTAGGAATATGAAATTTTGGTATAATATGTACTGTATTTAAACAACAAATACTGAAAACAACGATTCATAATGTAGTTTGTAAGCTCTGACCAAAATAAACGTACATTTTTTGGGTTTTTCTTTCACGTTTTGTTGCGAATTGCGATGTCTAGCTCGGAAATTAAATATTTCTTACACGCAAAATATTATGTTGTTCATAATTATGTACAGAACCCGACTCGGAGGCCCGACTCGCACTTGGCCAATTATTTTATGAATTACTTTGCCACCCTAGCATACCTACTTACATTGCCTACTTAGCATAGTTTATTTAATTAACAATTTTTTGTTTAATTTTTTCATTAATTATCATCATTCGCAGCTCACATCAACAAACTGCTGGATTTTATTTTATGATTAAATGTCTTGCTCTTTTTCCGTTAATTTATGGGGCGCCAAACCTTAGTGGCCCGGGGCGCAGAATCTTCAAATACGCCACTGATCTCACCTGCACGCGGTGCACCCTGCCAATATGCTAACGAGGGCCTGGCGCTCTCAGTCCGCTCTACGGGTTGTTGTGCATGATACCACACAACTTAATCTAGATGTTATCACCGCTTTGTGGTAGGATTCTACCCCGAATCCGTCTGGCTAGCGACCATAATTGAGCCGTAATCTGCCGTAAAGCATCCGATGCGTTCCTGCAGGGAGCTGAACAGCCAGTCCCCTTCTTCAAAAGCCAGCAACGCATTAGTGGTCCCTCAGGTGCTGCTAATGTTCATGGGCGGCGGTAATCACTTAACATCAGGTGACCGGCTTGCTCGTTTGCCTGCTATTATTATTTAAAAAAGGATTCATATCTTTTATAACCTACAAATTACTCTTGAACGACCGGCATGAATTAGTAATGCAATGTGGTTCTGATGCCGATGAAGACTTGGGAGGTTGTTTTAGTCCGTGCTATAAAGTAGAAAGCAATAGCATAAAATACTAGCTTCTGCCCGCGGCTTCGCCCGCGTGAATTTCGGTTTTTCACAAATCCCGAGGGAATCGTGGATTTCTGGTTCCCGATCTCGCTCCCTTTTCCAACCTTTATACATACTTTCAAGGAAGTTTGCCATAGTAATCTACCTACCTTTTGGTTGGTACGTAGGTACTAGATTTTGGTTTTTTCAAAATCACGTGAGAACTGTGGATTTTCCAGGATAAAAAGTAACCTATGTGTTAAGTCAAGTCATAATCTATCTCCATTCAAAATTTCAGCCAAATCAGTTCAGTAGTTGCGACGTTAAAGAGTAACAAACATACATACATACACACTAATTTTCCTTTTTATAATATTAGTGTGATGAGTGCAGTGCAACAAAGTAACTATGCACGTCTCTAAATCGATGCAATACTAGATAATGACACAATTAATAAGGTTCAAAGCAAACGGCGATAGACGGTGAGTTCCCGCGACTCGGGCCCGCAATCAACCTCGCCTCATTATGTTGTCGATACTCCCCTCGCCTCCGCTTCGTGCACACGAACATCGCTGACTTACACCTCTATTTACTGTCAAACTTAATTCCTCACTCGTGTCGTTCGAAAGTTCATGCTCAATTTCGCTATTGTGGCTCTGCTATTGCTTTGATAAATTTCCCGATATTTTACACGAATGTTCGTTCCTTCTTTAACCTTTTTGGCGCAGTGGAGTGTGCTGTGGTCTTACTAGAAGGAGGTTCCAGGTCAAATTGTCTGCAGGGATTCAATTTTCTTGGGTCAGTTTGGAAGTTCTTTTGGAGGCTGTCCACCAGACGGACAGCCTCCGAGTTACCATACTTTCGGAAAATCTGCACTACCAAACGATTAGCGTTACGAACTGTGGATGTCGCGTAGAAACCTTTCCAGTTTAGCACTCTTCCGTTTTAGGTTGCATCATTGATTACCACCAAATGAGATCGCAGTATAACGGCTAACTTGTCATCGGATAGAAAAATGTTAGTTGCCAGTTATGAAAGAGGATAAATAAGTACGAGGAATTACGCAGTATTATAGATGTTTGTTTAGCAGCAACAGAAACTACTATGACTTACTTACACAATAAAATGTTAACTGGTTTTGTGAATATCAATTTAAATTGTATGCCCATCTTTCATGGTTTTCTTCTAAGATTGATACGGGGGTGTTCCTTTATTCAAATTGAAAGCGACTGCTGAAATTTCAGATGGGTCAATAATTTTTCGGATTGAATTTCGGAAAGAGTTCAAAATGCTTTAAATTTTCGCCCTCAAGGTTGCAATATTTAGTCGGCCTAGTAAATAATTGTGGCGTTAGTAAATTAAAAGGCTAATTATGTAATGGGTAGGTAGATACATCTGAGTCGACCAACAGAGGTAGATAGGTACATACGTATAGGAATGTAACACTTAAGAGACCGAAAGGAATCAGAAGATCGTTCATTCAATGTAAAGATTTTGAAGAGTTCAATCCAGGCGTAAAATGCAATGCGATGATGACTGATTACTAGCGGTTATAATTTAGGCTTAGTGCCGACCTGCGAGCTGCTAGTTAGCCTCACTTGTTGTGCGCGCGCTCACGTTTCCAGCTAATTTATTAGGTGAGTCTGCGGGCGCATTAGTGTGGAACTGGACTCTTCATCTATATCTTTATTTATTATTCTCAAAAACAAATACGCTAGTAATCCTTGCCATTTATTGGCCTCCATATTCCACCTAAAATAACCTAACTTGTGGCGTGAAGACCATTAAGCGATTAAAATAAATAAATTCCGCATCACTGAAAATTGGTTTAATCGATTTTGGTAGGTACATTAAGGGCCTGTTTTACCACCTTTTGATCGGTATCAGTATCGGATAGCTATCTACAACTTTTGTCTTTGTCCATTCACATAAAGCAAGAAAGTGACAAAACTTACGTTTAGGCTATCCGACACTTATCCAGAAGGTGGTGAAACAGCTGTAAATAATGAAAAAATACTTGGTAGTTGGCGCACATTGTGGCACGGATGCACTTAACATTATGTATTAGGACTTTTACTGCAAGTAAACAGTTGACTAAACTTAATGTGTATGGCTACGATGTATAATGTATGAGATAAGGAGACAATAGTTCACATTGTCAATTCCTAAATTTTATTTACACGAAAATAAGACTTGCTAATTATCTTATTTTATCTTATTTTCTCTTGACTGAATCAACAATTACTCAGGCCCCGATAAATTCTTCTCCCGCGTAAATAAATTAAAAAAAAAACTCCATCTCTATTCTACACAACTTTGAGCAGACATTAAAATATCGATGAACATTTATTCATATTAGTATCATTTCTTTATCAGTTTATCATCGATTGTCTCGAGAAACGCTATTGATGTATTGTGCATACAAATGTGTTGATGAATGGCCTATGCCTAAATGTAAATACGATTGAACTTTTTTTTAATTTGTCTACTCAGTGTATGACTTTGTTTGGCCGTAATACAATAAATTAAACAAGTAGGTATAAATTAAAAATTTAAAAAACCCCCGACATTCACCATTTTGTGGTGGCAGCCATCTTGGATTTGCATAGTGCTATTCTACGAGTCAAGTCCTTTCATTTGATACCCATATTGAAGGCGTTGTGATAAAAAAGAGAGATTTAGAGCTTACGCCCGCCACATTGCTCCGATGCGTGTTGGCGGGCTTTACGACTATTATGTCACATGTTAGATAAGATAACAGGGATTGACGCGCGACTTAGCATATGGCGATGTCGATGGCGATGTCCCACCAGGCCACCACCGTGTGGCACGGTGGTGGCCTGGTGGGACATCGCCAACTACCAACTCCGGGTTGGCACTGAGAATTTCTTGACAGAGAAACCCAATACCCAAAAATTTCTGACCCGCCACAGCTATATCGAACCCAGGACCTCGTGATCTGCAGTCGAACACGAGGCAGTATATAAATTATAACAATAATAGGAAGAGAATTTCGATAGAAACTATGCCCTGCTAACACAATATCTGAAATGAATTACTAGATCGCCATTCAAATGTAGCTGCCACCGCAGGAGTCTATTATTTTCCCGGCCCTATTAACTGCTTCAGAAGTTCATGGTATTTTTTGTGGTCAATCAACAGTGACATCTTTTGTTAGCACCACGTACGAACGGGGTCTCTTATTGTGTCGTTTGTGACCCCTTCACCGGCCGCGTCCCTTTCAAAGCTCATCGTCTCTGTATTGTAAGTGTATTTTGACACATTGCCTTGCATTGTTTACCTTTTTGGAGGTCGTAAATTATTTTTTGTAATATAAAGCACTCGGAGAGCACTATTTGACGATGATTCAATGGTGTAGGATTAACATGATGTCATGATTTATGTGATTTTCTTTGTCCGCAATTTGAAGTTGGTTGTCATTTAAAAAGATTCTATAGATATAATTTTTGATAATAAGCACTATGAATGAAGTGGAACTAACTTAGGTACCTTACCCCTTGAAGGCCTCAGTAGTCACATTGCTGATATAAGGTCGTGCTCACCTTATTTTAAAATATCCCAAGTTATTTTGCAAAAGCGATGTCCTTATATTGACGTGAAAACTCTCACAATACCTACTGAGTAGGTATACAAGCGGTGTGCGAGGTCTGTCCTTCCGCGCACTCTAAAACTATGGAACCAACTTCCTTCGGTGGTGTTTCCACATAACTACAATATGGGGTTATTCAAGGGGAGGATCAACAAATTCCTCAAAAGCCGGCAACACGTTAGATATGAGTGGTTCCTCCTGGTACTGCAAATGTTTATGGGCGGCGGTAATCACTTAACATCAGGTGACCCGCCTGCCCGTTTGCCCGCATTTTTTATATATATATAAAAAAGGAAGAAGTAAGAAGTAAGTAACTAAATCACTAAAACATATTTTATTATTATAGTAACTAAGTAAAACATCATCTACTTACTTCTTATCATGGCGGACATGTTACTTGCTGATAGGTATAATATTATATCATGTATGTACCTAATATAGATTTACGAATATACATATAGCGTATATCTTTATCGATAGTATAGTAATTTATCTAAATTCAAATAGATACCTACTACTGTACTATGAGTATAGTTTACCTAGTTGAATTATATATAGTTGTATCTCTCTAGTCATTCCTCATAGCTGAGGGTTGAGACGTGTGATCGGAATATGGTAGGGGACAGGGGTTTCCCATATCGTTCCGCATACGACTCCGCTAAGAATGCGGGATTTCGGGAGATCATTACCGACTTGAATCAGCGTTGCTTAACCAGGGTAATCGACTGTCAGTCGTATCAACACATTGTCGCAACTACGTCGTAGTCGTTCAAAGTTGTATAAGTAGAGTCAGATGACAATGGCAGCGGCGTCCTTTGGCTCAAAGCGCGACGAACAAGTGTGATAACCAATTGTGGGGAGTGTTGCCGACACAATGGAGGCGCACAGTAGCAGGCTTCCGTGTCACGTTGCATATAGAACCATAAATATATATAGAAACGCTTCCTTACCTGTTTGTTGATATGAAAACTCCGTCATATATCACCTTCAATGTTTATGTGCAGGCAGGTTACTTGCATGGTTTACCTGGCCAGGATACCTGCCCATGTGAAGATGAAGATCGACGCATTATAATCTCTTTGACGTCCCACATATGGGCACAGAGCTACTCTTTCATAGGAGAGAGAGATTTAAAGTTTAGACCCGCAACGCTTCTCCAATGCGGGTTGGCGGGCTTTAACGGCTATTATCACATCATACTTAATAGTCCTAATAATCCAGAACGACGGCTTAACGTGCTCTCCAGACTCCAATGCACAGGGGTGAAACATCGCCAACTACCAACTCCGGTCTGACACTGAGAATTTCTTGACAGAAAAGCTCAATAGGTAAGTAGGTATCTACCTAGCAATTATGTGCCCGGGTATCAAACCCAGAACCTCGTGATCAGCAGTCGAATAGGTTACCCAATAGCTAGATCAATTAAGACAGTGAGGCAATGATAAGATTATTTCATTTACTTATTAGGTATGTCATAAATATTCTTGGCATCCCGAGTTTCCATATCTTTAAGTCTTTTTAAACCAGGTTAATTTTTTCTTCTTCGGTGAAAATACAAAACCCTACGAACTTCTGCTACTGCCTTCTACAAAAACACTATTTACACTAACTTGTAAATATTACCTAGTTGCGGTGTCAAATATCATTAAAGGTAGCTACCGTTATTCTTCGAGTCTATGGAGTGGGTACCTACTGCGTTCTTCTTTCAGCGTTATAATTAGTGTCGAGGTGCACATAAGCTACGGTAAACAATTAGCATAAATTAAAATCTCCGCTCTTTGAAATAGACCGACGGACTACAGTGGTTTGAACCACTTGAACTGTGTGTAAACGCTTCACATTATCTGGTAACCCGTAACGTGAGACCAGCTTTCCTACATCCAATGAGCCAATGACGAGTCAAAATCATGACGAAGTTTTGTAAATGCTGCCCAGAACAGCGGGATTCTTCTGTCAACTTCCATGTTTCTTTTTTTTTACTACTCATTTGGAAATGCTTCAATACCTATATTATTTTAATTAATATATTTACCTTTCTATGCATTACAATTAGTATACAGTGTATAGTGTACTATACACATAGTGTACAATATATAGTGTAGTACAATATATAGTATAGTATGTGTATATATATAATAGTGTAGTACTTAATCGATCATCACTTGCCAGTCATGTTGTGTTTATGTTATATACAAGGCCCCTAATGCTTACTCATTGGTGAGCTTTCCCCTTCGCAATTAGCTTTTATTGCCGATCCCATTGGTCCGTTGTACACATAATACGTTTCAGGTAAAGTCTTGGTGAATAGAAAACAGAATTTACATAATAAAAAAAGGTTTGTTATGGTTTAATTTCAAAGGTAAGTGGGAACCTAGTGGGAATAGGTACCTACTTAATATTTGCATGCATCTACAATTTACATTAAACTAATTTAACTTATATTTAAACTAGCTTTTGCCCGCGGCTTCGCCTGCGTGAATTTCAGTTTTTCAAAAATCCTGAGGGAATCGTGGATTTCTGGTTCCCGTTCCCGCTCTCTTTTCCAACCTTTATACTTACTTTCAAGGTAGTTTGCTATAGTGATCTACCTATAGCTGTAGATTTGGGGTTTTTTTTAATCCCGTGGGAACTGTGAATTTTTCCAGGATAAAAAGTCTATGTTTTAAGTCAGGGCATTATCTATCTCCATTCAAAATTTCAGCCAAATCTGTTCAGTAGTTGCGACGTTATAGAGTAACAAACATCCAAATATCCAAACATCCAAACATCTAAACATCTAAACATCCAAACATCCAAATATCCACACTTTCATCTTTAGATAATTATTTAATAACTAAATAGCTACATATAAATTATTTATTTAGTTATTTATTTATTGATTTAGTTATTAATTTAGTATTTATTTAATTGCCTTCGGCCACCAGAGGGCGCAGCTGTCGTATCGAGATTCCGCCTGCGGCCGTCAGAGGGCACTGCAATCGCTTCGAGTTTCCAGCTCCGGCTGCAAGAAAGCGCTGCGATTGTTTTTTGTTTTGGCCTGCATTCGCATGAGGGCACTGCAGTCGTTTAGAGTTTCTGACTTCGGCCGCAAGAGTTTTGGCCACAAGAGGGCGCTGCGTTCACTTCGAGTTTCCGACTTAGGCCGCTAAAGGGCGCTGCGATTGATTTAAGTTCCAGCTGTAGCCGCTAGAGGGTGCTGCGATCGTTTTTAGTTTCTAGTTTTGGCTGCTAGAGGCCGCTGCAATCGCTTCAAGTTTCCAACTTAGGCTGCCAGAGGGCGCTGTGATCGTTTTTTTAAAGGGGGATGCCGAGATTAGGCCCAAAAAGGCCCAGCATATTCTTATTAAGAAATAATGATATAATATTTGTTAAAAAAAATTCAAACTATTAATTAACGACATAAAGAAGGTAATAGTTCCATTTAAATAAAAAGTACTCAAACGATTGCGAATGCGAACATTGCGAAGTTTACCATAGACCAACAGCAACAATGCGACACGGGCTTGCCCTTTAAAAATAATTAATCGAAAAATCGATTAATCTTAACCTTAATCGAAAAATCGATTAATCTTAACTTTAATCAATCAATTAGATATCTTGTGTCATCTGCGTGTGTGTTGTGTGTCTGTGTTAGGTGTCTTGTGTCATTTTTAGTACTATTGATCATTTTTTTGAACTAATTGACCAATATTATTTGTTTATTGTTCATGTTAGTTTTCAACAAAAATGTATGTCACATTGCGTAAAATGAATATCACGTAACGCTCGGTATAAATATTGTATACGCCTCAGTAAACGCAATAGACATAATATACCTATAGCTTATATTTTACTCTTATTTTGCATTTTTCAAAAATCTTTTGTTAGAAGTCTAACTGTCACTCAGAAAAGCAGATATTATTGAATATATTATTAACGAATAAGCGGTGTGTCCTCCAAAAAGATGAGTGAGGAACACTGGTCACAACGCGTAGAGGTTACCGAAAGAGAAATATAAAAAAAAAATTGATGGCAAAATAAATTATTTCTATCACAACATTTAATTATTCCAGTTCACCATAAAAGCGACGATAGTTTTAAATAATAATCGATCCGAAGGAGACTCAAATAAAAACTGTCAAAATACCCGTTATTATATCAATTACTATAAGATAGCCTCCTCGCAACAGATCGTATGACATCGAATGAGTCAGATATCGATTTTATTAAAGTAGCTTGAGTTTTATATCATTTCTAAACATTCAAATCAATTTTTAGAAATAACCTTATAGTTGCTATGAATTTCTGACAATCATTGACTATCACCAGTGGTGATGGGTGACAGTGAAATAAAAATCTTACAATCGATTACAATGATCGGATACTAGACTTAATTATTTACGAAATGGCAACACTACAACAAAATAGACGGTTGACATTTGAGTTTGACTTGACACAACATCTTTCCAGTTTCCTTGCGTTTGCGTTGTTTTGTTTTCTTTTTGCGGTTTTAATTCGATAAAGCATGAATACTGACTCTGACGATCCCTCTTTATACGACGACCACGGCCTGAACATGGATTCCGTTCCTGCTTCACATGACAACCTCGGCAATGACTCTGATTTGACGCTAGCAACAACCGGCGACCCTGGCATTCACCCTGGCCCTAGTTCTTCACAACAATCATCCTCAACTGATTTACGCTGTATCAATTGTGGATTAAATGTTTCAAGAATACGAAGACATTTACTTGAAATAGCAGAAGTGCGTAATCTTATTCAACGTTGGATTGAGCCGCAACAGGTAAATAAATAGAGTTCATAATAAAAAGTTTGTTATAAAATGTATATTGCATCGGATAATGTTAATAATAAAAAAACTATTATTTTAGGTACAAGTTTCGAGTGATAATGTTGTGTGCCATTCATGTTGGACGTCTGCTTGGGATCAGATACGGCATCCAAGAAGTCCACCAATTGAACCAATTGTTGGCCATGTCCGAGTGTGCATCAGTTGCGGTCGTTCTCTATTAAGGCGAAGATCACACATATTGAGGATGGGAACTCCACGTGAAAGTCGCATAACAAATATGATTATTGAGCAGATTGCACCACGTGAGGTAAGATACTATATTGAAATTATTTGTTTAATGCACATCTGTAATAATATACCCCTTCAACCTGCACTACAAACCTGTACCTACCCCTGATAGGTTTATGAGACCAAGACCACAGCGCTCACAGTAGTGACGGCACAGTAGTGCTAGGGAGGGTGTAAAACAAATTGAATTTTAATTAAAATGGTGATTTTATTTTTGGGTGGTGTTTTAATTATTTTTGGCCCTATTTTTTTTCTCAGTACTTTTTATTCTATGTTACAGTTGCCAAGATTAGCCCACCTCTGTCATAACTGTTGGCGAAGGACAGAGAGAACAGTATCACGATCAACAGAAGAACAACAATCTCAGGTTGCTGGGCATTCATCGATTGATATTGTAGAAGATGCTTCTCAGACAACACAAGAAAGTGTAACCACATCCAGTGAAATTCAGCTGCCTAATTATACTCGTGCACCAAGTACTCAACGCCAATGTTTTTTCCCTGGCTGTAATGAGTCTAATCGACTTTTAGTCCCATCATCATTACGAGTGTCTTTACTCTGTGACTACAATTATTATGTGCCCCCAAATTGCAGAATCTGTTATCACCATTTAAGAAGCAACTCGTGGGATTTACTTATTCAATCAATTCTTAATCCAATTAATACATTCAATGCAGAGCAAATGGAAGATCTAATTTCATTATTAAAAGACAGTCGAACGATGCACTTGGATTTTGAAAATATTGAAAGTATACCAGAGCACATAGTTCATTATTATTTGGGATTTTCAAAGGACCAATTTGAACAAATTCTTACAGAAGTTCCTCGACTAGCAAACAGACATAGAGGTGCATTTGCTTTAGCTGCATATTTGATGAAATTAAGAACAGGAGACAGTGACGAGCGTATTTCAGCGTTATTGCAAGTACCAAGAAGTACATTAGAAGGTTATATGAATGTAGCACGAGAGCTAATGAACCAAGATTTTGTCCCAAGAAACCTTGGACTAAATCATATTTCAAGAGCCGAAATTGCTCAACGGAATCTTTTAATCCCAAATGGTCTTTATGGGGGACAAAATAGATCACCAATAATAATTGCTGATGGGACATATATTTATATAGAAAAAAGTTCCAATTACCTTTATCAGAAAAAAACATACTCATTGCATAAATATAGAAATCTGGTAAAGCCGTTCTTATTTGTATGTTGCGATGGATACATTATTGATGTACTTGGCCCTTATCCGGCAACAACGACTGATGCTGATATAATAAATCAAGAATTTAGAAATGAAAACAGTCCTTATCGACAATTTTTTCAAGCGGGAGATGTTTTTATTTTAGACAGAGGGTTTAGGGATTCACTACCTTTATTGAATAGTTGCGGTTATAACGTTCATGTACCTCTGTCCCCAGAAGATGGAGAAGTACAGCTATCAACCAGCGCAGCAAACCGCTCAAGAGCTGTAACATTATGTCGATGGGTTGTGGAGTCAGTGAACGGCATATTTAAAACAGCTTTTAAAATATTTCGACAAAACTTTTTTAACCGGGCATCCAAGCATGTGATGATAGATTTTGCTGTTGCTGCTGCGCTAACAAATAAATTCCACACTAAAATAAGAGACAGGGAAGATGCTGCGCAAATACTCCAAATAGTTAATGAAAATATGAACAAAAATAATGATCTTGCAGACTTTGTAAATAGAAATAATTTGAATAGAGTAAGAGCTGATTTTCAAAATATAAATGTGAATTCAGAAAATATTAGTGAATTCCCAACCCTGACCTACAGCGAACTTATACTAATTGCTTGTGGGACGTACCAATTAAAACAAGCCCGCTCTTATTATGGGGAGCATATAAGATTTAATGGTTGTTATCGTATTGAAGTATGTAGGGACAGAAGCAGGTCAGTAGATGTCAGTGACTTTGGCTCCAATTGTTGTTTAATAAGAGCCAAAATTGCAAGCAGACATGTCAGTCGCAAAGTGTATTTTGTTTATCTATTGATTAATAGAACTGATACTGGTCGCGCAGCAATAAGACAATATTGCTGCAGCTGCATTGTTGGTCGTCGAACTGTAGGTTGCTGTGCCCATGTGATGACTGTTATTTGGTATTTAGCATGGGCACGGCATCAGTCTAATGTTTTCCCACCTGCTCAGTTCCTTGATGATGTTTTAGTGGTATATGACATGGATTGAAGAGCGGAATGTGTGCTAAAACCATGGTAATCTAAAAAAATATAATACTTTATGTGATTAATGAATTGAGTTTATTTATTACACACTAGCTGATGCCCGTGACTTCATCCGGGAGGATTTAGGTTTTTAAAATCCTGCGGGAACTCCCGGATTTTCCAGGTTCAAAAATGGCTTCTGTAACACTCATGAGGGTGAAAAATCACGCTGAAGAAAAACGCACATCCATGCAAAAGATCACACCGATCCATTGCGGCGTGATTGAAGGACAAACCAACAAATAAACAAACAAACACTTTCGCATTTATGTTTTTAATACTAATACATGTATTTAAAACCGTTTATCAAGTTACAAAACCTTACTGTATGTATATGTTTGCTTTTTTTACTATTTGAAAATCAGTCTTATGGAAAATAAAAATAATTTATAACATTGAAACCCTCTCTTTTTTTTAATCCATATTTTTACCAGTCAATTGCTGTATTATATACTGTTTATTCCATATAGTTTCATATTTGGGCACCTATGGGCCTAATTTACTATGGCCACCTGGCATTCCCCTTTCGAGTGATAGCTGCTAGAGGGCGATGCGATCGTTACTTAGTTTCCAGTTTTGGCCGCCAGAGGGCGCTGTGATCACTTCAAGTTAGGCCGCCAGAGGGCGCTGCGATCGTTTTTAGTTTCCAGTTTTCGCCGCAAGAGGGCACTGCAATTGTTTTTTTAGTTTCCAGTTTTGGCTGCTAGAGGGCGCTGCTATTGCTTCAAGTTTCCGGCTTAGGCCGCCAGAGGGTGTTGTGATCGTTTTTTTAGTTTCCAGTTTTGGCCGCCAGAGGGCGCTGTGATCGTTTCAAGTTAGGCCGCCAGAGGGCGCTGCGATCGTTTTTAGTTCCCATTAAAACTTATAATCTAAATGCCGATTTTCAGGTCTGTAACTTTAAAAACAATGGACTTTCATAAAAACTTTCATCCCCTATTTTACCACCCTTAAGAGGAGATTTTCCAGAATAACTTATACAGGTTTTTATTATTTAAAAATTATAATCTAAATGCCTATTTTCATATCTGTAACTTCAAAAACATAACCTTCCTTTTACTTTTTACTTTTTCCTCCATTTTACTTTTTACCCCCATTTTACCCCCTTAGGGGAGGATTTTCGTAAAATATTTTCTAGGCTGATATCTAAGCCCTAGAATTAACCTACCTTCCAAATTTCAAGTTGATAATAGCAAAAATATAATTAAAACTTCCCATTAAAACTTTCATCCCCTATTTTACCACCCTTAAGGGAAGATTTTTCAAAATAAAATATACAGAGTTTTATTATTTAAAACTAATAATCTAAATACCGATTTTCAGGTCTGTAACTTTAAAAACATAGGACTTTCATACAAATTTTTACCCCCATTTTACCCCCTTAGGGGAGGATTTTAGGGATATTAAATAGCCTATAACCTGCCCCAAAAGTTGGACTACCAAATGTAAAAAGAATTTTTCAAATCCGATAGGTACTTCCAGAGATTAGCGCGTTCAAACAAACAAACAAACAAACAAACAAACAAACAAACAAACTCTTCCGCTTTATTATATTAGTATAGATTACATTTGTTACAAATAATATGTATGATGTTATGTAAATATTATATAATATATTATAACAAAAATAATTTTCGTCACAACTAGTCATGATCTAACTACGTATATGTGTATCCGGGTAACCAAATAATGAAGCATTCACTCACAAAATATTATGTATTTCCTATAATTTATAAATAATATAATATATATTTATATATACAATTTAAAATACCACCAGCTTTCCATTCACCATCACTTATTCACAACTAGTGTAGAATATAAAATTTTGGAATATGTATGGTGTGTATTATTTAGTCATTTGTCTCGTAACCGGTTATAATATTACTAGCGGTCCGCCCCGGCTTCACCCGTGGTACATAATATATAGCCTATAGCACTCAAGGATCACGTACATATCCAACGGTGAAACAATTTTTGAAATCGGTCCAGTAGTTCCTGAGATTAGCGCGTTCAAACAAACAAACTCTTCCGCTTTATTATATTAGTATAGAATATAGATAAACCACGGTTTTTATATGTTTTAGGTGCAATTAACTAAGTAATTAAAAATAAATTAAACAATACATTACATTTGGTTGCTAATAACTTAGAAATGTAAGAATTTTCACAAAGCATTATAAAACAATAGATGGTGGCAGTTGCTTTGTTTGTGGCTATCTTGATCACAAATAAATACTCGTACCATTCTTTCAAACGCCGAAAAACGTTATATTTGAAATTATAATTTTAAATGTTTTTAATGAGCTACAAGTTTGACTTAAAAATCTTTCAGTTTTTTGAGCTTAATATTACGTGTTGAATATTTTATAACATTGGTTCGCAGACTACAAAACGTTAATGAATAAAAATTGCTTTTCACAATATTATAACATAACATAATAAATATCAGTCTAAATAGCTTTTTGTGTTATTCTCTACCTATAGATACGAGTGCGGGTATTTGATAAATAGGCATACTATTATATTGCTGGTTAAGTTAGTTTAAAATTTGTATTTTAAGTACATACTTGTGATAAGGTTTTTTTTGAACTCCTCTGTAAAAATAATTCTATTTTTAAAATTTTAACTTTTTTACTGAAAAATACGAACACATATGTACCTACAGTAGAGTCATTTTATAAAGGACCATTTCACAAAATTTATTGTAGATGTATTGACTAATTAATTAACTTTATAAGAGCATCGAGCGGCCAACTTATTTAAATCTATACCTACTATCTATACTATCTATACTTAATATAATAAAGCGGAAGAGTTTGTTTGTTTGAACGCGCTAATCTCAGGAACTACTGGACCGATTTTAAATATTCTTTCACCGTTGGATATGTAAGTGATCCTTGAGTGCTATAGGCTATATACAGGGTGGTTTAACAGTGACGTCAATAAATTTTTTTTAGATTCCTCACACCTGGGGGTATCCGAAAATACCCCATGTATGTAACAGAAACAGAATTAAGCCAAAAACTTTCAGAGGCGGAAATAAAACAAGAATATTCAAGTTGATTCGGGCAATTAAAACATAACTTTTTAATACGTTGTCAATTATGTGTTCAAGTTGGAGGAAGGAATTTTGAAAATTTATTTGAAAATTTAGTAATTTTTCAGTAATTTGTGCCTTTTATTTGGTATTCAAAAACAGGTAATTTCACAACTAGCAATTTTGACAAATTAATGTCACAATTTGACTCATAGTGCTGAGACCGAAATTATTGTAATAATTTTTTTCAAAGAAAAATGAACCGACTTCAAACGAATCGAACTAAAAAATTTAAAATAATTTTTTATTCATTTAGATTGACGATTAAACTACCTAACTCAAATGATATATAATTTTTTGAAGTCGGCGCCAAATGACTTCAAGTCGAAAATGTGCCCCCGGGTCCCAGACTCACCCTCCGCGACTGATTTTACTTACACGAATTGAATGTGGTTTGGCGCCGACTTCAAAAAATTATACATCATTTGAGTTAGGTAGTTTAATCGTCAATCTAAATGAATAAAAAATTATTTTAAATTTTTTAGTTCGATTCGTTTGAAGTCGGTTCATTTTTCTTTGAAAAAAATTATTTTATGCTTTTTAGTGATTTGTTTTCTTTATATTAGGTAATAATAATAATAATAATATAAATGAGAACTATGTAAAATAGATTATGACCTATATATTATTAAATATCCTGTGACATATACATTTTATGTGTCATACTATAGGTGAGTGGTTTTATTATGTTCTAACCCAACCTAATCTAACTTCTGATCTATACAAGATTAGTTTGTATGCGTACAACTCTTGTATAATTTGGATAGACCGTAATTTACAATCTATACGCGACTAGTTTCACACCCTTGTGGTTTGGCTTTGTATAGAATGGAAATACACGTAACCATGCACAAACTCCAAGGAATCACTCTATATGCAACTGTACTGACTTCGGCCCAAAACTTTTTGCAAAAGATCAATGTTACGTAGGCGTAGCAGAGTGAAGTATTTGGACAGAATAGCTATATCAGACTTCAGCAATAGGTCTGGCAATCTCAGAGAATATATTAGTGACATGTGTACATTTATGCTTATAACTTCGTGCGTAAGAATGATAACTCGATGTGTTATATACTAAAACCTTCTTGAAAGTATGTAGATAACGATAGTGAAACAATCATCAAAATCGGTTCATTAGTTGCGGAGATAATCGCGAACATACTTACATACATACATACATATGTACTTACATACATACTTACATACATACATACGGGTCGAATACAGAACCTCCTTTTTTTGAAGTCGGTTAAAAATACACGAGCTACAGTTATTTTATAGGAATTTCAATTAAAATAAATTTAAAATTACATTTTTAAGTTTAATTGACCATAAGAATGATAAAAAGTAGATAAAAGAATTTTTAATGCTTTAATTATGTTTTAACGATTTTTAGCTTATCCGCCTTCGAAGGTCGATTACAAAAAAAAAGGCCAATTAAGTACCATTTTTTTTAAATGATTTTGGTAGCTTAGGATCCTGCAAAGTTTTTAAACTTAGCCAGAAGCTATGAAAACTCCTTTTGGTATTTTTAAATTGAAGTTGAATGTTTGAGTAAATCCTACTAAAAACTAAAGTTCTAACTTTCAAGCCTTTTTTGAGTGATTTCTAGTAATATTAGGAAGCTGAGTTATTTTTTTTAACCGACTTCAAAAAAAGGAGGTTCTGTATTCGACTCGTATGTATGTATGTATGTAAGTATGTTCGCGATTATCTCCGCAACTAATGAACCGATTTTGATGATTGTTTCACTATCGTTATCTACATACTTTCAAGAAGGTTTTAGTATATAATACATCGAGTTATCATTCATATGTACGAAGTTATAAGCATAAATGTACACATATGTCACTAATATGTTCTCTGAGATTGTCAGACCTATTGCTGAAGTCAGATATAGCTATTCTGTCCAACGATTTCACTCTGCTACGCCTACGTAACATTGACCTTTTGCAAAAAGTTTTGGGCCGAAGTCAGTACAGCTGCATATAGAGTGATTCTTTGGAGTTTGTGCACGGTTACGTGTAGGTATTTCTATTCTATACAAAGCCAAACCGCAAGGGTGTGAAACTAGTCGCGTATAGATTGTAAATTACGGTCTATCCAAATTATACAAGAGTAGTACGCATACAAACTAATCTTGTAGATATAGATCAGAAGTTAGGTTAGGTTGGGTTAGAACATTATAAAACCACTTACCTATAGTATGCCACATAAAATGTATTTGTCACATGATATTTAATAATAATTAATAATGTAAAGGTCATAATCTATTTTACATAGTTCTCATTTATATTATTATTATTACCTAATAGGTATAAAGAAAACAAATCACTAAAAAGCATAAAATAATTTTTTTCAAAGAAAAATGAACCGACTTCAAACGAATCGAACTAAAAAGTTTAAAATAATTTTTTATTCATTTAGATAGTACTTACCTAACTCAAATGATATATAACTTTTTGAAGTCGGCGCCAAACCACATTCAATTCGTGTAAGTAAAATTAGACTATCCACTTTTGAATGCGAGCGTGGTGAACCATAATAGTCGCGGAGGGTGAGGCTGTCCGGGACGCGGAGGGCACATTTTCGACTTGAAGTGAACTTGAAGTCATTTGGCGCCGACTTCAAAAAATTATATATCATTTGAGTTAGGTACTTACTTTAATCGTCAATCTAAATGAATAAAAAATTATTTTAAACTTTTTAGTTCGATTCGTTTGAAGTCGGTTCATTTTTCTTTGAAAAAAAATATTATTAAAACAACATTTAAGACAATTATGTCACAAGAAAAAAAACTGCAAAATACCTACTACAAAAAAAGATATGAATTTTTGAAACCTCGCTGGCAGAAAAGAATCAAAATACACAAAAAAAAATTATAACTCGAAAACTACAAAAAATCGCGGAACATACATGGGGTATTTTCGGATACCCCCAGGTGTGAGGAATCTAAAAAAAATTTATTGACGTCACTAATTGGACCACCCTGTATGTACCACGGGCGAAGCCGCGGCGGACCGCTAGTCTATACTAATATAATAAAGCGGAAGAGTTTGTTTGTTTGAACGCGCTAATCTCTGCAGGAACTAGGTACTGGACCGATTTCAAAAATTCTGTCACCGTTGGATATGTACGTGATCCTTGAGTGCTATATAGGTAATATATGTACCACGAGCGAAGCCGGGGCGGACCGCTAGTGTATAATATGTGGAGTTCTTGGGTAACTCTATTCTCTTACCGCTACATTTTATTTAGCGTCATGCACGTGAAAGTAGGTACCTACACTTTATTAAAATTATTATAAAATATGGATAGTTAGTCGATAGTCACGGGCGCGTTGGTCGAAGGAGACTCGCTTGATGGCGTTTTAATTGCACCGACGTAAACACTCCGCCCTTGCGCTCCGAACCGTGCATGCATTTCATTCAGATGGTAGGTATTATTACTGATAAATAATTCTAAGTATGAATAATTGAATATATTATTTTCGTCCGTCACACTGTACGGTTAGGCATTTTAAGTGAGTGGGGATAATTATTAAGAAAATTAGTTTTATGTAGACGAAAGAGAAATACCAACTTTCACATGTTGAAAGCAATGAGTTGTAATTAAGTTTTAAAATCCCCGTGTAATTTTCGTCTGCACACATAAAAAAGGATGCCTATAATGTCAATTTTGTTTAAGTATTGGTTGAACTACCCACGACCCTCGCTTCCCACTACCCCCAATATATTGGATATAGATGAAGCCACTAAACAGGAGCGAACTTTGATATGGATAAGGATGGACTTTGGAAATTCCTTCAAGATATCAGCAGTGGACTGCGATCGGTTGAGATGATAATCACGACAATGATGATGATTAGTTGAATTTTTATAACTCGATTTAATTTTTATAACATGAATCTTCTTCCTCAATTCCTTTTGTATATGATTTATCTGCCCTAAGTCTATCCTTAACCGAAAACCACTTCTCTCTCAATTAAATTAAATTAAATTACTTTTAGTAATTTTTTTCTTCTACCCACCTCATTGATGTAAGCGACAATACATAACAAGTATGCGCAATAATATTATAGTATGTAAGTATGTAAGTATCATAATTTATGTTAAAAAAATACATAAATACATTGTTTTGTAAGCTTTAATAGGCGTATGTAGCCTGTAAGCATTTTTAATATTAAGTTAATGTACATTTATTTATTGTTTGTTTGTGTACATATTGTTATCTATTAAGTTAATAAAGAATTTTTAAAATCAATCAACTTCTCTCTCACTTGCTGGACATCGAGAAAAATACCCCTATTATTTTAAAATTCAAAGAGCCGAGCCATCGAAATATGGCAAGGTGTTCCTTTGAATATGATTAGCAGCTTGTCAAAAGTAAGTTAGGGGCCCAATGTATTTAAATATAATCAAAGGGTTAAACAGATATTTTCATAAATAAATAATTAATAGCTCGTTTTTGTATGGACTCTAAGTACACCCGGTTGTCATATTTAATGCTGAAGTTACAGTTGTTATTCGTATCGTTATCGTGTTAAATGCAGCTTCGCTAATTAATTTTTGTAATTTGTTTTGCACTGTGTACGTAATGTAGTGTTTATATTTATTGAATATTTGATAAGCTTACGTGTAAGTACGATTGATATTAAAGTGTTAAACTGCCTTAAATCGTATGCATTGCTCTTACGAGTGTCATTGATCATAATTAGTATGTTTACTGTAATATTTTTGGGAAGTTAATGAGCAAGATTTAAACGTATGTACTACATAATGTTTTAATGAATATAAGTAATAATTAATATAAGTATAAATGAATATAAAATTACCTACTAATGTATAGACATTCACATCAATCAGTAGGTAATGTAATTGAAAAATGATTCGAAAGCACTCGTAAAAGTTTATTTGAATAAAAACTTTTCTATTAGGTATATTCTAAAAATATATAGAAAATTAATTCAATCCTTTAACGTCCCATTATTGGGTACGAGCCTCCTCTTTCACAGGAGCGAGGGAGTTAGAGATTAGACCTGCCACGTTGCTACGTTAACGATTGCTGGAACTGCATTCCGAACCTGTGATAGATTCAATTGACGATTCAAAAGTACTTGTAAAAGTTTATTTGAATAAAAAACTTTTCTATTCTATTCTATTCTATTGTTTTCAGAGGAAGAATAGCCGCCAGTTAGTGTTAGTTTAGAGCTCATAAGATCTGTTTCGGTCTCTAGTGTCTCTAGTCTCTTAATTTAATTTAAGTCAATACTTATTCATATTAGGTACCTACTTCCGTTTGCGCGAGCCTAATTACTTTCCTCTATCTTAAAATCTAACTAATTAATACCTTAAACGTTTATTTATACAACCACGCGTACATATTCAAGTCATTAAGTGTTTTTAGTGATGAAAGGAATATCTAAGTGGTATCAATAATATGTAGATGGCTGATACGCTACCCTCCGCTAAACTACAAATGTCTGCCGATACGAGGGGTGCTAAATCGTCTGGCCAACAAATTAACATATCGCTTTGTACATCGTTTTCAATAATTCCTTGTCTTGACTAAATTATGTCGAGTATTTTATGCGCGATAACTCTATTGTAGTTTGAATGATAGGTTGCAAAATATGTAGGCATTTGTATATTTTTGTAATGAAAAGGGACGCCTGCCAGTAGCGAGTGGGTGCTCTTAAGAGATCTATTTCATTCAATTCTTTGTTGAGATGAAGTTATCAGCTAAAAGTCTTGATAGGTGGGTGATAGGCGAAAGCACTCGCCTTACAAAGCTTGTTACATTTAAACAGGAAGAATCCGCTTGTAAAAATCTTTTAGGTTCCATAAGAAATATTCTTAGCATCAGTCAATTCCGGTAATCAAGACTCATAAAATATTGCAGATATTGATCATGCTAATATCGTGCATCGCAAGGCGGTAGGTTAATCCAGTGCAAACAATCATGGCAGTATGTGGTAAACAATAAGCTTAAACTATATTGTATAGTTTAAGCTTCTTGGTAGTAAAACTGAAAGCAAAGCATATCGTTTAATAGATGTCTTACTGTAACAAAATTTCATTTTATCAAAATATTCGGTAGGTACCTACTTATATGTGTCATCTATTTCTATAGATAGGTAAATATTAGAAGATTTAAATTAAATATCAGTTGCAATGCATTGCAATTTTCAAAGTGTTCGTGCTAGCACCTGATTGTCATAGGACAATTAATTGTCCGAAGTGCACATTGTTGTTCAACCGTGATGCCGCGCTGTAGGCAAGTAATTGTCAGGTGCCGTGCTTACTACGTGATCCATGCAATAGATTTTGGCGTGATTAAGTCCGTAATGTCAAGTGTGTACCTAATTTAAAATAAGGAAAAAAATGTTATCACATAAAAACATATCGTTTTTATGTGATAACATTTTTTTGATAATTCAGTTCATTTGTAGGTACTTCATAATATTACTGTGTCTGTACCTAGAGTGTATGTACAATGTACATGTAGCATATTATTATTATTTATTTAAAAAATATAAGTTACCGTTTTAAAAATTAACAAGTACTTAGGTAAGTATTATTGTTTAAGAAATCCTTTAAAACTGTTTAAAATAGTAACGAAATAGGTATGTAGGTAAGTAAACATTTTGATTGTGATGCTTTTATACATTGCGTATATGAAGATTGAAATGTCAGTATCGATATTATATAGGTGCATTTTAGTGTTAGGTGTGGCTGATTTCAATGATGACGTTCACGTTTATTTAGGTTTTAAAAATATGTTCCTCCATCCAAACTTTACCACACGTTTTCACCCCTTTGGCAAAAAGGTCCTTCTTTGTAAAGTACCTACGTCTCAGATCTCCCGGTTTAGGCTGCGCGTTGTCTGCCAGTCAGGCAGCCACGGTACTGTTATAGGCACTTATAGTTATAGATTTCGTTATAGGAGCACGTATATAGGTTCGCCCTCGTCACTGATATGCAAATGTGGGGCGACATTCGAATACAAAAAGCTCGGGCGCGGTGGCAGCGAGTAAATCAATCGATCAACGCCGGATACGCGGGCTGGAATACGTCTTCATTGTGTTCATTAGCGTTGGAGCCGCGACCACACCTGCCTGCGACTATGTCCGGCACTTCACGGGGGACATGCATAACAGAAATCCTCCTTTTGTTTAGCCGTTTTATTTGCTTGCAGCCACTTTCGCTCGCTGCATTGTAGTCATCGATGTATTGTAGTTGCCTTTAAGACCCCTCTCCCAGTTTCGCGCTATGGAAGTTTAGGTATCTAACGGCAGGTAGGCGGGTGGCCGGTTACACGGACGACCACTTGCATATAGCGCGACCATGAATTTAGTTTTGGTACTTGTATTAAATATAAATTTCTAAATTATTTCTTTGATGTTGTAGTATTATAATATATATAATGTTTATTATAAAATATTTCTAATTAAATGACTTCGCGTGGGACTTTATTGAATAAGTATTTCATGAATCTACGTTCAACTTACAAAACAAAAGCGACCAGGATAATATGATGTTCTTCTCTATGAAGACATGTAGGGTTCCGTATTTATATTATAGGTGTCACGCATATTTAGCCTTCAACCATTTTTTTCTAAACTAACTAATAAAAGAAACAAATACCTTTTTAATTATTTAACAATTACCTACCAATTATTATTATTATTATATTTCAAATCATCTGTCTGAAAATAACATGACAGAGCTGTTGCATTGCACCTGTTGAAGTTCTTGAATACATTTTCTGATAAGAGTAGGTACAAATATTTAAAGTTTACCAATAGAACAATAAAAAGTATGCAATCTTTGTTTACTGCTAAAATGTCGGTTTAGTCAGAAGTGCAAGTGACTTTTATTATTATAGACTTTTATTATAGTAACAAGCGGACAGCCGTGACTTCGTTCGCGTGGATATATTTTGGTTTTTAAAAATCCCGTAGGAATCATTTTGTTTTTCGTAAGTTCCTTTGAGCTCATATAACTACACATAAAAACTGTTAAAAGTTCACTGGCGGATGTTTAGGTAGATCAAAATGTAAACATCCACCAGTAAAAGTTCCATCAAAATCGATCCAGCCTTTTAGAGAATAGTCGGTAATCTCTAAAGTATCTACTTTCTAACCAAAAAAGAATGAATTAAATCGGATCACGCGTTATTGAATTATAGCTAAATATACGTTTTAACTTTCATCCCCTCTTCCTAGGGAACAGTGCTGAATTTCGGGATAAAAAGTATCCTATATATTACTCCGTAGTATGAACTTAAATCGTACTAAGTTTCGTTTCAATCCATTCAGTAGTTTTTGCGTGATGTGCGCACAAACATACAGACAATCAGACACACATATAAACAGACAAACAGATAAACAGACAACAATTTCAAAAATAACTTTTTTACGTTCTATTACTTATCCCTAACATCCCCCAGTATTTATTTTGCAAAAATCTTCGGAAATGAAATAACATCCATATTATAAATAAGTGGATACCCGTGACATCGTTCGCGTGGATGTTTTATAAAATCCCGTGGGAATCATTTTGTTTTTCCTAAGCTCCTTTGAGCTCATAACTTGCTAAAAACGGTAGATCAAAATGTAAACATCTGCCAGTGAAAGTCCCATCAAAATCGATCCAGCTTTTTAGAGATTAGCCGGTAATCTTTAAAGTATCTCCTTTCTAACAAAAAAAGAATGAATGAAATCGGACCACGCGTTAATGAATTACAGCTAAGTACACATTTTGACTTTCATCCCCTCCCCCAAGAGAACCGTGCTGAATTTCGTGATAAAATGTATCCTATATGTTAGTCCGTAGTATGAACTTAAATTATACCAAATTTAATTTCAATCGATTTGGTAGTTTTTGCGTGATGCGTGCACAAACATACAGACAAATAGACAAACAGATAAACAGACAAACAGACAAAAATTTCAAAAATAGCTTTTATCTTTCTATTACTCAACCCTAACATTTCCCAGTTATTATTTTGCAAAATTCTTTAATGTACAGATACGGCAAATCTACGATTTTATTATATGTATAGATAGACGATAATTTCTTTAAAAAAAAATATGACGGCCATCTTGGATTTCAAAATGGACTACTTTAGTATTAGTTTATAATATCATATTTCCGTGACTGTCCTGGGTGCTATGCTGTAATTTCACTTATTTAAAAAAATACTCACGCATATTTTTTAGAAAAATATTCATGCTCAAAACTTTGCAGTCGTTGTATAAATTAGTGTTTACACGACTCTCGTACGTGCATCTGGATGGTGGCAAAAACTGCACAGGTCCTTCCTCAACGAGCGCCGGGCGCATACTAAATAAGCGAAGACATTGCATAGCTATTTATTGTAATTTAGGGGGATGTTTAATAAGTTTTTATGTTTGATTAAATAAATGGATTGTCAATTAAACTATACACATAGATTTGTTAAAGAACATAGTTTATTTCTACATAATAATTTTATTGAATTTATGCTTTTTTCAATACGAAAAATCGTGTTAAAGTAACCGTATAATTCGGGAAATTTGGCGGAAGTTCTTTTTTTTTTACCCATTAATTTAATTAAAAATCTATATTCTGCTCTGTAATGTGTCAATAGGACTATATGTCTGATATTTAAGTATTTTTTTCAAGTAAATCAGATGACTTTTAAGGACAGATATAGAGCTTCAAAGTTGAGTCTGTTATTTATTTTATTAAAACGAGGTGTGGGAAATTGATCATTACAAAATAAATAAAATAGTTTTTGTAAATATGGTCTGACAAATGTCAATATGAAGGATTAGTTTATTTAAGACATGTATTGAAATATGTGAAAGTCTCTCCTACGATGCTAAATTTGGAGCTTGAAATCTTAGATTTTTCAGAGAAAAGGTAAAACTGCTCTTAAAAGCGATGTAGGTACAGAGTCCTAAGTGTAACATTTCAAGTTTACTTTAGGTCTGTCAATGAGTTTGGAAATAAACTTGAGGAAAAGTTTCTTTTTAAATTATACTAACTATACAAGTTAGTCTTTGATCTCACCTGATGGTAAGTGAGATACAGTCTAAGATGAAAGCGGGCTAGCCAGGAAGTTGTATGGCACTTTTTATATTAAATCCTCATGATCCTCAACCTCTGATCTTCATAACGTCATTGACATCTCCATAATTAATTACAGATTTACGCACAGTTAACTTCAAAAGTTACACTTGAGCCTCGGCCGTCCGGACTGATGCGGGTCCGATTTCGGTAAACGTACCTACCTATCAATACTTTATAAAAAAATTGGTAAACAGATTAAATATAATTATAACAAAAACAATAATATCAGTATATAATAAAGCTTCTTAGCTTAAATATAGCGTCTATTATCATAATTGAAGCATCATTTTGCTATAAACTTGCTACAAATTAGAAGGACACGCATTCACTTAATTTAATTTCCTTTCACGCTTTCAAAAAAGCGTTTAAACAACTTTTGAAATACGACGCTATATCGAATTGGAACCGTTACAGCCATTATGCCATTAAATACCCTAATTACAGATCAAACGTCGCAAGTCGCAACCACAAAGCCTCCATCTCGCAACGTTTCGACTTTTGTGTCGTATTCACGGTGTGAGAGCGGCAGTTTAGTGGTTTTGTAAATTACTTTAGGATCCGTTTAATGCTGTGTAATAAAATTATATTGTGAAAGCTATTCATTATCTTTGGGGCTCGTGAGTCGTGATCTATGGAAGAGAAGGAGATAGTCGAAAATTAGACTTCATGATATCTGAGTTAAGAGTATAAAACAGAGTAGCAATCTGCGTTTGTCTATATGTAATCATTTATAGCTTTTAAGTGGATTTCAATGTGTTTTCAACATAATTTGGGACGTTTCACAAAACACTCATATTGAACGCTGATGTATATTATTTATTATTCGTACTTTCGTTATAACTACTATCTTTATTCCTCATTAAAACAACTGACGAGAAATAGGTAAGAATACAAAATATTATCAGAGCCGTGAAATTAAAAAAAATTCAATTCAATTTCAATAAAAAAAAAACGGTTTCGGTTTGAACGTTGATATTATTGTTGTTGAAGAAAAAGTGGTTTAAAAAACCCATCGATCTCTACTTTTACACGGGGGAGGAAAAAGGTCATCAAAAACAGTTTTCCCTGAATCCCTTGTATCAAGATCCATTTTACAGCAAATTATGTAGAGCTTAAAGTACACTGTACTATTTAAATCAAATTATGTTGTAGTTTAGAAATTGTACTTAGCTCAAACTTTAGTTGTCTATGATAACTTAATAGTTATAACGTACGTTGCTATTGCGCTGGGACCTTGTCACATTAACTTCAGCGCAGTGGCGTGCCCAGGGTTATCAGCCAGGGTATGCTACAAACATGTTTTGAGTAGATACACAAAAATAAAAAATAAACAAGTGATAATCTAAAAGATTGAAAGTTAAGCCGACTTCACCACACACTTAAAAGTCCATATTTCAAAAACTAGTAAGCCGATTTTGATGAAACTTTCACTGTTCTCTATGTTGAAGTAAATGTAAGGCTGTAAGCTAATAAAACTTATAACCGCACTAGTCACCCTACGATTTTTGGAAGTTCCCCTCGATTTCTCTGGTCTGCCATCATCAAACCATGATTTCCTTATCATTGGACCACCTTTGAAATATCTTCTTTCCAACAAAAAAAGAATCATCAAAATCGGTTCATAAACGACGAAGTTATCCGCGAACACTCATAAAAAAGCATATATACGGTTGAATTGAGAAACCTCCTCCTTTTTGAAGTCGGTTAAAAACTCATAGGACAAACGTAAGTGTAGGTATGAAATAAAAATGAGTAATATTCCTTAACTCTGAATCTGGAAAAACACGATAGATTTTAACAAACTAGATAGGTACATACCACGCCGTATTTTCTAATAAATTGTTTAGGTACCTACTTACCAGGCAACCGGTAAAACAACAACTTGCATTGCGAGATATTTTGAACTTTACAGATTATGGACTTTATTTAGTTTTTGCGAAAAAATATAGAACTGATGTTGATACGATCTCATTTCATTGAATTTTGTAAACACACAATAAAGTACCTCAGCAAACCGCACATGAATAACTAATTGATATTTCATATTTCCATTTAAAACCAATAAACCTCTCACATTCACAATTACCTATCTCTTTTTTATGAAAACTGTTTGTTGTTTAATTAAATTAATGTTTGGATTTTACGAAAACAAGAAACAATTACAAAAATAATACAAATTGATCTGACACCGTAGACGTCTGACACTGACAAGTGACAGTGACAATATATGCCAAGTGTCAACTGACAGTTTTGACATTTGTCATTTGGACAGTTTATTTCCCTACTCTCTGATTGGCTAAAAGCTCTGCTTCTCAGAAACCAATTCTCCAATGACTGAGAACATTGTAGCTGTGTGTGTTTCTGTAATTATACTGTTCGTGTTAGCTGCAGACGCGTATGTGTTACGAAAAATGTGTAAGTGTGACTCGATATGGAAGCTTCGGAACGCCAAGCTTTTATACCTATGCGCGGACCGCGGTAGACGACAAGCGATGTTTATTGTTCTGAATTACCTCAAGAAATAATAGATTAAGGCGTATTATTTAGATATTTTGAAGAAATAGAAGATTATAAAATAGATTACGTTTATTGAAAATACATAATTTTCTTTTTATGAAGATTTTTACCTACTGTTTTAAATTTGAAATTAATTGATATTCCTGTGATATTGTTACTATTATTTATAACTTAGTTAAATTAAAAAAAAATTGTAAGTAATAATTTGGTACTTACTTACTGATAATTATTTTTTTTTAATTTTTTTTTAATTTTTTTTTTTATTTTTTTTATTTTTTTTTTATTTACGAAACCTCAGGCTCAGGGTAAGCTGAGCTTCCGTGCTTCTATGGAGTGCACGCCCCTGCTTCAGCGTGACGTCAGATGAAACGAAAATATACCGTCGGCAACAATTTTTTTTTTATAAATAAATTAAACCGAATGAACAAATAATTTTCAGCTTTTGTAGATTTTAAATGAAGAAATTATCCTAATCTTTCAACTCCACTGATGTAATCACATTCTTGTAATTAGGATTCGGAATTTTTTTCAGAGTCTGTTGTGTTTGAATCACTATCATTTTCTGTGTTATTAATAAATAACTCGTCAATTAATTTGTCTTTGCGCCAGTATTAAACAACAATACCTAATACCAAAATGTGTGAATTTACAATAATTATACAAAACTCGATATACGCGTACTCTGCCAACAGTTTTTGTCAACGGTACCGACGTCTGTCTGTTCAACGGAGAGCTCACACATATTCAGGAGATACCTTCAAATATTATTTTCTAAAATATAATACGTCAGAGCAACAAGTTTCTGTAAGTAAGGTTGTTTTTAATTTCACTTTTAATAGTTCCTGAATAAAATCTGCTTCGCATATGGTCGAGCGCACACCGAGGTTTTAATTTCTGCATCGAAGGAGATAATCAGAACTGTTTATTGTTACTGAATTTTATTTCATTTAGTTATGTAGGTATATTACTTATTTAAAGTGTAAAACCGCAAAGCCACATTCGCTTCCGTAGTTTTGTTGTGATTTTTATCGTTCCTCATATGTTGCGGGGGACTGTTAATACGTACTTATCAACAACAATTCTTCATTGTTGTAGGCACTCCGTTTCATTGTGCTCTGATACAATTCCAATAACATCACAAAGAATCTTTCCGAGAAACATGTTCTCCGATGGTTTAATTTTATTTACCTACTTGCTACACTAAAGCTACGCGTAGACTGAATGCAATGCTTCGGTGGTCGAATACCAAGAGGCGTTAGTAGCAACTAGTGATGTGCCGGATATACGTATCCGTATCCGCGAATATCCGAGGAAGAACAGAGATCCGTATCCGTTACTTTTTTGGCGGATCTTTTACAGAACTTTTACATTATTAATGTTCAATACATATATGAATATATATGATTTAAGGCTTATTTCGTGGTTTAACGACATAATATGTAAACTACGGGTACACACCACGGTAAAAATGTTTGTTTGTTTGTCGATATTCCGATCCAGTTACATGGACCGTGACGTGGACACGACGAGACTCATCATGTCTCGAGTGACGAGAGTATGTACCTACCTACACGTAAATAGTATGTACCCGTAGTTTGCAAATCATAGATAACATTCTATATTTAGGTGATTAGATAGCAATGAAAAACTATATTCGCAGATCTTGACAAAATATCTGTATTCGGATCCGTATCCGCGGATATACATTTTTATTGACCCGGCGCATCACTTTGACACGCAGTAACATTCGGCTGCATTTGGCGTGAAGAAATGCTTATGATGCCAGCAGATGCGGGTGTAAGATGCAATGCTGCTGATATTACTCACATTGACATAACATTGCTGAAATTACAACGCATGTGGCTATGGTGGCGTTTACATCTTTTGCGAGCCTCTGATAGTCCAATTTTCTTGAATGTGTTCTACTATAATCCAAATCTCTATCTTTAATAAGCGCGCAATATTCATTATATTCATATTAAGGTACCTATTACCAAATTATATCACAAATTGGTACTGATAGATACTCATGTACCTACTTATATAACAATAAATTTTATTTATACCATGGCACGACCCAAAGTGTGTACACGCCCTAATATTAACATGAACAGTATAAATGCCAGGACCTTTATGCTGATAATTTGCCACCTAAATGATTTTTACTCTTTAAAGAATAACAAGGATTCCATATGTCAATTGCGGTAGTAATCACTGCATAAATAAAGTTGTCGGCTCGTTGATATTGTAGTGTGAATGGTCCTAGCGTTGCGCCATTACGTCATTCCCACTACCAACATTTTATTGTAAGAGAGAGAGAGCGGTGGCGCGTGTGACACATTCCGATCTGGGCTCTCGACGAGAGCGCTGCTTCGTTCGTGCGGTGTACTGTGTTATATAGGTTGTGTTGTACAAAGTAGGTCGTATCGTGCGATGTGTGTCGTGTAGCTTAGATTAGATTGGCTGGCGATGGTTCGGTAAAGGGGAGGTGGTGTACCGACTAGGTAGGGCAAAGTTAGTCAGTTAGTGTGTCAGTTAATGAGAAGGCTTATCAATTAGGCCCGTACCCATGTGACGCCCACAGCAAAGTAATTCGATCTACCCTGATAATGAATAATGATAATACTAGAATAGCCTTCTGATGTCGTCTACTGGTCCATCTCTGGTCATCACTGGCGACATCAGAAGTGGGATCTGAAGGGCAAATTGATGAGCCGGAGCCTTTAACTGCATTTGCGTTTGTCGGTCTCCTTCGTGGCACAAAAGCCTTGTAGAACCGGTGTTGTGTGCGCGACGCGGGTCGTTTTCATTTTGTTAAGATTTCGGTGCCGCGATTCTTCTCGTTAACGAAAGTATTGCGAATAGGCTATCGGGTGTGCGTTATAATAAAATTGAATTACCGGTATTGAGAATTCAAGTGTTAATAGTACCTTGCAAATTTTATGTGAAATTTTTAATTGATGGACACACCCACTTTACAAATTTTTGTTTGACGTTATATTAGATGAGTTTTTGCGTTAAGTCGTGATATTTTAAAGGCAGGTTGTGCAATGACTGCGGATACTTTTTCTATTTCAATGTGTAAAATAGTTTTCGGATATTGATACGGATATACCAGATGAGGATAAACCGCGACTATTGTCATTGCTTAACGAAAACTCGGATTTCTCGATTAACGGATTACCGCGTTTAAGGGTCACAACCGGAAAACTTAAGATTAGTTTAGTTGAATCCTCGTAAAACGGTTTAGCGTCATATGCACCGCCTTTGATTTACGGCAGGTGGTTCGTGATAAAATTAGCGAGATGTTATATGCGGGTAACCGACCCAAATGGAAATGTGAACTCAATTGTTCACCTTTTTCTAGGAATTTTTAGTTGATAAAAGCGTGACGGTACTGAGCGATTGTGTGTGGGTTTCCGAGAATTGATCGGCCACACTGTTACCGATTGTATCGGATCAAATTGCGCGTTTATGTGGTGTTAACTATAACTAGTGTTTAGATTAGAAACCGAGATAGTTTCAGGGGCCTGGCGGGCTGCCTAAGTTTTTGAGGGCTTTTTGAAGTAGGGCTGGCGATCTCGGGTATACCGATTGCTGAGGATAATTAATAGTCGCTCGAGGACGATCGAATGTCAGGGTTGGCCGTGAAGGCTGGCGAGCTGTATGTCGATAACAACGGACAGCGCTAAGCTGATAACAAAAACCAACTAACAAAAAAAAAAACCAAAAAAAAAAAATCGTGATTAATTGAAAGTAAAGTTCTACAAATACTCGCAGAATAATTAAATACCCGCTATTGAGATGAGTGATTAGTTTGACAAATGGTTTTGGTTGCTAACCAAATTCTGTTGTCCAGGTACCTTCATCGATGTTCAAAAGTAAGCAAGTTCGAAACGTGGTTGTGATAAAGCCGTAAAGAGGTTGTAGTTCTTAAAATGGTTCATCAAGATGATGATATGATAAATGATAAATGGTTTGCACGATTGGAACTAAAGAAATAGGATTGCGTTTACGGGAAGTAGTTTTTGATCAGTTATGTTAAAAAGTTAGACGCCGCCGAGTTTCTTACTGGTTCTTCTCGCTAGGTTGCGGCATTCCGAACCAGTGGTAGATTCATTTTAGTTTGAAACTGTAATTGTAAAAGTAACTTTAACCGTGATATTTGATTGAGGGTTTGCGATAGCAATTGCACCCTAATCAGATAAGTGTTGCCATTTTCGGGACTTGGCAGGGAAAATGACGAGTGCGTGTGTGATGTAGTTAATTAAATGGACTGGCCTATATATGGGTCGACGTTCTTGAGCAGATCTTGAGCAGAGACTGTGATTATTATTTTGACTATGACAATGACTTCGGCCTTTGTTATTGGAGGGCGAGTGAATAGTCTAAGGAGCTGGCTCATGCGGGTTGAGGTTCCAGATCACTTCATTTACGGCAGTGTGTGAACGTGTGACGTTCGTTGTTGGTGTGAGCTAGATGATGAGTGAATGGTCTAAGGAACTGACTCATGCGGGTCGAGGTTCCGGATCACTTCATTCGTGGCAGCGTGTAAACGTGTGTTGCAAGTGGGAAGGGCGCTGACTAGTTGTGTGTGTTTCATGTTGTCTATCCTGGGCTTTGGTGGTGACATCCGGGTCATACACACTATTTGTGTTGATTGAAAGGATTCACTAGTGCCTCCCAGATGAGTTCCGGAGTCTATCCTGGTAAGAGTGTCGTCCGGGCCAGACTCGTAGGAGTTGGTTGAAGGGACACACTCCTTCCAGATGTTGTGTTATAGTAAGTTACTGAGTCTATCCTGGTAAGAGTGTCGTCCGGGCCAGACTCGTGGGAGTTGGTTGAAGGGACACACTCCTTCCAGATGTTGTGTTATAGTAAGTTCCTGAGTCGATCCTGGTAAGAGTGTCGTCCGGGCCAGGCTCAAGGGAGTTGGTTGAAAGGACACACTCCTTCCAGATGTGTATTGCGATTGACAGCTGAAGTGATGACTGACAATTGACAGATTGAAGTACTGACTGGTTGGGTGTTATATTAAGTTCCTGAGTCTATCCTGGTAAGGAAGTGTCGTCCGGGCCAGACTCAAGGGAGGTGGTTGAAAGGACACACTCCTTCCAGATGTGTATTGTGATTGACAGCTGAGGTGATGACTAGCAATTGACAGATGGTTGGGTTGGGTCTGTTGTACGTCATCACATGAGGTGGTGGTTGGTTGATGCGATTGACAGCTGGTGTGATGATTGACAATTGATGCATGACAGACAGAGGTGACCTAGAAGCAGTGAAGTGTCAGGGATGGGCGAGCGTATTTAGAGGTGTACTTCACCTGTGTGTTGTTCTTTGTAGACATCCTTGGACGCTGGCAGTCGCACGGGGACGTGCGAATGTCAGTATGGCCGTGTCGGCTCGTTGATATTGTAGTGTGAATGGTCCTAGCGTTGCGCCATTACGTCATTCCCACTACCAACATTTTATTGTAAGAGAGAGAGAGCGGTGGCGCGTGTGACACATTCCGATCTGGGCTCTCGACGAGAGCGCTGCTTCGTTCGTGCGGTGTACTGTGTTATATAGGTTGTGTTGTACAAAGTAGGTCGTATCGTGCGATGTGTGTCGTGTAGCTTAGATTAGATTGGCTGGCGATGGTTCGGTAAAGGGGAGGTGGTGTACCGACTAGGTAGGGCAAAGTTAGTCAGTTAGTGTGTCAGTTAATGAGAAGGCTTATCAATTAGGCCCGTACCCATGTGACGCCCACAGCAAAGTAATTCGATCTACCCTGATAATGAATAATGATAATACTAGAATAGCCTTCTGATGTCGTCTACTGGTCCATCTCTGGTCATCACTGGCGACAAAGTCAACCTGTTGCGTTTGTTTGTTTGAAAAGGTAATAATAATCTCGGATGTATTTAAACGGATGTTATTCATGTTCTTGCCAATACCTAGAACTTAGAAGCTATATAGATATCAGGATCTAAATAATATAAAGATTTTGCGATATAGACATCACTACATAGTATAAAACAAAGTCGCTTTCTCTGTCCCTATATCCCTATGTACCTATGCTTAAATCTTTAAAACTACGCAACGGATTTTGATGCGGTTTTTTTTAATAGATAGAGTGGTTCAAGAGGAAGGTTTATAAGTAGAAAAATTGGACCCGCTAGGTGGCGCTAATAGCGGGCAGGACGACGTCTGCCGGGTCCGCTAGTATCTACTAAGATGTGAAGCCGTGGTGAGGTGAGTTAACTGTAGGTCATCATCATCATCATCATGATCAACCCATTACCGGCTCACTACAGACCACGGGTCTCCTCTCAGAGTGAGAACTGTTTTGGCCATAGTCTACCACGCTGGCCAAGCGGATTGGCAGACTTCACACACCTTTGAGAACGTTATGGAGAACTCTCAGGCGTGCAGGTTTCCTCACGATGTTTTCCTTCACCGTTAAAGCAAGTGATATTTAAATACTTAAAACGCACATAACTCCGAAAAGTTAGAGGTGCGTGCCCGGGATCGAACCCATGACCTCCGATTAGAAGTCGGTCGTCTTAACCACTAGGCTATCACAGCTTACTGTAGGTAAAAGGTTAAAACTATTTTAGATACATCTATGTTAAAGTTCTACTGGTGAATATGAAGATGGTGAAGTTAGTTGGAGTGTTCTAATTTTAAATAGGTACAGGGTGTTATTTTGAAAGCGGTCAGTGAGGCGAAAACTTTACCTAAGGAATTGGTCTAAGGAACTATGGTGTCGATTTTGAAGAAAGAAAATCAAAACTGCATAAAAAGATTTGAGACGAGAAAAAATTGTATGTAGGTAATTTTATTGTAAAAATCTTGGAAAATCGTAAATTTATCTCATTCTGTTAATTTTAGAGACAGTTTCTGTACAACATTTGTTTCTTACAACATGATCTATATTTTTTGAGAAAAAGTGCGGATTCGATTCCTGATTATAATGTTTTTTTTAAATATTTGAATTCAGTTTTAGAGTTAAATGGTGCAAAACACGAAACCTTAGACCCAATTCGAATCACTTTACCGAATACATAGTTAGTTTTCGCCTCACTGACCGCTCTCAAAATAGCATCCTGAATCTGTCTCATTGGTAGATTTTACAAATGAAATTCTGCTGTCTTCCTAAATAAATTTTATTCCTTTACTTAGTTCATATTATTATTTTAATCCCCTAATAAACTTTTCTGAAAATGTTACCTATTAGACTTTATAAATTCACAATAATTAGTCCTTAAAAATCTACGTGTTCAACAAAAGGAGAAACTTTAAACCCGTGTCGGCTTTCTGAATGCGGGAATATAAACGTGTATAAGGTTTTATCGAGTACGTGTATTTGTCTGTGCCTTAAACTAAGGCCTGCTGGCGTCTCAGCCATAAACGTAGTCAACCGTCCATTTTCCCGCTATCGCACTACAGCGAACACGCAGCTCCTACCATCTCCTTGCATTCTAATGATGTAAATAGGTACCTCCGCACGTCAAAATGAACCTTATATACTAACCAGTAAAGTTTAAAATAGCGGTCACTCGGGTATCGTCATATGAAGGTTTTTGTTGTAAGGAGTCTATTAGCATAACGACCAGCGCGCACCTTAACGCAATATGCTTGGTCACGCTGCCCCCCGAAGTTGGTCGCAATTTCCACGAGGCATTTCGTGAAAAGTGGAGTGGAAATAAAGACGGGACACATTAAATTTGTTTAGATATCTGTACATCGCCGAGTCGTCCTTTGCTTCAACAAGCCACGGTAACTTATTACTTAAGTGAATGTTGTAGGAACTTAGTGTAAGATGCTTCCAAAGATTACTATTTACTAGGCAACGTTAATAGTTATTTATGCAACTGTTGTGTAATAAGAGGTATTAAAACACGAATGTGGGTTTATCACATGAGGCGAAGCCGAATGTGATAATAGTATCACATGAGTGTTTTAATACCTAATTATCAACAGTTGCATACAAGACTTTATCTACACCCATAAATTATGAATCCTCTATAAGATTCTAAAACAGTTAGCTTACTGCTAAACCCCCGACATTCGCCATTTTGTGTTGAAGCCATCTTGAATTTGCATTGTGCTATTCTACTAGTCAAGCCCTTTCATTTAATACCCATATTGAGGGAATTGTGAAAAAATATGTAATCCGCCATTTTGTGGCGGTCCAATTTTCATGGAACATAGCTAAGAACACTCCCGACTAATTCACCTTTCAAACAAAAAAAAACGCATACAAATCGGTTCACCCGTTTGTGCACTACAGTGGAACAGGCAAACAGACACATACACACACACACACTCACACACCCACACTCACACACCCACACCCCCATCCCCACCCCCGCATTCAAACCGGTTTGAGCGCTACGGGGGAACAGACACACACACACACACACCCACACCCACCCCTCACACCCACACTCCATCCTCACCCCCGCATTCAAACCGGTTCACCCGTTTGAGCGCTACGGGGGAACAGACAGACATACACACACAACACACACACAACACATACACACACACACACAACACACACACGCACACACACACACCCACACACACACACCCACAACCACATCCACACCCAACCCACGCCCACGCCCACGCCCACACCACCATTCCCACCTCCGCATTCAAACCGGTTCACCTGTTTAAGCGCTACGGAGGAATAGACACACACACACAGACACGTCAAACTTAACACCCTGTCGTATTTGCGTCGGGGTTAAAAACGGATGATGTAATATTGTACCGAATTTCATTACATCACTCGTTTGGATGATGTAATGGTTGTTACAACATTGGGTGCTCTAAAGTTGGCAATAAGCTAACTGTTTCAGAATCTTTAATAGAGGATTTAAAGCATGGGTGTAGATAAAAATATTGAGAACATTAACTGTGAAGTTATTTTACTGATACTTTGGCTAGAAATTTCGAATGTTTAGGTACTTGACGTTACCAGATCAAAACCGAACGTTTGGATGAATTGCAATGCCTGGCAGGTAAAGGCAAATAAGTCAAGTTATGGTTTTAAGTCAACCAGGTATTTTTGACGATTTCAACCTTCAAGGTACTTAGTTACCTATGACTTGAAATGAATTACTACTATATCTACTTACAAATCATGCCCGCGTTCAAGGGTGCCATGAATACCTGCAATCGCATCGAAATATACATTTCGATAAATTCTAATCGTAGAATGCTCTAATCAAATCTCAGTGCTGTTATACACGTTTCTTAGAAAGTTTATTCTCCTTGTTAAGGAGAAAAGGGCGTTTGTGCACTTACTCGTTTTCGATTCGTTTTCGATTCATGTTCGTTTTTTTAATGTACATCATAAAAACGGATACGAAATTCACGAATGACATTTGTGCACTTAATCGTGATTTCACTATACGTTTTAAGCATTTCGTAGATAAAACCGTGTTCATAATGTGTGCTGCATTTAATCGTCGTCAGCTTTTTGCCCTTTTCTTATACATTCGTAGGCGCCGGAGAATGAAAAAATTCTGGATACATCCTATAAACAGAAGTATTCAATTGACGATTCAAAAGTACTTGTAAAAGTTTATTTGAATAAAAAAACTTTTCTATTCTTTTCTATTCTAGGAGCATTTATCGACCATCACTTATTGAGATATCATGAAAAATCTTTTTTTAATAATTACAATCGAATGAATGTTGCTACTTTCGATATCATTTTGTGCCATATAAGTAAAAGAACAGATTACTCGGCCATACACACGTTTTAGAGAATGAATAACTGCAGAAAAAATTATATTCAATGTACTCTGTGAAGAAATACTGGCAGTAACACTAAGGTTAGTGATTATGAATATTGCACACACCTTTCCGCACGCGTCCTTATTTTAAAACGATTCGATGTGAAAAGTTCACGAATTTAAAAACACGAAAACGAATCGAAAACGAGTAAGTGCACAAGCGCCCATACAGTTATAAGGAAGGCTATGTCGAATCGTGTTTTCACGAAACACGAAAACGAATCGAAAACGAATAAGTGCACAAACGCCCTAAGTCCAGATACTTTCAGATAATAATATGCACTAGGCACATTCACCGCGCCACCCCACGACTCACGGGTAGGTAGTTAGGCAGTATTTACATCAATTCGTGTCGCGCCGGTAAAACTCGCTTTTCACGTAAATCCAATTTGTGCGGTTCCTCCGAAAGGGCGATTCGTGGCTGGCCGTAATTATTCATGTGTTATGACATCTCATTTGCATATAATCGCCGAGGCAGAGGCGAAGCAGTCCTCAATGCGTGAGGCAACGGCGGCATAGGCCATTCACACGGACCGAGCTAATCTTGATCCAGGCCGGCCTATGAAAAGCGGCCGCTAATTAAAAAATAAACTACCCAAGATGCGTTTGAATATTCACGAGCCCGCGGCCGGAAGAGATTTACGGGCGGGGTTATGAAATGCGGAAGACGCTCATTACGGTTGCATATTAGAAAATTGTCTATGTTGTTTCAGTGGACATGGTTGTTAGCTGTACGAATAACTGATGAATTATCGCGACTTCGTCTGTGTGAATTCGAGTATCTAATTAACAATTTAATAAGATTAATAAGAATTCTTCAAAATATACACCGCATTGCTATGTTAAAGACGGCCAATGGTCTAAGATACCATCTAAGATACCAAGGCTCCATTTTTACCCTTTGGGTACGGAACCCTAAAAATGAATGAAATCGGACTACGCGATAATGAATTACAGCTAAGTACACATTTTGACTTTCATCCCCTCTCCCAAGGGAACTGTGCTGAATTTCGGGATAAAAAGTATCCTATATGCTATTATGTAGTATGAACTTAGATCATGCCTAGTTTAATTTCAATCCATTCAGTAGTTTTTGCGTAATACATGCACAAACATACAGACAAACAGACAAAATTTTCAAAAACAGCTTTTTTACGTTTTATTACTTATTCCTTACGTCGCTCACTTATTTTTTTTGCAAATATATTTAATGGACAGGCACAGCTAGTCTATGGTTTTAATCTTTGTATAGACTAAGCACCTGCCGAGTGCACGCCTGCCTCACTGCATCTTTGTCTGTCAAATGGAATTAAGCGCGCAACACTTTTCCGTCACTTTCAACACTCGCACAGAAAATTTTATATCTTAAAATCCAGGCAACCATGATTTAGCACCACTTTTGACCAGGCAACCAAATACGGTTCGATTGGGAATAAAATAATCTTTCATTTGACATATAATTCGTTTAAATAACAGATGAGGGAAGCAGATCGAAAAAAATTGATTACATTTTTTTGTGTTTAACATCATAGGCACCAAATTTAGCCAGGCAACCAAAGTGCAATGTATCAATCTATGAATTATCTAGCATATTATCTCTATCAGCATTAAATAACAGATGAGGGTAGTAATCTCTATGACTGTATCTCCCACGCGTCGGTTTCATTGTTTCTTTTTATCCATTTTTTTTATATTTATAGTGGCGTCTGAAGTGGGTTTTTCAAAAAATATTTTAACATTTTAAGTGTTAATTTAGGTATAATCGAATGTAAACTATGGGTAGGTACATACCTACCTAGTACCTACTTACCACGATAAAAATGTTGTTTGTTGGTCGATAGGTATGTATATCGATCCAGTTTCATGGATCGTGGTCTTGACGAGACTCTCTCTAGTTTAAATAGGTAGGTATATGTAGATATCTACCTATCTATCTATTGATAGCTCAATTCATAATCGATAGTTCCTGAATCTCCGCACGCCTAAGAAGTGCAATATCCTCGAGCGGAATTGAGGATCTGGGCGCTGGAGTTCAATAAAGGATTTCTATACCTGGTACCTACCTACATAATGAATCAATAATCAGCAGCTGACAAACTTCTTAAGAAACCCAAAAGGTTTAAACCCAAAGGAGTCTTGTACCCTGTAGCATCGGGATTCAGGAATTAAAACTAAATTTTTTATGAAATCATCTCGCAAAATTCCTCTTAACTAGATAGCTACTAAAAAACATGCAAATCGATCGACAAAATCTTGGAGATATCGGTGTAAATATAGGTAGAAAATGTTACTTAGGTAGATTAGATAGGTTAGGTACCTATAGTTTAATGAATCACCCATTAACTACATGTTCACATATTCGGTAATCCACTGGATATTCAGATTATTATAAAAGAGTCAACTATGGAGCATAACTCCTTCTCCATTCCCTCCGGGTAATCATAAAGTTGTGATAGCCTAGTGGTTAGGACGACCGACTTCTAATCGGAGGTCGTGGGTTCGATCCCGGGCACGCACCTCTAACTTTTCGGAGTTATGTGCGTTTTAAGTATTTAAATATCACTTGCTTTAACGGTGAAGGAAAACATCGTGAGGAAACCTGCACATCTGAGAGTTCTCCATAACGTTCTCAAAGGTGTGTGAAGTCTGCCAATCCGCTTGGCCAGCGTGGTAGACTATGGCTAAAACCCTTCTCACTCTGAGAGGAGACCCGTGCTCTGTAGTGAGCCGGTAATGGGTTGATCATGATGATGATGATGATCATAAAGTTACTAGGAATGACATGATAGACAATAACATGATAGTTTGAGATTCAGTCCACCACGTATACTGACTTTCCATCAGATTTCCCTAATACAGTCGGGCTATCGAGTCTGTGTATACATAATAATGTTTTGTAGCTGTATTTTCGTTTGGCAACATAATTCCACAGCGCAATACATTTCCACCATTGGGTTGGGGAATGGAAAGCGGAATGAGATTAGTGTGCGCGAGCGAGGAATCTGCATATTTACACGTTGCATGGTACTTAGTGCATATCTATGCATATCGCTTTCCGAAACCCATTGTGCCTAGAGCCGCAAAGTGAGCTAAATAGTCACCTTCATTCGCGAAAGCGGAGCGATAGCAAAAACATTTCTAATGTACACAGGCTTAATTATAACTTTTCAAGACATAAAAGAACGTGACACCAGTTATGTACGTTTATCTGCCAAAATTGAATTATGAGAAAAGCTTTTTTTTCTCTATTAGACTGGTAGACAAGTTCGAAAACGAGAAAAATAGAGATAAAGGTCCTAAAAATATGAACGATAGCTCATTCTATTCGGAATCACCTCTAGAAAAATGTTTTTGAAGGATTTTGGTGCAGGTAAAAAATTGCAATTGTTATTAACAAAATAAGATGAAAAAAAAAATGATATTTCGTTTTATGTTAATAACTCGAAAAATATTTATATTTAAGTAATTTTGAAAAAGCTCGTTATAGAAGAGGAAATTTCCAATTAAAAAAATCTCAACTTTCGAAATTCTATCTCCATTATTTATAACTTTAATTTGACGTTGAAAATAGGGCTCCGCGCGGCATTTACGGCATGCGCGCGCGAGCTTTCAGCAAAGAAAATAATTTTTTTATAACATAAAATGTGATTTTAAAAATTTGAAAAAATTCTAGTATCTTCTTAAAACTTGAAAACATTGAACCCTGAAGAAAAAAAGTTTAATCACAATTTTTCAATAAGTTATTCAATTGTAAACTAACAAATTTGTTCCCAATTTCCATTGGCATAAACAATGTGATGAAAGGTATAAATAATTGCCCTTGACGGTTGATCATGATGATGATGATGATGAGATAGTTAAGTCTATTTAATACAACGGGGTGATGTTTGTATTTCTTTCGGATTTCAGGTTGCCCAAACTTATATAGAGTTTAATTTTTTGTGCTGACTATCCTTACATTATCTATGTATAATATCTCCCTTCAGTTTAGACACACGTCCAAGACAAACGTTCATCAGTGGAAACCGTATGTGAAATGACGATTAAGAACAGTTGTAAGTAGCCTTTGTTTGATCTGCCGATAAGGCCTCTATTGTACCGACCAACGGTAGATTGATACAATACGAGAGATTGCGAGGGCACTATGAGAAAATACTGTTTTTTCAGACCTTATTTCAATAGCTTTTCCTTTTCGGGTTGCATTAAATATCTACGAGAGAAACCTTCATAGAAACGAAGTCAATATCGTAATTATTATCTCTGTATTAAAAATGTACCTATATCTATTGAATTATGATACTTTTATCAAATCTTAACAAGCATATCTACTTACCTATACCTCTCTCGTCTACGTGCTATGATAGGGGTAGGTATATTATATGATATTTTTGATAACATCACAAAGGGGTTTACTATAAGGCTGTAGCCTGCCTGATAAATGAGCTAATTAATGGAGGTGTAGGTATATCTATGAAATAAAAACTGTGAGAGTACAAAGAAATTGTTTATAATCTAATGAGTAGAGCAACCTACTTTCATACATTTTCAACATGAAAACTTGCAACGTTTCAGCTTGCCTTATTTTTATTATGCCATGCAACAGTACGTATTAGCTTGGTCACGCAAATTCTGATCGTGGAACAGGTATGCTGATATGGCGTTCATTAAGTAAGTAGTTATTAAACTCAGGTAGGTGCATGTACCTATTAGGTATATTAAGGTAAGTAAATATATTTCATTTAGGTACTTCGTTGTGTTTAATTCTTTATTTGATTTTTATTCTTACACGGGGTCAAATAGTTGATTAAGGGTAAAGTATCAACAACAGTTAAGGTTAATGAAATTTTTAACCGTAGTTTATTTAATACTAGCTTCTGCCCGCGGCTTCGCCCTCGTGAATTTCAGTTTTTCACAAATCTCGATGGGAACTGTGGATTTTTTGGGATAAAAAGTCCGGGAAGCCTATGCTTTAAGTCAGGGCATAATCTATCTCCATTCAAAATTTCAGTCAAATCGGTTCAGTAGTTGCGGCGTGATTGAGTAACAAACATCCAAACATCCACACTTTCTGCACATTTAAGTATATAATATTAGTAGGATTTGTAAAACTGTTTAAGTGACACTTATTTATATATATATACCTACTTACCTACTAAGTATGTTTACTAAGTATGTTTTCCCTTTGTAGCAGAGGGCAGAAAGTATTGTTTAGTTAATTCAAAGTTCCTGTTTAGATACTTAGTTCTAAAACGAACGCTATACAATGCTTTCCTCCTGCGGAAAAGGATACATTTAGAGCTATCAATTAGTTTTAGGGATTGTGTCCAAAAGAATCAGCATCAATATATTTGACATTTGATATTAATTGTTGTACTAAATTAAATTCAAAACTGTAAAAAAATTACAGAAAGCTATTTATTACCTTAATTTTTTCAACGCCGAAATTTTAGACGGTAAATCGACGTTACACATCATGTTTTTCTAATTTGAATATAACATAATGTGAGGCATTGTTAGTTTTCGGTTCTCACCGTCAATTAATTACCTAACTACCGTTTCATAATTAGGGGTCTGTAAATGAATTGAAAGGATGATGACGGACTGTCCGAGTCTTCTCTAAATAATAGATGTTACCGTTTAAATTGGTATTATCCATTTAATTGCTTTAATTTCACTGTGACATACCTGTGCTTAGAAAGGCGAAATGTTAGGTAGGTATATCGAATAGTTGAAGAATGATTCGACAAATGTAATTGATATATACTTACTTCTGTGTTTGATAGGCAGCTTATTATAGAGATGGTTAATATGTAATTGATAATAAGTAACTGACAGGTGAGATACCTATAAGCTATACGTAGGTACTCGTATAGTTAGGCATACGTACCTACATACTATCTGTCGGTAGAAATCGAAGAGGAGATCTTTTAACGTCTGGATGTGCAATTTTAGCTTAAATACCTATGAACCTATCACCTACTTATCTAAGTACTACCTATCTACCTACCCTTAACCTATGCAATATTGTCTATAGGTAGGTATATTATCGACAATAGAAGAGTGAAAATAATAAAACTTTCCCAGGAATGAACCTAGGAATTAGAAGCCAACGTCGATAATTGATTTCCGTTATTAAATTTCATAATTTTAAGTTCGGTTCAGTTCGCGCCGCCCTAATAGCGGTTCGTGCGGCTTATATGTAACTCTGTATTTACATAGTGGGTCCGTTGGACGTCAGTTGTGACGTTTTTTCTTTTAATGTATGTAAATGGGAAACAATTAGGCGAGTTAAAACACGGGGTAGGCAGTTCTAGGCAAGAGCGTGTCGCGCCCCTGCCGCGGCCTGCGCCACATGTTAGTGGGCGGGCGGCCACCGAGCCACAATTGCGCGCATTACAGCTTTTAGACACAACAATTAGGTATATAGAGTTTGCTGTTTATTTATACGTAGTGGCATTAAATTAGCTTAAAACACTCATATGATACCTAATATTACCAGATGAGTGTGATAATAGTATCAGATGAGTGTTTTTAACCCCCGATGCAAAATGACGGGGTGTTATAAGTTTGACGTGTCTCTGTGTGTGTGTGTGTGTGTCTGTCTGTTTTCCTGTGGCGCTCAAACGGGTGGACCGATTTGAATGCGGTTTTTTTGTTTGAAAGGTCGAGAGTGTTGTTAGCTATGTTTGATGAAAATCGGACCAAGATGGCTGCCGCTACAAAATGGCGGATTACATACTTTATCACAACGCCCTCAATATGGGTATCAAATGAAAGGGCTGACTAGTAGAATAGCACTATGCAAATCCAAGATGGCCGCCACCACAAAATGGCGAATGTCGGGGGATTTTTAAATTTTTAATTAATACCTAATACCTAATTTTAAATCTAATACCTACTTGTAGGTAATAGGTACCTAATTATCAACAGTTGCATGTTTACAAGACAACAACCATATACAATCATAGAAAAGATTCTGAAACAGTTAGTTTACTGCTAATATTAAATCGGGTTCGATTCCCGGGTCGGGCAAATAATTGTTAGGTATTGAGTTTTTCTGTCATGAAATTCTCAGTGCCAGCCTGGAGTTGGTAGTTGGCGGTGTTGTCACTCCCGTGCCTCGGAGAGCACGTTAAGCAGTCGGTCCCGGTTATTAGGTCTAAACCCCTCTCTCCTATGAGAGAGGAGGCCTGTGCCCAGCAGTGGGACGTTAAAAAAAAGGCTGTAGTAGTGGTGGGGGTGTTTTAATGTTGGCAATAAGCTAACTGTTCCAGAGTCTTTTATAGAGGACTAGCATCTGCTCGCGGCTTCGCCCGTGTGAATTTCGATTTTAAACAAATCCCGAGGGAATCATGGATTTCCGGTTCCCGTTCCTGCTCCCTTTTCCAACCTTTATACTTACTATCAAGGAAGTTTGCTATAGTAATCTACCTATAGCTGTAGCTATAGATTTCGGGTTTTTCAAAATACCGTGGGAACTGTGCATTTTTCGAGGATAAAAAGTAGCCTATGTGTTGCCAATGTATGCAACACAGCAAACTATTGCAATAATGTGATATGCTTAGATATCCATTTTACTCCCACAGAAATACTTTTCCGAGATAAGAATAAGTACCTAACCTATGTGTTAAGTCAGGCCATAATCTATCTCCATTCAAAATTTCAGCCAAATCGGTTCAGTAGTTGCGGCGTTAAAGGGTAACAAATATACACACACAAAAACTTTCGCCTTTACAATATTATTGTGATTGTGATTTAAAACATGGGTGTGTAGATACCTAAATAGGGGAAGGGGGCCCAAAGCGGGCACTTTAAAGTTAAGTGAGAAAAAAACGTTTATTAAAATATACCTACCTACCTACTTACCTACAAAGGCAAAAAAACTGTTAGATATTGCTATAAAGTAGATGATTTTATGGTAGTTTGATAGTCAGTGCTTAAATTTTTAATATAGGTACCTACGTAGGTATCTCAACAATATGATAAGTATCTACTGGAACTTAAATTGGAAACCCTTTCCAATGCATTGGAAACCCTTTCCAATGCAAGGTGTGATAGCCTAGTGGTTAGGACGACCGACTTCTAATCGGAGGTCGTGGGTTTGATCCCGGGCACGCACCTCTAACTTTTCGGAGTTATGTGCGTTTTAAGTATTTAAATATCACTTGCTTTAACGGTGAAGGAAAACATCGTGAGGAAACCTGCATGCCTGAGAGTTCTCCGTAACGTTCTCAAAGGTATGTGAAGTCTGCCAATCCGCTTGGCCAGCGTGGTAGACTATGGCTAAAACCCTTTTCACTCTGAGAGGAGACCCGTGCTCTGTAGTGAGCCGGTAATGGGTTGATCATCATGATGATGATGATGATGATTGTATGCAACACCGGGCATAGCGGGCATGCTTGCTTTGCCCAGCTCACTTTGGCTTTTGCCTATCTAATCTAAAATTTATTTTAATATTTATATGCAGATATAATTAAGTTAAATTAAAATCATCTTAATAATAATAGGTAGGTAGATATAATTTACTCACTGTCAACCAAAACACCTTCTACAGATCTTCGTTTTTTTGCATAAAATTGTCAAATTTCTTGTTTTTATGCACACCAGCCGTAATTTTTATCGGAGATGTGAACCACGACTGCCGCGGACTGAGGCGGTATATGGGGAGTAGGTATGGTCAATGGAACGAGAGACCGCATTGAGATTATAAGCGATGATTTTAGAATCATCGCTTATAATCTCAATGCGGTCTCTCATTCCATTTCCATTAAAATTAAAAAAAAGGGGAAGGGTGCCCAAAGCGGACACCCTTCCCCTAACTATTAAGTAGGTACCTACCTACCTAGGTTATCAATATACTTACCTACTAGAATAATTTTTTAAGCAAATTAAGTCGACTTAAAAAAATACTAATAGAGATGTGAACAGGTAGGATCCCAAAAAGTTCTTGTTGACATAATATTTTTAAGATGGCGAATTTTTTTTTTTTTAGTTTCGCGCGCATTCAGCGAGGGGGGCAGCGGCGCGGGCGGCGGGAGGGGCTACGACGGCGCCGCCCCGCTCGACGCGCGCCCACTGGGAGTGGCGCACACTAACGCGCTCTTTACACTAATGTGCTCTAAAGTGCACGGTTTGCGTTCGGTTTGCGGTCGCACTATAAACAAATTGCTACACACTTTATTGAGCGCCATCTTAATATTCTTAACAGAACATTATCTATCCGTTTTGTTTTACGACACACACACACGAATTATTTTTAGTCATCTGCTCTGCGAATTTATTTCAGAGATAAGTAACTTTATTGTGATGATAATGGTACGGCAGCCGCCGAACAAAATTTTTAGTGATTAATAACAAGCTGAATTTTCGTGAGTAGGTTCCTTTCGACGAGACGACCAACTTTTTTATCTATGAAAATTCTCGATGGAGGTAGCTTCTCGAGTGGGGACGTGTTAGAAATTTCGATTCGCTCGGGTGGGAAATCGTTCCACTAAATTTGTAGGACTATATGGCCCTTTCATTATACAAGTATTTATTAGGCTGCATACAAAAAATCAGGTGGTTAGTAATAATATTCTACAGCGTCCTCCACTCCGAATATTTTCCAAATAATGAGGTTAAAAAAATGATTAAGCATTATTAATAACTAGCTGATTTTTTGTATGCAGCTTAGTAAATGCTTGTATAATGAAATGGCTACATAGTCCTACAAATTTAGTGGAACGATTTCCCACCCGAGAGAATCGAAAATTTCAACACCTCCCCACTCGAGAAGCTACCTCCATCGAGAATTTTCATAGATAAAAAAGTTGGTCGTCTCGTCGAAACGAACCTACTCACGAAAATTCAGCTTGTTATTAATCACTAAAAATTTTGTTCGGCGGCTGCCGTACCATAAAGAAACGTATAAAAATGTGCCTGATGCACTTTTTTGCAGCTATTTACGGCTAAAAGTTCATTGTCCAAATTTGTAATTACCTACTATGAAGCTTAGGTAATTAAATATTTCAATAATAAATAGGTATTAGATAGGTGTCCCTAGTTTATATCTAGGTACCTACTGACAAGCCTCTATCTAAGACTTAAAGAATTTTCACTTAAACTACTTAGGTAAGTATGCGGAGTGAGCCTTCTGTAGTCTGTACCTACATACCATTAAGTTACATATTCTAGTCACAGTTTAAAGGTAGGTAAATCTTAGGTAAGGTTACCTGAAAAAATCTCTGAAGGCTTGGATGGAGGCTCTAGTGTTAGATACCTAAGTACTTATAGGTAACCATTATAACCTATAAACCCACCTAAAGCCTTTTAAGTATAATTATTATTGCAAAACTTTACCTTATTTAAATACCAATTTCTAGGAAAGCGTCAACTAAAAGTAGTGATAGCCTAATGGACTTCGGCCTCCCTTTCGGGGGATCTAGTTGGATCCTCGGCACGCACATCAAGTTTTGGGAGTTATAGATATGTGCGTTTTTAGCAATTAAGTAAATATCCCTTGCTTTTGAAGGAAATCATCGTGAGGAAACCTGCATGCCTGAAACCTCATTCATACTTAAGTAATGTTCTCAAATGCGTGTGAAGTCTACCAATCCGCACTTGGCGTGGCATCCAGCGTGGTGGACAATGACCTAAACCTTCTTCGTTCTGCGAGGAGACCGTGCTCTGTAGTCGGTTGGTACCTAATGAGTTGATATCTAATGGAAGAGCCTTTGTAGTGTTCACGTTAACTGCGAGCCCAATTTTAGAGGACTTTCAGCTGGTGCGGTTGAGATCGATTCACGAAACCTGGAACTCTATTTCAGTGCGGTTGAGGCTTTTTCGGCCTCGTGCTGAATGGTTTGATAAATATGTCATAATTTGACCAGGAACGTGACAAATTGTTTAGATTTGTGCTACAATCATCATATGTGTTTTATCTAAATGTGTTTTAACTACTTAAATGTGTTTTAACTAAAACTACATTTAGGTACTTATATGTGTTTTAACTAAAACTAGCTTCGCCTGGGGTTCTGACCCTTGGTTTAAATTAACTTTAAATTACTACTAGCTACAGTTTAGATAAACTTTTTTTTCTGTACCAACCTAATAATAAATAATTATATTATAAGAACCAAAAAGATATTCTTTCCTATAAAAAAATATCGTTGGATGTAGAGTTCAAATTTAATTATATAAAAAAGTTAAATCAGGGGATCAATTGAGTAGGGTGGTGCATCTGAATAAGAATAGAATCGTTTTGTTCTAGCAGGTAGCTGTCAGATCGTGTGTCACAACGCCCACCTGGGTGGTCTTGCGCAGATAGCACAAAATACTTTGAACGTATTATAATGTTAATAGGCGGCGACGGCTTTGTTGACGGACCACGACGAATGTCGTATGTTTCACGGCCACAATGTATTGATACTTCAGTGGTTTCCGCGGGGGGGATTCATGTAAAGGTTTGGGGTTATTGAAGGGCAGGATGCGGGGTCTTCTTAAAATTGTCGCGCAGTTCTGCGCGAGTGACGTATGGAATCTCGATTGCAATGCATTTTGTAGGTGCGAGGGTGTATTGTGTTTGTTGGGTGACACCTTGCTCTTTTGTTATCGAAGTGAAGTGGGAGGCTATTTGAGTTTATTTAACAGATGGTTAGTCATATTTATTTAGGTATCTTTTATCTACTCATATCATAGCTACTATCCATTTAGGTGATATAGGTAGGTAAGTACCTAAATAAGTGTATGTTTCGCATCAATAGTTACCTAGGGTGGACGCTCCTTAGGCCGGCACCCCCCCCTTAAGTCGGCACTTCGTTATATTTCTGTCGATATTATCGTTTTGGTGCCATTTAATCGCAATGGGTATTTTTTTTATTTAGTAGGTATTGCTCCAATGGGGAAATAGTTCTAAAACAAGGCAGAACTTTTTTGCACCCCTTTCCCTCAATTGTCGCATAGAACGAGCGCGAGTGCGTAAATCGCTGAATTTCTTACAAAATTGCTACTTTTCGAACGTTGTTTGGTAAGAAATAAATTACGTATTATAATATTTAAGACTTGTTGTTGCGATTTAATTTGTTTTGCGTAATATTTGACATCGTGTTATAGTGATTTAACTCAATTATTTTGCGTAGTTACAGAAAAAACAGGGGTGCCGGGCTAAGGAAAACCAGTAGTATGAGGTGTCTGAGATCGGCAGGGGGTGCCGACTTAAGAATTTGGGTTATTCCTAAGGTCGGCCCTATTGAATAAACTTAATATTATCTATATAAAAATTGTCTGATTGTTTGTTAAGGTTGTTAAAAAAAATTATATATCTATTTCTTCAAAAATTCTATTAATTTCGAAAAAGTGTATTTTTTTTGGCGGGAAAATGAAATAAAATGAAAACGAGGAAAGAGTTCCTATAAATATTTAAAAAAACATAAATTTCCGCGAACAAAATAGGGGCTAAAAGATAATTTTCTAATAAAAACATGAGGGCCGACTTTGAGAACACAAATGCCGGAAGAAGGGACAAAGGTGCCGAGCTTAGGCAAATTGGTACTTTTTTTTTAATAAATTTAAAAAAATACTTCTTTATGGTAAAAGCGAGTAGGTATTAAATATTGAATCAAAAAGTCAAAAGCATGTAGTATTAGAAGAAAAAAACATTGTACTGAAATTGCTTCGTTTGACACGTCTACGATATTTTAAACATGACATGACCCTTAAAGTGCCGACTTATAGAACATTCACCCTACATAAAGATACATTCTTCACTTAATATGTTGTATACCTAATGTTACAGCTTAATCTCTCTCCGATCATGTCACAATGGGAGAGCATAATAATATGAGAGTGAAGGAATAGAGTGTGCACCTGTGTATGCAGACACACTTGTGCACTGTAATATCCCCGTGTCTCTTGCTAGTCTCCGTAGGTATTGTTTGAGATTTTCCGCCGTGGCCGAAATTCAGTCGGTAGACATTTTAATAGGTAGGTATAACTTGATAAGTATCTAGGTAGGTAAAGCTTATAGATACTTAGATCTAATTTATGCAACAGTGACATTGCAAGTTTAAACAGTAAACAGTAGGTACCTAAGGTAGGACCTTCTTATCTACATACTTAAGTAGGTACCTACTTGATACTTACTTAAGTATTTCTTAAATATTAGCGAGACATTCAATACGATCTAATTTACGGCTTTTAAGCAAAGCACTTGTAACAATCCCAATAGGGCACCTGTAGAACTCCAGATAGGAACCTGTCTTCAGATAAAAGTGGCGGGCGGCATCACAAATAAATAAATAAATATATTCATTAGGTGACACCTACGCCCTATCTCGATACTAAATCCCGCGGTGTCGGCGGCTGTCCCGACGACCGGGGACAAAACGAACAAAACTACACCAATAAGAACCCAATATCATTAAATAATAATAGTGGAAATTGTTTTATTCTTGACACGATAAAGAACTTTAATTGGATTCGGGAAAATGGCGCCGGTTGGTAGGCGACGTTTATTATTGCATTGTATTTTTAGGGCACCTTACCCGCAAAGGATAAAAACGGAGCCCTATTAATGTCATTCTGCTGTCTATCTGTCTGTCTGTCTGTTTGTCCGTATGTTCGCGTGTCACAGGTCTCTAGCTCGTTGACGAAATGAGTTACAAACCTGAAATTTTGCTATTTGGTGTAGAACGTTAACCCAAAACCAAATAAGTAGGTATTTAATTAGAAATTGAATTAAATTATTTTTCAGAGGGGCTCCCGTAGGATGAAAAAGGAGCTGGAAAAAAAAATTACTTTAACTTAAACTGAACTTTTTCTTACACTATGCCCCATGTGGGGTATCATAATAAGGAAATGGGGGTCTTCAAAGTTGTCAGTTTTAGATAATTTTTGCTATCTCAAAAACTAAACCAGGAATATGTTTCGGTATCTTATACCTATACCTACTTTGATTTACAAATACCTCTAAGTATTTAAATCATGAATGTACGATCTACCTTAGGATAAAAGAAAAATGTTCGATTAGTAAGTATATATACCTATTTAGTCTATATAGATATCTACAGGTAAAGTAGGCCTTAATAGATCGGTTACAGTATGAATAAAACACTCAATAATGCCTCGTCTATCATGCCATTGACAATTAGGTACCTATTTTGTTCTACCCTGCTATCAATTCTTCAGATAGGTAGTAGGAACCTATTGGTGACAAATTACAGTTTCTACTAAGTATCTACGTCAATTGTCACACACATAAAATAGAAAACCTCAACGATTAGGTACTTATACGTAAAAAGTATAACATAACAGTTTTTAACTGATTTTATAAAATGAAGAAATTCTTCCTAAACTGAAGAGAGTTCGATTCAATATTCATTTCAAGTGAGAAGACATCATCGGCAATATCTATCATCATCATCATCAGTAGGTACCTACCTACCAGACATAATTTAAATTGAATCGTCATCAACAAACATTTTCGCCTGATTTATTGTTTTTGTTTAAGTAGATAGATTACTATGAAAATATTAAAAAACATCTGTTAATTTTTAATTAGGTATAACAATTGGTTGTCTGTAAAGTCGGTTTACCCACGGACGATAATTTTACGTGATAACGTTATAAGAAAACAAAGTTTTCAAACTTTACTTAAAAAAAGGAAAACGTTTAAGCAACGACTAGCAATCACCAATGAAATCGTAATCGTAGCTAATTGTCTAAAATAAAACGTTTTTTCTTTTCGTTGGTCGAACCACATTTAATCCGACGGCTCCGATTACTTTTTTTTATGGCTTGGTGATATCAGTGTGAGAATGGTAGATATAATAAGTATTCTCATATCTTTTTGATGTAGATATTTACCAATAAATATTAGGTCAATATACTTATACCTATGTATACATACAGATGACTATCACTATCGCTAGGTAGGTATATAGGTAGATAATTTTTTATATATATATTATATACATAGATAGATTTTTTGATAAATTAGTATATATGTATTTATTTATTTTATCAGACATCAATATCTACAGTAAATAAGGGCCTTGTGCCTACAGCCTATTTATACCTGTGTAAATACGAAATACAATTTCTTTATTATTTTAATTCAATTTCAAATACTTAACAGGTATATTATTTATCATTTACCTAGATACTTAATAGAAATAGGTAGGTAGGTACTTAACCTATTTATTTTATTTGCTTCGGAATATTTCGTTACGTTACGTACGTACCTACTCTACATCTTTAGAGAAAAATATTTTTTAAACATCTACCTAAGTGACTAGTTCACTTATCTTTACCTAATTACTTATATAATTTATTTGTAGGCAAAAGGCATCAGCTGATAACTTTATATCTTGCTTGAAATAAATATAAAAGCTAACGAGTTTAGTTCAGAGACTTGTAAACTTGAGACGTTTCTGTAATGAAATGAAAACGAGAAAAGGTCTAAGAATACGAACTAAGTAGGTACTTTATGTATCGTTGTTTTCAGTATTTGTTGTTTAAATATATGTAGGTACCTACATAGTAACAGTATATGGTTCATAATAGGTATACCTACCAAAATTTCATATTCCTAACTGGTTTAGTTTTGAGATAGGTAGTCCCAGTCACAAAAATGGTCTAAAACTGTCAACTTTGATACCCCCCCATTTCCTTATTTTTTAAGCAAAAAATTAAAAAGAAATATATTATTCATATTTCATAGTACCTACCTACCTACTCTACATAATAATGAGCTTTAAACAACGATATCCCACAAGCTAAGGTAAGAACATTTTTTTCCAGCTCCTTTTTCATGTATGGGAGCCCCCTTAAAAGTAATTTAATTAAATTTCTAATTCAATATTTTATTTTGGGTCAACGTCCTACACCAAATAGGTAGGTAGGTACCAAAATTTCATAGTTGTAACTAATTTTGTCTACGAGCTAGAGACCTGTGACCGGCGGACAGACAGACAGACAGACAGACAGACAGTAGAGTGACATTAATAATTTGGATAAATTACTTTTAAACCTCTTTCCAATTTTAATATATATCTAAATCTTCCTGAATTCTTGAAATTGAAACTTTTCTTGCATTCTTTACCTGAAGAAATATCATTTGTAATAGAAAGTTTGTTCATTTTCTCCTTTTTAGGGTTATCCATATTAATTCTACGAAGGATAGGTATCTATATCTAGGTAGCTGCACTTTATCACCCAGATTATAAGTAGGGAACAAGTTCATTCGGCGCGGTCAATCCGGACCATATCCGGACGCATTGCGGAGAGAGTTCCGAAAAAGTAGTAGATAAGTAGAGCTACGTCGATGATGATGACAAAAAATGTACCTAACTATGCAAAAAAATAATGTTTAGAAAACAAATTAACTATTAGGTATATAGTAGGTAGGTACATACATCATTTACGGTTATCACAAGAGTACTATTTATATAAGTATATACCTAGTACCTATACTTATACATATTTTTATATATATTTTTATATATATAGCTGTGATAGCCTAGTGGTTAGGACGACCGACTTCTAATCGGAGGTCGTGGGTTCGATCCCACGCACCTCTAACTTTTCGGAGTTATGTGCGTTTTAAGTATTTAAATATCACTTGCTTTAACGGTGAAGGAAAACATCGTGAGGAAACCTGCATGCCTGAGAGTTCTCCATAACGTTCTCAAAGGTGTGAAGTCAGCCAATCCGCTTGGCCAGCGTGGGAGACTATGGCCAAAACCCTTCTCACTCTGAGAGGAGACCCGTGCTCTGTAGTGAGCCGGTAATGGGTTGATCATGATGATCATGATGATGATGACTATTTATATAAACCTATCTATTACTAGAAATTTAATCAGTAAGATAATATTATACAAAAAAATTTTTTTTATTATTAAATATTAATTAGGTATTTATTATTATACAAATTAATTTTTTTTTATTAAGAACAAAATAATTAGATATTTTGTTTTTAAATATTAAACCGAATGTTCCTTATAAGTACTTAGGTATAGAAAAAAGATTTAATTATAAAGGAACGAGTAGTTATAATACCTACATATTATTATACATAGGTATATATATATATGTACCTATCTATGTTTTTTATACAAAAAGATCCACAGTTAAATTCTTAAATTGAATCAAAAGAATTTTTTTTTATAAAGAGTGGACTCGAGCTATTGTGCCGGTAAACGGAAACCACATTGTCGATCGAGATTGCTTCAAATTAAAGAGCTAGCATAAAGAAAGTGTATTTTACGATCAAAGGAACGGTTCAAAAGCTACCTCGGTAGCTACACCAGTTGCATTTCGACTGAGACCTTCCGGCAATTCTCTCTTCCCTGTAATTAAAATAAATACTTTGCACTGATACAAACTCTTTAACGCAAACCACATGCAAACGAAAAGGATTGAATACAAGCCTTTAGAACTACTAAATGTAATTATTATAGATATCTACCTACTTATCCAATAGTAGAAGGTATTGGAACTACCTATATAATACCTATCAAAATTCTACGTAGGTAGGTATTATTGACAACCACGATAATTAAACTAATTTCAACGACGCTGTAGATATCTAACGTTTTTCGTAACACATCCACAGTCCAATTACCACATGATACCTACGTGTATTTTATTTGAATATGGTTTCGTTGAATATTATCACGATAACCAAAAAAATATCCATAAGTATTGTCTGAACACCGGTAAGTTCTCATACAAATCATAAATAATTTACGCGAATGTCCTGAAAATGAAGAGCGCATAGCATGTAACGAAGTTTGACATGACGACTCCACTCGTCCATTTAATTAGAACGGAGCGCGCCCGTAACAGTAACTATTAGAACGCTAAGCATGATTAACTAGACCTATTGGCTAATTAAGAAGTCATCGTGAAGACATCGCTGTCTCTACATTAACTCACAATTCACCGTCAGGTAGAGCGGGAAAGCTATACATTAACACCTTCGCTCATAAGAAATGGTGAAAGATCACCTGTGCTCACTACTGTAATTCTACTACCGAGCGGTAGAGCACCTGTCCCTTTCGTACGGTTCAAGCTTAGGCCGGATCGTACGAGTGTGAGTAGGAGTAGTTTTATTCAAAGCGCGGTTCAAAAAGGCTTTAACGCTCGACGTTTTCTCGGACGAAAATCGCTCTTGAAGCGGTTCGTTGAAAAACTACAATATTTTCATGCGCTGGTAATACGCAGAGGACAGGACGGAAGGCTGCAAATGAATCGAGCGTCGCTGTGGTTTTGACGCGTTCGGAAATCGAATTAAGAGCGTTAGAGCGAGAGGTGTGTGGAGGTTCGATACAGTGGAGGCAGTTTTTGTTATTGTTCGGCGGTGATTTTTTCCGAGGCGTGCTAATGGGAGTAGGCGCGCGAGTGGGCGCGCCGGTGCGGCAAGCGCGCTCTTCAGTGTTCTGGCCGAGCTTCGAGCGAGCGCGTGGACGACTCAGGTCCGCCGAGGTGGCTCGCTTAGGTCGATAGGACTAGTTCGTGGACTGTGGTTCGTGGGTCGTGTTGGTGCGTATGCTCGCGTCCGCGGTGGCTCGACCATGTTGATATCGGCGGGCAGCGGCCCCACGCCCGAGTTCTCGCCCGCCTCGTGCTGCGCATCCTGGAAGATGGAGCCGGCGCCCCCGGCGCCAGCCTCCATCGCACAGCCGCTCAACATATCGGCCAACGGTAAGCTTGCTTGCGGTCACTGTACTTGTCATTACACCGTGAAACCAACTGAAATCCCGACGGTATAGTTACAAAAACAGTGAACATTAAAGGATTTACTTAGGTACTGATAGATAACTTAACTCTCAGACCAGGGCGCGTATGGAACCCTCGTAGCTTTAGTTTTAAGTTTCCGTAAGTAATTATCACCATTGCCTGTTCCTAAATTGACGTTCAAAAAGTGTACAGTGTACCTACTTTGAATAAATGAATTTTGAATTTGAATTTACCTATCTTATTAGAACAAGAGTTCCTATTTCTGTATATGTATTTATAATAGGTACATATAAATTAGTATATTGTAGCTAATATGAAGGTAAGTGTTAGTTATACCTATTGATAACAAGTCCTTAATTTGTTGATGAACATCTACTAGCCAGGTATGAAATAAAAAATTAGTTGCGTCTGTGACAGCCATAAAGGAACAACAAATTTAGAATTTGGATAAAAAATTATAATAAAATGGTTAAGAGCAGAGACGAGCAAAATAATAAAATACGACAAATAGGTAGACATGACGTGCATGAATGTAAGATATTCACTATCGGCAGGTGGTTATTAGCATCTTCTACAATTCATTAGGTAGGTAGGTAGGCAAATAGGTACCTCTACGTTTCCAATTAAAATGAAAAAGTATGGATAAATATTTCATACCTAAAATATAACAGGTCTCAGTTAAAACGCATTTTTACTCTACCTACTTGATTAGGTACATGCTCTACAAAAAAAAATTACAGTAAGTAGGTATATAGCAGACCTACCCCGCACTGCGAAATTTCACCGTGCTATTTTTATTCGCGCGGTTTATTTTCAGTATTATAATACCTATAATATTTTTTCACGAATTTTAAATCGCAAGCGCAAGTGTCAACATTTCTATAATATTATGTTAAAGAATTCTGCGAAAAAAATCGCGCGATGAAATTTCGCAGCGCGGGCTAGGCCTAATGGATAGTAAAATACATATAGTACCTAGGTACCTACTTAGGCACTTCAATCAATCAATTTAACCTCACAAAACTGATATAATAAACTAATTGAAATACCAATTAAGTATTGTAAGCATAGTAGGTAGGTAGGTAATGTATCCAGGTACATTTTGTAAATTTTAAATTGCCGAATCGTTTGGATTTTTTTAACGACGAAAATATTGGAAAACTGCGGCTGAAATATTTTCATCCGCAACATGCCAAATTCACCTATGGTGCGGGTGAAAATTATTCCGCCTTCGCCTGCGTGGAAAATGTTTTTGTCTTTTTCGAAAAATATTTCCTGAAGGTAGGGGTAAATATAATAACATGTACACTACCTCTGTACCAAATCCTTTCTTAGCGGTTGCCTATATAATATTATTATAATAGCTATCTGCATGGCAAATTTCAGGCAAATTTCAGCCCGATCAGTGGTTTGAGCTGTGCGTTAATAGATCAGTCAGTCAATCAGTCAGTCAATTATCGGTCAAGATTTATATGGTAATATATTTATACCTACTATAATGGTAGATATACCTACCTACGTATAGAATCGAACAAGATATTGGAAAGGTTCTACTTGACCGTAATAGCCGTCGGCAGGTTCAGTGAAATTAATATTGAAAATGCTACCTCTCAACAGTATACATAGATATACCTACCTACCTTTTGAAAGTAAATAATAATTAATTATTATCTATTATGTACCTACCCAACACAATAATGAAATGGAATTATTCTACTGTTATTTTAATGACATAGGTTATATTATTATGTACCTACCATAGAATAATGAATAAGAGGGAGAATTGCCCTTTACATCAAATTGTATGGAAACCTGCCATCGTTAGTTTGTCCCCACCACTTGCTACACAAGTGTAAATTGAAAATTTAAAAAACCCCCGACATTCGCCATTTTGTGGCGGCAACCATCTTGGATTTGCAATAGTGCTATTCTACTAGTCAAGCCCTTTCATTTGATACCCATATTAAGGGATTTGTGAAAAAATATGTAATCCGCCATTTTGTAGCGGCGGCCATCTTGTACCAATTTTCATCAAACATAGCTAAGAACACTCTCGACTAAATCACCTTTCGAACGAAAAAAACCGCATTCAAATCGGTTCACCCGTTTGAGCGCCACAGGGGAACAAACAGACACACACACACACACACACACACAGACACGTGAAACTTATAACACCCCGTCGTTTTTGCGTCGGGGGTTAAAAATGCTATATTGCATACTGATAGATCAGTGCAAGCAGCACCAGCAAATATAGACTTTATCGTTTAGTACACAGCGTTCAATTTCAATCACCGTACATCACACGTTATCGATGTTGAGTGAAGGCGCCCGTTCCATGAAAGGTCTAAAGTTTTAGTGAAAGAATATATTTATATAGTACAAGTACCATTGCATCCTAAGACCGACCGATTCAATGTTTGATTTCTACTAAGCAAGCAATGGTTTTTGTTGATAATGAGATACAGACTTCTCAATTTAACACTTTTTGAGCATAATGTAAATATACATAATAATGTTTTCTTGTTTTTTATGGAAAATAACAACAATAACTTGTACTTAAGTGTGAAATGAGATGCCATCTTTCGTGTGATTCCCTTTTTTGCTTGATTTTTTTCAAACAACCACTCAACAACACGGCATTTTGTTAAAAATCGAGAGCGGTGAAGCGATCGGTGGACGACATTCGACTAAAGACAGAAACGGTTCTCAGGTGTATTTAACACCAGAAAAGTTCTCAGGAACCACGCCCCCTTGCCATATCTCCTCTTATTCATTTATCTATGGTACCTACCCTCTAAATGGAAGATAATGGTACCTACTCATTTTACTATACTTACCCGGTCTTTTTCCTATGTTTAACTCTTAGGTCTTTCGTCGCACTCTAATTTATAAATACTTAACCCGATCTGGACCCTAAATGAGTTCCTACCTGGCTCTAAATCCCTCTCTCCTGTGAGTGAGAAGCAGTGGCGTAGGGTACCTTGGCGGGGCCCCGTATAAAAATTTGTTTGGGGGCCCTTATGAAGGGTAAAGATTTCTCACAAAAGAAAAAAAAAATGTTTGCATAAAATTAAAACCAATATTTCATAATTATTTATCTGTCACTTTTTCTAAAATTTTTACAAACAATTCAAATTAAATATATAAGTACTCTCCTTGCCTTTTTTTCGGCAAACTGATTTATTAAATCATTTAACTATAACTGATGATGACTTTAGTTTTTCTAAAGATTCTGCCTCTATGGACAACTTTTTGGACAACATTTTTTGACTTTTGTCATTTCTGAAATAAACAAAAATTTGGGAAGTTTTTGTTAATTTTTGCTTACGCACGTCGGGGGCCCCCGTGGCTTGGGGGCCCCGTATAACTGATACGGCAGATATGGCGGTAGCTACGCCCCTGGTGAGAAGGCTGGTACCCAGCTAATGGACGTTAAAGGGCTGTAGTGGGTGGTGCAGTCAGTGCAGTGCAAGTGCAGTGGTTAGGGACCCTAAATTCAATTCGTGCTAGATAGTCAAGGCATTAGTCTCGGGTACTGGAAAGGTTCTACTTGACCGTAGAATTATAGAAGCAACTTATAATTATTGTATCTACTATAACTTGACTGGTCGAGTCTCAACAGCTTCTTCTTATTCTCAATGTCGAGGCGTCCGTCTGCAATTAAACCGTCTGTTGTGCGTAAAACCGCTTTAATTGATGATATTTTAAGAAAATCTTTACTAAAATTAAAACCTGAAACGTTAATTCCGTAACGTATCTCGCTCGTCTGGCATTGGTAAAGAGTAGGTGTCATAAGAAACAACTTATAACTATAACTTGACTGGTCGAGTCTCAACAGCTTTAAGGTATGATATTTTAAGAAACTCTTTACTTAAATCAAAATCTGAAACGTTAATTCCTTAACATACTCGCTCGTCTGGCATTGGTCAAAAGTAGGTGTCATAAGAAGCAACTTATAACTATAACTTGACTGGTCGAGTCTGAACAGCTTTAAGGTATGATATTTTAAGAAACTCTTTACTTAAATCAAAACCTGAAACGTTAATTCCTTAACATACTCGCTCGTCTGGCATTGGTCAAAAGTAGGTGTCATAAGAAGCAACTTATAGCTATAACTTGACTGGTCGAGTCTCAACAGCTTTAAGGTATGATATTTTTAAGAACATCTTTATTTAAATCAAAACCAGTAGGGCTATACTCTAAAATACCATCTCGATATCGAAGCTCACTCAAGTGAGATAACTCGCTTCGAAAGCAAACTCACTTCACCTTGGTTTGATATTCTGTAAACATTTGCTACGCACTTGCGAAGTGAAGTGAGTTTGAGTGAGAAGACCTGTACTATCGAGTTTTACAGAGTACAAATTAGCAAACTCATCTCGAATTCACTCGCTATAATTCGAAAATGGCTTTACAGCTTTAATAGCCCTGCTGAAAAGCTAATTCCGTAACAAAAGGTGCAATGGTTGATAGTTGTCATTTATTTTGTCAACGCAGCTGCAATGAGTGAGCGAAATGCTTGGTCTACAGGACATAGCCAGCATTGTATCGATCCGGTTAATTACTCGGCAGATCGGCTGCTAGATACCAGTAGCGTTTCCGGTGAAGGTTGATCAATACTCGATTATTTGATATGGGAGACAGATGAAATGTTATGATTAATGACAACGGAAGTCTTGCTTAATTTACGTTGTGCCGATTCTGGTTCTTTGTATCTACAGCATACCTACTGTCAACTGGATTTTGTAGTCAATATCTTCATCTCTTGTAGTCTCGAGAGGCATTAAAAACAGTGCTGAAAATGGCGGTTCCATTTTACCAGCATTGTACCAGCAGTCAGCACATTATAATAAAAATTATTCATTTCAACGCTAACTTGCTTAGGTTTTAATTTTCATGAAAATAATTTTGTTGCTACTGAAAATAAGTTCTCATTATATCAACTGACACTACCTACAATTACTCAGAGAAAAGTATACGCTTTGTTTGCAACTTCTTCATAGATAAGTCGGCGCCGGCGCCGTTGTCTTAAATTCAATATGGCGGATACTGGGGTGCTCTTTTTATTTTTAACCCCATTGATAAGTAGGAAATCATTGGTAAGTATTCCGTATTATTCACAAAAAAAAATAACGCAGATATTGAGTGTTGGATCCCTCCCACTTTGATAAACATTTCGCTAATATATGTAAAGTGTCTGTCTAAGAATAGCTGAGAGCTAAGAAATCTATCTCGAAATAGCTGCCTCTTATTAAGTTCATACGATCATTTGAACGATAACATAAGCCAAACACGTTTTTAGGGTCCCGTACCCAAAAGGTAAAAACGTCCGCCAGTCACAGGTCTCTAGCTCGTTTAAACGAAATGAGTGAGTTACAAACCTTACATTTTGGTATTTGGTGTAGAACGTTGACCCAAAATCAAATAGGTACTGGATTAGAAATTGAATTAAATTATTTTTCATAAATGAAAAAGGAGCCGGATTTTTTTTACCGCAGCTTGTGAGGTATCATTGTTTAGTGCTCATTGAGTAAAGTATGAATATATATATTTTAATTTTTGCTTAAAAAATTAGAAAATGGGGGACCATCAAAGTTGTCAGTTTTAAACCATTTTAGTGACGGGGGCTATCTCAAAAATTAAACCAGTTAGGCATATGAAATTTCGGTATATTATGTACCATGAATACTGTATTTAAACAACAAATACTGAAAACAACGATTCATAAAGTACCTACTTAGTAGTAAGCTGTGACCAAAACAAACGAACATTCGGTTCGGTCCATAATTTTGATATTTCGAATCACAATGCGGCTCAGGTACTCGTTTTTCAAAGAGAAAATAAAATAAAATTGAATTTGCCAAAATATATCTACAAACGAAATTACAGCAATGACAACGTCGATAAGTTTAAAAATTTTATCTATCAAGTTTGTCTTTCAATGAAGTATATAAGCAGAGCACAATTTCGATAAAGCATTTAATACATTTCACTCTCAACTTATATTATTTATCTACTATATAAACTCCCTCAAAACCCTAAACGACCACAATGGATTACTAAAGGCCTAAGAACTAGTTGTAAAACTAAAAGAACATTAAGATAAAGATTATACTTACAAAAACAAAAACATTGATTATGATACAAAGAATAAGTATGTCTTTACAAAAAAAAAAAAAAAATGTAACAAAACAGCCCAAAAACTTAACAACACAAATTATATTAGGAATAGTAATAACATAATTATGTTGAGCCTCATGGAAAGTAATAAATAATGAAACGAAAAATAACAGTAACAATAAATTTACTGACGCAATACTAATAAATAATTTTGAAATAAGTGACCCCAAAAAAATAGCCAATTAATATAATTACTTTTGATTTCTATGTCGAATAAAAGCAATCATTATGTACAGATGTGTAGTCATTCAAATAAAATAAATCAGAATAAATCCGGAGACAGTTTATTTCCCAGACCTCTCATGCAAAAAGAAGTACACAAAATTATATTTTCACTAAAAATACTAAATCAGAAGGATATAATGAAATTTCTACTAAAGTCTTAAAATCCTGTAGAAATGTATTAGTACCAATTTTGACATACCTAATACACTTATCATTTGTAAATGGAGAATTTGCTAACGATTTAAAATGTTCAATAGTTAAGCCACTATACAAAAAAGGTGACAGGAAAATATTGAACAATTATCGTCCCATAACATTGGTACCAAATACCAATACTATCTAAAATTTTTGAAAACGCAATCTATGATCAACTCATAAACTTCTTCACAAAACACAATATCATAAGGAAGGAGCAATATGGTTTTCAAAAGAATAAATCTACCACGTTAGCAGCTTTTGAACTTTTACGAAAAATAAATAAAAATATAGACTTAAGAAAACTCACTTCTGTCATATTCTTCGACATGACAAAGGCTTTTGATTTTGTGTCACATGATATTCTGTTACATAAGCTTGAACAAAATGGTATTAGAGGGTATGATGACCTGCATAAGATTGGTTAAAACGTACCTATATGATCGAAAACAATGTGTTGAGGTAAATGCGGTCAATGACACTTCAACTATAGTAGGATACAGATCAGAATATAAATATAACCGTTACGGTGTGCCTCAGGGTAGTATTCTTGTACCCTAATTATTTTTAGTGCACATAAATGACCTACCCACTGCGGTTCAAAATAACTGCTTTCTTTTTGCTGATGACATATCAATTATAATGTTTTCTGATAAAAATTATAAAATTGACGAATATGAAAGTGACATTAATAATGAAATTGTGAATATAGTAAATTGGTTGGAAATGAATAACTTACAAATAAATATTAATAAAACGTCATATTTGCAATTCTGTATTAGTAGTATTAGTAAGCGTAAGTTACAACCTAAACTAAACAATAATTACAAAGGGGCACAAATCGAGGAATCCCAACACATTAGATTTTTAGGCATGCAACTCGATCAATATCTCAATTGGAAAGAACATATTATTGATATGGTGTGTCAAAAAATAAATCGCTATGTATAGGTTCTGCGTAGATTACGAAAAGTAGCACTACCAAATATAGTTCTCATAGCCTACCACAGTTGCATTTCATCCATCCTACGTTATGGACTGATCCTATGGGGGAATTCCGTCGACATGAAGAGAGAATTCATTGCTCGAAAAAAAAATGCATTCGTGCAATGACTGGTACATCGTATATGGATCCATGTAAGCCACAATTTAAAAATTGCGTATTTTGCCGCTACCCTGCCTTTACATTTTCGATTTTGTGTCTTGCGAGGGCTTGTGAATTAAAACAGAGAAATATTAGAAATCCGGATCGTCTGGTCATCATCACTATCATAGGACATCATCCTAGGAGTCGTCACTATAACAAAAGCAGTGATGCAATGTGCATAAAAATTTATAACAAACTACCAGTTGACTTAAAAAAAGTTATCCCTAAAACCATTTAAAAAGGCCTATATATAAGTGGCTCTTGGATAAATGTTTCTACTCCACTAATGATTATTATTATCTTTATTGACTCACACATTTCAGTAACAAGTTTGACGCAAATTAATATAATGACTTAACTTTATAGTGTATAATGAATTATTTTATTTTATTTTTTATAATTTGATGTATAATTATTCAATATTCTTAAACCACAAAGTATAATATATCTACATAATCATATTTAATTTTAACGTTAGCAACACCCTTATATAGGGTCTCATGTTCATGTATGCTAGTATATTTTTAAGCTATAATTATGTATTAGTAAGTACATGTGTGTGTGTACATGAAAGCTACAAATAAATAAATAAATAAATAATCATTTTTTGGGTTTTTCTTTCACGGTTTGTTGCCTATGTCTAGCTCGAAAATGAAATATTTCTTACACTCAAAATATTATGCTGTTCATAAATATGTACGGAAACTTAAAAGAGCGAGGTTCGGCTCGCATTTGCCCTGTTTGTTAAAATGTTTGTCTGTCGGTTCGTCTGTCCGGGTTCATCGTCGGAACGACGAAACCAATTTTGACGGGTCTTTCACACATGCAGTGAATGACCTAAGCTACTTCTTATCCCTGAAAATCAAAAAGTTCCCACAGGATTTTTAAAACACTTAAATCCACGTGGACGACGGCGCAACGAATACTACCTATATAGGTCATGTCTACTTACGTTTATACCCGACTACGGCAAAATGGTTATGATTTTAGCAGTCTATGTGCTTATGTATGTATGTTTTTATCAGATTTTTGTATTAGATTCTCTGTGAGGTGTTAATTGATTCGTTGTTATGGTGCGGGAGACATAGGAAGCTACATTTTATACACGAAAAAATCGAGAAGTGACCTTCGCGCCTTAAGCTACAATATTAAGTTAGTTTAGAATAGACATAACAGATGGCGCCACTAGTTGCTTGCCCCGCACTTTCTTCCGTTCGAATACTCATTTGTATGCAGTTGAAAACACGTTTTTCTGCACACTAAATTAGTAGCCGGTTTTAGTTCACGGACTTTATCTCTTGTTCCAATACCATGTAGGTACGCAGAAGTTATTTGATTTGTATAATAATATATCTATACTAGTGTTGCGCTCGGTGCGCGAGCTGCAAGCAGCTCGCGTGCCTTGTAGTCTCTTCAATATTCGTAAAATAAAGAAATGGGAGGCCATACCAAATACCAGAATATTCTAGAGTCTCTTGAAAGATAGAAAGAAATATTGGTATCACGTTTCGTATCTTTTCTGAAAGGACACTAATCAGTTCTATGCATGCTTTTAGTGGAAAAAAAAGGATCTATACAAAAATGTTCTGGAGAGCCACTTGAAAATTAAAAAGAAATTTTGTATGGACACGAATTTTTTTGTTCCGTAGCTTACTTTTTTTTACTGGCTCACCAAAGGGCCTAAGGTCTTGAACATTTTTAGTTTCAGGACCATGCCTCTATGATTGATAGTTTTTGAGGGCCGTTAGGATACTCTGGTAATTTTTCCACATTCACTACGTTTTGTGATTTTTGTGAAAAAAATCTTTAAGTTCTATTTATAAGTGCAGTAGGGGGAAAATTTTTCATACAAAAATGTCTAAGAGAGCCTCTAGAAAAGAACCCAAAAAATTTGTATGGAGAAAATTTTTTTTTGTTTGGCGGCCATCTTTTTTTTACCGGTTTACCCAATGGCCCAAGGTCTTTAATAACATTTGTTTGGGACCATGTCTGTATGATTGATAGTTTTGGAGGACCCATGAGATACTCTGGTAAATTGTCCACATTCATGACGTTTCATAATTTTCCTGAAGGAAGACCCATAAGTTCTACGCACATAAATAGTGAAAGGAAAAAAGTCCCATACAAAATTGTTCTGGAGAGCCTCTTGAAAAGAACCCAAAAATTTGTATGGAGAAAATTTTTTTTTGTTCGGCGGCCATCTTTTTTTTACCGGTTCACCCAATGGCCCAAGGTCTTTAATAACATTTGTTTGGGACCATGTCTGTATGACTGGTAGTTTTGGAGGACCCATGAGATTCTCTGGTAAATATTCCACATTCATAACGTTTAGTATTTATCCTGAAAGCACACTCATGAGCTCTATGCATGCGCTTAGTGAAGTAAAAAAAGTTCTATACAAAAATGTTCTGGAGAGCCTCTTGAAAATTAAAAAAAAAATTTGTATGGACGCGAAATTTTTTTTTGTTCGGTGCCTATCTTTTTTTTACTGGCTCACCAAAGGACCCAAGGTTTTGAACATTTTCAGTTTCAGGACCATGTCTCTACGACTGATAGTTTTTGAGGGCCTTTGGGGTACTCTGGTAAATTTTCCACATTCATGACGTTTCATATTTTTCCTGAAGGAAGACCTATAAGTTCTACGCATATAAATAGTGAGGCGAAAAAAGTTCCATACAAAATTGTTCTGGAGAGCCTCTTGAAAATTAGCAAAATTTTTGTATGGAGACGAAATTTTTTTTTGTTTGGTGGCCATATTTTTTTCACCGGTTCACCCAATGGCCCAAGGTTTTGAACATTTTTTGTTTCGGGACGGTACCTTTCCGACTGATAGTTTTCGAGATCCCTTAGGGCACCCTAGTCAGTTTTCCACGTTCAGCTCTCTCTATAATTTTGTAGACCTTATATTTTTGAATTTTACACACATGAAAATTATGGTGAAAAAGTCCCATACAAAATTGTTCAGGAGAGGTGATCAGTACCTGACTTCAAGTAGCTTTATATATATAATGTATGTACAGGTATTACTTTTTTTGTTTTCTCGGAATCACAAACTATCCGCACTCTAACTTTATCTACTTACTACAGCAAAAAATACTTACTAAATTGCAGGAATTTTAGCGGAAAAAGCTACGTTTACTTATAAAAAGCTTCTGAATTACGAACGCGCAATTGTCATGCTTCTTATCGCAGTTTTTTACTACATGGAACAATATAAAAAGAAATGATTGTAACATACTTAGTTAATTTGATCTTGTAAAATAAAAATTACTTAGATAAGTATATATAAAGAAAAGTAAACAATCTATACTTTCCAACGACACAAAGTTTTTTTAGTTTCATTCTTTAGTTAGAGAGAGCGCTCACGGAGCGGTTCGCACCCGCGCCCGCCGCGGTTGCGGGCCCGCAATACTCGAAATTCATACAAATGTCGAGTGCAAAACTCACGACGCGATTTACTCCCGCAGAGTTGGCGGTTGCTCGCGGCTCCCGCAGAAGGCGGGCAGCGGGCGCCCGCGAGCTTTGCGGGCGTCGCCCGCAAGCTCTGCGGTTTTTTGGCGGGCGCGATCGCATTTTTCTTATAGGAGCTGGCGAACAAAACGGTTTAGTTGCATCAAACTAAAGAGTAAGAGTCTTTATTTGCAAAAATGTGGTACAAATATTATGGATCTTAAAGCTTATTGTCTTCCAACACATTTAACTAATAAATTAGTGTGCAAATTGAATTATCGATTTTAAGACTAAACAAAATGACGTAAGTAGCATACATGTCAACGTTCTAAAGATATAAATATAAAATTAATTGCAATAAATAGAATTTATGTCATACCTATATTCTTTTAAATTGTAAAAACATTTCTCCATGAGCCAGTTCTTTAGTTTTACTTTAAAAGTTTGAAGAGGCATGGCCTGTATTGATTCAGGTAACCTATTAATTATTAAATATTAATATTAAACTGAATGAAATACTTACAGTGAGCTTTGGCGTGGATTTTTATTTACCCATATGTAGTTTGTGACTTTATTGAACATAATAATATGTTAAATTCAGTTTACTATCTCATATAAGTTAACGGAAGCAATAATTAATTAATATTGGGTGTGATTGCTATCGCAGCCCTCAATCAAATATCACGACCTAGACGCTGAAGCATCTAATAGTCGGTTGAGTCTTTGGAGGAGACTCAATTCATGGCTTCGAATTACCCGTATTTATACCAATAATTCAAGATGGCGGTTCGGCGCCACTGAATGAATCAAATGTCAGTTAATTTTAACCTATTTCAATTATGAAATTAATAATTCGTAAACCATTTCTAAAAATTCTAATTAATTTTCAACAATAATCTATCATTTGTAAGTCAGTCTGACATTTGTAAGTTAGTTTATTCCAATTTCAACATAAATTGTTTAAAAACTTTATTAGTGAATAAAGTTTTTAAATGATAAACTTTTTAATTAAAAAAAAATTCTTAGTAAAAAAAAAACAAATTTTTCTTCTGAAAAAGAAATAATCATTTTGATTGACATCTTACAAAGTATGGAAATTAATCCATTTTGAACGAAAACGTGCTCGATTATTCAAATCTTTCGAAACTTTATTGTAATTATGCCGTTATGATCGAAACCACGACCTATGGATGCAATTTTGATACAGTTGCGGGCCGTTTTAAGTAAAATTAAGTTGATATTCTTATTCAGCAAGCCAAAGACCATCGGATTAAAAAATATAACATTTTGTTCGCCAGCTCTTCATATATAACTATAACCGCCGGTCTTGCGGGCGTCGCCCGCCAACTCGGCGGGCGACGCCCGTAGCCGCGGCGGCTGCGGTCCCGCAAAAACAAGCGGGCTCGTGAGCGCGCTCTCTCTAACCTCTCTCCCGCTGCCGCGGCGGGCGCGATTCCAAACCGCTCCGTGAGCGCTCTCCGTAAGTGTGTTCCTGTTCACTAACTTGAAAGTGAAATGGAATACTTTTTATTCCGGGAAATGAAAAAGTTTAAAAATGTTACAACAAAAGCTAGGGTAAAACAAATGATACAGATAATCTGGTGCATTTTGTGTTTTTTTTTTTTAATTGTAAAAGTTTCATTTACTTAACATATTATCTTACTAGCTTGTTGCCCGTGACTTGTCTAGCGAAGTTTTGTAAAAATCTGTTTTCCGTTACAGGACCTACATATAATACCTATACTATTATTTTCGTAGAACGTAACAATTATTTATTTATTAGCCTAATTTATTTCCTTAATCTCCATAATCTGAAAAAAAAGTGAAGTCCTGAATGTAATAAAAAACATTAGACAATTTGTTTACAATTATAATGAGGATTTTGATCAAGCACTTAAGTCAGCAAAAAGAAAATAATTGAACAGCTTCAGGTTTAAGCAAGTTATGGTCAGACCGCACCATACAAACTTTTTGGGTGCAGTTTTCGGTATGGAGTCGTGCTAATTTTCCGGATTAAGTTAAATTTATTTGTAGACTAGCCGTCAGTGATTGTTAGTGGAAAAAATTATAAGCAGGCTGCTATAATGTTACGGTAGGTTATATTGTTTGTTACAGCCCGGAAAACACTTTGCAAAACCACCATCAATGTTGTTGTGTTATTTTCATAAATCTCACAGGCACCTAATTTTTTTGTATCATTTTGTTTGGTAGGAAAGTTTATTTTGAACCTAATGTCATCTACCTACTATTAGGTATGTACTTGTGTTTTGGACTGGCTGACCCGCCACAGCTTTGCTCCTCGGGCTTCAGATTTTCAGGTGGAATATATCGACGCAAGAAAATGCATTTGCTGTAAGTAGCAAAAATGGCGTAAGTAGACTGAAAACACAGTTAGTATCAGATTTTTTTCTGCGTTGAATGGTCTAGGTCTCATACCAATACAGTGAAAAAAATAAAGTTGTAACATTTTCGAACAAGTATACCTAAATTGAAAATTTAAAAAACCCCCGACATCGCCATTTTGTGGCGGCGGCCATCTTGGATTTGCAATAGTGATATTCTACTAGTTAAGCCCTTTCATTTGATACCCATATTAAGGGAGTTGTGAAAAAATATGTAATCCGCCATTTTGTAGCGGCGGCCATCTTGGATCGATTTTCATCAAACATAGCTAACAATACTCTCGACTAATTCACCTTTCAAACAAAAAAAAAACCGCATTCAAATCGGTCCACCCGTTTGAGCGCTACAGGGGAACACACACACACATACACACAGACACGTCAAACTTATAACACCCCGTCGTTTTTGCGTCGGCGGTTAAAAATTTACAAAATCAAATTGTTGTAAGTGTCCTAAAAAAGGGTGTTTTTGACACTTCTTTGGTGTTTTTCTACCTACAGCTAAAGTGTAAAAAACGAATACCTTGAACGAGATGAACAAGGTGTTATTGATAAAAAAAAATTGTGAAAATTTAAACAAGTCAAAACTTTCTTTCTTTTATGGCCTAGGAAGTAGGAAAAGTTTACAACCAAGTCGTTTCAAACACATAATTTTGGACGAGACATGTCCAAGCTTTTCGAACGCTGCCCAGCCGAGTTGAATTCGGCGGTAGATCTCTTTCTCGAAATCGTAGTTAGATCTTATATAAGCTGAATTATGTGTCCTATGTAGATATATTAATTATACTACTTGTCTACGATTTCGAGTGCCGAATTCTCAATGCTCACTGGGTGGAACATGATTGGCATACTTAGGTCCACCTGTAGAGAAACCCTGCTGGAGTCATTGATCATTGTATTAAGGTCTTAAAGAGTCTGTCATAATGTTTGTCATCGGCAAACCGTAGGTGAGTGATGTATGTACTCGCCATGATGTTCATGATATGTCCGTTCTAATCTGGACAGTAAAAGTGATTCCAAAAAGACGTGAGATGTACTTAAAGACATTTGCCACCTTAATTCTAAAAAAAGTAACCAATTGCTTATTACCAATAGTTCACAACCGAAACGCATTCTAAATGAAGCCAATAACTATTTTTCTACTATCGGTGAAAAGCTTGCTATAAATATACTAACAAAATCTGGAAGAACAGAATCTGAATTAGCAAAAGATTGCTTAATACATGTTATTAGGAACAATAGCCAACATTCTTTCTTTTTTACACCAACTGATGAAATAGAAATAATAAAGATAATAAGTAACCTTAAAACCACATCTGCAGCTGGCTTGGATAGTATTACAAACGAACTTTTAAAGAAATGTAAACTCCTATTAGCTAGTCCTATTGCCTTCTTATGTAATCTTAGTTTATCAACGGGCACATTTCCGAGCAGGTTTAAAATAGCAAATATATGTCCCATCCTGAAAGATGGCGATCCTGCAGAAATTTCTAATTACAGACCGATCTCATTGCTTTCGTGTTCATACAAAATAGTTGAAAAGGTTGTGAACAAAAGATTATTAAATTATTTAGAATCACAAAATCTCCTTTCAGAAAATCAGTTTGGGTTCAGAGCCAGTCGTTCCACAGAAGACGCTGTCACGGAAGTCGGAACTAACTGATTTTGTCACCGTGAAGCTAGACCAAGGAAGTAAATGCATTGGCGTCTTTCTTGATTTAGCGAAAGCCTTTGACACCATATCTAAAAAAATTTTGATAACCAAACTAGAGGCTCTAGGAATACGCGGTATTGCATTACAATGGTTCCAATCGTATTTAACGTGCCGTAAACAAAAGGTTACTATTGCTGAATTATCCAGCGACCTAGCAGAAGTTAATTTTGGAGTGCCTCAAGGTAGTGTACTGGGCCCTACTTTATTCCTAGCCTATATAAATGATTTATGCTCTCTGAACCTTAAACAAGCTCAATTCTTTACTTTTGCGGATGACACTGCGATTGTGTTTTATGCTGATAGCTGGAGTTTAGCGGAACGTCTATGTCAACAGGGACTCCAAGAGGTTTTCTCATGGCTCAGAAATAATTTATTAACTATTAATACAAGTAAAACAAAATTTATTACTTTTAAGATATCTAGCAGAACTGACCCAATAGAACAAATAAAAATTAAATTGCATGAATGTCTTGACTACCGCACAAAAAATTGCACGTGTCCGTTAATCGAGCAGGTTAGCGACTTAAAATATTTAGGAGTAGTGCTAGATGAAGGACTACGATGGGATAAGCAGGTACGCACTTTGAGTGGTAGACTAAGAAAATTTATATTTATATTCAAAAGGCTTAGGAATGTGGCTAATGCAGAGGTACTTAGACTTGTTTATTTAACCTTCTGTCAATCAATACTAAATTACTGCCTGCCTGCGTGGGGTGGAGTTTGTAAAACTTACTTACTGAAACTAGAACGTGCCCAACGTGCAGTTTTAAAGACTGCTTACAAAAAACCATTTCGTTATCCTACTGATAGCCTCTACTCAGAGTGTGGATTCTTACGTGTAAGACAATTGTATATACAATCCGTTATACTTAGATTCCATAGGTCGGCATCCTCGACAGTAATTACACGCACTCGATTCCAAAGGTGGAAATGCCCTCTGTTACGAACGCAGTTTGCGCGCAGATCTTACATCTTTGCTGGACCATTTCTTTATACTAAAGTCAACAGAGTCCTCAAAATAATGAAAATGTCCCGGCACAATTGTAAAAAATCATTAAATAAATGGTTAATGCAATCTAACTACGAAGAGACTGAAAAAATATTAATGAAATTAGATTAGGTTACAATAATTAATACAATACAAATCACACACACTTTCATACATGCTATCACATACACGTACACAAACCTTCATACCTTATACGCGTACACACAAACTCATACACACACATACAAACAAACACACACACATACACACACACACACACACACACACACACACACACACACACACACACACACACACACACACACAGACACTCACACGATTTAGTCGCATGTTTTTGTTAGTTAATTTTTTTTTTTTTTTTTTTTTTTTTTTCAATATGTTTCATAAGTTACGGAAGGAAGTGGTTTCCACGACACAGGGAATCCTAGTGTGGAAATCACTATTTCATTGTATTTTTTTGTATTTTGAACTTTTTTGTTATTTAAAATAAATAAATAAATAAATAAAAAATCTAGATATTTAAAAACCTCTTCCATTGTAACGATAGAGAGCTTTGGGGAGATTATGTCTCCCTGCCGCATTCACCACTACAGTTTGATTGAACTCGTAGTCTGGTCCTGGACTAACATGGTGGTGTATTCGTACAAGTACCTACTAGGATATACCGGTAGTCGATCCGGTATATTTGTAGCGACCCTAATTCAGTCCTTAATATTTCCATCGATTCTACGCATTTCTCACCACAATTGTTAAGCAAAGTGGCCGGTTATATTCTTCTTGATTACATACTTTGACCTCAGTATTCAGTATATTATATTCAACTTAACATTTTAAACTGTTTCTGAGAAAAGGGTGATAGAAGGTTAGACAGATAGACGAACAATAAGGGACCGTTCAGATAGACCGGCGCGGAGAGCATCGGAGAGCATTTCTTTTTTCACACAGACCGGCCGTTAAGTTTGCTCTGCTCTCCGCGCCGGTCTGTGTGAACGAACACGCGGATGCGTTCGGAGCCGAGCGTACGCTCTTGGGCCGGACGGCGAGCAATTCGGCCTACGGTCGGCTGTGCGAGCATGAAAGAGCACGCGAACGGAGCCGGTCGGATGCTCGAGCGCGAAAGAGCACGAGCATAGAGCAGCCGACCGGCTCGACGAGCAGCCGAGCGGCTGCTCTTAATATTTCACACAGAGCGTATTGGGAGCATCCTCGAGCATCCTCTTATCATAAAAGAGATAAAATGTAAAAATAAAGCCTATTTCAATGTCTTAAGATTCTATTTTAAATGCGATTAAAATTTGCTCTGCTCTCCGCTCCGGTCTATCTGAAAGGTCCCTTAGGTGGACCTTATTGTCCGTCTATCTGTCTATAATCGGTTCGTTTTTCCACTATGAAGAATGTAACGCAGAAAAATGGTAGATATAAACGTGAATACAAATTGTTGATATCTACGGGCACGAGTATCATCATCACTACATAGTATAAAACTAAGTCGCTTTCTCTGTCCCTATATCCCTATGTCCATATGTATGCTTAAATCTTTAAAACTACGCAACGGATTTTGATGCCGTTTTTTTTAATAGATAGAGTGATTCAAGAGGAAGGTTTATAAGTAGAAAAATTGGACCCGGTAGGTGGCGCTAATAGCGGGCAGGACGACGTCTGCCGGGTCGGCTAGTAAAATATAAATAAAAAAATCACCTGTTTACATATTTTAAGACGATGTCATGGAAACCCTTTAAATGCACTGTTAATGTAACTAAGTTAAGTTGAACTAGATATTTACTTCTAGTAAAGAAAGCCGAAGGTCTAGTTCAACGTAGTTTAGTAATTGGAAAGTAATTAAGTACCTACTATAATTGAAATAAAATCTATTCAATGATCCGGTGATCATGTACGTCCGATACAACTGGGAGTAAGGGACCAGACTACACGGGGCTACGCAAGAGTCGCCAGAGCCGCAATAAATCGTCACATTAATAAATAATAAAAAAAATAATAAACTCGTCACATTTTAAATACTGAAAATACGTGTGAAATCAGTGTGCTTAGTCTAAGATCGGAGCACTCGAAAACGAACTCGAAAACTATTGATCGAATCACAAGTGAATTCAGAGCAAAATGAACTCAAATGTTCGTATTTTAAAGTCGTAATTCCATAGTTCGAATATGTATTTTACAACATTTCTGCTTGGGGCGCTCGCTGTGTTCGAATGCTGAATGTATTGGCGAACTCAAACCTTAATACAAGCCATTTTAGGTCTATTTTACTCTGAAATCGATCAATAGTTTTCGAGTTCGTTTTCGAGTGCTCCGATCTTAGACTAAGCACTCAGTAGCAAAATTTCGGTTGTATCAAGCACATCGTAAAAATGATGCTGTTATCAGCAGAGGTTGGCGTTGACTCGACACATTTTTATGGTGCGCTCGATGCTGTTGACATCACTAGCAGTGAAGTTTTGATGGTTTCGTGATTCGTGCGACTCTGACGGTTCTTCCGGGACTGGTGGTCCTTGCGGTTCTGGTGGTTCTTGTATCTTTAACGGTTATTGTGCTTCTGGCGGTAATCGCGACTCTGGCGGTTCTTGCGGCGCTAGGGGTTCTTGCAGCTCTAGCGGTTCTTGGGCTTCCTGCGGGTCTGGCGGCTGTTTGCAAATATAGGGTTGACACAAATGCAACATCGTACTCTGGCCGGGAAATTAAAAATCATCACATCAAAGTAAGAATTAAAATTTTATAAAGTGTAGTTGATCCACACAATTATCCAGTAGGTACCGGAGTAGGTATGACTCACATTTTAACAGCTACAACAACATTCGAGCGGACCGCTTTGTATGTCACTTTATTGGAGTAGGTTTGATCAGGTGTAGTGTAGGAGTAAATCTAATTAACATTTAAATGGTGATCACGCATAATCAGCTGGCTTTGATAACTGAAAAGATGTTGCTTAATTAGGAGACAAATGCAAGAATATACTAATGGGATGTAAAAGCGGCATTCCATTCACAAATCCGAGACACTTGTATACACTTTGCAAGACATGACGCAAGTTTAATATTATGAGCTGAATGCCTAATTTTAACCGATACGCTGATCTGAAATGGATTCATTTATTTCAAGTCCTAAAATAATAACATTTCAATAATTTCTTGAAGTAGTCCTGCACCCACTTTATTAAAACGTTGGGAATTATTATATTATTCAGTGAAACTTATTGATGTACTGAAGGATAATCGTTGTAATACCCATGTCACAATTTTGATCAAAAGGTACACTTTCATGAAGCCTCTACATATCGCATCTCTATGTTTGTGTCCTAGAACAATATTAATTGTTGATTTGTCCCGTGAGAGAATACATGTAATAAGTACGTTTAATTTAATAAGAGCCAGCCTGAAAGAAACAAAGAATCAGCCTGGCTAATTTGCGCAAAAATGCAGTCAATACCAATGCCAATTCTTGGCTCCATTCCATGATTTGTAGGTATAGTAGATATTAGTATGGTACCTAGGTACTATAAATTTTTATTGAAACACTTAAAACCAATATTCAATAAGAAATGCAATAATTTTTTTCATAGAAAAATGAACCGACTTCAAACGATTCGAACTAAAAAGTTTAAAATAATTTTTATTCATTTAGATTGACGATTAAATTACCTAAGTCAAATCTATACTAATAAATAAAATTGAAGTGTCTGTCTGTAATTTCGAAATAACTACCACATATTAAGCTCATATGGTTATTTGAACGATACCATAACCGAATCACACGTTTTTAAAATTTTTGTCTGTCTGTCTGTCTGTTTGAACGGGCTAATCTTCGGAACGGCTGAACCGATTTTGACGGGACTTTCACAGACAAGTAGTGGATTAACCAAGGAGTAACATAGGCTACTTTTTTAACCGACTTTCAAAAAAGGAGTTGTGTTGAAATCGGTAAATACAGTTAAAAACGCCCTGATAGGTATTTTCGCTGCGCGCGATCGCGACCGCCGACGCGGACGCTCGCGCTCCCCGCGCCGCGCCACGCGACCCTGCGCCCTGCGCCCGCCGTACGCGGTACCGCGGTACGCCGGCCGCCGCGCGGCGGGGGGCGGGTGGACCAGAAATCTACTTATCCCTCAGGATTTGTGAAAAATCGAAATTCACGCGGGCGAAGCCGCGGGAAAAAGCTAGTAATATATAATTTTTTGAAGTCGGCGCCAAATGACTCATACTTTTCAAGTCGAAAATGTGCTCCCCGCGTCCCGGACAGCCTCACCCTCCGCGACTAGATTATGGTTCACCGCGCTCGCATTCAAAAGTGGATAGTTACTCTGATTTTACTAACACGAATTGAATGTGGTTTGGCGCCGACTCCAAAAAATTATATATTATTTGACTTAGGTAATTTAATCGTCAATCTAAATGAATAAAAATTATTTTAAACTTTTTAGTTCGAATCGTTTGAAGTCGGTTCATTTTTCTATGAAAAAAATTATTTTATGCTTTTTAGTGATTTGTTTTCTTTATATTAATAATAATATAAATGAGAACTATGTTAAATAGATTATGACCTACATATTATTAATTATTATTAAATATCCTGTGACATATATACATTTTATGTGTCATACTAAGTATAGGTGAATGGTTTTATAATGTTCTAACCCAACCTAACCTACCTTCCGATCTATACAAGATTAGTTTGTATACGTACTACTCTTGTATAATTTGGAAGACCTTGATTAAAAAGTAATTTAAAATCTATACGCGACCAGTTTCACACCCTTGCGGTTTGGCTTTGCATAGAATGGAAATACACGTAACCGTGCACAAACTCTAAGGAATCACTCTATAGTATAGCAGTACTGACTTCGGCCCAAAAGTTTTTGCAAAAGGTCAATGTTATACGTAGGCGTAGCAGAGTGAAGTCTTTGGACAGAATAGCTATATTAGACTTCAGCAATAGGTCTGGCAATATCAGAAAACATATTAGTGACATAATACATTTAAGCTTATAACTTCGTACGTAAGAATGATAACTCGATGTGTTTTATACTAAAACCTTCCTGAAAGTATGTAGATTACGATAGTGAAACAATCATCAAAATCGGTTCATTAGTTGCGGAGATAATCGCGAACATACTTACATACATACATACATACATACATACATACATACATACATACGGGTCGAATACAGAACCTCCTTTTTTTGAAGTCGGTTAATAAAATAATAGAAATCTTGGGTACGTGGTTACAGTCTCGATGACAGTTTACAGGTCCCTGCTATCCTAGGATCCCGCTATACAACGACCTCCACCGAGATGTTTATTTGATGAAATGTATTTTATATTTAATTTAATATGTCAATAAATATATTGCATATGGGTTGCCTAACAAATTTCAGTCCAGTATAAGGTTTCATTTATAATAATAAAATAATAAAAAATAATAATAATAAAAAAAATTTAAACATTTTACTGGTTTGATTATTAGACAAATTCATATTGAAATAATCTTTATTTTCATTTAGTTTAAATTAAATAATCAGACCGGTGGAAAATGCTACTATCGATTTATCTGTTTACACCTGGCTACCGAAGAGTTGTGACCCGAAAAGAATAGGAAACCTAACGTTTGCATATTCTATTGGCTTCATACTTTCGATTGGTATAGAACTTGTCTAATAATCAAACCGGTGTAATGTTAAAAAAAAGTTTTTTTTATTTTTTATTATTAATTAATCATATCCTGGACTGAAATTTGTTAGGCAACCCATATGCAATATATTTATTGACATATTCAATTAAATATAAAATACGTTTCATCAAATAAACATCTCGGTGAAGGTCGTTGTATAGCGGGATCTTAGACCATAAGTTTTTTCAAAAATTATACGTGAATGAAACTAGATAGGTACCTAACCAAAGTCTCACACACAATCTATTTTAGTTTGAATAAGCCATATTATTTAATCAACAGAATGTACATAATATTATGTTGTCAACTCAGCTCTACAATTTTCCTTTCGTGAAAGTAGATAATATATTAAAATTAATCTGATTAAACTGTATCACCATGCAAATATTTGAATGAATAACCTAAATCTGTCCCGATTTTATGATCATAAATGATAGTTGATGGCGTGGTTTTGCCATGTTTTATTCATGATCAAGATGAGAAAACTTTTTTATGTTTCTATCGTTCCGTTGAGGTTTGTACTGATAATGATCGCTGAACAAATTATGTGCTGAGATTATCTATAATTATTATTTAACATTAGCCAGAATATATCTTAGTAATGCTTTATAAAATATCTTAATTAAGCTAACATAGTTTCGTGTTAAGTAGTGAAATCACGTGGCAATAAGTATATTATTAAAGTTTTACTAGTGCAAGTTCAAGTTCAAACTATATTGCAGTTAGATAATATGTACTTACAATTAGTAATATTTATTTACATTAACTAAAAACTAAACTAAAACCCACAACAAAATTAGTCAGCTATTATTTTTATTTTTACCTTCTCACTGCGTCACTTAGACTAAGTATTAGAATTATTAAAGCTATTACATTTTTTTTGCATTCAAAAATATTACTTATCTATTGTAAAAAAAAATATTTCAAAAAGTTTGCGTTTTAACTTGTCGACGAGGCATTCAAAGTGTCTCCCCAGATGGAGGAATAATGTACCTATCTAACCACCTAACTACCCGCACTTGTTTATTTTATTAAAAACTCACTTCCGTAGTTTATCGCTATGCTATCCGTCTGAATCACCTGAATTCACAATAATTAAATCTGATCATTTGCATTGAATCTTTAACGAAGTTAATGCACGCGGTGAAATGCTGCTTGAATCACTCAGGCGCCCATACATTTCCGTAGCTACTCGTATTGGTATATCAAATTCTAATGAATGAAGTTCTATGAATAATTAAAAAAACAAGTTATTTAGGCATTCGATTTTTTGTGATACTATCATGTTAATTCGGTAGGATCGTAAGTATGTATATCTACATATTATAGCGAGATCATAATCTTACTGTATCTTTATAACAAGTAACTCTAACCTAGCACAAGGTGTTTTAGTGTTTTGGTGAGATAGTCAAGATCTGTACCAGATCTATAATATAATAAAACTGTAACAGATCCAATTCTGTACATTGAAGATATTTTGGAAATTTTTATTGGAGGGCACTCTATAATCGATACTGAAGCCAAAACTGCAATTTGTTTCATTTTTGTCTGTCTGTCTGTCTGTCTGTCTGTCTGTCTGTCTGTCTGTCTGTATCTTGGCCGCGCATCACGCCGAAACTACTGAATGGATTCGAATGAAACTTGGTACGATTTAAGTTTATACTTCGAGGTAGGTTATAGGATACTTTTTATCCCGAAATTCAGCACGGTTCCCTAGGGAGAGGGGAAGAAAGTTAAAACATGTATTTAGCTGTAATTCATTAACGCGTAGTTCGATTTAACTCATTCTTTTTTTGTTAGAAAGGTAGTACTTTAAGTATTGTCCCGTAAATATTTCAAGGTCATAGGTTTTTTAGTTCAGAAATGACAGGCATTTATTAGGTTCAAATAACTTGAGACCCGGATCTTTGAACGTAAGGCTTATTTTAAACTGGTGTGCGTTTAAATTTATGTTTGTCGATCTGTCTATTTGTTTAAGCTAATCTCCGAAACGGCTGGATCGATTTTAATGGAACTTTCAATGTTATAAGGAGTAACAGGCTACATTTAGTTTAGGTACATAAAAGAATTATGGGATCCGATCCGATCCTATATAAAACCTATAAACACGCGAACGAAGTTGCGGGGGTCAGCTAGTATAATATAATTATATAAAATATTGAACTTGATTAGGTTCCTACGTTGTTTTATTGCACTTTTGTCCAAATCTCAAGACAAAGTATACGCATTTTGAATAATATTAATAACTTTCTAAATATTATTCATTCGCATTAATATTCATTTATTCTAAAAAAATACAATTAAGTGTATTTCACTTACAAAACTGTAAGTGAAATACACTTAATTCGTCCAAAACTGCCAGTAAAAAAAAACCAGTAACTGTAGAGAAAGATTTGGTTTTTTAATGTAAGATTATAAAATAAATGTCATTGGACTTGAAATTCATTTATCTAAACAAAATTAACTATAAAAAGTATTCTGGATCATTATTGTACAGGCATATCCCTAAATCAAAGTTTTATGGTCAATTTAACGCGAACGAACTTAATGAAATCCAAAGCGAATAAAAATAGTGTTTATATCTTATCGCATCCATAATTCATTTGGAATTCCAGTAATTTAGTAGTCCAGTCTTTGGATCATTTTTTCGTGGTTATGGAGTGCATTGAGCTGTTGACCATAGAGATTCAGACCTGATTAAGCAGATACCTACCTACATCAGACGTCAAAAAATTTCCCCCATTGCATTAAATACGAAACGAAAATTATAAAATAAAAATAATATTATATCTGTATTTGCCTCTTTTACATCCCTATGAATATTATAAATGTGAAAGTAGTTGGGTTTGTTGGTTGTTGGTTTGTCCCTCTGACTGCAACAGAGCTACGGATCGACGTGATTTTTCAGATGGATAAAGTTGAGGATTTGAGGAGTGACAAAAACTTTTTTTATTTCTACTTATATTAAAGGGAACTTTTTGATTTTCCAGAAGATTTTTAAAAACCTAAATCCATAAGGCAGAGTCGCGGGCATCATCTAGTGATAAGACGAGATAGCGATATTGACAGACAGTGTTAAGGCAGGTCCAGCGCCAATTTATAGAATAATAAAAAGTTTAAACTGCGCCTCATGATCAACATCAGCTTGACGAAGTTATACGGGTCAACGGCGCCTCTAGTACACGACAACTCTCTGATAGAGCGGCATTATATACGGTTACACTTCGAGCTAATATTTAAATTTGCACAAAAGGTGCCAATTTTCCGCTGCATGGTGATATTAATAGTGGCGAAACTCGCCGGCGAAACAATGCTTTTCTTTTTTTGCATAAAACCGCCTGCATTTGGATGAACGCGATGTTGTGTACGGCTCCCCTGCGTAATGGCCTGCACGAACACCTGCGCGGTAGAGGCGTTCGCGACTTTCCCGTGTTTGTTTGGAGAGTAAAATTAATGGCGCAAAATATGTCATTTTATATTAAAATATTTTGCTAATTAGTATCTACGTAAGCACACTAAGTAAGTCTTAAGCGTAGAAAGCCAATATTATGTAGTAGGTAGGTACGTCAGTTCAAAATGTCGGAATAACAAATGGAGAAGTAACATTTAATGTAAACAAGTCTTTATAGTTTCTGAAACAACAAATTGAAATTATGTAGATATGTACAATTAACACTGGCAATATTCGTTAGCGCAGAAAGGAGTAATCTCGACGGCTAAAAACGATCGTAACCGCTTATACGAAACACAGGCAGCCGTAGGTTTAGATTTGTATTTACAAGAGATATCTCACTCATAACTTTGGATGGCGCATACAGAAGATAGAAATGTGGTCCTAACTACTGCAAAACCAACAAAAGATTTCCGGAAAACAAAATTCAGTCCATTTAAAAGATTTACAGCTAAAGAATATTCATATCAAAGTTTTTTTAACGATTGATAGGTTCATGAAATGATTTTGTATTTTATATTAAAGAGTTATTGTTCATGTCAAGCAGTTCTAAAACCTGCCAATCGACCTTTAATTTCGCATTAATTAAACTTCAATCCCGTTTATGATCAGCACGTAAGAGATAAGCGAGCGTATCATTCGCGATGGTCGTTAATTAAATAAACACCGCTCGTAGCTAAAGTAATGAGAATAGTTGGTATAATGAAGTCATAAAACCCTAAAACGTTATCGGTCAATAAATAAAAGAGAGAACCGTGCGCCGAACTCAATGCCAGTCAATACATTCTAATCAGTGATTTATTGGCCCTAATCCTTAGCAGAGCACAAATAAGCTATCTTGTCGACTGAATGCTGTATCAGCTCAGGCGTGAAACTCCCGCGCACCACTAAGTGGTCCTTCCAGTTTCCACTCGAAATATTTTAATAAGGCCTCGCTGCTCACGCACCCAAATAAAAACACACACGCACTCACCGACACACGGACGCTCTAAAACCTCGCTCGATTCCAACTTACCTTATTTATAATAGTAGCGACACTAAGACTCTACATTTTCGCTCTAAACGGTGTTAATTTATTGACCGTGGGCAGATAATATCACTTTTTTCTCCCATTATTGAAGCGATTACACCAGAAATTATACGTCGAAGTCCAATTCCGAGCCTTCGATCGAATCCTTCGCCTCGAACCAAAGTAAGCTTTAAAAACGTACGGTAAGAGCCCTTTTAGTATGAGCGGGACGCGAGCTCGGTCGTATGTTCTCGACGAAATCGCCTTACGGACTCGCTAATAAAAAGTGTAAAGTTATGAACAAGTTATGCCACTTGCATTAATTTCGATGCTTAACCTGATAAACAAATTATAGTATATTAACTTAATAGCTTAATTTATAATTGAATGTGTTACGATGTGTTCATAAGAAACGCATTGTTACGATCGGCCTTTAGCATATCTGGTCGGTGTTAACGACAAATTGCTCGGAAAAATATACATATAACTGTTGCGAGAGTTACTCCGTAAGCATCCGGGGTACATTTCACACAATTTCGTTTCTCACTTGTTTCGCGGACAAGTTCATACATATAAAATTTTATGAGCGCACCATTTTACTCGAATGCACTTACAAACAGTAATCGTGTTCCACATAAAAAGTGTATAGTCAGTTGCCTTTCAATATCACTTTGAAATTGGTTATGCATATTAGAGGGGACGCAACACCGTGCTCTGTTATAACGGGCAGTGATTGAACAAAGGGAATTTTCTCACGCTGGCCCGATGAGCTATCTTTATCATGACGTTTGCTTTTAATAAAAGTATTTTCTAGTCCTTCGCCGCGTTGTGATTCACATGTCTAATGAATAAGCCATAGACTAGAGAACTACACACATACATACACACAAGAACTAGCCATAGTTGAATTGTGCAGTGCTAATTTCTATGGTACGAGACACGAGTGCAACGCCAACGGCGTTCAAATTATTTAAAAAAAAGGAAACTCTTTTAACGATACACAACATCTTTTCAAATTACTATTGTTATTAGTTCCAATTTTCATGCCTTATTTTCGAGTAATTTCTTTGGATGCGCTTTCTGACTTAAGTTATTTTTCTACTCTTTATGTTCGCCAATAATTGTTTCCGCGAAAACTTAAGTAGGTATATTTTATTTTTAGATGACTGCGTGGTCAATGAAGAAAAGATTCTTAACGCCGCAACTACTGAATCGATTTGGCTGAAATTTTTATCCTATACAAGCGGACACCCGCGACTTCGTTCGCGTGGATATCGGTTTTTAAAAATCCCGCGGGAACTTTTTGTTTTTCTTAAGCTCTTTTGAGCTCATACCTTGCTAAAAACTGTTAAAAGTTCACTGGTGGATGTTTAGGTAGATAAAAATGTAAACATCCACCACTGAAAGTCCCATCAAAATCGATCCAGCCTTTCAGAGATTACCCGGTAATCTTTAAACTATCTCCTTTCTAACAAAAAAAGAATGAATGAAATCGGACCACGCGTTAATGAATTACAGCTAAGTACACATTTTGACTTTCATCCCCTCTCCCAAGGGAACCGTGCTGAATTTCGGGATAAAAAGTATCCTGTATGTTACTCCGTAGTATGAACTTAAATCATGCCAAGTTTCATTTCAATCCGTTTAGTAGTTTTTGCGTGATGCGCGCACAAACATACAGACAAACAGACAAACAGATAAACAGACAAACAGATAAACAGACAAACAGACAAACAGACAAACAGACAAAAATTTCAAAAATAGATTTTTTACGTTCTATTACTAATCCCTAACATCCCCCAGTTATTATTTTGCTAAAATATTTAATGTACAGATACGGCAAGTCTACGATTTTATTATATGTATAGACTATATATTTCAAAATCCCGTGGGAACTGTGGATTTTTATTCCAGGATAAAAAAATTATACACCTAAGGAACAACCCTTAGGTGTACCTATAATTTTTTTATGATTTTATTTTTTCTAAATATTTCCGGGACAAAATGTAACCTACTCGCTCCTTGTTAATTTTCTGCATGCCTGAGAAAAATCCCGTAAAAATCGGTTAAGCAGCTGCGAAGAGTAACCCGTACAGACAGACATATACTTATAGATAAAATTTTTATAAAAATGATTTAATATATATAATATACCTATATACATTTTAGTATGTCATATATTAAAGAGTAACAAACATACAGACACACACATACATACACACAAACTTTCGCCTTTATAATATTAGTGTGATGTAGTATATAATTTCGTTCTTTTCCTTTTGATTTCCTTTAATTAATTATATGTTTCACATAGATATTATAAACACTCAAGTACGCCATGGGAACAAGTAGTGCTTCAAGTAGTGTGGAAATATTTTTCTAACACAGAATTCAAAGATGATAAATATGCTACCTGTATTAGATGAAGAGATAACCGTCACTGTTGTTACTGCCTACCGTCTTCTGACCAGCCAATTTAAATGCAAATATGCATAGAGATATTATAGTGCACAAGTGTGTGCGCAAGCAGGCACGCTTTCTATTTCCTTACTCTCATAATGCAAGGAGATCCGGCAATAGAAGAAAGATCAAGACGTGCGGCTTTGCGCTTTTTCCTTTCCAAGCCACGGGGATGTAACACCGTCTTTCCAATTTTCCCATCACTTAGCTGCTACTGAGAATTTCTAGACAGAAAACTGCAAAAACTATTTAAGTCCGACACGGGACTTGAACCAAGGACCTTATGATCCGTAGCTAAGCTAGCTCCAGATCAATGAAGCAGCAACACACATAACGCAAAGGCAGTCAGACAGTCAATATATATTGCAATATTCGTGTTCCCGATAATTTACCTACCTAAATACTAAAGTGTAAACCCGATATTGATAATAACTGTTGATGTTGGTATTAACTAGCTGATGTTAGAGACTTCTTCTGCGTGGAATTGGTTTTAAAAAATATCTGCTTTCTTGTGAAACTTATACCTATTTCTTTCATCTACAAGTTAGCTCTTGATTGCGATATCATCTGATGGTAACTGACGATGCAGTCTAAGATGGAAGCTAACCTGGAAGAGGTTTTTATTAAAAATATACCCCTGATCGGTTTCACGCGGCATCGTACCGAAATGCTAAATGGTTTGACGGCAAGGCTTTTCTGGTTTCAGTTTTATCTATACCTATCTATATTCGTATGGGACCCGCTTAAGATCGTCGGGTCGCTGGCAGCCGCTGGAGTCAGGCGGCACAAGATCGTGTGCTGTGGCGATCCTTGCAAGAGACCTATGTCCAGCAGTGGACGTCTATTGGTTGAGACGACGATATTCGTATGTCTATCTCGCAATTCAAGCTATCTCTGTGTCAAACGATAGGATCAGACCGATAAATCAGACAGACACACTTTAGTATTTATAATGTTAATATGGACTAGGTTGAACTCTGTCTCTAAATATATGACTCTTTCATTCCAGTGCCAGTATCCCCATCTTCATCTGGCGGAGGTTCCGGAACGCCGCTATACCCGGGCGCGGCGTCACACCCGCTGTCATCCTTGCTGTCCCAGCAGCGGTTGCTCGAGTTGTCGCGCTTCGGGCTGAGGCATTACGACATTGCACACCACGTGCTGTCCCAGCAAGGTGCTGTTACTAAACTGCTTGGTAAGCTCTTGAGCTATAAGAAAATGCTGTCTCAATAGAGTCCCCGTCTTTATCTGGCGGAGATTCCGGAACGTCGCTGTTCCCAGGTGCGGCGTCTCGCCCGCTGTCGTCTTTGCTGTCCCAGCAGCGGCTGCTGGAGTTGTCGCACTTCGGGCTGTCCCAGTAAGGTACTGTTACTAAACTGCTTGGTATAAGCTCTTGAGCTATAAAAAAATGCTGACTCGATAGAGTCCCCATCTTCATCTGGCGGAAGTTTCGGAACGCCGCTGTACCCGAGCGCGGCGTCTCACCCGTTGCTGTCCTTGCTGTTCCAACAGCGACTGTTGGAGTTGTCGCGCTTCGGGCTGAGGCATTACGACATCACACATCACGTGTTGTCCCAGCAAGGTGCTGTTACTAAACTGCTTGGTAAGCTCTTGAGCTATAAGAAAATGCTGTCTCGATAGAGTCACCTTAATAGAACACAATTTGCGCGAACTTCGTTGGCTTTTCCATCTCCGGACTAGAGTGTAGCCAGGATTTTCTTCAGGAAAATAACTAAATAAAACCGGTCAAATGCGAGTTAAATTCAACCAGTCACCACAATTGAGATTGTAGCAATGATTGATGCAACTCGCAATATTTATTTACCTTTTTCATTAAACAGACAAGAAAAACTGTCATACGTTGAAACATTTAATAAAGCCCATTGATGAGTATATATAACTAATAGGTACGGCAATAACGGATATAACGGCATAGGTGAGAAACTTTCAGATTCGTGTCGAAATAAGTAATTAATACTGACTCAGTTTAGTTGTTGAGGTAAATAATTACATATAGGTTTATCACAATATTATTATTTGGATAAAACGACATTTCGGCAACGAAAAGGTTTTTATTAACGTGATAAAATTGGCGATAAAATAAACAAAGTCATTATTGAGTATTGCCTCATCAGACCGTTACATGAGTGAGAAGGGAGACCGTGAATGCTATGCTTCAGCATTGCCAATGATATCATTATTCAACTCTGGCACTAAATTATCGATCTTTCCTCAAAAAGTGCAAATGGATAAGTGGTTTAGCATCGGTTATTAGTATTGTTATTAATATTAATAATAATAACATTAATCACAATCTTCTTTGTCCATTTATAATATTATCTACGATGTATGCTTGGTATTACTGATAACCTAGAAAAGCTTGTGGTATTAGGTCAGGTCGAAGGGAAAAGGCCACGTGGTCGCTCACCTACCCGTTGGTCAAACATCGTGAAAAATCTAACCGGCCTGCCGATACCTACAGCCATTAGAACAGCCGAGGACAGGAACACGTGGAAGAGTATAGTGCTACGAGCGACAAAGTAATGCTAGACACGAACTTCAGCAATGAAGAAATCGACTGAGAAGAAGAAGATGCTTGGTATTAGTACCTATACTAAGTAATTATCACCATTACCTCATTGTTCTTAAATTGACGTTCAAATACAGTTCAAATTCACATTTGGTACAGTGTACTAATTTTGAATAAAGTTTATTAGGCTTTGAATTTGATTTTGATTTAAAAATCATAAAATATATTACTTAAATCGTCGCCATGAACCGATAGGTAACGTCCCTGCTGGATAAAGGTTTCTTGTAGGACCTTCGGACTTCCATACACTCAGCGGTCTTCTGCCGTTTGTATCAGACTACCGCTTATAATCTGGTCCACCTAATAATGGGAGGTTTACCAATTCAGCACCTTGGGATCCCAACGTACCCAAAAAATATTCCTATACCTACTATGAGAATGGTGTAGCTTTTAGGCCCCTATCCCTCTGGCGTTTTGCGAGCGTTGGCGTTTCTCCAACGTCTGCGAAGCGTTGTCGCGACGTTAACGTCGCGTTGAAGTTGCGAAGTCAAAGCGTGAACGGTTGCCATTATAGTAGGGGAGCCGAGGATCCTAAATGTGGATTTACTCTAGCGTCATCGCGGTCGGGACCTAGTAGATTTTATAGATTAGTTGATAGGAAGAATAAAATGTTATATAAGATTTTCCATTTCAGTGGTGGGGAAAGCTTCTAGCTGCACGCTCTCATCTTCAATAGGTGATTTTTATAACTTCAGCTTGTGGAAATCGACTGATTATATTTTTTTTGTTATTTTTGCATCACTTCCTTCAAAATAGAAAACAATTCAACCACCTTCGAGATTCGAGAAGGTCAAGATAATGTTTTTTTTTGCTTTTTGCAACTTTGTAACGCTCCCATTCTCGTACGTTACGTTCAAATAGTCTGATTTTTTAAATATACTTTTCTTAGCTCGTAATTAACCCACCATATATTAATCTGGCGTTTCTGAGTATTTCTGTCCATCATTTTTTTATTTTGCGCGTGGCTCTATTTAAAGGGCTTATATATGGTAGAGGGTACTCAGCAGGATGCAAGATGCCTCGCCTCTTATCTTAATCTGATGCGCTCGAGTAAATCCAAAAATCCTCTCTTGGGCTCTCCTACTATTTGAGACTCTCAACGTTGACGTCGCGTCAACGCGACGTTGTCGCTGCGCAGACGTTGGAGAAACACGAACGCTCGCAAAACGCCAGTGGGATAGCGGCCTTAGAAAGAAACCTTTTGGTGCGGTGCGTCGATGAAAGAGGTTCAATGCAGTTTAATTTATGAATTGGCGACTATACGGTAGGTAATGCAGTAGACCATGCTCATCATATTTCTGTACGATCTTTTTTTCTAGGAAGTTTCTTCAAAGTATTAATATTCCTATGTTCTAGTTTTGCCGACTTTTATCGCATCGGAATAGAAATGGCATTAGAATATTGACGGGTGAAAACAGTAATGTTATTTTGCGTGCTTTACTATAGCTATTAAAGCAAGTTATAAATATTTTAGAGAAGTAGGAAGGTGTGTAGGTATATAATGTGATACATGAGTAATGTCTACTGGGCATCGATTCCACTGCAATTAACACGTGTATTATTAATGGAAACTCGGTGCTTCATCGCAGTATTGATTTATACATGCGATCTCAATAGAATCGCCCCGCGGCCGGCAATAGCCTGTAACTAAGTTATTTGCGATAATTACTTCACTGTCCGTCTAGAATGTTCTACATGTTGTAGGTACTGAACTGAATAACAAGCAAGAATAACACTTACAAGTATAAATTAAAAATTTAAAACCCCCGACATTCGCCATTTTGTGGTGGCAGCCATTTTGGATTTACATAGTGCTATTCTACAAGCCCTTTCATTTGATACCCATATTGAGGGAGTTGTGATAAAATATGTTATCTACCATTTTGTAGCGGCGGCCATCTTGGATCGATTTTCATCAAACATAGCTAACAACACTCGACTAATTCACCTTTCAAACAAAAAAAACCGCATTCAAATCGGTTCACCCGTTTGAGCACTACAGGGGAACAGACACACATACACACACACACATACACTCATACATACACACACACAGACACACAGACACGTCAAACTTATAACACCCCGTCGTTTTTGCGTCGGGGGTTAAAAATAGTAGCAACTTTCATGACCAAAGTTACCTACAAAATATAACAAATTAATTTTCTTTGTCTAGAACTGTCCCACAATCCATCCTTTAAATCCTTATTTAAATAAAAAAAAGTATATATTTCATGTTGGTTTATTTACATATTTTACATTTTCTTATGAAATGTCAAGATTTTTGTAATGTTGTGTCTCTATCACCAGATCGGAAAACTGGGATAAACCGCTTCAGCTTTTACCGGATATTATACTGCTCATACCTACCTAAACATCACCAAAAAAGATAATAGTCTAAGAGTCTAAATAAAGCCAACCAGACAGATTAATATTGGCAGTTGAATAAAACAACTTTCTAATTAGGGGTTCCGATATTATAACGAACGGGAATAATCCACACCGATTCCAATTCAATGACCAGCCAAGTCGGCGATTTGTCGAAAGCGATGGAGTTGGGATTGTGTTTTATCTGTTTCCTAATAACACGGTTGCGGCGAAAATCTCAATTGCTATTAATCAACGATAAGCCATCGGCGGAGCCTCGAACGGAGCTGCTATTGACGAAAGCTTAGATCCTAATCGATTCATAAAACTTGCAGCGTGTTAATTATAAGCCACCGGTCTGCGACGCTGCCGCGGGCGGGCGCGCCGGTGCGAGCTCCGTGTCAAAAACATCTTAGCATCGGTGATTCTCCGCAGTAATATTCGTTCTCTTTGTAATTATCATGAATGCTTTCAATGCGATCGCAATCGTTTGGATGTGAATCGGAAACATGTTTGCGTATATTAATTTTTTTAGAGAAAACAATAATAATACTTATCATTGGTGGAGCAGAAAAGGGAGATAGATTGTATCTGTATCATAACATCCTGATGATTCTCTGGTTTGAAGTGATAAAGCAGGTAAGTAAGCAATATTGTGTAAGTTATATAGAGTTGTGTATTATGTGGGGTATATTATTATATAAAAAATAAAAAAAACACACAAGATTCCGAACCGAAATAAAAAAAACACACAACAGCCGTACACAAAATTATTAAGGTTTATATATTTGCATCAAACCGGCCCTCCTGTGCCGAAAATGTATCAAAACAAACTAACAAAACAATGTTAGCAAAACATAGCGGTTTTCTGGGATTTTGTAGAGATAGAGCTCAGAGACGTTTAAGTTCGAGTGCAACGATGAAAATAAAATGTCAGTCAGAACATTATTTTACTAAGCATTTTCAATATTTTCATATACCGAAACTTTTCAATTTTTTCGTCATTCCCATGACCCATAACAATGCGACCTATGTCATAGATCAGTGTGGTGTTTGAATAGTGTCCGTCGTGGGTAATGGTTTCCATACTAAAATGCCCGTTTACCCTAAATGCTCAATAATTAAGGTAAAACAAAGTGCAATTAGCAATAATATCACAGTGTGTAGCTAGCCAAGCGTAAGTTGTCATTGTGAAACTGGTAGCGATTTAATTTGAGGTATTAGATATTTTGTGCTACACAATTAGGACACATTCTCACTTTGTATTTGCTCAAGAATCGTGAAGGAACGATTTCAAAAGCAACGGTGCGTGCGTCTTCCGCTGTATATAATGGTTCATGGTACGATTTTTTACGTTGAATTCGGCTTTACAATATTTTTGGTGTGTGTGTGTCTGTGTCTGTGTGTGTGTGTGTGTGTGTGTGTGTCTGTCTGTTCCCCTGTAGCGCTCAAACGGGTGGACCGATTTGAATGCGGTTTTTTTTTGTGCTATGTTTGATGAAAATCGGTCCAAGATGGCCGCCGCTACAAAATGGCGGATTACATATTTTTTTCACAACTCCCTTAATATGGGTATAAAATGAAAGGGCTTGACTAGTAGAATAGCACTATTGCAAATCCAAGATGGCCGCCGCCAAAAAATAGCGAATGTCGGGGGTTTTTTAAATTTTTAATTTACACTTGTACGACCATACGTATGGCGTAAACGCAGTGTAAGCTCTCCAGCAAGAGAGTTCGAAGATATTAAGAGGGCGATGAGAGGTAGCTGAATGAGCATCACGTATGGAGACGGCGTGGCTTATTGAGGAAGGTTTTGAATATTTATTTATTTATTTATTTGGACAACCAAAAAATTGTTACATCAATAAAAAACATAAAAAAAACTACACAAATACACATAATTAGATGCACAAGTTATTAAAGGTGTCACAGCATTTACCAAAAAATTAAAAATTAAAATTAGATCCACCAGTGAGTATAATAGGTATGATGATTGATGATAGATCATTCAGAACCTAAGTAAACACCTAAAACCAGAGAAACTAGCTGTTTTTAAAAACTTATCCCAGTGAAACAGGTCATCACGAAGCTTTCTAAGTATATTTGGTAGTTGACAAACGATGGTGTTTGAAACCTGCTATTAATTGCCTAAATTAAATAAACCTGAAGTTTATTTAAGTTAGACCGGAATTTGAAACACATTCAATAAAATATTACACCTTCGAGTGTGTTGTCAATCAATTTTAGCCTTTGGTGATTTTCAAACGTCACGTGTCGGTTTCCCACGGAAGCCCGGCTACCCGCCCAGGGCCGTCATGTAAAACCACTTACGAGTTCAACACAGCCTAGCCTTAGCTTAAATGTTATTATCTAGCCTAAACTGCGTGCCGTGGAAATGGGCACGCACAAATAACCTTTCAATCAATACAAACAACTTGAACGACTCTAGAACTCTTATTAATATAATAACTACACTCAAGAGTGAAGTATACTTGTCACTCAAGTGATAAGTTGATCGTGGAGCTTTTGCAGGCTTATAGAGAAAACTTTACACCTTTGTAAAGCAACCACCTATACTCTACTCCAGTATGAACAAATTTTGATACGTTTGGTAGAACAAAACAGAGAGATGCGTTTTTTTTACCTACGTGAGTTTTAATTAAGATAAAAGTAGGAACATAAAGGTTCCTGCAGGAGAATAAATAATGTTTGTAAATACATTATAATTATTTACAGTAAATACTGATTTATTCTAAGAGCAAGCTTTTATGACAGTTAAGAAATAAAGTTAGAACATGTATCCAGAAATTACTGCAAAGGCATCCTAGGTAGACACTAGAATTAATTCGGTTATGTATATACACAATTCTCTATACTGAATATAAGGTCAAAAAGCTAACCTTTGCCGCAGGAAACACGTAACAGGTTATAGGTACGTACTTTGGGTTCAGTTGCCAAATTGACCAAATTGTCAATTTAATTCATAGTATAATCACACGAGTAGATATTATACTACTCGTGAGGTATAATACTTAGTACTGTATCATTCAATGATTTGATTTAGAGATTTGTGTTAACACCATTTTGTAATCATGATGATAATATATTTGTATCATAATGATATAATATTTACTATCATCATCATCATGATCAACCCATTACCGGCTCACTTCAGAGCACGGGTCTCCTCTCAGAGTGAGAAGGGTTTTGGCCATAGTCTACCACGCTGGCCAAGCGGATTGGCAGACTTCACACACCTTTGAGAACGTTATGGAGAACTCTCAGGCGTGCAGGTTTCCTCACGATGTTTTCCTTCACCGTTAAAGCAAGTGATATTTAAATACTTAAAACGCACATAACTCCGAAAAGTTAGAGGTGCGTGCCCGGGATCGAACCCACGACCTCCGATTAGAAGTCGGTCGTCCTAACCACTAGGCTATCACAGCTTTTTTTATTAATATATATATAGCTGTTCGTTCTGATTCACTGACTCATTCATCGCCTCTCCTGTAAAATTTTGTATGAAAAATTTTTTTTTCACAAATGGTTTCGTATAGAGGACAAAAATTCATTAAGAGGAAAAATATGGAGAGAGCTGATGATTGAGGATTTCGGAGACGGTTGAAGAGCACGCTTAAGGTATTGAAGATACGTGGGGGATGCTCGAACAAATGTCACTCGAAACGTCATCCAATTGGCAGTGAGCCGAAAAAAAATTCAAAATGGCGAAAAAAAGATGGCCGCCATACAAATTTTGTCGGTGTCCATCTCGAAGGGTATAAAAGATGGAAGAGTTGTTTCTTAGCAAAACATGATCAAGATCCAAAGGTCTACTAGATGAATACAAAAAAAATTCAAAATGGCGGACTTTATTTTTCCATAGAAAATGTATGGCGAATATTGAGAGAGAGTATAAAGTTGTGAACTAGGTATGCAAGGCGGTTGATGCGGTTCTTTGGAGAAATCTCAAAGAAAAATATGGGAAGACATGATGATTGAGGGTTTGGAAGATGATTGATGAGCCCGGGCAGAGTTTTGTAGATAGATGGGGGCTGCTCAAACAAAAAATACTCAGAACCTCATCCAATTGGCACTGAGCTGAAAAAAAAACAAAATGGCGGATTCAAGATGGCGGCTATACAAATTTCGTCGGTGTCTATCTCACCAAGTATAAAAGATGGAAGAGTGGTTTCTTGGCAAAAGATGATCAAGAACTGAAGATCTACAATTTGATGAACAGAAAAAAATCAAGATGGCGGAAATTATTTTTCTACACAAAAAATTTTTTTATTGATGGTTTCGTGTAGAAAACAAAAATTCATGCGGAGGAAAAATACGGAAAGAGCTGATGATGGAAGATTTCGGAGACGGATGAAGAACACGGCGAGGGTATTGAAGATAGGTGGGACGTGCTCAAACAAAAACTACTCGAATCCTCGCGGTCCGCTTGCGGGCCGCGCACCCACGCGCCATACTAGTATTTACTATACCTATTGATTATTGCTATAATGATAAATTCATATTTAAGTTCTCTCCGGTTAAATCTATAGGTACGGCATTCCGAATCAGTGGTAGATTCAATTGCCGATTCAAAAGTAGGTACTTGTTAAAGTTTATTTGAATAAAAAACTTTTCTATTCTATTCTATCTAAGTTATCTTCTATAGTCTACTTTGTGCCTTCTACACAACCAAATAAACAAAAATTACGAAGTGAGTAGTTAATTTACTATTATGCCAGTAATTTTATTTCCATACGATACGTCGGTATAATGATACCTACTCAAAAAGATTGTCTGCGGATCGCCGCGGCGCGTAATGAAGCCGTATTTAGGCATTGGTCCTATAATCAAAATTGAATTACCAGGGTTGACATTCTTGTCACAAACTATGCTTTTTCTTTTTACGCTCCAATTCCCGTGGGTCAATTTGAATACTTAATGATCTTCGCTGTCGAAGAAATGGTATTTTTAGCTATATCATGGAAATAATAGTTCAGTAGGTGAGACGATTAAGCCTTTATTCCCTATAGGATTTTATTTTACAACTAGCTGCTTGCCCTACGCATTCTTCCGTTTGGTCTATTGGTATCTATCTATCTATCTATCTATCTATCTATCTATCTATCTATCTATCTATTTCTATTATTTAATAATATAAAGTAGCTTGTCCTGACTGACAATCAACGCACAGCCAAAACCACTGAAGCTAGAAACTTGAAATTTTCACAGTAGCTTCCTTTTATGACGGAAACGCACACTAAGAAAGGATTATTGCGAATTCCATCACTAAAATTCCATCGATAAAAGTTTGTATGAAAGTCTGCCATTTTTCAAGTTATATCCAAGAAAATTAGTATTTAGGTTTTCGGTTAAAAATAAAGAGTTACGCGTTTAAGAAATTTTGGAAAAAATACCCCCAAGTGAGTTGAATGGGGGATGAAAGTTTGTATGAAAGTCCGTCATTTTTAAAGTTATATCAATGAAAATCGGTATTTGTATTATCAGTTAAAAATAAAGAATTACGTGTTTCAGGAATTTTGGAAATTCCAACTCCAAGTGAGATTTATAAGAAACCACGCGGGCGAAGTCGCGAGCATCAGCTAGTTAATTATAAGCGGACACCCGCGACTTCATTCGCGTAGATATATATATTGGTTTTTAAAAATCCCGAAGGAATCATTTTGTTTTTCCTAAGCTCCTTTGAGCTCATATCATGCTAAAAAGTGTTAAAAGTTCACTGGCGGATGTTTAGGTAGATCAAAATGTAAACATCCGCCAGTGAAAGTCCCATCAAAATCGATCCAGCCTTTTAGAAGTTAGTCAGAAATCCTTACAGTATCTACTTTCTAACAAAAAAAGAATGAATGAAATCGGACCACGCGTTATTGAATTACAGCTAAATACACGTTTTGAATTTCATCCCCTCTCCCTAGGGAACCTTGCTGAATTTCGGGATAAAAAGTATCCTATATGTTACTCCGTAGTATGAACTTAAATCGTACCAAGTTTTGTTTCAATACGCGCACAAATATACAGACAAACAGACAAACAGATAAACAGACAAATAGACAAACAGACAAAAATTTCAAAACTAGCTTTTTTACGTTCTATTACTTATCCCTAACATCCCCCAGTTATAATTTTGCAAAAATCTTCGGCAAGTCTACAATTTTATTATATGTATAAATAGTGTTCTAGGTTTAATCTTTCATCACGACGAAGGTAGATCATATAGTTTGTATTTGAGGTATCTTCGATACTACGATAAACGATACGATACGATATTCTAGCTCATACACTTCAGAAAGTAACGAAACGATGCCTACCTAGTATAATACCTATCTTAAAGTGATCATTCGCAACTTGAGTATCATGTAATCATCATAATCATGATAATATGAACAATTGATGTCAGATTGATACAGCAAGAAACTTAATTAAGCAATTGTTTTCGAAATTAATAAATAAATGATTTAAAATAACAATTTTTATAGACGTAAGTCAATGAACTAATGCTTTTTATATGGATTATATTTTTATAATATAATATTAGATAGGTGTAAGTAGGTAATAAAAAATAGTTAGTACCTATTTGTATTAATTTGCAAATTTTTTGTAATTGATTTTAATTAGTCTGCAACGTGCACGAATAAGTAAAAAAAGCTTACTTAGATTTGTTACATTTGAATATAAAAGCAAACCGTCGAAGTATATCAGGTTTAAATGTATTTTCTATGCAAAAATCTAATATATTAAGTAGCTGTATACCTATGTAACTAGGTATAGAAAAAGCTTAATGAGTTATTTTCAAACGTGTTACTTGTTAACATTTAAATAGTCCAAAATAATACCACACCTGTGGTAGATTCAAATTGACGATTCAAATGTACTTGTAAAAGTTTATTTGAATAAAAAACTTTTCTATTCTATTCTATTCTTACAAAACATGTTTAAAATGATTTACACCTATATAAGTATATAGTAATTTTAAAGCTGAGTTTTGCTTTCGTGAAAAAAGTTAGATTTATTTCATAGTTTTTAAAAGCTTCTGAAGAAGCAAGCTGTCTAGTTAATTTTTGGACAAAAAACCCATCAATCACCGAATCAGGCATCGTTAACACACGCGTTGCATTAAATTTTATAAACCAGGTCTAATAGAGTCGCCAAATGTACGAGTACTTTTTTCAGGACAGCGCTTTTTAGTGTACCTACCTACTTATATGCATAAAAGATAATATTTCCTTTTCAATAAATAGTGATATTGACGTTAGATAGCTAATGGTAATCTGAAAGTTATACAATGAATATAAAATTATTTTGCTATAATCCGCTAACAGTTAGCGGCTTATAGCAAAATAATTTTATATTCATTGTATATCATGGAATTCCGCAAAGTAACGCCTGCTTCCATTCAACAATCTGAAAGTTGATAGATAACTCAAATAAACGAGTTTTCGAGTTTTCATATACATACATTCGTGTACATATTATAAAGTCAGCCCAAGCTGAATCTCTTTGTTTGAAAGCGCTTAGCTCAAAACTGCAGTTTTTTTTTTTAATTTCACTAATTCATAATAGAGTTAGAGAGTGTAATTCGGAAAATATACCTATAATTAATATTATATTAACTTATCCAACTGTGTGAAGCTGAGGCAATTCAAATAGTCGGCTATGTATGTACTGACCAGTTTATCAAGTAGGTACTTATACATTTTGTATGGAAGGGAGAATTCCATTTGATTTAACTTATGAGGACAGTCCTGAATATTGCGGAGCCCTGGCAACCTTGGTCTATACACCACTTTGCTGTTAAAGATTCTGATCTATTAGGTGAATGAGTCGGCACTTCCTTGCCGGTTAGCGCCAGCCAATATAAAGAGTCGTTTTAATACAAATTTAATCAACTGAATTCAGGCCTTTCTGCGTCGCTTAAAAAATGTTGTCCTTCTTTGTAGACGCACGGTGTAATGACTTTAAGCGCCCATAAATGACTGTTGTTTGGAAATTTATTAACTGACGTCTTAGGTACGTATTGTGCCGTTTGTAGGGTCGCGTCGCGTCCTCGTCCGATGATTAATTGCCCATTTCTGTTTGAACGATAAAACCTGCAAAGTACCTAAGTGTTTCTTATTATCCACTTGTATTTCACAAATAAAGTGAATCTTAAAATGTTGTGTCTTTATAATCTTTATAATCGATCGGAAACGTTAAGTAGGTACCTACTTTTCGTCTCCGTTTTTACGTTTTCGATCGAAACAAAAAAAATATTTTAGAGCAGTGTTTGGAATAAATTTCAATCGAGAAAATTGTTTCCAACTTCTTTTATTTTACCATAGAAAAAGATTAAAGACCCAAAAAGTATAATAATTTAAATACCTATAATTTTTCATCAAAAAATTTTTATCAAATAAAATCAAAAAAATTGACTTACTTATTATTAAAGATAGTAAAATTTCCGAATATTATCCCCTCAAGTACTTTATAATAAACTAAGATAATCATGTGAATGCAGATAATATAATTAATTTTACTCCCGATTTGATAATTTCTTAGATTTGCTTTGAAAAATTAAAACACTATTAATAGAGATCACTGCGAAAAGGAAGGAGGCCTGGTTGAGTTTTACGCAATAACAACAATTTTAGATACCTCACACGATTTGCCTGCGCCTAGGCAACGGCAAAGTAATTGGCTCCGGTCATGCTACGTTCCTAGTCGATTTAATTACCGCAAAATGATCAGTGTGCCGGCCTCCCACAATTTACCTATCAATCAAAATGCAGCTAAAGGAGAGCGGGTAGCTAGACTAACCAGGAATACTGCCTGCTATAGTATTGTACTAGATATATGTACCTACGGGTAAGTTTCAATCATTAATAAACATACGGAATGGTGAAAGGCAACGTTGAAACTGAACTGTATAATGCAGGTAAATGAAGGATTTATAATCAATAGATAGGAAGTAGAGTGCTTACCTACGCGGAATGAAGTGGACATGTTCAGGATTTATGCGATTTTTGGCAAGCCGCACAATTTGAAAACTTTAAAAACAATGAATGACTTTCATATCTAAACAGATACAGATCTTTATTCGTTTGTATGAGATTTACTTAGAATATAAATTGAAAAGAATTTTCTCGATAAAACTTTGTTGTTTTTTTTAATTTACAAAAATAATAATCCCGAAAACCGTTTTTATTAATATTTTAACCAAACGACACTATCTTTTAAACGAAACCCCCACTCTTAAGGCAATACCTGCATAATATAAATTAATAAATACTCACTAAAAATTCAAAATAATCATAAAATGAATCATTATATTGTTGAAATTTGTGTATAAAAATAGTTATGATTACTATATTTAAATTTTTACAACCTTAATTACCCACAGTAGTCATGATAATTGTGCTTTATTATTACGAGATGATCAAACAAGTGTTGAAGAAACAGAAACCCTTTTAGGTGCAGTTTTCCAATAAACTCGTTTTTTTTTTCTGGAAAAACAATCGCTATGGCCATTAAGTTCTGCTTGGTTGTTATGTTGAAAGCTAAAAAGTTCCGCAGAGCAGCGTACGCGTTGAACGCCGAGCGTCTTTTTGCATCTCTCGCCATTTTCGGTCTTAAGCTTTAGTTTTATCAAGACATAAAGACCCTTATGAATTTATCGTGAATGGCGGTGACAAAAATGAGAATATAAATAATCTGATGAATTATTCAGCGTGATCGGTATGGAGGGCCGTTGTTTGTGGTAAAAACGTTTCGCGCGCCCGTCCCGCGGAATGCTGCCCCCGATGCCTTTTTGTGTAATTGTCTCGAAGCACGCACTCATCCATTATCTACTAACTGATTTAGGAATTACGGAATCCGACAATTTTTTACCTAGACCTGCGGACTCTAACTCGGACAGCTAATTTATGCTGAATTTGCAATTCACGCTGTGAAGTTTCAATTTTACATCCAATTATAGAACCGATCGAAATGTGCCCCGCGCTAATAACGTAATTAAATAATCGATTAAATTGTGTTCAGACTCGTAACAGGTTATAGAAGCAATAATATATTACTACTGAATAATTTCCTAGAATCGATAAGTTAGTTCAATAAAAGCTCTCAAGAAACTAATTGTGCTTGACGCTTGTTTATTTGTTAATATATTTAGTTAATTACATTACCTACCTACGTTACCTATCACTGACCACTGTATAAATTGATTGTATAAAGCAAATATTTTGTGTACGGTTCGCAAAGATCCAAATATTGAATTGCTCCTCCAAGACATTATATGACATAATAGGAATTCCGGACCATCCGTCCTCCGTGGGAGTGTTTGAAATAATTTTTTTGCTCATCCAGCTTGAATAAAACTGCAATTATAGTGCATATAGCACTGAGTTGTATCGATCTGAATATTGACTAGGGGTACTGAATTTGTATGGTTAACATTCTTAATATGTTTGACACGAAACGAAAAAAGTTAATTCGTAAAAAGCAAGTCTAACCATAAAACAAATTAAAAATTCTCGTCTCGCTGCGCCGCCTTCATTTGGCCGATGTCATTGTATCTATAATTAATACTAATTTGCAGTTTTCATTGTTATTCCGCACCGCATCTTTGATTATCAAACTTTTTTTAAGAAAGCACGTCCACCTTCCCTTTGAAAGCTGAAGCGGTAGCGTGTGATAGATTTCGCGAAAGCAATTCGAGTCCTAATCCCGTTGTAATAAGCTCTAAAAGTACCTACTCACACGTCGTTACGTTAAATGATCAGTGAGCAGGACATTGCGACAGTGTCTGCGTTTACTCACGTTTGACGTTCAATGAAATTGCATCAATCGGTACCGTGCTGCTATTATCGGTATTTTTATTAAAGCTTTAATTTGATTTAGTATTTCTTTTTTTCCGTTCAAAAATCTTCAGGTGTCAGTTTTTCAATTATTGCCCGAGGGGCTTTCTACTTCTTCGGATGTTTGCTCACTGTACTCCGATGACAGAGCGCGTAATTATTTTAATTTGATATTAATTGCCGACAGGATACGGACGGGTCCTTGTACAGAATATTAAAGACTATGAACATGTTTTATCAATAGTGTTAAATTGCAGGCACTCTTCGACCTCCGGGCCTGATCGGTGGGAGCAAACCGAAAGTGGCGACGCCGGCGGTTGTTTCCAAGATAGAGCAGTACAAAAGGGAAAACCCGACGATCTTCGCGTGGGAGATTCGCGAGAGACTCATTTCTGAAGGTAAGGAACAATGATCTCGGTTAGATAATAATGGCGAAAGATTTTGTATAAGTCAGAAGCTAAATGTTCCCTCTTTACGTATAATATCACGAGCGCCCTGAGCGATCACGTTCGACGGTTCGGCTGAGCCGTAGCTGCGCATTCATCTCCTTTTCAAAATTATGCATTTTAAGGGAACTTATTGAAAATGAACTTATGCGATACTTGGTAAGCCGCAATTATAACGACTTTTATATTTTAACATAATATGCTTTTTGGGTGTATTATCTAAATTCGCTATGGAACAGAAAATATATTTTATACAATTATTTTCTCGTTAGAATGTTTTTTCATACGTTGCTTCATTGTTTTTTAATTATAATCAGAAACTTTGATTTAATTTAATTTAAAGAATTTTAAATTAATTTTTATATATTTTTTAATTTTTTAATCGTTTATAATTTTTATATATTTTTAATTTTAATTACCAAAAATCTCGTGTATATTTTGTTAATTTTCACACCTTTTTCTTTTTAAAACTTTGAATTTTCCTTGATGGACAAGAAAAATTCAAAGTTTTTTTAAAGTTTAATATGGCACATAGTTACGTGGCCATAAAAAGAAACATTTTATATGACATTGTTAAAATTAAATACAACATACAATAACAAAACAAAAACCAAAAATTTATCAAAAATAATAATTTTGTGCAAGATTCTTCTCATTAAGTATCGCGTCATTATCCATCATAGAAGTACTTAATATTGATAGATATTATAGTAAACCAGGAATACCTACAGCACGTCACGTAGAAGGTATTATTACAATAACTAACTTGTCAAGTCTTTAACCAGCTCTATTATTAAGAAAATAAGCATTAACAATCAATAGGAGAATTATAACCAGTTGTCTAGTATCTGAGATCGCGTAATTAAATAATCTACGTAGTTTACGTAGATATTATTGAGTAGGTAGATACCTATGTACTCGTACTGCAGTACCAACCAACATCCGTCATAATAATATTATCATAAAATGACTCATCTGCAGATAGATGGACAGACGAATGACTAAATTTCAGGAATTCATTACTGTAATACAGAACCCTAAAAATGGGAGATAGGGTTGTTACACATTTAAAAGATTCGTTGACAGAAAAGTTATCTGCATTTCTACCGGGTGTATAGTGTTTAAATGTACCTATACTCTGATTTCTAATTCAGTGGAATTCTGACGTTTCGTAATGTTACCAGAGATAAAACAATTCCACAAAAAAATATAAAAAATTCAAAACTTATGTAAATAAAAATCAACTGGCCGCATGTAGATATGACAAATGCCTGACAGACACTTCATGGTGATAATGTCATTCGACTTCCATCTATACTAATAAATAAAATTGAAGTGTCTGTCTGTAATATCGAAATAACTACCTCATATTAAGCTCATATGGTTATTTGAACGCTACCATAACCGAATCACACGTTTTTAAAATTTTTGTCTGTCTGTCTGTCTGTCTATTTGAACGGGCTAATCTTCGGAACGGCTGAACCGATTTTGACGGGACCTTCACATACAAGTAGAGAATTAACCAGGGAGTAACATAGGCTACTTTTTTAACCGACTTTCAAAAAAGGAGGAGTTGTGTTTTTCTACATATGTACACCGATATCTCCGAGATTTCTGAACCGATTTGAGTAATTTTTTTTTAATCGATAGAAAAACATTGCGACCTTGTTCTATAAAAAATTTGGATTCCAACTCCTCAATCCTGATGCTGTAGGGGACCTAATCCCCAAAACTAAGTAATGGGTTTTAGAAACTTTCGGTTATTTAAATTGATATTGGGGGTACCAATTAAAGACTTTATCGTTGAATGAACTCGAGTAGGTACATATCCAACTCCTCAACCCTGATGCTGTAAGGAATTGTATTCCGAAATCGTGGGGATCCCACGGGATTTTTCCGTTTTGGGGACGGGTTTCTACAGATAAGCTACTTTTTGTTCTGGAAAATCAAAAATTTCCACGGGATTTTTAAAAACCTAAATCCACACGGGCGAAGCCGTGGGCATCATCTAGTTTTTGAATAAATTTTTTCAATATGCTTCTTTTGTTTTCTATTGCTATAGTGTGCACTTTCTAGTTTCCACTCTTGGTGTTTTCTATTTTAGGGCGAAACGGCTAATATTATTACGCGGCATATGGCTTTTTATGATGACAGGGAATCAAAGTAGTTTGGGGTAAAATCGTACTTCGTAGATGTTAACCCTGTTCTCCATACAACAAACTCATCTGTAAATGACAATGATAGCTGTCAGAATTCCACGGAATTAGAAATCAGAGTACCTACCTATAAGTGCGTGCCAATACACGCCAAACCATGCAATTTTTGAGTGCAGGGAGTTCGCTGAAGTAAGAAACGAACGATGCGGAGCTCGGAACAGCGGAACTCTGTCTAAAAACAATCTGGTACCACAGATGCTAGAGAGCGTAGAGAAATGGAATAGGGGTGCTAAAGGCAAATTATAGGCAAAAGAGTCGAAGACGAATGGGACAGACAAAACGGCAACGAAGCCTGAGCTGGGACAGCCCCCTTCCTGAAGTCATGCAAATCGCAATAACGGGAAGGACGGTCGGAGAAAACAGGAGGTTTTAGTCCGTATGTCACCGGGAGCACCTTGTGAAGTCGGGCATGTCAATCCTCAATCCATGAGGATTTCCTCCTGTCATAAACAAGTGTAAATTAAAAATTTAAAAAACCCCCGACATTCGCTATTTTTTGGCGACGGCTATCTTGGATTTGCAATAGTGTTCTACTAGTCAAGGCCTTTCATTTGATACCCATATTATGGGAGTTCTGAAAAAATATGTAATCCGCCATTTTCTGGCGGCGGCCATCTTGGACGGATTTTCATCAAACATATCTAACAACACCTATTTGATTGCGCCTTTGAAGGTTTTAATGTCTTTATACTACACCTGCTCGGAAAGTACCTTCTGGTTTTTCTCCTATCGAAAGTCAAAAGTACGTCATTACTGTCAAACAAATATGCGGGCTGAAAAGATGTATGAGAATTCATTGTTAACGCGCTAGAGCGGAAATTCCATTTATGAAATTCCATTACTAACGTGCTTTTTTCTTTTTAATTTTTGATAAAATCCGATCAGTACATGAAAAAAAACCTATTTCGACAAAGACGACATAAAAAGCACCTATAATAAATAAGTAACCGCCACGGTAGATGGCGCTGATGTCGGTATGTCACCGAGCACGACCGGGGTCTGCTATTTTAAATATATTCAATTTTAATTAATACAATTAAATATAAATATAAAATAAAAGGAAAAAATAGAATATAATTATAAAGGAGGATGGGCAAAGTGGTCTACCTACTCAACACAAATGAAACCTATTTCAATGAAAAGCTTATTTTTAGTACTTAATTTTATTATATGGAAGCAAAGCTGTAAGTCTTGGGGTTCAAGAGATTTTCGAGAAAAACATAATGCAGCCCCTTACCTTATTTTCTGTTTTATGACCGCAAGATATAGAAGTATTAGGCTATGAAGGACATAATATGCCACCTAGTAACGATAGGAATAGTTCGCAGCTTTCTAACGATCAAGATAATAATCACACGAGTAGATAGGTACAGAGGGGAAGCTTCTACAAGCGGCCCGCTGTAGGTACACGCACACATATGCGCACGTTTGTCATCCAACTGACACCGAACCGTTGGTAAGTGTTTGTGTGAGTGTACCTACAGCGAGCCGTTTGTATGAAGCTTTCCCTCTGTACCTATCTACTTGGGTGCTAATAATCTCGACTTATTACTATTATTAGTTATGTTGGGCCCGACATTAGGCCGCTTTTGTGCCCCCTGCTGCCAACTTGACCAATGTATTTAATTCTATATTTTATAGACGCTACGCCACCACCACCTACAGACTTTTAACGTCCCACTGCTGAGCACAGGCCTCCTCTTTCAAAGGAGAGGGATTTAGAGCTTAAACCCGCCACGCTGCTCCAATGTAGGTTGGTGGGCTTTAACGATTATTGTCACATGATAGTAATAATAACCGGGGCCGACTGCCTAACGTGCTCTCTGAGGCACGGGGGTGAAACAGCGCCAACTACCAACTCCGAGCTGGCACTGAGAATTTCTTGACAGGAAAACCCAATACCTAACAATTATTTGCCTGACCCGGGAATCGAACCCGGGACCTCGTGATCTGCAGTCGATTATGCTAACCATTAGACCTAAGAGGCAGTTTAACGTAGAACGCTACGCACTATTAATTAAATTCATAGTAGAATTACTAATATAGAGTATTTTTAAAACATTTATTTTTTAGTGAATTTTGAAAAACTCCCATATATTTTGACACAAACGCTATACGTAATTTGATTAACTACTTATTAGCTTCTTATTTCCATAGAGGGCGTTTGTGTTGATTAGGTAGACCAACGTTCATACATTTTTGCCCATCCTCCTTTTTCGCGCTATTTTCTTGTATTTTGTGAGTCGCTTTCTTTTGTTTTACCTATCCAAAATTTCAATTTATAAAATTACAATTAGCTTTAGGGAACTCAAAGTGTCTTAAGTAGTGAGCCGCCCAACGCCGCCGGCATTAAAAATATGTGGCCAAGCAGTTATTGTTATATTGAAAATCTCTTAACCAAGATATCTAGAAATAGATAAAAATAGATACAACAAAGCATATGAAGATTTTTTACAATGGAAACCCAACGTCTTTTTCTGATTGATTTTCGGTAATAATTTTAATATTTTTGATTATTTTATTATTTTCCTCGTAGGCGTAGTATAAAGCATTATGTATCCCTGCGGAAGAAAGTGCGATTCCTAGCTCGGGCGTATTGCGGCCCTACGGCCTACGGCCTCGGGCCTCAAACTACACCCTCGTAGTAATCGGTCACTTTCTCCCGTCGAGGAACAATGTACTATTAGAGTTGGGCATAGTGAATCAGTGGTTATTTTAATCTATACCCGAATTACTAATTCCGTGGAATTCTGACAGCTGTCATTGTCATTTACAGATGAGTTATTTGTATGGAGAACAGGGTTAACATCTACGAAGTACGATTTTACCCCAAACTACTTTAATTCCCTGTCATCATAAAAAGCTATACCTATGCCGAATAATAATATTAGTGGTTTCACCTTAAAATAGAAAACACCAAGAATGGGAACTATAAAGTGCACACTAACAGCAATAGAAAACAAAAGAAGCACATTGAAAAAAATTATTCAAAAATAGATGTCGAATGACATTATCACCATGAAGTGTCTGTCAGGCATTTGTCATATCTACATGCGGCAGTTGATTTGTATTTGCATAAGTTTTGATTTTTTTATCTTTTTTGTGGGAATTATTATATCTCTGGTAACATTACGAAACGTTAGAATTCCACAGAATTAGTAATTCGGGTATAATTGGCATTGGCTATGATAGTCTTATCAGTTCGATTCACGTATTTAAAAAAATAAAATATATGTAATTTCGAATCAGTATACGATTACGGTTTAACATAATTAATGTGAAAACCGGTCAACATGTCACACTCATAACCCTAATTAACTTACAACTCACAAGATATATTTTACTTAATCACATGCATAGTTTGATGATATTAGGGGTCATAGTACCCTAAACTCTATGACCTATGTCGTTCATTTTAATTTAAACCTGTTTCTACTCATCAACTTTTACCTAATTCCAACATTCCATTCCAACTGTTATTTGTAACAGTACCTACTGCCCGTGAGATGATTCTGGAAAGTTCTTGATTTTCCGGGATAAAAAGCCGGACCTATCATCTGTCCATTCTCATGCTGCAAGCTATTTGTGTGCCATATTTGTTGTTAATAAAAATATTAACGACACTTTTATTCTGTATTGGATACCTAGCTCTTTATTATCTGGGCAAATATCACTCGTCTCTCTTTTATTATGTGGACATGAGCTACTGATTGTATTTTTTCTGATCGTCGGTAAAAATAAACGTAAGCATATTAGGTTTATTTTTCACGAATGCTTGTGATTTAATATACTCGTATGTACATAATTTAACATTTCGTACAATGAAAAAATAAAATCGCCTGTGAAACTTATTTCAGTCATATTTTGTATGGAAAATTTCAAATTAAAAGTTGAGCGATTGCATTAATTTAAAGTTTTTTTTTGTCATTTTGTTTCACCAGACGAAATAGTTTTAATACCGGTTTTAATTTTTGAATTTTATACTGAGAAAATAATCGCCTGAGCACACTTAAAGTTTCCACCCTGTAAACAAGAGGTAGGTTGTTATATAAAATTGACTTTTTTGGAATATAGACGTATCGGTATACGCACGAAACAAGCGTTATGTTACAAAGCTCGTCTTGCGTGTTCACACTACTTCATCATACACGGCTTTATTTCTGTATATATATAAGTACTTTTTTAGTTTATGTATCTAACGAAACTTTAATCCCTTAAATATACCATTACCAAGAAGCTAAGTTGATATTATGGTCATTTTCTAATATTTATTTTTTATTTTTCCAGAAGTTATACGTTCAATAATTACGTCTAACTGTACACAATAAAAGTTGATATTAAGATCATTTTAATATAATTTTATTTTTTATTTTTCCAGAAGTTATACGTTCAATAATTACGTCTAACTGTACACAATAAAAGTTGATATTAAGATCATTTTAATATAATTTTATTTTTTACAAGTGGAAACCCGCGACTTCGTTCGCGTGGATATTGGTTTTTAAAACTCCCGTGAGATTCATTTTGTTTTTCCTAAGCTCCTTTGAGCTCATACTTTGCTAAAAACTGTTAAAAGTTCACTGGCGGATGTTTAGGTCGATCAAAATGTAAACATCCGCCAGTGAAAGTCTCATCAAAATCGGTCCAGCCTTTCAGAGATTAGCCAGTAATCTTTGAAGTATTTCCTTTCGAACAAAAAAAGAATGAATGAAATCGGACCACCCGTTAACGAATTACAGCTAAGTACACATTTTGACTTTCATCCCCTCTCCCAAGGGAACCGTGCTGAATTTCGGGATAAAAAGTATCCTATATGTTACTCCGTTGTATGAACTTAAATTATGCCGAGTTTCATTTCAATCCATTCAGTAGTTTTTACGTGATGCGCGCACAAACATACAGACAAACAGACAAACAGATAAACAGACAAACAGACAAACAGACAAACAGACAAACAGACAAAAATTTCAAAAATAGCTTTTTTACGTTCTATTACTTATCCCTAACATCCCCCAGTTATTATTTTGCAAAAATCTTCAATGTACAGATACGGCAATTCTACGATTTTATTATATGTATAGAATATAGATAGATAGATTTTTCCAGAAGTTATACGATTACGTCTAACTGTACACAATAATCTACAATAGTTATTTTTTTAGAAAGGTAATAAATAGTTCTGTCAGTTACAATTCATTAATCTGTCTATTCAAAATCAAAGACCAAAACAATTCGAAACTGATGCGGTTTAGATTTCATTTCTGCTCTTTGGAATCCACAAATCAAAAACTATAGCTACGTATCTGGTATACGAGTACGTTATGTAAGGTTGGAAACTCACCCAATGAAAAACAATACATAAGTATGTACTTCTTGTTGCATACTAGCTGTTATATTATAATTATGTACCTACCTACCTATATTACGTTCTTCGTTGTATAGGGATATTAAATTTGTTAAATAGGAATAAACTCAATACTATCTAATGATTCTACTAATTGATACTTTGCTGTGAAAGCGGTGCGATTGTGACTGACTTTATTTAATTGCAGTGGGATCTGAATGTCTTTATTTAATAGTTAATGGGAACAAAACCCATGTCCAGGAATCAATATTAACCATAATATGATATATCGACTCATGTCTATTATAACCCGATCGACTAATTTGCCCAGGGCCTGAAAAATCGTCATCGTCGTCAACCGATAGTCGTCCACAGATGGGCATAAGGTTTCTTGTAGGGACTTGCACACACCGCAGTCTTCTGCATATTGTATACTAGATTCTGCCCGCTACCGATAGTACCGATAGTACCGATAGTCTACCGATAGTAGGATTGGTATTGTGATTATGTGTGATAGCTTCTGCCCGCAGCTTCGCTCGCGTGAATTTCGATTTTGAACAAATCCCGAGGGAATCGTTGATTCCCAGTTCCCGTTCCCGCTCCCTTTTCCAACCTTTATACTTTCTATCAAGGAAGTTCGCTATAATAATCTACATATAGCTGTAGATATAGACTTCGGGTTTTTCAAAATCCCATGGGAACTGTGCATTTTTTCCAGGATAAAAAGTAGCCTATGTGTTGCCAATGCATGCAACACAGCAAACTATTGCAATAATGTGTTATGTGAACGTGATTTACCTAAGAACAGTCAGCGCCCTCTATGACGTTTTTGGAAGATTATATCTATTTTAATCCCACAGGAATACTTTTCCGGGATAAAAAGTAGCCTATGTTTTAAGTCAGGGCATAAGCTATCTCCATTCAAAATTTCAGCCAAATCGGTTCAGTAGTTGCGGCGTGATTGAGTAACAAACATCCAAACATACAAACATCTAAACATCCAAACATCCACACTTTCACATTTATAATATTAGTAGGATCTATCTTCTACCATCTATCTTCTATCTATCTTCTTCTATCTATCTTCTATCTATCTATCTTCTTCTATCTATCTATCTTCTATCTATCTTCTTCTTAATATAATAAAACTGTAACAGATCCAATTCTGTACATTGAATATATTTTGAAAATTTTTATTGGAGGGCACTCTAGTATAATCGATACTGAAGCCAAAACTGCAATTTTTTTTATTTTTGTCTGTCTGTCTGTCTGTATCTTGGCCGCGCATCACGCCGAAACTACTGAATAGATTTGAATGAAACTTGAAACGATTTGAGTTTATACTCCGGGGTAGGACATAGGATACTTTTTATCCCGAAATTCAGCAAGCACGATTCCCTTGGGAGAGGGGATGAAAGTTAAAACGCGTATTTACCTGTAATTCATTAACGCGTTGTTCGATTTCACTCATTCTTTTTTTGTTAGAAAGGTAGTACTTTGTATATTGTCCCGGAAATATTTCAAGGTCATAGGTTTTTTAGTTTCGAAATGACAGACATTACAACCCTCAGTATTGGGTTCAAATAACTTGGGACCCGGATCTTTGAACGTACGGCTTATTTTAAACTGGTGTGCGTTTAAATTTGTTTTTTGGTCTGTCTATTTGTTCCAGCTAATCTCCAAAACGGCTGGATCGATTTTAAAGGAACTTTCAATGGTAGATACCTAAGGAGTAACTTAGGCTACATTTAGTTTAGGTACATAAAAGAATTATGGGATCCGATCCGACCCTATATAAAACCTATAAACACGCGAACGAAGTCGTGGGGGTCAGCTAGTTTATAATAAAGTACTCTAATCTTTATTGGTTCATTGAACTCTGTGTCCGCCAAATGCCACTTTTTCGCAACCAGTTGAGCTATTACGGTAACTCTGTTTCTTTTACGAAGCTCCTCATTTGTAATTCGTTCACCTAGAGTCATTCCTAGTGTAGCTCTCTCCATCGCCCGCTGAGTAACTCTTAGCCTAGAAAATATATTAACTTGATTATACCTTGTGCATGAACCAGTAAATTAATCACATTAACTACAACCTAATGTGTTTAGCTAACAAGGTCGGGTGAAATAGGCGCACGGTTATCCGGTCGGTCACTAATAGCTGAATATCCAATTAGGGGATTTGACCACTTGTGTATTGAACTTTGAGTCGTGTCAATACGTTTTGGTGGGTCAGCTGGTAAAGCCAATGAAGTGCAACCCCGAATATGGTCTATTAGTTTCGGTGATGGCTGCCGGCTTACCGACAACGGATACGCTGTAATATGAGACGGAGGTTTGGGCGACCTATGAAAAAAACAGCTGCTCTAGGCGGTATTTACTTAGCTACTGATCCTGTTACGTTAACAAGGTATAAGGAAATTGAAAGACAAGAAAAGAGTTCTTGAAAAATCTTACAAAGATTGTAATACGAATGAACCTTCTACCCTGTGAATGAATTAGGTACTACAACGTATTTGATTATAACACCCTTGGGATTTGTTTAGCTAAGGTACCCACTAAGACAAGGGTAGGTACCTACCTACAAGTACCTATGTTTAGGTTTATATTAAAAATATCATCATACTGTAATTTATGTGTTTACTGTAGATTATGTAATGGAGTTAGGTATGTAATTTATGTATTTACTGTAAATGATGTAGGCACTTAAAGGAATAGTTTAAGTTTTTTTGAATTAGGTAAGTGAGGCTACTGTACTTAAAATAAATTGTATTAAATATATGAGTAAGGGCCTGCTTCACCACCTTCTGATAAGTGTCGGATAGCTTATTCACAACTTTTGTCTTTGTCACTTGACATAAAGTAAGAAAGTGACAAAACTTACGTTTATCCGACACTTATCAGAAGGTGCTGAAACAGGCCCTTAGTCTCAAAGACTGGAATCAGTATTGTTATGCTCAGTAGCTTAATTAAGCCTTTGAAAGATTTATTCAGATATCAAAAATTGAATTAAAGCTACAAAACAAAATTACGTTCGAAAAAGCCAGGAATACAATCAACACTTTTGAGGATCGCTCGACTAATTAGGCAATAAAGTCCGCTAATTAATTATTGTGAAATCGTATAAATAAGGTTTCGTTTATTTAGGCTCGATTGAAATAAAACCATCGAAGTGATTGTTAAAAGAGTGCCATTGACTTCCAAATTTCAGTTCTTACAAGAAATGTATAGAGAAAATACAATTTTTGTAAGAGTATTTGCTTTATACGCTTATTTATTTATTATCAAAGGAATTTTAAAGCAAGTTTATGGGGTATTTTAAATATGATAGTCATTATAAATCAATGTTATTATTGATAATAGAGGATTTATTGCCAACTCTTCATCAAATGTAGTGTGTAGGTAGAGGTACGAGTATATGTATTATTTTATTGAATTTTTTAATCTGAATCTGTACAAATAAATAAAATTGAAGTGTCTGTTTGTGTTTTCGAAGCACTACCTCTTATTGAGCTCTTATGATTTTCTTAGAAAGATTCCATTATACAAATACGCGTTTTTAAAAGTTATGGTGGTCTGTCTGTCAGGGCTAATTTTCAAAACGGCTGAACTACTTTTAACGAAACTTTCACAGGCAGCCGGCAGGTAGAGGATTATACATATAAATAGGATACGAGTACACATATACCTAATGCAGGAAGTGATCTAAGCTACTTCTTATGTCAGTAATTTTAGGATTCCTGCTTGAAAAAATAAAAACCGTTGATATTAGGGACAGTAGGTAGGTACAATGCTTAAGAGCCCTCTCCATGGGAGCGACAAATCGTTTGTGAATGGAGTCTAAAACAGTGATTTCTGCATTTAGAGAGCGAGACGTCTTCAATAAAGAAGAGTACATAAAAATATATACCTACATAAATAAATAATAAATTAACTAAATAAATAAATTTTGCTTGAGATATCATGATTTTTAGTGAAAAACGGCAAAGTAAAAAGATGCAAATCTAGGTTTGGAATTACGCCTATTTTAGCAAATATTTGGCAATTTTTTACATGAACTAAAGACATTTGAAATTATTATGAAGTAACGTATGATAAGACTTCGGTCGTTTTTCAATTTTCTAGTTTCTTATCTAATATTTCTACAAATATTAGAATAATAGGCGTAATACGTTTGTATAGAGAAGCGCGTGAGGAGAACAGCCTTAACAAATAGAAGTTAAGTCAGAACACGGTCTGCAGTTTAAGTGAAGTCGACGTGAAGCCTTGCTCCTACTGTGCTCAACTATCAAGTAAACACACGCACTCACACACAAAAAATACTCAGAAGTCAGAACTACTTAATAGGTTCGAATTTCGAACAAGCACACACCCATACAATGTTGCTTTAGTTTGATAATAACAGCGTTCTGTCCACGGAAGAGAGAAGGCAGGGGAAGTGAAATGCGCCAAAACTACTATAGGAACCGCTGCAGCTGTCGCCAAACTCACACAAATATACCGTTAATCTATATTGCACTACAAAGAAACAAATCGTTTGATTTGTCGTTTTAAGTTTAGTCAAAACTAGCCTACTTCACAGAACTCACAGATTTGGAAACAAACCCTGATTTTGTAGAAATAAGATTTATTTTGCTTTAACGGAAGAATGTATTTATGAGCTATAGTCACACTAGATTCGATTGTCCAATTAATTCCGCTACTTGACCATAGATGGCGCTGTATTGCTACTCATTGAATTGTCTATCGATATCGATAGATACTCGTTATTTTGTTTATTCGCAAAAAGAAAATTAAAAAAGGTAATTATAAAATTAAATAAAAGTGCTGGTATGTATGCACTGATGAGTAAATAAAAATGTTGAGTAAAAGCCATTAAAACTTTAGTGATTGACTAAAATGTAAAGTTATCGATTCTTAATTTTTTTACTATTTGGGTTTTGACAATGACTTATATATTAAGAAAAGCGATATATTATTATTATTATGAATCAAAAATAATACGATATAAAAAATGCCTACTTATATAATACGATCAATTTAGACTTCCAAGATTACAATATTCACACCTGGCTGAAAATTGGTAGGATTGTTCAAAACACTATTATAAATGAAATGTGAAAAGTCCTCATCGATCCGACACCTGGAAAAAAATTACTTGGTGTCAAAGTTTTCACGGGAAAATTTTCAGCAAAACGGTAAGTCTTATCATAAAATTATTTTAAACAAAATTGTAGATCAGATAATTATCTATAAAAAATGTCTGTATACTTTTTTTCCTAAGAGCCACCGTTTTTGAGATATAACGATTCAAATAAATTAATTTCGAAATAAAAATGAGGGGCTGGGTTTCTTTTTACCCAAAATTCTGTGGTGGTGGTGCAATCTTGTATTTGCATAGTGCTATTCTACTAGTCAAGCCCTTTCATTTGATACCCATATTAAGGGGGTTGTAAAAAAATATGTAATCCGCCATTTTGTAGCGGCGGCCATCTTGGACTGATTTTCTTCAAACATAGCTAACAACACTCTCGACTAATTCACCTTTCAAACAAAAAAAAACGCATTTAAATCGGTCCACCCGTTTGAGCTCCACAGGGGAACAGACAGACACACGCACACACACACACACACACACACACACAGACACGTCAAACTTATAACACCCCGTCGTTTTTGCTTCGGGGGTTAATTAATAATAACTGTATCAAAAATCATCGTTTGGTCGTTAAAATATCGATAACAATGTACTTAGCTAACATCATGACATCTCTACGACCACGACCACCCGATCGGCGTCCATACCGTGAGTCTAACGTCTTAGTGAAGGAATATATTTATATAGTACAAGTCCATTGCGTCCTAAGACCGACCGATTCAATGATTGATTTCTACTAAGCAAGCAATGGATTTTGTTCATAATGAGATATAAACTTCTCAATTTAGCACATTTTTAGCATAATGTAAATATACAAAATAATGTTTTCTTGTTTTTTATGGAAAATAACAACAATAGCTTGTACTTAAGTGTGAAATGAGATGCCATATTTTGTATGATTCACTTTTTTGCTTGATTTTTTGCAAACAACCACTGAACAACACGGCATTTTGTTAAAAATCGAGAGCGGTGAAGCGATCGTTGGACGACATTCGACTCAAGACAAAAACGGTTCTCAGGTGTATTTAACGCCAGAAGAGTTCTCAGGAACCACGCCCCCTTGCCATATCTCGTCTTATTCATTTTATCTATGGTTCTGTCTTAACTTCTTTTTTGGCTTGAGTCTCTTAGCCTAACTGCTGAACCTCTCTCGATGAAATTGTAGATGGATATAGGCTAGGTAAGTAGTAGGTACATTCTATCCCAGGAAATTAAAGAATTGTCACGGGATTTATAATCCTTAATATTAAATACCTACTCGTACTAATATTAAGTCAAATGATTACAGGCAATCCGTGTTAAATGACAGGTTATCTATACTTATGAAAAGGCTTGCTCTGACTGACTGACTAATCTATCAGCGCACAGCCTAAAAACACTGAAGTTAGAAACTTGAAGTTTTGACAGTAGGTTCCATTTATGACGCACTAAGAAAGTATTATAATTGAAAATTCCACCCCTAAGGGCGTTAAATAGGGGATGTAAATTTATATGAGATTTGTATGTATCCACACAGACGAAGACGCTGGCATCATCTAGTTTAATTATGGGTATATAACCCGTGGCAGGTACATTGAACACTGAAGGAAACGTGGAGGGGATAGCTGCGTATGGGAACTGTCACGCACGTAATACAATAGCTTACCCCCTCCACTTTCCTTCAGTGTTCAATGTACGTGCCGCGGGTTATACTTACTATAGTTTGTAAGTTAGAGGTGACGGCTATGTTTCTTGAGACATCACTGTCGCGCGTGTCTTTCTGTTATCTTAGCCGTGTAGACAAAGTGAACCTTAAATGATTAAAAAAAAAAAATTATTTTGTATTGTACGGTATCATGTTGATTAATAAATTAAAAATTTAAAAAACCCCCGACATTCGCCATTTTGTGGCGGCGGCCATCTTGGATTTGCAATAGTGCTATTCTACTAGGCAAGCTCTTTCATTTGATACCCATATTAAGGGAGTTGTGAAAAAATATGTAATCCGCCATTTTGTAGCGGCGGCCATCTTGGATCGATTTTCATCAAACATAGCTAACAACACTCTCGACTAATTCACCTTTCAAACAAAAAAAAACTGCATTCAAATAGGTCCACCCGTTTGAGCGCCACAGGGGAACAGACAGACACACACACACACACACACACACACACACACACACACACACACACACACACACACACACACACATACACACACACACACAGACACGTCAAACTTATAACACCCCGTCGTTTTTGCGTCGGGGGTTAAAAATGCGGTTTACGAAAACGGCACACACATCTGAAAGAACATGATGGGCGGTTTTAGCTCTGAGGCCAACGAGCCAATTGCGATAATTGCACCAACGACACCTCCGTACCCCGCGCGACGCCACAAAACCAGCTCTATTGCGCCTCTGTGCAACAACGTAAATTAACCCATAATAACCACCCATAAGGAGTGAAATTCCATGCTCTTAATAGGAATTCGAACTTCCTCCTGAATTCTTTTGCAGTTCTTCTAGTACAGAGCGAGTAGGGTGTGCGTGAGTCCGCTAAACGGGTTTCGCTTATGAGACCATTTCTGGTTTACGATATCATTGAAGACCGGATTAGGAGACGATAGCATTCTTGAAAGGGAGTTCTGCAAAACTGAGCTGTTAAATTGGTTATAGTTATTACCTACCTATGTCCACATGTGGTGCCGTAACTTCAGAGCGCGTCACTGCGTAAATATCGTTGGGTAGGTATTATATTAAATACATTATTCTATGAAAAGTGGACACCCGCGACTTCGTTCGCGTGGATAGGTATACTATATTAGTTTTTAAAATCCCGTAGAAATCATTTTGTTTTTCCTAAGCTCCTTTGAGCTCATATCACGCTAAAAACTGTTAAAAGTTCACTGGCGGATGTTTAGGTAGATCAAAATGTAAACATCCGCCAGTGAAAGTCCGATCAAAATAGATCCAGCCTTTTAGGGGTTAGTCGGTAATCTTTAATGTATCTACTTTGTAACAAAAAAAGAATGAATGAAATCGGACCGCGCGTTATTGAATTACAGCTAAATACACGTTTTGACTTTCATCCCCTCTCCCTAGGCAACCGTGCTAAATTTCGGGATAAAATTTCTATATGTTACTCGGTAGTATAAACTTAAATCGTACCAAATTTCGTTTCAATCCATTCAGTAGTTTTTGCGTGATGCGCGCACAAACATACAGACAAACAGACAAACAGATAAACAGACAAATTTCAAAAATGGCTTTTTTACATTCTATTACTTATCCCTAACATCCCGCAGTTATTATTTTGCAAAAATCTTCAATGTACAGAAACGGCAAGTCTACGATTTATTATATGTATAGAAGATAGATGATACAAATATGTAGGTATACGAGCCTACTAATATTTCGAATAAAATAGATAGAGATATAGATTAAGATTCTTTGTTCAAAATTGACATATGTACCTACTGTAACTCTTTTTGAATGTCAGTTTTTACAAGTATCTAAGTACAAGTGAGGTGATGGTGATAATTACTTATTACAACTTAAAACTAGTTAACTAGTTGTACTTTTTTATTTAACTTCTACCTATGGTAGCTACGCAAAGAGAACTTGATACTTAATCTGAGTAGCTACGTATATGATTGGTACCTACGTCAAACTAGAGTAAATTTTTAATCAAAATACTCATAGTCAAAATTGTAGAAAACAACCAGTCCTAAGTTTAAATCGATCGCGTTGGTATAGAAATTAAAGCCTTGGAAAAATAACTCGCAAGTGTATGTTTCAATTTAATTCCAAGCCGGAGCAACTATTACGCTAATAGCCTAGAGCCTGCTGCATGAGACTTAAAAATATAGTATTTTCTTTTAAATAAAATTGAAGTAAGCAGTAAGTACGGGCAATTATTTGACAGTCGCTCACGTGAATTGGTCTTTATGTTTAGTCGTGGAAGAGCTACTGTGCAACGATCGACGTAAGGTTTTTTTTCCTCTTATCTCCGTTTCTGGCTGACATTATCGTCATTTGTTGAAATGTGTTTAAAATAATTGCTCGATCGCAGTGCGCCCATGACTATGGTGTTCGCTAAAATTGCACGCGATGCCATGTCGGTTGTTCTGCGTAAATGCTCACATATTTGTTGTAATGCAGTGTTTTGACCTCGGATGTTAAAATTGCTAAAAATTTATACAGTTAGCTTTTGCGGTTGTGCTCTCAAAACATTGTAAAGGCTTTGTTCGATTTGGTCTGAGAGCCAGATGGAAATTTAGAAGATGTGTTTGAAGTTTGTGATGTGCTTCTTCTGTGTTACTAGAATATGGCAAACTAGATCTGCCAAACGGACCGCGGTAATTCTGCGATTTATGACATTCTGTAAATTTTAATTATTTTGATTATATGTGTAATATGGGTACATAGTATGTACCAATACTAATACGTATCAATACTTTTCAATATACTGAATATAATGGGTTGATTAAAAAATATGAAAAAGAAACTCACGAGAGAAACAGCACACGAGATGAATAACGCTATTGTTATATTATTATTAATATTTTAGATTAAGAATTGGTCTCTGCTGCGCTGTGACAACGCCAACCAATTCTTAATCTAAGATTAATAATGCCTTACCATTGCTTTTGGAAAAGAGCAACTATTAGTTATTTGTCAATATCTTCTCAGCAGATTTTCTTTTCCGTTTTTTTAATGTCATATATGCCTTTAATGTAGGTATGCCTACACGATACTATCAATAACTGATATTCAGGTAACATTCTACGTACCTGACATTAAAAAACAAACCACCAAACCAACTCTTAAGCATTTGTCAAGCACCTCATTGAAACTTCCCACGGGCTCTCAGGTCAAGAGGCTTTGTTCGTTGTCAGTGCGCGGATTGGCGTCCGAGGCGAGATGTAGCTATGATTGATTCTATTAGATCGGGCGATGGTTTCGGTGTATCAAAGCGTGTTGACCGGGCCGGACCACCTGCTGACGAGGGAGCTAGCCGCTATCGAATAACGAGCGATATCGAAATTTGGTAGAAGTGACTAGATTTTCATCAAAAAATGTGATTCTTATTTATTATTTAGGTACCTTATTTTGTTCATTGCTGACATTTTTTTATTTATTTTTTATTTTTATTCAAAATTACAATTTATTTCTTGACGTCCTGAAACTCTTAAGAGTTTATATGCAGGACATAACATCGTGTAAAACGAATTTTATTCGAATAATTATTCATAATAATTATTATTTTTATATTCTGTTGAATTTTTTGCCGTAACGTTGTACCTACCTAGTAATGGTACCAAAAAAAACTATGAAAAAAAAAATATTACGTAGATTATCATAGAACCCATGATAGTCCCTTGGGATTAGTTGCTTGATTGATTGCAGATCATCGAATTTTCTTTTATGTAGTTATTGGTAGTGCTTCATTGTACATTTTCCCTACATCAAATGAACTTTGGTGGTTCATGCGTTGTGGTAAGAATTTCCACTCATCGATGAATTTACCATTACATTTTAAAATTAAAAGCAAATTCAATTAGTGTTATAGAATAGCCAGGGTATCTACTGTTGTTAAGTTAAGTAGTTGATAATATTTTTAAGACTATCCGAATAAATTAACAATATTATAAAGTACCTATAAACATGAACACTTTTAAATCTTTGGAAGGAATACAATCTATACCTACCTATCTTAGAACATAATGAGAAAGGTCCATAGTAGTTAAATAACCAACACAACAGTACATCAAAATACGTCAATAAACAGATATTGAAGCATTATTGACTTACCAGTTAGAGTGCATAGGTACCTTGGTACCTATCTTCCAAAATAATACTCTATTACAAAATATATTTGACTAGCAGATGCCAGCGACTTCGTCCACTTGGATTCTTATAAATCTCATCCCCTATTTAAACCACTTGGGGGTAGAATTTCCGAAATTCCAAAAACATGTAATTCTTTATTTTTAATCGACAATACAAATACCGATTCTCATTGATATAATTTTAAAAATGACGGACTTTCATACAAACATTCATCCCCCATTTTAACCCACTTGGGGGTAGTTTTTCCAAAATTTCTCAAACACGTAATTCGTTATTTTTAACCGAAAACCTAAATACTAATTTTCATGGATATAACTTGAAAAATGACGGACTTTCATACAAACTTTCACCCCCTTCACCCTCTTAGGGGTGGAATTCGCAATAATTCTATCTTATAATCCTAGTGTGCGCCTACGTCATAAAAGGAAGCTACTGTGAAAATTTCAAGTTTCTAGCTTCAGTGGTTTAGGCTGTGCGTTCATGATCAGTCAGTCAGTCAGTCAGTCAGGAAAAGCCTCTTTATATTATAGATTTTCAAAACAAAAACCAACGAAACCTACAACTTTTGTCAACTTACAATTACTTCTGACTTCTCTGAAATAAGAGCGGCAACCTCGTATCTCACTTTATTGGTACTCAAAAATAGACTTTACTGCAGAGAGCTTAGGACTGAAAACTCGCATAAGTTACGAGCTTCTGCAGGTTATTGAAATGAAGTCAACAAGATACGAGAAAATTGTATCGTCTATTGCCGCTAACTTAATTATCTGATTGGTATAAGATTTTGTTGCATTATGAAACAGGGCTTGTAGATTTTATTTGTAAAAAAAAAAAAAAAAGTTAAATTTTTAGATACGAGGTTGAGTAAGTAAGGCGACGATATATGCCTTTAACCCTTAAATGCATAATGTAGGATGCAGACTACATAATGTTCTGATGCCTGAATGTCTTGCGCCTTTGTCTTAAAAAATATATATATGTCACCTGTTCATCGAGAATAGACTTATTTTTAAATTAGTGTGTCGGCTTTGCTAGTTTTTTTTTGTATATTCGAATTTGACAACTGAAACTTTTCGGCGGAAGGCGGTTTGAAAAAGTTGTTGGTGAATTGATTTTGTGAACACATTTTTTTGGAATTTTTCAAGGTAAGTTATGCCGTTTTATTAGTATTTCATTTTCATAAATGGTAAATATTGAGTAGAGTTAGTAGAAATTACTATTCTATTCGGAATGACCACAAAATTATCGAATTCCTTTGTGTAGGCCTTATCCTACACTATGCATTCAATACTGTATATAAATTATATGAGATATTTGTTACTAGAGAATGCCCGCGGCTTCGCCCGCGTGAATTTCAGTTTTAAACAAATCCCGAGGGAATTGTGGATTTCCGGTTCCCGTTCCCGCTCCCTTATCCAACCTTTATACCTACTATCAAGGAAGTTTGCTATAGCAATCTACCTATAGCTGTAGCTATAGATTTCGGGTTTTTCAAAATCCCCTGGGAACTGTGCATTTTTCCAGGATAAAAAGTATATGCCTATGGTTTAAGTCAGGGCATAATCTATCTCCATTCAAAATTTCAGCCTAATCGGTTCAGTAGTTGCGGCGTGATTGAGTAACAAACATCCAAACATCCACAATTTCACATTTATAATATTAGTAGGATAGATGTATATTTCAAATGGCTTATCGAAGATGGACAGGTTCTGATGATCAAATAAGCCATACTTAGCTAGCTTAGATGGCAATGATTTAGAAGATGGGACTGAAGAAGATGAATGGGAGGAAAATAATGAAGAGGTGCAGTCTTATAGGGACCGATCAGAACTTCTTTATTTTGTGGAAAATGAAAGTAAAGAAGTTGAAGAAGACCCTCCTTTGGAAGGTGAACCTCTCGGTGGTACTGTAGACTCCAGTGAAAAGGATCCTTCAATAATAGAAAACCCAGAAATTGAAAACGAACATGCTGTAGGTAACGAGCAAGCTTGACGTCAAGTGATAAGAAGGTTATTGTGGGAAAAGCAAAAAGTATGAGAACTTCTGAAGATGATATAGCTTTTTTGGGCAACTTAGATTATGGTGAGCTGGGGTATATAGGCACAAAATATGGTTTTTTCTCGCTTTTCCTATCTGATGACATCTTAGAAAAAAAATTGCTAATTTGCATGTCATCCATTGGTATATGCAATTGTGCCATCATTTTTTGGACCTAGCCATGATAAATTCATTGTTAGCTACAAGAAACTTATGCAACAAAAACCTGGATTTAGTGGAGAGCTGTGTAACTTGCGTATCTTTTGTCTAGAAAAAGCTGGAACCCTTTGCCGTTTGGTGGAAAAAATAACTTATAAAGGAGAAGACCAAGTTCTTCTTTAGAGCATGAAATTCAGGCGAAAAAGGGGGAAGGTGTTTCCCAGGTTACACCAGTAAAAGATGTTCGACTAGATCAAATAACCCACTGGCCAGTTTTTTGCGACAAATGTAACAGGTGTTTGATTCCTAAATATAATGTTTTACCCAACCTATATGTGAAAAATGTAATGTGTCACTTTGTTACTATAAGAGAAACAATTGTTTTAAAGAACATGACAATAAATAAATAAAACACAAAATCTGATTGTTCTTAATTTTGAGTAAAACCATACTAAATAAATAGCTACGTACATACATGTACTTTTTACTTGGAGTGCATAGTGTAGGCTGCATCCTACATAGACAAAATGAAGAATTTAACAGACTGAACCTTCTCAAATATTTTTTTTATTATTTTTCCATTAATTCCCATACCATAAGACATCCCATGCATATTTTTTAATAAAAAATAAAAAAATCATGCATTTAAGGGTTAATGTAGGTATGCCTACACGATACTATCAATAACTGATATTCAGGTAACATTCTACGTACCTGACATTAAAAAACAAACCACCAAACCAACTCTTAAGCATTTGTCAAGCACCTCATTGAAACTTCCCACGGGCTCTCAGGTCAAGAGGCTTTGTTCGTTGTCAGTGCGCGGATTGGCGTCCGAGGCGAGATGTAGCTATGATTGATTCTATTAGATCGGACGATGGTTTCGGTGTATCAAAGCGTGTTGACCGGGCCGGACCACCTGCTGACGAGGGAGCTAGCCGCTATCGAATAACGAGCGATATCGAAATTTGGTAGAAGTGACTAGATTTTCATCAAAAAATGTGATTCTTATTTATTATTTAGGTACCTTATTTTGTTCATTGCTGACATTTTTTATTTATTTTTTATTTTTATTCAAAATTACAATTTATTTCTTGACGTCCTGAAACTCTTAAGAGTTTATATGCAGGACATAACATCGTGTAAAACGAATTTTATTCGAATAATTATTCATAATAATTATTATTTTTATATTCTGTTGAATTTTTTGCCGTAACGTTGTACCTACCTAGTAATGGTACCAAAAAAAACTATGAAAAAAAAAATATTATAACATATTTTTTTAATGTGGTCATTTTTGTAAAAGTTATCATAAGTCCGAAAATGTTATTCCAGGTAAATAATGGCTTCCTAATTCCTGAGGATTTTTAACAATTCAAATTCACGAAGACAAGTTGCGGGTAAAAGCTATCTTTTAAATAATTATAATCGCTAGTGATGCGGATTTTGTCAAAAGTCTGAAAACTTGAAAAATTTACGAAAACTTGAATAATTAATTTATATAAATTTAACATGCAGGTAGGTACTTAGAACTTAAAATAATAAAATTGAAACAAGTATAATATTTTGTTCAAGCGTATAACTTTATTAACTCTATGGAGTGTTCAAGGAACATAACTAATAGAATTTTAATCAAATTTGTAACAAAATGATCGCACAATGAATGCCCCGCGTTTTTATGAAACGCGTGCCGAGTGCCGTGCTTATGAAACTGACTAAATTGATTAAATTTCATAACTGAATAGCGGCATACTTTCAATGCTCTCCATTTTTATGGTTCCGTGACCGATAAAATCTTATTTTTCATTTTTATTTCAGAGAATAATTTCATTGTGTAATTCAATTGTGCGGTGCGTTACATTTAATATTTATACGATAAAATTTGTTTAAAACTTACTACAAAACATACCGATCGCGCGACCTTACTTATCTGGCCTGAAGTTAGGCTTTCCGAGAAAGAAAGGCTAAGAAAACAGTAAAAGGAGGGCGTGTTCTAAGTTGGCTAGAAATTAGTCATATTTTCGTCAATATTTCACAATTTCATCAAAAATAACGATCCCTTACTAATACCTAAATAAAGAAATAAGAAAAAGTACAATTTGTAAAACAACAAAACTTTGTTGTTTTACAAATTGTACTTTTTTCTTATTTCTTAAGTTAACACGCTTATTGTAAGTTGAATGCCGTGACTGCATTAGCATCAAATAGCAGTAAGTTTCACCTTATTATATACGAATTATGCCAGATCCCTTATTTAGGTACTACCCGAGGATATTAAATAAGAATTGGAAAATACCCTGTTGTAAGATAGAAACTACAAATATTTAATCAAAATCTTTGCAATTTTATTACGAATCTTGCAAATAGATCAAAGAAATAGAAAAATAATTCAGTAAACGACTTACAAGTTACCTATGTCGAATACTCGAGTAATTTAAAGATTTATTTGAAGAATGATTTAACTACCAAAACAACAATCGTCAACCTTTTATCGTTCACATAATAGGATCTGTCATAAACACCGCTTTCACCTCTTGATGTGTTCACGTTAATTGTCGATAGTCTTCGGGAGCGGTTATCAAAACAGAGCGATTCATCGAGACCGTCTAAATTTTAATAAGGTGCCACTACCGCCTTTGTTGGCGATGACGGCGCGGTTTCGAACAATGGCTTACGCAACTTATCGATATCGGCTTACGAGGCGTTACGGCCGGCTCTAGCTACTGACCAAATTTTGATTAATTGCATTCTTAAACCACGAAATGTAGGCGCTCCTGCCTTTATTATTTACTGGCGCCGATTAATTAGCGAAGCCAATGACGAGAAGGTTTATGAGGGGCTGTTCGAAATGCTTTATCTTTTATGTGGGCGTTTTAATCAATAATTGTTGTGAGTAATAACAAATAGCTAGAGTTTCCTTCTAGACATGTTGTAATAATGAACTTGTTACTGTGTGGAATATTATGCGATTGATAATAATCGTCCACTGAAACACTACTTCACAATTAAATAAACGAAAAAATCTAGCCAAAAATTATAAGCATTAGGTATCTATCTTTTATACAAAAAGTGTCTATAATGCTTAAGAGCTAAGATACTTTTTACACAGAAGATAAGTAGTTATATTCTCAACTGACTTTCAAAAAAGAGGAGATTCTCAATTCGACGCGTATTTTTTAGTTGTACCTAATCAAATAACCCTATCAAATAAATAAATTATTGTTATATTATTATTATTATTATTATTAATAGATAATACCTATTTATTATGTTGCTTTGTTGTGTCCAGTGCCGGATTAACCACGTAGCAAGAGTAGCAATTGCTACGGGCCCCGCGCGAAAGGGGGCCCCCCATATTTAAACTCACTTATCTTTGCCTGAGCGTATTTTTTTGAGTAAAACTTATTAAGATGTAAAAAAAACAAGACACAAAAACATGAAATATTACATCTTTTGCTACTAAGACAATCGGTAACCGACTATTTATTTTTGACGTAAATAAAACACCAAATTTCATACGGTAAACGCACAAGTTCTACAAAAATTTGCTTGTTTAATTGAATATTGAATTGTTTTTTTACCACTTAAGAAGCCATAGCACATCAAGGGCTCTTTTAAAAAATTTGCTACGGGCCCCGCGCTTGCTTAATCCGGCTCTGGTTGTGTCATAGACTTAAGACTATCAGAATGAAAATAAAAACGTAATATGTATACCTACGTACTCTATGTGGGTAGGTACCACCTTGTATAGAAAAGTTTTTATACCACAAGTTTTTTTGACATTTACTAACAAGGTCTGGCCCCGTTGTACGGTGGATATAAATCAAATCGATATCCACATAGGTTCCAATAAACCGATACATTTATTGATTTGTTACAGCACTAAATTGGTTCCCAGCGGCGTGTCAAAACACAATGTTGCCCGTCGTAGAAAGGGTCACGGCGATGATTTTTTTTATCGAACTGTCCGCAATATTACACTCGAAAATAGATAATTAATGTTTTTGTAATATATTTTTATTTATATAAACTCATTTATTTGCAATAAATCTTGCTTTTAATAATAAGGTATGAAACCACAGTCCTTATAAATTATATAAGTAGGTAGGACATACCTACATTTTACGGAATTTTAACAATTTCGTAGCTTTTATTTCGTTCTTATTATATTAATCTGAAGTAATTACTTAAAAATTTGTTTGTCTGTAAAGTCGGTTTACGGATGATAATTCTACGTGATAACGTCATAAGAAAACATTGCCTCACTATCGCTTGTTCCGCGCTCTCATGACAATCAGTCATGTTTTTCGTACGTGCGGCTGGCGTTCATCGGTTTATAAGGCGTTATCGCGTCAAAAATATTTTAAGTTACAAACGTTATTTTTTTGGATATCTATTATGTAAGATAAAAATATATTTAAACATTAACACAGTAACTATGTTTATTATGTTAAATATGTTGTTACTCGTAATAATTATAGCAAAAAAACTATTTTCAATTGTACTTATAATGAATCTCTGCTTAGACATACTGTATAAGCGGCGCGGTGGCAGAAGTTTCTACATTAGCATTGGTAGAATAGGTGCGCACGGAGCTCTGGAGCCGAAGGTGTTGCGATGACCATCAATAATATTGGCACATTTGTTAGTTTCCCTATTGATTGCTAATTGAAATGGGTAGAGAAGCCGTGCGCGGGCGTTTAGCGCACTCGGAGCGGCCGCTGCACCCCCCGCCGGCGCGGACACCTTTTTACTCGCCCCGCGCCACGGGTGCCGCTTGATTGCCTCCGATCTCATCGTTTTATGTTCCCCATAAAGCCAACAATAATTCATTTAGAAGACGTGATGCCACTCACTCGTTAACTGGCTCCGCTCGCTCGGCGCGGAGTGCGGACGTGATTTCGGATCGTTTGCGAGCGCCGGGCACGCATCGCGCACAATTCCGATACGTAGCTAAACGAAAGTTCACAATTAGTGTCGTTTACCCCCGCTCGAGAAAGGGACTGGCCGTGACTTCCCTCGAACGAGCCCGTAATGACTTACCTTTAATTCTTTAATTATGAAGCATCTCTTGAAATCGTGCTATCTATAGTCATGTTAACTTTGATGCGCACTTTAATGGTCTTTGGAGGACATAAAAATAATTAATACAGCGAGCGCTTTTTGTATGTGTAAAAATAATGTACGAGCAATAAAAATAACTAAGCAGTTAGCTCGTTTTCGTGGAACCTATGTGATATTATTAGCTTTCGAAACTAATCAGTCGTAAGGTAACGCTCGGCGCGACTTCCATTTCTTCGGTAATGGGACTAATCAAATTTATCGAAGAGCCGGTTCGGGTAAAACAAATAAATTCATTCCGAACCATTAGGCACGAGATCCGATTGTTAATGTCTCAATTTAGAAGCGGACGTAAATCTTCAAAGGCGTGACAATTACTGTTACTTTCCGGCAATACAAACGAAAAGGTTTTCCGTCAATTATCGATAAATTAACCCGATTAAACACTCTATAGCAGACGGCGCCGGATTGTCTTATCTTTGGACATGCCACGCTTTTAGGCAGGTACCGACTAACAACACTTCGGAGTAAAGATTTTGAGCCAATTTGCTTTTTACGAGATTTTTATGAATTGTTCTAAAAACTGCTACGTTTCTTTTTTTAATTTACGCGTAACTGGGTGATTGAGCAGATATTTTTAACAGTAGTGGGAGCCAGATCGCTAAGTACGTGGATACGAAGCGTAGCCAGCTCCTATTATTTAAAGCGTCTAAACCATTTAATAGAAGCGGACCCCATTGTGACTAATCATGATTAAACGACTTTAGACAAATTGCGTGGCCGTGACTAGGCATTTAGGGCCCGGCTCCGATCCCAAATCATTAAAAGAACAATTATAGATATCGCATTCCCACCTGCAACCTGTTGACGGATAATGATCTCTTTCAAAACAAATAGTTAACCAGTGGTCATTGTCATTACATGATCAACGTTTAAAAAAACAGGACATGATGCGTGCGACGGAAGTGAGCCTGTCACTCACTCTCAAGCTTACGCAATTTTAACATTGATCATCCAATTATAATAACGATTAAAGGCTCGCGCAAATTAGCGCCCCAGTGGGCCGCATCGCATGGCAAAACCATGCTTAAAGTATAATAGAGTCTATCTATAAGAAAATAGAGACTATCGATTTATTTGTCTGCTGCGCTGCGGCCCGTCTCAATGGGCGATGGTTCATAAAAAATGTGGGAAAATTATGCATGAAGGATTTTTCCAATGTAATGTCATTGCATTGGAAAAATCCTTCTGCATAATGCAGCCTAAATAATAACATAATAATAACAAATAATAACATAATAATAGCAAATAAATATAATGCAGCCACAAATGGCATTTGTGCGAGCCTTAAAAGTATAATTAGTAAGCAAATTAAAATTCTCAATGATCACAATCTTGTGAAACGGTTGATTCGATTATAAGCAAAATAGCTTTCTCGCAAAAAGAAATACGTAACCAAATTACGAACATAATACCCATTGATTCTTATTAGAGTTTATAGTAGGATTATGTTACCTACATTTAAATATAAAAATAAAACTGTTAAAGTTTATAGATGCTTTTTTCGTAGTGACTTTAAAAAGGAATTAGATGTAGGAATATTGACTACGGGTGCCCACAAAACGTTACAACAATTTCAACGGTTTGTTATCTTTTTACAAAGCGCCGCAAGTTTAATCGAAGATCTCGTCGGTAAACGATAACCCCTCGATCGGTAGGAGCGTTCCAGAGCCATATCAGGGCATTGGCTATGCGTCCGATTCAGAAAGCCTTCTAAGGAGGCATCTTAACGCGCCGATTACGAGGCAAACAAATTATTGTTGAGGGCGGCTTTTTGTGCTTTCGACGTGCTAACAATAAGCGGAGGCGCGCAACTGATCATTACTATTATACTGTATAAGGCTTTGTGTTTTGAGTAAATTATAACAGGTCGTTGTATTGTATTTGACGCGGGAGTATCGCGCCGACGACCGCGCCGCTCTCAATGCTGCTTCATTATTAAGCGTGACCACATTAAAGTCCCTAACAATATAATATACCATTATAAACTGTAAGAGTAGTAGGCTTTTACCTATTGAGTAAGTATAGTTAAAAAAATAGCTTAAACAAGCAATCGCTGTTGCTTTTTTGGAACTTATAGGTACGCATGGGTGTTTGTTCTAGACTATCTGGTCTTAAATAAGTTACTTCATTATTTACTATTGCAACTAGGGGTGTTAGTAAAGCATACTTATATACAAGCAATCCATGTAATATTATGTTCAATATATTTGAAATGCGTCACTGTGCTAGTTTAGAACAAAAAGGAGCCTGTACACACATTTAATTTTGAAATCGAGTCATACATGTACTTACATAATGAACTTTAATACGGTAGCAACTACCTACATACACAGTACATGCTTCTAGCAAAAGCGTAGCAACTCACAGCCAAATACTTGACAATAATGTCGATTCTTATTCTTTTTCTTCAACCAATAGACGTCCATTACTAGACATAGGTCTCTTTTAGGCCCTTCCACATAATAAGTAGCTCGGACTTCAAGTGTCGCTATGCCGGCCGCTACAATATAGTTTATTTCATATTTCATATTAATTATTTGTGAACACAGTACAGTTACGATGTTAACATATTTATGTATATGTTTCCTAATAAATGATTATTTTGTTTTTCTTGTAGAAAATTAATAGAAATGCTGTCAGCTACAGAGCTAGATTTGTAGAGATCGCAAGAAATCTTATTATAGCTTATTCTATCTTCTTAAGAATATAATATTTTTATTGTACAAGTAAAATCATGAGCATAAAACAAGCTAACAAGCTAAGCGATCTATGATCCAACCTATATGATCAACAAAAAGATGTATACATGTTCGTATTATAACTCATTTCAATAGCTCAGTTTAATTGAGACTATAGCGAGACCATATAGGGCGGTATATTTTTACATGTGGATACGTAATTGTTCATAACAAGGCATCCACGTCTTTGACTGTAGTACACTTTGAACGTTCATTAAGCAATTACATAGAATTATTGTTCCGGGTATAATTGTCATAAGCAGAAATGACAAGTAGGTATTATAATTGGCGAGCAAAATGGCTCTATTTAACTTAAATACAATCAAATTAGATATGTAGTTATTTCAAATGTCGCGACATACAGTTAGGTAGGTACGTGAACTGCACGATATAATTTAAACAGTTTATTTATGCTTTGTTTTTACATATACTATGAAGTAAATAATATATCTTTATTATGTAGTTAGTAGATACAAGCGGATACCCGCGACTTCGTTCGCGTGGATATTGGTTTTTGAAAATCCTGTGGTAATCATTTTGTTTTTCCTATAATTATAAGCTCCTTTGAGCTCATACCTTTCTAAAACTGTTAAAATTTCACTGGCAGATGTTTAGGTAGGTAGATCAAAATGTAAACATCCGCCAGAGAATCAAAATCCCATCAAAATCGATCCAGATTTTCAGAGATAAGCCGGTAATCTTTAAAGTATCCCCTTTCTAACAAAAAAAGAATGAATGAAATCGGACCACTCGTTAAAGAATTACAGCAGAGTACACATTTTAACTTTCATCCCCTCTCCCAAGGGAACCGTGCTTAATTTCGGGATAAAAGTATTCTTTATGTTACTCCATAGTATGAACTTAAATCGTGCCAAGTTTCACTTCAATCCATTGAGTAGTTTTTGCGTGATGCGCGCACAAACATACAGCTAAACAGACAAACAGACAAAAAATTATAAAATAGCTTTTTTATGTTTATCCCTACCACCCCCCAGTTATTATTTTGCAAAAATCTTTAATGTACAGATACGGCAATTCTACGATTTTATTATAATATGTATATATATATATATATATATAGATAGATAGATAATAAATAGTTTAAGCATTTTTTGTTTCGGTCTACGAATTATAGGTACCTACCATCGCTTAACGTAGTAAAACTTTTGCCATGAAACAGGAACTGAATGAAGCTATGCTTCTAACTCGTAGGTACATAGCTGCAGCGCACGGCAAAAATGGCGTGCCATTGCATGAGGGCGGCATTTCATTTCACCCTCGGCGAAATGGGTTCTGTTTTTCAATACAGGTTCTAAACTTATAGGTAAAGGGTAACTAAAGGTAGGCCGCCATCGCTTAATGTACCTACAGCGGGACTATAATATTCCCGTCATATACTAATTTCTCGTAGTAATTCAAAGTAACCTTGACGAGTTTTAAATCGCACTAGTATGGCCGAGCAGAGCAACTGCTCAGTAGCTCAACGACGAAATCTACGACAATTAGGTACGACTGGGTATGATTAAATTACGCCACTTACCCGGAGTGTTTCCTGAATATTACATGGGATGGCTCCACTAAGGCTGTGCCGGCACGCGATCTCTGGCACGCATTCAAATATAGCTACATATAAAAGTAAGCCAAGAGACGGCTGTGGGTATTGATTTACAGTTTTAGCTAATATAGAAAACTCGTATAATAATTCCTACTGAACTCTTAGATTCCAAGATATATAATTATACATAATCATACTGATGGTGGCATTGAACGCGTGTGCGATTTGCCGTTCCTAGGTAATCAGTAGTAACTAGTCGTTGTCGTCGTTATCAACCAATGGACGTCCACTGCTGGACATAGCTGGACATCTCTTGAAGGGACTTCCACACGCCAAGCGGCGCAAGACCGTGGCGTGTGGAAGTAACTAGTATGATGATATTATTGATCATCTCACAGTTCCTTGTACATACCTTTTAAAAGCCATCTTGGACGCGTTTTCATCCTGCATTGTGTCTTTCCAAGCTATAAACACATATTATTATAGAGCATGATAGATGAAATAGAGGTAGATGCCATTAGTGGATTATTCCCACATTCTTACTAATCCATACCAAATCGTTTTGCGAAAGTGTGCCTGTATGTCTGTTAACTTTTCACGTCTCAATCACTGAACCTATATTGACAAATTTTGGCACAAAGATAGTTTGCATCAGGAAGACGGACATAGGGTACAGAAAAAAAGAAAGTTTTTAAGGAATTTTTAGGAAACTAAATCATGCGGATGAAATCATGTGTCTTAGATTGTCATAAATAATGATACTCATTACAGTTACAAGTTACAGCAAATAAACATTGTATTTATGTGTTGCTCAAAATGATAAACGAGTTGCGTGGTATTGTATCTAGTGACAGTAATAATCAAATGGAGATGAAAAGGACAAAACCGAGCAATAAAACACAGTAAAAGGCATAAAGACCGTACCGTATTCAACTTATAAGAATTGTTGTGACCGACTCCTGGACTATAAAATATATAATGGCTACCGATTTAAACGCGACCAATGACGCATCGGTTTTAACGCGCTGCTGGTCGCTCATTTTCTGTATATTATAATTATTCGAACGTTGCTCAAGAAATAGCGCAGAAAACTATAATAATACATTTCTAAATAACAGTAGCGTTAGCACGAGTTTACACATCTCGACAACGCTGATAGATTTCGAGTATTGTTTAAATGTTAAAATTATACCTACTCAAGTCGAGTATATTATCTTTGTCAACAGGCGTCTGTACAAACGCAACAGCCCCGAGCGTGTCGTCGATAAACAGGATACTCAGGAACCGGGCTGCCGAGAGAGCGGCTGCGGAGTTCGCGCGCGCGGCCGGCTACGGACTGTACGCGGCGCCGCCACCGTACGGGGGTTTCCCCTGGGCCGGTGGCGGCGTGTGGCCCCCGGGCAGCCTGCCCCTCCCACCGGGTGTACCGCCACCCTCCGTAGGGGTGCCGCATCCTGATGCTGTGAAACAAGGCTTCCTGTCGTCATCGGGACGAGGGTTTATCGGTAAGTTATCTATTTGTTCCGCCACCCTATGGGGGATTCCTCTGAGCGGGCGGCGGCATGTAGCCCCCGAGTAGCCTGCCTTTGCTGCTGGGCATGCCGCCGCCCTTCGTAGGGGTGCCGCATCCTTATGCTGTGAAACAAGGCTTCCTGTCGTCATCGGGAAGAGGGTTTATCGGTAAGTTATCTATTTGCTCCGCCACCGTATGAGGGATTCCCCTGAGCGGGCGGCGGCATGTAGCCCCCGAGTAGCCTGCCTTTGCTGCTGGGAATGCCGCCGCCCTTCGTAGGGGTGCCGCATCCTGATGCTGTGAAACAAGGCTTCCTGTCGTCATCGGGGCGTGGGTTTATCGGTAAGTTATCTATTTGCTCCACCACCGTATGAGAGATTCCCCTGGATGGGTGGCGGCTTGTGGCCTCCGCGCAACCTGCCCCTGCCGCCGAGCGTGCCACCGCCCACCGTAGGGGTGCCGCATCCTGATGCTGTGAAACAACGCTTCCTGTCGTCATTGGGGCGAGGGTTTATCGGTAAGTTATCTATTTGCTCCGCCACCGTATGGGGGATTCCTCTGGGCGAGCGGCGGCGTGTGGCCCCCGAGCAGCCTGCCCCTGCCGCCGTCCTCCGTAGCGGTGCCTCATCCTGATGCTGTGAAACAACACTTCCCGTCGTCATCGGAGCGAGTGTTTATCAGTAAGTCACCTTCGTCGTATGGCTTAGATTCGTGATGGTTTGGGATAATGAGACCAAGAATGCCAGATCCTTCTGCATTAGATTCGATTATGAAATAATGATTTCGAACTGTAACTCAGATATATTCTTTAGATCATTATGTGTTTTATTATCATTAACTAATTTTATCATTAAATCTCTAAAAGAGTTGTCATTTACATAGTTGTACTAATGAAGCGTTTATTGACTCTGAGAATGAAATTTTTTAAATCTATAGGCAGGTAGGTACCTACTAAGGAATTTAAAGGGCTCAAAATTAGGGCTCGGAGTTTAAAGAGTGCGGCAGTTAGTAATTGTAAATATTATATCTATTAACAATTATATATTAACATTATTGCCATAAATGCTACCTAATCTATGGTGATCTGGTGATGTTTTTCGATTCACCATCAGTGAAAGAATTGCATATTTAGGTCACGAAGTCGGTCACTCATCCATTTCCCAAATTCGATAAACATAACTTAACTAGAAACATCGATCTGAGGTATGTCGCCACTGTAGCGCACCGCAATTTTATTAGAAACAGAATATTGAGTTTTAATCTACTTTCAATTTTCCACAGACGTGGACGGTGAAGATTCAGGCTCATTGGACGGCGAACAACCCAAATTTAGAAGAAACCGTACAACGTTCAGTCCAGATCAACTGGAAGAACTAGAAAAGGAATTCGAAAAATCTCATTACCCTTGCGTATCGACGCGAGAGCGGCTAGCTTCTAAGACTTCCCTATCGGAGGCTCGTGTCCAGGTAAATGTTTTCCACAGACACATATAGTTACTTTTATAAATTGAACTTCATAATTTCCTGTATAATATTTCTTGAGCGCATTGACATATTCACAGTTTTATCTTTTTCACATACTTAATCCAATTAATTCGACACCTCATACGCAGGCGTCAACATTGTAATATCTTTAGTCAAATCAGAGCTTTTATTTCACGCTCATTTGCATAAATGAATATTTGTTAACACGACGAGAACGGAATACTAATCAGGTTTATTTACCGTTACTGACAGGTTTGGTTTTCCAACAGACGAGCCAAGTGGAGGCGCCACCAGCGCATGAACCTCCTCAAGCGCGGTGGCGGCTCCCCCTCGCACCGCCTGCCCCGCTCCCCCTCCCGCTCCCGTTCGCGTTCTTTGTCCCCCGCGCGCGTCCCCTACCACACCCCCCAGATGGGCGGCGAGAATAGTGCGTTCAAGGCTCTCGCGCACCAGGACCCCAACGCGCTGAAGGCTCTCTCGCAGCAGGCTCAGTTCGAGAGCAGCGCGCTGAAGGCTCTCTCGCAACAGCAGTTCGACAGCGCTTACAAGCCGCACCCCGCCCTCGAGAACAGCGCGTTCAAAGCGCTCGTGCCTAACTCCGCCGCCGCCGCGCTGTTAGCAGCGCAGTCGATACAGTTAGCTCGCGGGTACGAGTCGCATTCCGATTCAGACGCGGAAATAAACGTCCATGATGAGAGCGACGACGAAACCGAGAAACGGATTAACCAGACGAGGTCCAGATCTCCGAGCCCCGATCGGCACCGAATGACGTCTAATGACGTGCCGCTGCAGTTAACTAAACACGACCGCTGATTGGGATTACCTTACTGTTAATTTATTTCGTTTGTTGTAAGAGAATAATGATTCCTATTTAATGTCGATGTTCCGAATAAAATATAAATTATGTAAATTATAATCCTAGGTATAATTCACGCCTTCGCTTGTAAATTCATGTAAATAAATATACCTGTAAGCATTAAGGTTGTTAATAAAATATGTAAAAGAGGGCTATAAATTTAAGTATGCACAAAGAAACAATTTATCCAGGATTTAAAAATATAATTTATTAATTATATTATGAGATCCAGGATTCATTGAAAGTAGTGTTTGATACATTTTTAATTCTGAACATATGTTAATGTGATGTATACTCGGAAGTTGAAATAAGTAATTATGGTTTATTTGTAATATATCATCCTCTCATTTACAATTACAAATGTAACTTATCCAATAAATACAATTATGCAGCATCCAATTTTATTACTATATCTTCAGTATTCGAGTATCAAAATAATTTGTTAAGGTTGTATCTATCTAATTACAAATACGAATGTGTAGATGTAGCTATACATTAATTTGCAAAACCACAAAGATATAAAATAAGATTAATTTATATTTTCAAATACAAGAGCTTTGGAATGAACAAGCTAAACAAACTGAATATTATAAAATTTCTATAAGTAACATGATATTATAATATAATAAAACATTCCTTTAATAAATAATTGATTTTCTTATATATATTTTGTGATTTTTTTAAGAAAAGATGATGTAAAATAATTAAACTTTCGTGTAATAATAATTGAACGAAAAATACCAAAGTTTCATGGAAAAAATGTCTCTTGTTGTTTCAAGTTCCTAAAGATCTATAACAAACAAACCGTATAATCACCCACAACTTTAAAGACTTTATATACCTATAGATCGTTCTTCTAAAAAAAGTATTTTAGAATATAGATTATAGGTGGGTACCTAACTATAATCTAGAAATCATAATTTTTATTAATCTAAATGGAATGGAATGTAATGGAAAACATATCCTACTAAGTTAGAAAATTGAGATAGGTAGGTACATATTTTTGATGTGGCTCAATCTGGTATTACCTATTTAATGATTAGGGAAATAAATAAAAGTATTCTAGCGAAAACATATAGGCAGGTACTTATTTTAATCCTCGAAAAACGGCTGGTTTTCCGTGAGAATTTCGGAATAAAAAGCATGTAAAACCACATATGTATAAAAATTACAAATCAATCCCTCAACTGCATTTCGAGTTTTGCGGATACAAATATACGAAAGCTGAAAAATATGAAAATAGGTTATGTAAGTAATTCTATAATTCCAAAGATACATTGTTTTATGTACAATGTATTTATAAATCGGTGAAAATCAATGAGAAAATTAAAAAAAAAATTAAATTCCTCAAGGTACGGCCATTTGCTAGATGATAATATTATAAAAATGTTACTATCATTTATTAACACAGCTGTTATTTAATGTAATCTCCGAATACAAGTTATATTCTGAGAATGTAAAATATTTTGTAAAAAGGGCACCCATGTATTATATTATGACGAGTATTAGTGATATGTGTATATAATATTGTTGCGCTTTCTTAAGCACTGTGGACTATTTATTAATAGACAGAAGGCAAATGTTATCATTACTGTGAAAAAGTAGGCGATTTACATACGTACCTATGAAAATATTAAAATAAAGTTTATTGAAAGTATCTCATTTTTTATTTAACGTCATTAGTAAATGTGGTGGACTACGTCCTAAATCCTTCTCATTCCTAGAGTTAGATCCGTGCCCTGTAGTGGGTCGGCAATAGATTGATCATGATGATGATAATGTAAGAAACCGGCAATGGAGAGCTATGAGAGAAGAACCAGAGTAACAGACAGTTCAACGAGTTACTAACTGAAGTGTTAATAGATGTGGCACATAGTTCGGATTACCGATAAACTTTGGGGTCCCAGACTGCTCGATCTCGCATTGGAAAGCGCTATGTTGGCCGACCTCCCACTAGCTAAACAGACGACATCAAGCCAATCGCAGCGAATTGACTGATGCTGGTGGCAAAGCAGTCATGCTGAAGTTCCTACAGCAGGCATGTTTCCAGACACTATTACACAGCTTCAACGTCAATCTCAACGGACTATAGCTTACAAAGGAGATATTATAAATTACAAGTTTGTGCGGAAGAGGTGAACTCCTATTCATTCACTCTCTTTGGGTTTCCAAATTGTCAATTGTCAATTTTTCAACACGTGTTAGTGACAAAAGTTGGCAATTTTTCTTTGGTAGACCCCGAGTTCTATCTGAAGCACGGGGTACGTATCTAACACCGCCAACTTCCCGATTCCGGGTTGTTGCTTAGGATATCTTGACAGAAAACCCAATAACTTTTCTTTTTTGGACCGACCCGGGGCTTGAAGTCTGGACCTCATGATTCACATCCTAACAAGCCGAACTAGACCTAGGCAATAAAGCTACTATTATTTGTACAAATTTATACTAATATAATAAAGCGGAAGTGTTTGTTTGTTTGAACGCGCTAATCTCAGGAACTACTTACTGGACCGATTTCAAAAATTCTTTTACTGTTGAATATATACGTGATCCTTGAGTGCTATAGGCTATATAATATTATGTAGGTACCACGGGCGAAGCCGGGGCGGACCGCTAGTCTAAACTAATATAATAAAGCGGAAGAGTTTCTTTGTTTGAACGCGCTAATCTCAGGAACTACTGAACCAATTTCAAAAATTCTTTCACCGTTGGATATGTACGTGATCCTTGAGTGCTATAGACTATATATTATGTACCACGGGCGAAGTCGGGGCGGACCGCTAGTATATAATAAAGCGGAAGAGTTTGTTTGTTTGAACGCGCTAAGTAATCTCAGGAACTACTGCACCGATTTCAAAAATTCTTTCACTGTTGAATATGTACGTGATCCTTGAGTGCTATAGGCTATATATTATGTACCACGGGCGAAGCCGGGGCGGACCGCTAGTAAAAAAATAATTAGCTGATACCTATACGGAACCTAAAGTAAATGCCTTCATAGTTCTGTCGCCCATCCAGCTACCGACTCGATCCACGTTTCTTGACCAGTGATGTTATTCGATATATGTACGTCAACAGGCCGGACCGCCAAAAGAACAATAACGGCAAAAAGTCAATGAATATGATACCAAAATGTGATAGAATACCGCCTTACTTCATCTTAAATTTGATATCGAAGCTAAATTGCAGTCACAAACAAAGCGTTTCGAATTGATTTGAACGATGTTTGAATGTGTGTGCGTTATATTAAGCACATGAGTAGGTATATTGATATTTATTGAGAATTTAAACTTTCGACTGCCTCTGATAGGTTGACTCGCCAATTTATATTGTCTAATAGAAGCTATAAAAGCAAAAAAAAATTATACTTAAGTTATTCTAGTTAGATTCTTAAGCGCAAAGCACACCTACTGAGTGAAGTGGAGCCGGTGCGTAGCGTTTGTTTGACAACAACTGAAATGCAGCTTTATTTAGTTTGCTACGCACCGCTATATTATTTCATTATAATATACATTTCAAGCAAACATTTCGAATTAAATAAAGCCGAGTTAGGGACCGTTGAGATAGACCGGCGCGGAGAGCAGAGCAAATTTTAATCGCATTTAAAATAGAATCATAAGGCATTGAAATAAGGTTTATTTTTACATTTTATTTCTTTTGGGAGCATCCTCTTATCATAAAAGAGATAAAATGTAAATATAAACCTTATTTCAATGGCTTAAGATTCTATCCTAAATGCGATTAAAATTTGCTCTGCTCTCCGCGCCGGTCTATCTGAACGGTCCCTTAGAGTTGTTATAAAAACGCCTACGCCTCCACTCATTTGCGTTGGACCTTATGCCAAACATTTGAGCATTTCTGTATTCTTGAGATCAGTGGATCTAATCTCATAAAGTATTATCACCGTGATGTACCTACCTAAGGTGCCTAATGGAAAAAGTAGTTAACACAGGTACGCAATCTTAAAAACACATTTCAGAGAGAAAAACTGATGGCAATATCCTGCAATTACACCCTTCACATACTCGTACATCCTGACAATAGCGTTGTAACTCTTAACTATAACAATCGAATCATGCGAGACAATTATCCCTTTTTCCGGCAATCATTAAAAACGCCGAATCGATCTTACCGGATATCGACAATCGAGACAGTATCGACAAAAAGGCGATCGAGGAACATCGTTATTGGCAGTTGGTAAATCATATAATTTTAACTTTCAACGTGTTTGGAAGAACAGTGGTGTGTTATATCAATGCATTGGTTTAATGGAAATACGGAAGTAGATATAGTATAATGTACGAGTGTATACTTGGAATGGAGATTCGGTGTAAAAATTAAGTCGCATTATTTTTTAACCCCCGACGCAAAAACGACGGGGTGTTATAAGTTGACGTGTCTGTGTGTGGTGTGTGTGTCTGTTCCCCTGTAGCACTCAAACAGGTGGACCGATTTGAATGCGGTTTTTTTTGTTTGAAACGTGAATTAGTCGACAGTGTTGTTAGCTATGTTTGATGAAAATCGATCCAAGGTGGCTGCCGCTACAAAATTGCGGATTACATATTTTTTCACAGCTCCCTTAATATGGGAATCAAATAGGGCTTGATTAGTAGAATAGCATTATGCAAATCCAAGATGGCTGTCACCACAAAATGGCGAGTGTCGGGGGTTTTTTTAATTTTTAATTTATAGGTAGGTAGGTACTTGTGATTATTGTGAGACAAGACTACGTATAATAAAGTTGTAGCACCATTAGCTAAAGCTATTTATAACTATCCAATGACAAAAATATCTTGATTTAAACACGCATATTATAACCTTGCGGACCTCTTAACAAGTTACTTAAGCGGTTTAGTACATAGATTTACAAAATGTAATATACCTACTTCATAACAGTAATAAGACATGGAGTCGCGAAACTGGTAATGGGTGGGGTACATAGCTCGAAAAATTGATAGACGTAGGGGTCACAAGGAGTTCGAATGGCGACCCCGTACCGGCAAACGCAGCGTTGGAAGACCCTACTAGCTGGACGCACGATTTCAAGAAAGCAGCTGCTGGATACAAGCGGCACAAGATTCTTGTTCTTTGGCGATCCTTGCAAGAGACCTACATATGTCCAGCAGTAGATGTCTATCTGTTTAGATGATGAATAAGACATAATGTGGCCGATTCTGTTGTACACAATCTCTAAATCTAAACTAAAATGACAGGCCTAAATATATTCCTGTCTCTTTCACAATCCTCCCTGCTGAAGGGGATAGCACTATTTTTAAACCTGTCAATTTAGTTTAGGTTTAGAGATTGTGTACAACAGAATCGGCCACAATATCGCTTAGAAGCAATAATGGCGCCGATTGTACCTTATTTATTTTATTTATTTAGTTCTTGAGGTATAAAAAGTGTATTCGTGTATATGTGTGTATAGTTGATTCTCACGGTCCAATATTTACACCATAAAGCTACGTAATTTGTCGGAATGCGGCGCATAAATCTCGGATGTCGCTCAGCAGTCGGCCAAATGTCACATAAAAGTCGGGCGCAACACGTTCAGGGCACTCAGTTTATTCAGAATAGTGCAGCGCCAAGATAAAGTTGTAGGGTCGTGATAGCCGCGGAGTGTGGATGCGTGTACGTCGCAAGATCCAATAACAATAAATTTTGTGCGCCGTTTGAAGCGCCGAGCGGCCAGCGCGGACAACGAGGATGGGACTTAGGGTCGCGGCATACTAGCGCAGAGTAGAAGCGCATTGAAGCGAATTGAAAAAAAAAAATCTCGACATACCTATTGGCACATACTATCACAAAACAAGGCATACATGTTTATAAAAAAAAAGAAAACGAGCGAACGTGCGTAGGTAGGTATACCTACTTGCGCGCGCATTCTTACAAGATAGGTGCCAATATGCTATGAACATTTTTGACGTGACTTATAAATCCATGAACGCCAGCTACACGTACGAAAAAGCATGAATCATTGTCACGTTTCGCGTGCAAGCGAGAGCGCGGAACAAGCGATAGAGAAGACACAATCGGCCTAAGCGTTCAGCTTGTGATACATTTATCTTTGTTTGTTTTCTTATGACGTTATCAAGTAAAATTATCGTCCATAAACCGACTTTACAAAGTTTACAGACAACCAACTTTTTTGCTTGACGCTTCGATGCGCTTCGACTCTGTGCTAGTATGCGCCGACCCTTACAAGAGATTAACTAAAGGGCCGGCGCTGTACGGTCGCAATTTGTACAAAAATGTGTGTGGACTAATAAGAGATATCTGTAAGATTGTCTGGGGGACGAAAACAAACTTACCCGTAAAGAAAATGCGCGGCATGGCGTCAGTCACATAACCTATGTTAGGTCATGTCTTCATAAGGTTTGGAAAGGGGCCCACTTCACTACATAGTATAAACTATAAAACAAAGTCGCTTTCTCTGTCCCTAATATCCCTATGTCCCTATGTATGCTTAAATCTTTAAAACTACGCAACGGATTTTGATGCGGTTTTTTTAATAGATAGAGTGATTCAAGAGGAAGGTTAATAAGTAGACAAGTGTAAATTGAAAATTTAAAAAACCCCCGACATTCGCCATTTAGTGGCGGCGGCCATCTTGAATTTGCAATAGTGCTATTCTACTAGTCAAGCCCTTTCATTTGATACCCATATCAAGGGAGTTGTGAAAAAATATATCATCCGCCATTTTGTAGCGGCGGCCATCTTGGACCGATTTTCATCAAACATAGCTAAGAACACTCTCGACTAATTCACCTTTCAAACAAAAAAAACCGCATTCAAATCGGTCCACCCGTTTGAGCGCCACAGGGGAACAGACAGACACACACACACACACACACACACACACACACACACACACACACACACACACACACACACACACACACACACAGACACGTCAAACTTATAACACCCCGTCGTTTTTGCGTCGGGGGTTAAAAAATTGGACCCGGTAGGTGGCGCTAATAGCGGGCAGGACGACGGTCTGCCGGGTCCGCTAGTAGAATATAAACTTAAATTTGCTCTTTCAAATAAGTCTGTCTGTTTCAGAATACAATTTGATGCATTATTTCTATGACAAGCTAATAACAAGCAACAGTATTTATTCTGTAATAGATTTTCAGGAGCAGCTTATAAAAACTTATCAGTACTTAGTCCAATAATTTATGTTAAAATATCTGTACAAATATGCCTATGATCTCTTTAGACAAGTCATTTTGTTCGTATATTTTTTACTATGTGCGAGTAGATAATAAGCTTTCAAATGCATAAACTCTCGTTCATAACAGAATATTGTAAGAATGTGACATGACCGACCGACCGACGTATAAAATTCACATGTTATTCATAATGATATGCAAATTGCTCGAGTAATCAAAATATAACTTGTTTAATATAAGCTTCACACAACCTACCAAATATGGTTAATAGAGTGGTTTTACACGTACCATATATTTTATATCCATACGCGTTTTATTGTACTTTTTGCAAATAGCAGGTTCTTAAAACTTTCTCAGCATTTATATTGCTTAAAACCGCGTCGTTTAGAAACGTTATTTTTTTAATTGTCGGCTAATTACGACTCATTGTATCCCATAACAGCCCTTTAACATCCCACTGCTTGGCACAGACTCTCTCATAGGAAAGAGGGATTTATATAGAACATAGACCCACCATACTGCTCCAATGCGGGTTGGCAGGTTTTGACGACTATTGTCATATGCTAGTGATAATAACCGGAACCGACAGCAAAACTTGCTCTCCGTGACACGGACGTGAAACACCGCCAACTATGATCTCCGGACTGTTTCTGATAATTTCTTGACGGAAAACCCAATAGCAAACAATTATTGCCCCACCCGGGAACCAAACCCACGACCTCGTATTCCGCAGTCGAATATGTTATCCGCTAGAGTCTAGCGGATAGCGTATTCGACTGACTGACTGCCTCGTTGGTCAGCGGCTAGACCAACGAGGCAGTCAGTCAGAAGTCAGTGTAGGTATACCTAGGTAAACCTTTTTGGATTCCCATTTCGCACTACAAAGTTTGAGATTCGAGTAGATTATGGATTTTATGTATATCTATCATGATATACGTACTTACCTACCTTCTCATGGGCGACTGACTTGGAGTTTCTAATTAGGCCTTTTCGTTCCATCCGTGCCTCAGAGAGCACGTAAAGCTGGTCTAACCCGCTTATTATTATCTACCAATTTTACCAAATAATAAACCTATAAACCTCTACCACTGAGCTGAGTCGTATAGGTACGGAAGGATCTGAAAGTCTACTGAATTATTTACTCTCCCAAGTAATCCGCTACCGTTAGGATATTACTGAAAATTCTTTAGGATCCTCAGCAATGTGGGATAAGACGCAGAGGTACCTATCTATAACCTAATGAACCTAGAAAGATCATTACAAAAACTGAATTTTCTCCCAACCTTCAAAACTCTTAATTGACACGTAAACAACAAAGTAAAAACAAAGCCTTGCAGGCAAAATGCATTTTCCAACTTCATCGACCGATAATTTAAAATTTATAGTGAGCCATAAAAAGAGCCAGATAATATCGTAGGTAGTTCCATAAAACCATGAGCAGAGCCAAAATGTAAGCACATTAAGTTATCGTTCAAATTATCTGGATGTGTGTTACAATATTTATTTGTTTCTCACTCGGGGACGTGCATTCGGTGATTGTGGCCGGAGTGTTCTCTCCCAATTAGGTGGTTATTGACGTTTTACTGTTATCAGGTTAATCTTTGGACGATGTGCCGTATTCTTAGCGATGGCCCGTGAATATTCGGTGAGAAGTGACAAAATATTCTGAAATCTTGAAAATTTCAGCACCTTACATAATTATTATGTCTTGTACATACCTCTACATGTACATTGTACATATCTCTACAAAATATAGTTAAGCGACGGATAATACACAGCTGGACATTGTTCACAACGCGCGCGTACACGTGTATGATTTGTTATGCAAGGCAGTAAGTTGTTATACAAGACAGTAAGTTAACTTACTGTACTGACGATATCGTCAAAATACTAGTTTCAGAGGCGAGTATAACTTTACAAGTAAATGTTAACTGTGCGTAAATCTTACATTTAATTCGAAAATAAAAAAAAATTACGTTTTTTATTTTCCATTCTAATTTACATATTTATATACGGTTGGTTGACTTTAACTTGTAATTACATACAGGGCTCTGAACACTTCAAGAAACGAAAGAACGAAGAACGAAGAAAGAAATTTCCGTGGAGCATCTATAACTGCTACAAAAAAAAGTATATGTGTGTGCAACTCACACACGGCAGAAGTGAAAATACTTCAGAAGAGTAACCTTATCCTTAACTTTAACTTTAGCTTTAACTTTGGCTTCGACTTTGCAGGCTGAAATGGTGTCGCTTTTTCGTTTCATAGACTTTTCAAATGCACAATGATCTTAAAGAAGTTTCAGTTCAAAATGTTTTTATTTAAGACCCCTCTCCCAGTTTCGCGCTATGGAAGTTTAGGTATCTAACGGCAGGTAGGCGGGTGGCCGGTTACACGGACGACCACTTGCATATAGCGCGACCATGAATTTAGTTTTGGTACTTGTATTAAATATAAATTTCTAAATTATTTCTTTGATGTTGTAGTATTATAATATATATAATGTTTATTATAAAATATTTCTAATTAAATGACTTCGCGTGGGACTTTATTGAATAAGTATTTCATGAATCTACGTTCAACTTACAAAACAAAAGCGACCAGGATAATATGATGTTCTTCTCTATGAAGACATGTAGGGTTCCGTATTTATATTATAGGTGTCACGCATATTTAGCCTTCAACCATTTTTTTCTAAACTAACTAATAAAAGAAACAAATACCTTTTTAATTATTTAACAATTACCTACCAATTATTATTATTATTATATTTCAAATCATTGCATCTGTCTGAAAATAACATGACAGAGCTGTTGCATTGCACCTGTTGAAGTTCTTGAATACATTTTCTGATAAGAGTAGGTACAAATATTTAAAGTTTACCAATAGAACAATAAAAAGTATGCAATCTTTGTTTACTGCTAAAATGTCGGTTTAGTCAGAAGTGCAAGTGACTTTTATTATTATAGACTTTTATTATAGTAACAAGCGGACAGCCGTGACTTCGTTCGCGTGGATATATTTTGGTTTTTAAAAATCCCGTAGGAATCATTTTGTTTTTCGTAAGTTCCTTTGAGCTCATATAACTACACATAAAAACTGTTAAAAGTTCACTGGCGGATGTTTAGGTAGATCAAAATGTAAACATCCACCAGTAAAAGTTCCATCAAAATCGATCCAGCCTTTTAGAGAATAGTCGGTAATCTCTAAAGTATCTACTTTCTAACCAAAAAAGAATGAATTAAATCGGATCACGCGTTATTGAATTATAGCTAAATATACGTTTTAACTTTCATCCCCTCTTCCTAGGGAACAGTGCTGAGGGGTGCTAGCCAGGTAACCTCCAAGTGTGCCTGGGTGCTGCTGGTCCTCTTGGATACGTCCGAGGGGAAGAGCAGTATTCGGGCCGGTGCACCCCGGTAACATGGTTAATAATTTCGGGGATATTGTTAGCCATGGCCAATGACCTGGCGGAGGGAGGTTTCTCCGCGTGTCCCTCTGATTAGCAGAGGGCACTGCGGATGAAACTGGGGGTGAGACACCCCGGGGCGGGGGGCAGCGATGCCCATCGCGGGAGGAAGAAAACCTCGTTAAAAAATTACGGGAGGGCGCGAGCCTCTGGAGGGACAGCCCAGAGGCGAGCGGGAGCCCCAGCTGGGGCGGCTGCCGGACACCTGGGATGCATACTTTGGGTTCCCCAGGCGTCCAGCACACAGCATGAGGGTCATGCCGTGGTGGTTTTAGTGGGTACCCGGTTGGACTCCCACATAACCTTCGTTCTGCCGCATTCGGCCGCAGAACGGGGGTACCTATAAAAGGTTTCCACCACGTCAAAAAAAAAAAAAAAAAGGGAACAGTGCTGAATTTCGGGATAAAAAGTATCCTATATATTACTCCGTAGTATGAACTTAAATCGTACTAAGTTTCGTTTCAATCCATTCAGTAGTTTTTGCGTGATGTGCGCACAAACATACAGACAATCAGACACACAGATAAACAGATAAACAGACAAACAGATAAACAGACAACAATTTCAAAAATAACTTTTTTACGTTCTATTACTTATCCCTAACATCCCCCAGTATTTATTTTGCAAAAATCTTCGGAAATGAAATAACATCCATATTATAAACAAGTGGATACCCGCGACATCGTTCGCGTGGATGTTTTATAAAATCCCGTGGGAATCATTTTGTTTTTCCTAAGCTCCTTTGAGCTCATAACTTGCTAAAAACGGTAGATCAAAATGTAAACATCTGCCAGTGAAAGTCCCATCAAAATCGATCCAGCTTTTTAGAGATTAGCCGGTAATCTTTAAAGTATCTCCTTTCTAACAAAAAAAGAATGAATGAAATCGGACTACGCGTTAATGAATTACAGCTAAGTACACATTTTGACTTTCATCCCCTCCCCCAAGAGAACCGTGCTGAATTTGGTGATAAAATGTATCCTATATGTTAGTCCGTAGTATGAACTTAAATTATACCAAATTTAATTTCAATCGATTTGGTAGTTTTTGCGTGATGCGTGCACAAACATACAGACAAATAGACAAACAGATAAACAGACAAACAGACAAAAATTTCAAAAATAGCTTTTATCTTTCTATTACTCAACCCTAACATTTCCCAGTTATTATTTTGCAAAATTCTTTAATGTACAGATACGGCAAATCTACGATTTTATTATATGTATAGATAGACGATAATTTCTTTAAAAAAAAATATGACGGCCATCTTGGATTTCAAAATGGACTACTTTAGTATTAGTTTATAATATCATATTTCCGTGACTGTCCTAGGTGCTATGCTGTAATTTCACTTATTTAAAAAAATACTCACGCATATTTTTTAGAAAAATATTCATGCTCAAAACTTTGCAGTCGTTGTATAAATTAGTGTTTACACGACTCTCGTACGTGCATCTGGATGGTGGCAAAAACTGCACAGGTCCTTCCTCAACGAGCGCCGGGCGCATACTAAATAAGCGAAGACATTGCATAGCTATTTATTGTAATTTAGGGGGATGTTTAATAAGTTTTTATGTTTGATTAAATAAATGGATTGTCAATTAAACTATACACATAGATTTGTTAAAGAACATAGTTTATTTCTACATAATAATTTTATTGAATTTATGCTTTTTTCAATACGAAAAATCGTGTTAAAGTAATAATTCGGGAAATTTGGCGGAAGTTCTTTTTTTTTTACCCATTAATTTAATTAAAAATCTATATTCTGCTCTGTAATGTGTCAATAGGACTATATGTCTGATATTTAAGTATTTTTTTCAAGTAAATCAGATGACTTTTAAGGACAGATATAGAGCTTCAAAGTTGAGTCTGTTATTTATTTTATTAAAACGAGGTGTGGGAAATTGATCATTACAAAATAAATAAAATAGTTTTTGTAAATATGGTCTGACAAATGTCAATATGAAGGATTAGTTTATTTAAGACATGTATTGAAATATGTGAAAGTCTCTCCTACGATGCTAAATTTGGAGCTTGAAATCTTAGATTTTTCAGAGAAAAGGTAAAACTGCTCAGAAGATCCGGGATCGCTCTACACATACGGTCGAATTGACACTAAGTCTAAAGGCGACATTTATCCCTAAAAGGGAAGCTGTTAATAGAGTCATTCAACGTTACCGGCCGAATTATCTACAAAGAGAGGAGTCGGTCCGTATCGGTCGGAAATATAAATTTATTTGGTGGTTGTCGCGGCGACACGGGCGCCCGCGCCTCTATCTCACCGCGTAATCTTGAACATTGGCGTTAAAGAATTTAAATTATACGCCGATACAAATGAACAGGCGACCCCGACATATTTATTGCTTTAATCCAAATTATATTGACTAGTTTCGTCGGATTTCGAAAAATTGACGCCTGATTTGTTCTATTATACCGACATTGATGCGACTGTTAGCACACAATTGGGATGTGAACGACTCCATTTAGTTACGATATTCGTTTTTCAGACATCCGTGTATAGCTTTAACACAAAACAACATTTTATTTTCTTTTATGTTTACGATGATACCTAGCAATTACCCGCGTATTTGGTTGCGTAAAAGGTTCTCTTTTTGAAATCGGCTATCATGACAAGTTACACATTTATATAAATTCGTCAGAATGAGTGGTGAGGTGGTGGTGAGACGAGACGTGAGACATAATATGTCAGAGAGCTGTTCATTCCTATAGTTCATTCATACCAAGGAAGTGATTTACTCCTCTGTTCCTAGATTCATACATAATAATGTCTGTCATAAGAAAGCTCATGTAGGGCCTCATGTCGGGCCTCATAAGAAAGCTCAGAGTCACTCAGAGACATCGATGTAGATGCTCAGAGAGCGATGGAGAGAGATCCGTTGAAGAACCAAAGTCACTGACATTGCTCAACGAATTCCAAAACTGAAGTGGTAATGGGCACATAGTCCGAAGAACCGATAGACGTTGGGGTCCCAAGGTGCTAGAATGGCGACCTCGCACCGGAAGACGCAGTGTTGGCAGACCCCCCACTATAGGTGGACCGACGACATCAAAAGAGTCGCAGGGAGTCGCTGGATGCAGGCCGCACAAGACCGCGCCGTGTGGAAGTCCTTACAAGAGACCTATGTCCAGCAGTGGACGTCATCGGTTGAGGACGACAACGACGAACGTGTGGTAGCAGCACATGTGCAGGCGCATTGGTTGCGTTGTACTCGCGCGTCGCACGTCGCTTCTGTAGTTATATTTTGCTTTGAGTGCGGTAAGTTGAAAATTACTATCGAGGCGCAAATTTTAATACCCAAGCCGCAGGTTAGGGTTTTAAATAGCGGAGATATTATTTTTATTATTTTTTTTAATGAGTACGTGTATCAATACAACAACATTCTTCAATACATTTGTGAGTAAAAATGGTGAAAATATATACTTGATTATATATACTTGATCACAAGTAGGTATAAGCTGTACTACGTCCGCTAGCACGTCTTGAGAAGAGAATTACTTTACCGCACAGGTGAGATTTGTGATTTTACCGCACGGCATTTGTAGGTAATATTTTAATCGTACTTGTGATGGTAAAATTGCCCTTTACAGTTTCGACAGCAATCTAATAAGATCCATTTTACGAACAAACGTATTAATAAAGCCTTTATAGAATAATAACAATTTAATTACACTACGTCTCTCCCCATAACGACATTGTAGGTACCTACTGCATGTCATTTTGCAAAAGATATATCACGTCGGCATTATAAATTCCATTACTAATATTTCACTTTGCCAGGTACTAATTAAGTGTTGCGGGCAATTCGAACATGCGCATTGATTGGACTCGCCTGAAGACACTATTAGTCTTGTAATAATAATTCACTTTAATTGTGCAGAATACCTGAGAAATAATTGAACTGAGGCTTTATATATCTAACTATTCAAGTTAACTAGAAATGTGCATTAAACGGTTTACTTAGTATGTATGTATATAGTTATCAGAATACATCACTTTCCAAAAGTTTATTTCCACACTGAAATGATACACAGTCTTGAAAACTTGAAAAGATACACGCCTCTGAAATGAACAATACTAAGTATTTTAGTTTGATCAAAGTTGTAAAGTACGAAATTCTCTTAAAGTAAGAAATGTCTGGCCTATCTCACTCAGTTTTCCCGACTATTCGATTGTACGAGAAGTTTATATCTAAGAAAATAGATATAAGAAGAAAAGGGCTGTGATAGGTATACTGCGCAAGAAATAGTACATTGTTCCTCGACGGGAGAAAGTGACCGATTACTACGAGGGTGTAGTTTGAGGCCCGAGGCCGTAGGCCGTAGGGCCGTAATACGCCCGAGAGGAATCGCACTTTCTCCCGAAGGGATACATAGTGCTTTATACTACACCTGCGAGGAAAATAATAAAATAATCAAAAATATTAAAATTATTACCGTAATCAATCAGAAGAAGAGGTTGGGTTTCCATTGTCTTCTTCTTCATATGCTTTGTTGTAACTATTTCTATCTATCTTTAGATATCTTGGGTAAAAGATTTTCAATATAAAAATAATTACTTAGCCACAGATTTTTAATTCTGGCGGCGTTGGGCGGCGTCATCAAATCTTCACTATCACTACTAAACACTTTGACTTCCATAATAGCTACTTGTAATTTTATAAATTGAAAATTTGGATAGGTAAAACAAAAGAAAGCGACTCGCAAAATGAAAAGAAAATAGCGCGAAAAAAATCTATTTTGTATTTTTTACTTTTATTTTATGTTCATATGTAATTATAATAATTAAAATTAAATATATTTAAACTAGCAGACCCCGGTCCTGCCCGGTGACATAGCGACATCAGCGCCGCCTACCGTGACGGTTGTTATTTATTGGGTGCTTTTTACGTCGTGTTTGTTGACATAGGTTTTTTTTCATGTACTGATCGGATTTGATCAAAAATTAAAAAGAAAAAAGCACGTTAGTAATGGAATTTCATAAATGGAACTTCCGCTCTAGCGCGTTAACAATGAAATTCCATATATTTTTTCGTCCCGCCTATTTGTTTGACAGTAATGACGTACTTTGACTTTCGATATGAGAAAAACCAGAAGGTACTTTCAGAGCAGGTGTAGTATAAATGATTTGTTGCCCGTGGTCCCTTCGCGTAGTCCCTCGAAGGGACCACGGGCAATTTTTTTTACCCGTGGTCCCTGCGGGAAATATAATGCGACCGAATTTAAAATGTATCAGTCATAACTGCGTCGTCAGTCAATATATTATTCTTTTCTTGATCGTTTCGCAATTAAAAACTCTAACAAAATATATCTATACTCTATACTAATAAATAAAATTGAAGTGTCTGTCTGTAATTTCGAAATAACTACCTCATATTAAGCTCATATTATGGTAATTTGAACTGTACGTACCATAACCGAATCACACGTTTTTAAAATTTTTGTCTGTCTGTCTGTCTGTTTGAACGGGCTAATCTTCGGAACGGCTGAACCGATTTTGACGGGACCTTCCCATACAAGTAGAGAATTATCCAGGGAGTAACATAGGCTACTTTTTTAACCGACTTTCAAAAAAGGAGGAGTTGTGTTTTTCTACCTATGTACACCGATATCTCCGAGACTTCTGAACCGATTTGCGTATTTTTTTTTAATCGATAGAGAAACATTGCGACCCTGTTCTATAAAAAATTTGGATTCCAACTCCTCAATCCTGATGCTGTAGGGGACCTAATCCCCAAAACTAATGGGTTTTAGAAACTTTCGGTTATTTAAATTGATATTGGGGGTACCAATTAAAGACTTTATCGTTGAACTAGTTTTTGCCCGCGGCTTCGCCCGCGTGAATTTCGGTTTTTCACAAATCCTGAGGGATAAGTAGATTTCTGGTCCACCCGCCCCCCGCCGCGCGGCGGCGTACCGCGGTACCGCGTACGGCGGGCGCAGGGCGCAGGGGCGCGGGGAGTTCCGTGCAGCGCGAGCGTCGGCCGTCGCGCGCAGCGAAAATACCTATCAGGGCGTTTTTTAACATATGTACTTACCGATTTCAACACAACTCCTTTTTTGAAAGTCGGTTAAAAAAGGAGCCTATGTTACTCCTTGGTTAATCCTCTACTTGTCTGTGAAAGTCCCGTCAAAATCGATTCAGCCGTTCCGAAGATTAGCCCGTTCAAACAGACAGACAGACAAAAATTTTAAAAACGTGTGATTCGGTTATGGTATCGTTCAAATAACCATATAAGCTTAATATGTGGTAGTTATTTCGAAATTACAGACAGACACTTCAATTTTATTTATTAGTATTAGTATAGAAGTATAGATGAACTCGAGTAGGTACATATCCAACTCCTCAACCCTGATGCTGTAAGGAATTGTATTCCGAAATCGTGGGGATCCCACGGGATTTTTCCGTTTTGGGACGGGTTTCTACAGATAAGCTACTTTTTGTTCTGGAAAATCATAAGTTCCCACGAGATTTTTAAAAACCTAAATCCACACGGGCGAAGCCGTGGGCATTATCTAGTTAATCTATACTAATAAATAAAATTGAAGTGTCTATCTGTAATTTCGAAATAACTACCACATATTAAGCTTATATGGTTATTTGAACGATACCATAACCGAATCACACGTTTTTAAAATTTTTGTCTGTCTGTCTGTTTGAACGGGCTAATCTTCGGAACGGCTGAATCGATTTTGACGGGACTTTCACAGACAAGTAGAGGATTAACCAAGGAGTAACATAGGCTACTTTTTAACCGACTTTCAAAAAAGGAGTTGTGTTGAAATCGGTAAGTACCTATGTTAAAAAACGCCCTGATAGGTATTTTCGCTGCGCGCGACGGCCGACGCTCGCGCTGCACGGAACTCCCCGCGCCTCTGCGCCCTGCGCCCGCCGTACGCGGTACCGCGGTACGCCGCCGCGCGGCGGGGGGCGGGTGGACCAGAAATCTACTTATCCCTCAGGATTTGTGAAAAACCGAAATTCACGCGGGCGAAGCCGCGGGCAAAAGCTAGTTAATAATAATAATACAAGGTACCTAGAATATGAATTCGTAATGAACATTGCCCCAATTCCTATTTAGATGGGCAGTAAGTAAACATTTTTTTGGGACCATTTCGTGAACTTTAATTGTCGATTAAAAAAAATCACGCAAATCGGTTCAGAAATCTCGGAGTAATCGGTGTAGGTACATACATACAAAAAAATACGCATCGAATTGAGAACCTCCTCCATTTTGGAAGTCGGTTAAAAATAAGAATATTTGCTGGACGTTCTTCGCCAAAAACAAAATACGCGTCGAATTGAGAACTTCCCCCTTTTTATGAAGTCGGTTAAAAATTTGTTAGAAACTACGAACACGAATTTTCGACTAACTATGTCAGTATGTTCATATGTACTTCACTTTGTTCATATGTAGTGATAGAATATAATTATACTTATAACCTTCTTGGTAGTGATGTAAAGTATCAGACTATTTAAATTCGGTCGCATTATATTTCCCGCAGGGACCACGGGTAAAAAAAATTACCCGTGGTCCCTTCGAGGGACTACGCGAAGGGACCACGGGCAATAAATCGTATAAATATTATTATCGATTGAGCAAGTATCCTCCTGCGACTCCTGACTAAAATCATTTTGTTTTCACTGAGGGACCAATAGAGTTATATTTAACAGGATATTTTTTTTTAATAAATAATATCATACATAGAGCAATAAACTTCAACATAATTTATTCATATTATCATAAAAATCTTAACGTGCCTAACTGGTAAGCGTGATTCGTAGCTTTCGCTTTTCTTCTAAAATCTTTTTTAATTCACTTATTTCTTTAGATGAGGAGATTAATTCACGAGGATTGTTCATTGACTTTTTCTTAAGTTTTCTCAAACTTGAACGTTCAGCCATATAATTTTTTATAGATTTTTTTGTTTCCTCTAGTTCATGCTTAGTAGTTAGATTTTCTTCTTTAATAAGTTTTTTCTTTTTTTCTAGCTCCTCCTTGAGCCCAAATTTTATTATACTCAGCCTTTCTTGTAATTCGGCCATTGACATCTCACATAGCAAGCCTAGTCCAGATGATTCTGTTAGATCTATAATTTTTGGAACTTTAGCTTTTTTAGCGATTAAAGCTAGTATTTTAATTTCTTTTATCATTTTTATTCTGCTTTCCAAATTTTCTTGTTTTTGTTTCATCGCTTTTGATAGTAGTTCTTCTGATTCTTTTCTTGTTTTATCAGCTATTTCTTTCTTTTTTAAAGTAACATTGTGTTTAGCATGAAGCATTTCAAGTTCTATAAGTGTCAATTTTTCCACTTGTTTCCTATTTTTTTCCATTTCATCTCTTTTCCATCTTTCAATCTCTTCTTCCCATGACTGTTTTTCTTTCAAAAACTCCTCGTACTTCTTTTTATTATCATCGTAGAGTTTTTTCTTGGCAATAATGGCTTCTTCATAAGATATTTGTCCCATTAAATGTTTTTTTTCGATATCTAATAGTCTTTCTCTTTCTCTTTCTTGACGGTCATATTCCTCAAGTTCTTCAATCTTCATTGTGTCCCGACAACTTTTCAGTAAATTTTCCAACCATTCAACTTCTTGTTTTTCTGTAATTTGCATTCTCTTATTCATTCTTTTAATCGTGGTTACAGTTTCTTTTACTGTGGGTTTGGTGCAATCACTCGTTTGTTTTACTTTAGGTGCAGTCTGTACACACTTATTTTCAATTTCATCTTTAAGACGGGATATGTTTTTATAATATTTCTCTGATTTTCCTCGAGCAAAATGATAATCTTTGGTTTTAACTTCCTTGAGCAGTTCCAAGCCCTTTTGTTTATTATAGTCATGCATTTGTTTTATTTTTTTATCTATAGCACCTTTGGTTAGCATCTTTTTTCCTTTCTGGTATAAAGCGTTGGGCGGAGTGATAGGAATAGATGCTTGCATGGTAAGTGAAGTAATAACACCTTTACCTTTTCTATTAAGTACATTTGGCTGGACAGGTATGGTAGGTAACTTTATTTTTCGACTCTCCATTTTTTTCACGTATTGGGCATAGCTATGTGCCATTTCACTTATGTAAGGTTGCCATCTAAATAAAGGATTGATAATCTTCTCGGTTATAAAATTAGTGTCATAGTGAGTATGCGCAACCTGTGATATAAACGTTAACACTTCATTGTTACTCAAAAACGCTGTGAAAGTATTTAACAGTGACTTACTTAAATTGAAAAGGCATTTATAAAGAAGGGGCATATCCGATGGAGTTAGATGAAAAGTCACCGCATTGAATACAATCATAAAGTAATCCTGATCTTCTTCAGAAAGCTCTTCAGACATGTGTGAAATCATTTCTTTTAAGAACGAGTTGTGTTTTTGATAGCTTAGGAAAGTTTCAACTATCCATGAAATTTTTGAATCTTCCACATTGTCAGGACATTTTTCGACATATAATTTCATATATTCATAAGGAGATATTTCCTTGGAAGCTCCAAAATCTATTAGAATATTTCGTAACATTTTTATATTGCATGATGTGTAATAAAAAACCATAATATGTCGCTTTATCAGGAAATATAAATAGCAGAAACGAAATCAAAACTTGACACAAAATACAAAGGGACACATAATTTTGTTGACAGTCCAAGTCAAGTTCTAATTTTTAAATAATTCGCCAGTATAAGCCCTCATACGCATTAGCGGTTGCGGTAGCGGTGCGGCTAGCCGCTTTTAGGGTTCCGTACCCGAAGTGTAAAAAACGGAGCCCTATTAATGTCACTCGGCTGTCTGTCCGTCTGTCCGCCGGTCACAGGTCTCTAGCTCGCAGACGAAATGAGTTACAAACCTGAAATTTTGGTATTTAGTGTAAAACGTTAACCCAAAATCAAATATTGAATTATAAATTGAATTAAATTATTTTTCAGGGGGGCTCCCATACATGAAAAAGGAGCCGGAAAAAAAATTTTTTTCTTTACCCTAGCTTGTGGGGTATCATTGTTTAGAGCTCATTAAGTAGAGTACAAATATTTATTTTTTTAATTTTTATCTCAAAAAATAAGGGAATGGAAGGCCATCAAAGTTGTCAGTTTTAGACCATTTTTGTGACGGGGGCTATCTCAAAAACTAAACTAGTTGGGAATATGATATTTCAGTATATTATGTACTATATGCTCTATTTAAACAACAAATACTGAAAACAACGATTTATTTTTAGTAATAGTTTATAAGCTGTGACCAAAATAAACGAACATTTTTTTGGGTTTTTCTTTCACGGTTTGTTGCGATGTCTAGCTCGGAAATTAAATATTTCTTAGACCCAAAATATTATATTGTTCATAATTATGTACGGAACCCTGAAAGAGCGAGGCCCGACTCGCACTTGGCTGATTTTTTATATTTTTATATGCAACCGCTCATTTTGTACGCACTAAGCGCTCGTACGCATTAGCGGTTGCGGTAGCGGTTGCATATAAAAATATAACCGCACCGCTACCGCAACCGCTAATGCGTATGAGGGCTTATAGTTACTTAGCATAATTTTATTATAGACTGGGATTATAGATTTAGCAGACCAATTAAAATCTTTTGTGAGCAAATAACTTTCACAAATGCTTGAAATAGCTGAAAATTTGTCAATCCAGGTAATTTAATAAACCTGCTAGACCACTGCTGGTGGATACGCGAGCTAGAACATTTTTAACCCCCGACGCAAAAACGACGGGGTGTTATAAGTTTCACGTGTCTGTGTGTGTGTGTGTGTGTGTGTGTGTGTGTGTGTGTGTGTGTGTGTGTGTGTGTGTGTGTGTGTGTGTGTGTGTGTGTGTGTGTGTATCTGTCTGTTCCCCTGTAGCGCTTGAGAGGAATATGGTAAAATAGGCAAAATATGTTAAAATATACTGAGTTGTGTCGGAGTGGTTGTTAAATACATCAAATTATTAAATAAATCCGATTTGTAATAAAACAAATATTATGTCAATACACCACGTCTAAATGGCGTTGTCAATATACCATTGAATTATGTCACAATACTTTGTCATGATAGTCATTATACTTTAAATTAATATTATTAAGAAAGTCAAATGTGTATTCACTTATTAGCAAATGACGTAAGATTGATAGTATAAATACAAATGTTCTGTGCCGCAAGGGCAGTCTTGCGTGGGCGCTGGCCAAAAGAACAGCTGGCCGACTTGCTGTCTGGCGACGCTAAAGTTAAGTACTTTAAGATATTTTTACTATTATCGTTGTATTTTGTATTATCGTAGAATTATTGTAAATGTAAATTGTAAAAATATTGTAAATGTGGATATTTGAAAAGAAGGGTGCTCTGGAGTTTGTTTCGCCATTTCTTCTCTAAGACAAAAGCCCCTTGGAAATGGTGGTAGATTCAAAAACAAAATAACAAAAGATTGAATATATAATGCTTTGAAAGAGTGTTGGTTTCTTTTATTTTACTTTATTTGAATTAAGTTTAAATTACTATGCAAGTTATCTTGTCAAAACACATTAGTTCCGCTTTTATATACAATTATATTGAATTATATTGATACATATATATATATATATTGTGCTCACATCAGAAGTGGGATATGAACCTGGTTATTTAAAATAATAACATGAATTTTATCATTTCCTCAGAATGGATCCGGCTGTCGTGGAATTACTCAAGGCCATCAAAGATGCAGTGACTGGAAATCGACGGGGAGACGATGTGGTGCTGCCGCCCTTCGATCCAGAGAAGAATGATGGTGGCGCCGAGAGGTGGTGTGCTGCCATCAACACTATTGCGGTGGATCTGGGCTGGAGCAGCGCCACGACTGTCGCTAAGGCAGGTAAGGCCCTAAGGGGCTCTGCATTACTATGGTACGAAACATGGGATCCTGATGAGGGTAGAACTTGGGAAAGTTTTAAAACAACTATTATAGATCTGTATCCTGAAAAAAGGAATTTATCGGAAAAGTTGACGAAAGCTGTTTTATTTACCTCTGAAAAGGCAGACTCTTATTGTGAATACGCCAGAGAAAAAATTAGGTTACTAAAAAAAACTAAGATAGCCTTTACCGAGCAACAGTTAGTCGAGCTTGTGTGTGGGGGAATTACCGATGTAAATACAAAAATGGCCTCTCATAATAGTCGTGTTGAAACTACTGCAGAATTAATTTCCTTATTTACAACATATGTGAAAAATCCTAGGAAACTCCCTTTTGATGATACAAATACTAATAAAGACAATAATCCATTCTCTAGTTACGATGAAAAAAGACTTAAAACTGACGACCGGTGCTTTCATTGCGGAGAGGAGGGTCACTTCCGGATAAAATGTCCAAAACTTAAATCTCAACAAGGAAATAACCCTTTCAATAACCAAATATCAGACAATTCAGGCTCATCCACTTCGAACGTATCAAGGTGTTCATATTGCAGCAAAACTGGTCACCACGAATCCGTTTGTTTTAAAAAAAAAGGGGCAATTCAGGCTCATTCTCTTCGAACCTATTAAGGTGTTCATATTGCAGCAGGACTGGTCACCATGAATCAGTCTGTTTCTTTAAAAAACGGGATGCCTCTCAACCTCCTAAAACAAATAATGTAAATTGCATAAAACAAGATAATTTAAAATTAACTGAAGTAGTTATTAAAAATATGTCGATAGCGGCCCTTATTGATACCGGTGCTAGCTGTAGTATTTTGAAAGACTCCATTGCAAGACGATTAGGGGTTAAACTTGATCCATGTTCAGTACTGTTGGAAGGAATAGGGAATGGAAAGTTACATATATTTTCCAAAGTGATTGTTCCAGTAAAAATTGATGAAATTAATTTGGAAATAGAATTTAACGTAGCCAGGGATAGAGATTTTCACTATGATTGCTTGATTGGTAGGAATATTGTCCAATACCCAGACATCGCAGTTATAATAAATTCAACAGGGTGTAAATTGACTCGTGTTCTCTTACCACAATCAAGTGACGTAATTAACCATATAGTACAGAAATGTCCTAATGATAACTTCCAAATCTTGAGAGAATCAGTAAGTCACTTAAATGTCGAGTTACAGACTAAAATAACAGACATATTCAAAAAATTCCCAACCGTGTTACCCTCACCAAACAATATCGGTTCCGTTACAACAGGTGAAATGTGTTTACGTTTAAAAAAAGATGAAACAATTAACTATCGTCCCTATAGGTTAGCTCCCATTGAGAGAGAGAAAGTGAAAGAAATAGTAGAAGATTTATTACATAAAAATATTATTCGAGAAAGTGATTCTTCTTTTGCAAGTCCCGCTCTACTCGTAAAAAAAAAGGACGGAACTGACCGTATGTGCATTGATTTTAGGGCCTTAAACAAATTGCTCGAAAAAGAAAGATACCCTCTTCCTCTCATTGAGGATCAAATAGATAAACTGGGAAAATCCAAATTTTTTATATCTATTGACATGAAAAATGGTTTCTACCAAATCCCCATGGCCCAAGACTCCATTAAATATACAGCTTTTGTAACGCCAGATGGTCACTATGAGTTTCTGAAAATGCCTTTTGGTATTTGTAATGGACCTTCCGTGTTTCAAAGAGCCATTAGTAAAGCTGTTCAACATTTAAAGTTTCTGTTGGTATATATGGATGACTTATTGATTCCTTTCAAAACTGAATCTGAAGGACTAATTCTTTTGGAACAGACTCTTGAGGCACTAAGCTCCGCAGGTTTTACTATAAATTTATCCAAATGTAAATTTTTTGTGACAGAAATAGAATACCTAGGTAGACATATTTCAGAAGAAGGTGTTAGGCCCAGTGATAATAAGGTGTCAGCCCTCGTAAACTCTCCCACGCCCAGTAATGTTAGGGAAGTGAGGCAATTTATGGGGTTGGCCAGTTATTTTCGCAGGTTCATCCCAGATTTTGCTTCACGAACAACCCCCATAACTAAACTAACAAAGAGTAATCAAAAATGGGAATGGGGTGAGGAACAAGAAATAGCTAGAAATTATGTTATACAACACCTGGTGTCAAAACCCTTATTAGCTATATATGATCCCAGCTTACCCACGGAATTATACACAGACGCAAGCTCCATTGGTTACGGTGCAGTCTTGATGCAAAAAGTAGACCATCAAAATCGTGTTATAGCATATTTTAGTAAACGTACTTCCCCTGCTGAATCTAGATACTGTTCATACGATTTAGAAACATTAGCTATTTATAACGCTCTTAAGCACTTTCGTGTGTATTTGTTAGGTATACCCTTTACCATAATAACAGATTGTAACGCTATTAAGTCCACAATGACGAAAAGGGATCTGACACCACGGTTAGCAAGGTGGTGGACCTATATGCAAGATTTCCAGTTTACAGTCTGTTATAAAAAGGGCAAGTATGTGGGACATGTGGATTACCTCAGTAGAAACCCGGTCAAATCTAAGTCAGCCATCCCCTCAGTAATTAACGTGATCAATGAAGACGGACGTGTTGAACCATCTTGGCTTCAGATTGCTCAGAGGAATGACAATGAAACTCAAACTTTAATTGCACAAGTCGAAGCTGGTGAAGTAGATACTAGTCGATATTTGGTTATAAATAATTTGTTGCACTACAAACCTAACCCTAATGACACACCAAAACTATATGTCCCCAAAGGCTACAGACTCAGCATACTGCGACTATACCATGACGATAACTGCCATGTTGGGTATGACAAAACTCTCCATAAAATTCGAGAACATTTTTGGTTTCCGGGTATATCAGTATTTGTCAGAAAATATCTATCTCATTGTTTAATTTGTGTATCACGAAAGGGACACTCTGGACCTAAGCAAGGGCTGCTAAATCCTATACCTAAATCCATCCCCTTCGACACCCTGCATTTGGACTGCACTGGTCCTTTTAGAGAATCTAATGGGGGTTACAAATATGTTCTTATAATGATCGATGGCTTTACTAAATTTTGTGTTTTGAAACCACTCAAAAATTTAAGTAGTGACGACTTGATATTTAACATTAGAGAAGTTATTACATTATTTGGTACACCAACCCTCATAATCACCGACAGAGGCACAAATTTCTCCTCAAACCAAGTAAGGGCTTTATTTAGGGAACTACAAGTTGAACATCATATGGTTGCCACTGGTACACCCCGTGGTAATGGCCAAGTCGAAAGATACGTTGCCACTATAATAAATATGATGACTGTAACAATTAATAGTACGACAGAATGGCCGAACGTCCTTTGGAAGGTGCAAGAGTCTCTCAACACCACTATTCAAAAAAGCACGGGTTTCTCCCCAATAAGACTATTAATCGGAAAAGAAGGTAATCTTCCTTCTGTGCAGGCTCGACTATCTGATATTATAGATGAATCTATACAGCCGGTTATTGATGTACAGGCTGATCGAGAAATAGCTCGACAACGCCTAATACATGCTGGTAACAAATATAAGAAGCGTTTTGATACTACTCGGCGAACTAACAAAAGTTACGCTATAGGTGATATCGTATATGTTAGTCAAGAACATAGACGTCACGATAAGCTTCGTCCAAAATATAAGGGTCCATACCAAATAATAGAAATATTGCCAAATGATAGATTCTCCATAAGAGGCCAAGGTAATTTGAGAAATATTATCGTTGCAAAAGAAAAACTTCGAGTTTGGCCAGGAGAATGGGTGGAACAAAACGCTTCTTTTGAAGAAACATTGTAAACATATATAATGTAGTATTTTTTTTTTTAATGAATATTGTTAAATAAATGATATAGTTTATGTTGAACAAAATTGATTTAAATAATAACTATCAATCATTAAAACATTATATACATTCAAAAAAAAATAAAAATAAAAAAAAAATAAAAAAAATTAAAAAAAAAATAATAATAATAATTAAAAAAAAAAATAATAATAATAATAAAATAAAATAAAACGCTAATACGAATGATAGTTATAATTTTAATTGACTTAATGTTAATATTTGATTGATGTCATAAAGTGTGTGTACTTATTTGATGATTAACTGTATGTATTTGATGATTCAAATGATAATGATCGAAACATTGTTTCTATGTTATCATGTTAATATGTTTTCTCTTAGTTTGTAAATTGTGTATTGATGATCACGTTATTGTTTTCCGGTTTAGATATTATATTGTCTTTCCATATAATTATATAGTTATAAATATAGTTAATATTATCAATTTTAAAGTAATGAGTTAAGCACTGCTATTTTGTTTGATGAAATAAGATAAATGTGGTTAATTGACTGGTTTGATAAATAGGATGCAAATATGATAACGATTGATGATCGAAATCAAAGTGATGAGAGTCTACTTGGCGAAAGTAATTTGTTGTATTGTGGCGACAGCTATTCTGACGCAATTTATTAAGCCTCCTCTTTTTAACCGGACTGACATATCCCTTATTGATGTCTTGCGCTGCGTAAGCAGCGTATGGCATTGATGTCTTACGTTGCAGCACTGTGCCCGTAGCTAGTCCATATATCATTGGACAGCGGGTGATAGGACTAGACTATTAAGGACAGTGGCTGAATTTCGTTTTCGGTTAGACGGTGCAGACGTCCCGTCGACGCTAGGCCGCGAATCATGCACCGGTGATTGGCCACGTCTGAGGGCGGGACTATGCCTACCCGCGACCGAAGAGGTCGGGGTGGAGGGTTTTAGATTTCGTTAGGAAGTAGAGGTGGGGGGCGTAGAAATGAGTAAAAGATGTGTGATACAAAAAAAAAAGAAAGTGAAAAAAAAAAAAAGCAAAAAGTGAAAGAAAAACAAAAAGGAAAAAGAGCCCACACCTCTACAGACGGTGCAGACGTCCGCCGGCCTGGGCCGCTAATCATGCACCGGTGATTGGCCAGGTCAGAGAGCGAGACTAATGCCCTACCCAATAGCGACTGGAAGTGGTCGGGGTAGGGATTTTCGATTTTGGTTAGACTGCTGTGTCGAGCCTGATGCTAGACCCGGAATCATGAGCAGCAGGTGATTGGTCTAGTATCAAGAGAGGCCGAGTTCCCCCTTAGGGTCGGTTAGGGCTTAGTCTGCTGGGTTATTGGCTCCACTCGGTCTGGATCTTCACGCACAGCAGGTGGGAGGACCGAGAAAGAGAGTTAGTAACTAGTAGGTTAGAATTAGTTAGTCCTATATGCTTCGGGACGAAGCATCCTATATGCTTCTGAACGAAGCATCCTATATGCTTCGGGACGAAGCATTTGTCAGTCTGGCCGTGAGAGGAATATGGTAAAATAGGCAAAATATGTTAAAATATACTGAGTTGTGTCGGAGTGGTTGTTAAATACATCAAATTATTAAATAAATCCGATTTGTAATAAAACAAATATTATGTCAATACACCACGTCTAAATGGCGTTGTCAATATACCATTGAATTATGTCACAATACTTTGTCATGATAGTCATTATACTTTAAATTAATATTATTAAGAAAGTCAAATGTGTATTCACTTATTAGCAAATGACGTAAGATTGATAGTATAAATACAAATGTTCTGTGCCGCAAGGGCAGTCTTGCGTGGGCGCTGGCCAAAAGAACAGCTGGCCGACTTGCTGTCTGGCGACGCTAAAGTTAAGTACTTTAAGATATTTTTACTATTATCGTTGTATTTTGTATTATCGTAGAATTATTGTAAATGTAAATTGTAAAAATATTGTAAATGTGGATATTTGAAAAAAGGGTGCTCTGGAGTTTGTTTCGCCATTTCTTCTCTAAGACAAAAGCCCCTTGGAAATGGTGGTAGATTCAAAAACAAAATAACAAAAGATTGAATATATAATGCTTTGAAAGAGTGTTGGTTTCTTTTATTTTACTTTATTTGAATTAAGTTTAAATTACTATGCAAGTTATCTTGTCAAAACACATTAGTTCCGCTTTTATATACAATTATATTGAATTATATTGATACATATATATATATATATATATTGTGCTCACACGCTCAAACGGGTGAACCGATTTGAGTGCGGCTTTTTTTGTTTGAAAGGTGAATTAGTCGAGAGTGTTGTTAGCTATGTTTGATGAAAATCGATCCAAGATGGCTACAAAATGGCGGATTACATATTTTTTCACAACTCCCTTAATATGGGTATCAAATGAAAGGGCTTGACTAGTAGATTAGCACTATGCAAATTCAAGATGGCCGCCGCCAAAAAACGGCGAATGTGGGGGTTTTTCAAATTTTTAATTTATACTTGTTGAAGTGAAAACTTCTTTAGGCGCGTTGAACACTCTTTGGGTGAACAAAAATCATGGAACTCGCGTCATCGTCACCAAAAGCTTTCCATTAGCTATATGTATACTGTGTATATATGTGTACTTTTTGAGTGAACAAAAAGCCTGAAACTTGCGTCATCGTAACCGATGTTCGCTTCCCATGAGCTATATGTATACTGTTTAAACTGTAATCCAGTTTTCACTTCTATCATCAGTCCCCAATGACTGTCACGCATTTTTCTTTTTTTAAATTCTATAATCTTTATTTCACTAAATAAAGCATACAGATAAAAACTTAAATCAAGTTTGTTATATTCGTATTCAAGTTAAATAACCATTGTATAGTCTGTTCGTTTTCTTACGGTCGCCTTTTGTGTCTAGCCGCCTCCGCCGCGCGGTGTTTTGTCAAAGACACCGCCGTGACTTCAAAGCATGCCGCGCGGGGTGTACAGGCACAAGGGGTTTTGGCGTTTTATACCTACTCATATTTTTTCATTAAAATTCTCTTTCCATTTTATATTTTTTTATATTCGTATTTTATTACAATATAACCATAAACATAAAATATAATATTCTCATGAACACGGGTCTTCTCTCAAAATGAGAAGGATTTTAACCATAGTCTACCACGCTGGCCAAGTGCGGATTGGCAGACTATTCGGAGATTCTGTTAGAATAGAAAAAAAATTACAAACAGAAAAAAATTAATAAAAATAAAAGCAGAATACTAAGAGCACCTGCGCCTGTACCGACACTAAGTTACCGAATGAACTATACTAAATTTCATCTTTTATTAATCATCTGCTCAAAGTAGGAAACTTTTAAGGTCTTTAAAAACTTTGCCAATGCTAATGTTCAACGCTAAACGTTGAACATTAGCATTGGCAATATAATCTGTTAGGTACGGATTAACCAATATAATCGATTTTGGAATAATAATATCTAAGTAATAGAATTTACTGCTGTTACTGGCTAATAAAAACAGTTGAAACAAGGGACCTATAACTTAGCCTACAAAATTTCAATAATTTCAATTGGTTAATATAATAATACTGGCTAAATGATGAGAATCAAACTTTATTTGTATGGGGCGCGCTAGAAAGGTACTTCAATCACCATACGATGTTCCCAACTAGTACTGTCTGTCATAAGTATTTAATTAGGTAGCTGGTCTGTTTTCGCCGGGGCTGTCATTAATCAATCACTCCGGAGCGAAGCTATTTATTCGACAGCCCGACACCTCAAGTAGGAGCGCTTCGAACAAAGTGCAAGTCACAGAAGACCTCTTAAAATATAATAATCGTGTTAAAGACAACCATAAAGACCATATTCGATTAGAAGGAATGTTAAACAGGTTCCTGTCTTGTTATCTCCATGCTATTGTCGGTGTCGGTGGGTTACGTGTCATGTCCGATCTGTGCGTTTTCATTCTCTTTATAATTACTCTCGCATCGTTTTGTCGGTATACACCGAGAGCTGGCGATCGCTGAACTTTTACTGTGGTAACACCGATATAGGTCTTAATTTTTACCGACCCGACGAAAAAACGACGGGGTGTTATAAGTTTGACGTGTCTGTGTGTATGCGTGCGTGCGTGCGCCGAAACGCGTTGTGTGATATCATTCCGCAGGTCTTCGTAAACGCACCTCGGGTTCGGTATTCACACAATATGATACTGAAATGTTGTATGAAGCGTGGAACACGCTTGCGGATCTAATCCGCGTGCGTGATTATTACGCACGGAAATAGATGTTGTAGGCAGACTTTTCATTCTAGGTCAGCCTCTACCTGACGAGGAAAATGGAAGAGAGCTGTTTAAATGCTGGGGTGTATCCGATCAACGTAAAACCTATATTGGCTCACCAGCAATACTCCCTGGAGTGTTCGTCAACCTGAGCGGCCTGCTTGTATCCCACAATATTTCCCGTGGAGATGAAGAATGGAAGAGAAGAATTAGGGACATTACTGAAACCATCCCTAACTGCTCATCCACACGTTCGCCAACATGCTGGCCCATCTTATTGTCCAATATGTTGGCCCAACGTGTAGAGCGGGAGTTGGAAGGTATTGGAACGATGGCCCGCAAGTTGGCCCGCAGGTTGGCCCGGAGCATACTGAACGACCTTCCAACGTGTGGACGCGAACACAAACTCCTCGCCCAACACCTTCCAACATATCCGCCATCATGTTGGCCAACGTGTAGAGGCGCCTTAAAGCGTTTCGTACATTTGTACGAGTGACGCAGGTTTCGCTACGTTTGGCTCTCGTTGCCAACTACCGATGGGCGTATTGTGTTCACTCTACGTGCGTACTATTTATATTATGTGTACCAGAACACGGGTCAAGCCGTAGTCTTTTGTGAATGTGGTTTTATGCGAAGGATTTGCACTCATTATCAGATGGTGATTGACGTAAAGCTATCGATGAAAGGTGAATGTATACAGACAACATTATAATTAATGCATCCAAAACTGTAGTAGCATTGACTCAAGCTAACGTCTGTAATCAAAGCAATGAATCAATGTGATTTTTAAAAAGCTTGAAATTTTTCACTTACAGTTGGATTCATAAAAATTTTATTACTATTCAGAATGTGGTCTGATATGACCACTTTTTGAAGTAACATTTACTTTAGTCGTTAGCGCAGAAAAGAGTAGGTAGGTATAATCTAACGCCGACCAAAAGCAAACGTACGATTAAGTATTAAGTACTTACAATAATTTAAAGTAAGAAATAAGAATGTCTGCAATTCATCGCTGTTTACAATCGTTTTTAAGTTGACTTCAGGTACCTATCTAATTTTAATTTTAAATTTAATTTATTCCATTTAATTTTAATTTCATTTTTAAATTTTTCCAACGACCCTGAGAAGACGGCAGCTTGCTGTGGCACAAGCTGCCGTGCCTCGATGAGAGGCACAAGGATGAGCTCATAGAGCTTCACGCAGCGAAGGCACCGATGCGTTCGTAAGAGATCTCGGAGCCTTCCGTTTATATGCGCAGAGTACGGCCACCGAGGGGGTTTTAGTGGGTAAAAACCCCACATAACTCGATTTCCCCCCCAAGAAGTCGGGTATCTCAGGGAGATTTTCACCCCGTTAAAAACAAGGTACCTATCTACTCCTTCCGCTAAGGAATATTGTCTTTGAAACTTATAAAATTGGTCGCATGTATAAGTACTACACCTAAGTACTTATAATTCCAATTCGAGCACCGATGAAGAGTCGGTGGCTTATTGATTCTGTCAAAATCAATTCAACTTTGAACACAAATCAATTTGAACACAATATTACCTGTCAGTGCACGTCAAATTATCGCGCTTAATTAACGAGCACGGCCCGGGTGTTACTTCTCACGAATGATAAATGTCTGAAATGAATACAATTCAAAGGCTTCAATCCTTTGTTAGCATTTTCTTCGGACTTGTAAATTGTAATTACAATGAGGAATGATAGTATGGTGATTTTCAACTAAGTAATAAGTACCAACCGACTGATTGACAGGGAGGAGGAAATCAAAAGTAGATGGATATAACTATACCTATATAGGATGAGTGCGTTTTGCGCGATACACGCGTTCGAAAGGTGTTGGAGGCGAATGCTACGGATTTCGGGGACTGCCAAGCCCACGAAGGGTAGACCCGTTCGTGCGCTTGGCAGTCAAGTTGGCAGTCCTTTCGCAGCTCAGAATTACTGCTCGACTTTCTTCATATGCTACAAGTATACTCTCATATATCATATCTCGTGGAATTGACAGCCTAGAAAAGTTACGAAGTGTCGAGCAATACTGAGAGCGAAAAAGCGACCACCTAGTTGCTTGATTGTTAACTAGGTAGGTGGTCTGACCTAGGCAGTTCAATACGTGAAAATTTTATAAGCTCGCAAAAATGGCCACTTTGTGATTCCAAATCTATGCTATGACCAAAAACATAATTTATATTTTGATTCGATGATATTTTTTAATCACACAAAATCATTTAAACAGAGTATAATAAAAACTGTCTGTTGTTATGTTTGTAGTTATACTGTAGTCTATAGACACGCATCATTTTTTACTCGACACAATCTATACCATCGAAGGAAGTTGTGTATTAAAATATGAACGCTGTACGCCCAGCGATATCCTTGGTGCGAGGAAACAATTAGCAAGCTGAAATATAAGCTACTGCGATTTTCTTTTAATTTATCGGTATACGAGAGGAAAAAAGTGGAACTGATATGTACCTACGTCCTACATATACCTACTGTAAAACGTTAACGAATTGTCAAAAATAGTCTTGTATTGTATGTGTCAGAAATAATACCTAACAGTCGACAAATAAAATGATTGTTTCACCCCGGATTGGTTTACCAATTCAAATCTATTAGCATTGTGAATGTAGATACTATACATTAATTATCATAGGAGGAATAAACTATATATAAGTACTTTAAGATATGAATATTCTAAATAATTGTGAGAGCCGTATTGAAATCCACTAATAAGTCTTGTATAGTTCAATGTTTTAAGCACGTTTAAGTACTTAGGTACTGTTTTAGGTGAACGTAGAGTTCAAGAAAATTGTATCTATGTTAGGTATAGAGGAAGCTGTGATAGCCTAGTGGTTAGGACGACCGACTTCTAATCGGAGGTCGTGGGTTCGATCCCGAGGCACGCACCTCTAACTTTTCGGAGTTACGTGCGTTTTAAGTATTTAAATAGGTATCACTTGCTTTAACGGTGAAGGAAAACATCGTGAGGAAACCTGCATGCCTGAGAGTTCTCCATAACGTTCTCAAAGGTGTGTGAAGTCTGCCAATCCGCTTGGCCAGCATGGTAGACTATGGCCAAAACCCTTCTCACTCTGAGAGGAGACCCGTGCTCTGTAGTGAGCCGGAATGGGTTGATCATGATGATGATGATGATGTTAGGTATGCAGTTACCTACTTCCTTATTTCAACAACGATTATAATGTAACTTGGAGTGTGTATATTTCACCCTATTTTCTTAAATATAACATAGTGGTAAGTGCATGATAACCGTAAGTGCCTCCGTTGACTGGTCGTCACGAGATGCTTAGTTACGTAGCTTTATAATTTATTGATCACGATCTAGCAGACGCGTAAAAGTTTACGTAACTATTTATATTTCACATTATGCTATCTAGAAATCTATTTTTGCTCATAATATAATTTTTAAGGCATTTCTAACTTACGTCCTAGCTCTATTCTCACCTTTTCTTCTCCTGCTTGCTTTTGCTCTCCTTTCAAGGCATTTCTAACTCACATCCTGTTAGTTACAAATGCCTTGTTTGTTGTTTGTGTTAGTTTATTTATTAGGATACCAGCTTTTTCCCGCGGCTTTGCCCGCGTGAATTTAGATTTTTCACAAATCCTGAAGAAATCTTGGATATCTGGTTTCCGTTTCCGCTCCCTTTTCCAACCTTTACAGCTACTTTCAAGGAAGTTTGCTATAGTAATTTACGTATAGCTGAAGATATAGATTTCAGGTTTTTCAAAATCCCACAGGAACCGTGGGATAGAAGCCTATGTTTTAAGTCAGGGCATAATCTATCTCCATTCAAAATTTCACCCAAATCGGTTCAGTAGTTTCAACGTTATACAGTAACAAACATCCAAACATTCAAACATCCAAACATCCAAACATCCACACTTTCACATTTATAATATTAGTAGGATTAGTAGTAATTACTTTCAAATTTTAAATTTTGATAAATAAAATGGATTCAGGGTAAGGTATACTACTTATTAACCATGGTTCAGCTATGTAACAATGTGGTACTTACTATGAACCGCATATTTTACAATCTCCCATAAGGGATAGCTGTTCATCAAGATGCTACTATAAATATTTGCGCAGCAAAAAACACATTATTTTTAATTAATAAAGGAATGAGCATTGTCTACGTAGTCGGAAACAACTCATTAAACAATTATTATAACTTATAAAGTTTTTGTTTTTTAATTCACTTAATGGGCAAAATTTACATCGTAAACGTGAAATGTTGAATTCAAGATGAAAGCTCGGGACTTAAGTGGAATTAACGAAGCCTTATTAACAGCCCACCTAAGGAGAGGCTACCGTCAATCTCATGACTCCAAAGGACTTGAAGAAAGAATTATGGCTCTCTATAATATGTCGATCATATGGTTCGAAATCGACTTTTTTAATTGATATTACTTAACAAGTAGGTACTACATATTATTACTGTTTTAAGTACTTACTACTATAAATAAGATAGGCGTTACACGAATAATTGTTTTAAATTTTAAATTATTTAACGTTTACAAGTAATTATATAGATTTTAATAATTATATAGTCTGATTGCACAGTGCATTCATTTGAAGCCTAAAGTCTGATTTTTAATTCCGTGGAATTCTGACGTTTCTTAATGTTACCAGAGATGAAACAGTTCCCACAAAGAAAATAAATTCAAAACTTATAAATAAAAATCAATTGCCACATGTAGATACGACAAGTGCCTGACAGATACTTCAAGTGCTTTAGTTTGAGGTAAAATCGAACTTCAGTAATTGTTTTTCATACAAATAATTCATTCTATTTATAAAATGAAAACTGTCAGAATTCCACCTAATTAAAAATCAGACTTTAGGCTTCAAATGAATGCATTGTTCTTGAGTTGTGTCTGTGTTCACTATTCACTAAACGTATGTACCTACAAAATGCTGGCTACTATGTTGAGAGTTACTGCTGCAATTTAATGACTTCAAAGTGATTAGACGGTGCCTTTCTACTCCTTACATTGCTTTATTACATACAAAAGTACGCATTAACTACGAAACTATCGTGCAAATAATGAACCGGTTGATGTGTGCAATATTCGCGTAGTTATGACTCTAAACTGTGGAAGCTTTGGCTGTAGGATCCGTCAAATGTTAGTGGGAGATAGGTTCTAGAACAAAGAGATAATGAATAAAAGTTTTATAAAACCGAACATTGTTAGTTGATTTCGTAGTTGTAGTATCTCTTAACAGACATACAACCACTAGACATAGCAACACAGAACGGAGGGAAGATCGTAGCACCATTTGAGAATTACAAGGTGCACACACTGCACATTGCACTTGAGATTCTCGTTGTGATCACTGGACACGTAGAGGTTTATTTATAAACTTCTTGTCTCAAAAGCTGATCCATGTACCTGGGGACCCAAGAGCTGGCAAAACTTACAATCAAGCTAAGCCTTGCCATTTCAAAGAGACCAGCACCAGTGTTTTGGGCACCATGCCCATGGGTTAACATTTGGATAGTTTATATTTTTTGTAAATATTTTTTCATATAAGTATTATTTATTTTATTTTTTGAATTATATATTTGTAAAGGAGAATGACCAAAAATCTATGGGTGTATAACCCAGTCGTTTACAAGCATGTTGTATGCACCATTTATTGCAGATTTACTCCTGATAACCAAACACACCATTTTAATACCTCTAGGACTTGTCGTTTTTGAATAAATCTAAGTTTAAATATGATTCTAGGTTATGTGTAGTTTATAATTGTTAAACTACTTAGTAAGGAAAGCCGTGTATCGTTCCTGCCGATTTGTTCCTGCTTGTTTGTTTAGCGCGCACTATACTTATCATACCTGTTCAACGATATCCAATGCAAAAACAATAAACCATAATATAATTAATATTGGTCTCCGCTGCGCTACAATCGCTACAATAAACATTCAAAATGTAAACATAGTAGACGTCACTAGCGTCACACACAACTAAAACAATGACATGTCACATTGACATCTTGAAATAAGTTTTGTTACACAAAATCAAGAAGGTTGTAGTTATATTATATTCCATTGCACAAAACGCAACGAAGTTAAAACAATATTATAACAAAATAATAATATTAATTATTACTTATTTACTTTAAGCGTATATTGTACGATTTACAACAAATAACAAATAAAATAATGTATTTAAATAATTAATATCCGTTCTATTTTAAATGAAATGATTTTTTTAAATAACAAACCTCTTTTTATTTGGGCATGTAGGTATGCGTAAAATGTAATGCAAATGGCCGTCAGACTTAAACGGGAAGTTGAAAAAACGGTTTAATTCCTTTTTATTACATTTTTTTATCGTGAAGTGTAGCATTAATAATTATTAATTTTCAAATTGTCATATATTCGTAAGATAATTTTTAATAAATTACATTTTGTGTAAATGTTTGGGTCAGGGGTGATCATTCTCCTTTACATATTATTTATCTAACTCTTGTCTAATTAAAAAAAATACATTTAAAGATAAATTCTGCATATCTCAACGAACCGTTGTAATAAACGAATGTTTATCACAACTTTTGGTGAACTTTGGCATGCTAAAAATATAAACTTAGTATTACTAACCTGCTGAAAATGGTTTTCCGAAAATATATAAATACTAGATAATCTCAAGCGAGTCGTTGGGTGACGCTGAATATCAGTTGTACAAGACAGTGTTCTGTGAAAATCCTTGCTGAGAAAAATGAGTCTCTTACTCATGTCCAGCTGTGACGTCTTTCTATGGATAAAAGACGACGAAGGTATATGTCTCGGCACGTAAGATTGAACACTGAAGGAAACGTGGAGGGGATAGCTCTGTGTATGGGAACTGTCACGCACGTAGCGTAGTACAATAGCTTACCCCCTTCACTTTCCTTCAGTGTTCAATCAACGTGCCGTGGGTTATATGTGGATGATTATTTTAGTTGTTATATTTATTCAAGTTACCTCGTTTCACCTCAGAAGGAGCTGGAACCTCATGGAGCGCAAACCTTTGATCATTAAAAAATTACGATCAATTTACAGAAGTGAGCTCCCATAAATTCCAACAGCATCAATGTTTTGCTATTAGCATCGAACAGAACCGATTTGATGCAGCACTCTGTCAAGATAAAGTTGATGACCAACGTTGTTATTTATTTGTTTAGTAATTTATATATGGTTAGTTACTGTTTTATTGACCGTATTAAATCAAGCCCCAATAAGGCAGCCATTCATGTTTATTTTTACGAAGTTTCTGCTTGGTATGCCCAATAAATTATCAACTTGGTCACTTTTATCACGGGACCATGGCAACATTTATCGGACGTTAATAGATGTATGGATTGACTTGTCGATTTATATGTGCTTATTTTAGGGTTGCTGTAAAATAATATAATATTTTGACCAAGCAGATGCCCTTGACTTTTCCCGATCGCCGGCGATTGAAAACATTTAAAGCTTTTGCTTTTTCATACACATTTGATAAGCCATTTCATTGATTGCTTGATTTGTGCATTTTTTCCAATGCATAATTTACCTGCATTTATCGATGTTCAGTAATATTTGTAAAACTGTCGTGGACTTAATATTAAAAATTACATCGATAAACGACATGCATTGGTCACGTTTCTAGAACTATATAAAACTAACGTACTCGTACCTACTTCTTAAATCAAACTAGAGCAAGAAAGAGTAAAATGCGGTAGTCACTGCCTATTGAAGACAGTTTACTTATTTGGTTTGAAGCAACTTTTAAAAGTCTTATCCATATTACCCTCATTGTAGTCGCAAAGTGGACGTCTCGCTTGGCTTTATTGATTGACAAACGCTGATTTCGATTAAGTTCTCGCGACTCGGCCCAGGCATTAGCTGTACATGGACTCTAAGATATTCCCTATAATATATTTGTTTCATTTGCATTGATAGTCATCAATTAATGAGCTAAATAAATTCCCAACCGTGTGCCTAATGAACGCTATGCATATCTGATTTTTTGTTCATATTTTTATGCAAACTTTAGATACGCTTTATTTGTGATATCAATAGGTACTTTTGTGTGTTTCTGGTACATTATATACAGATTCAAGTCAATAAATCTTTTAAACAGTAGTTTTCCTTCCGTTTCTCGAAACTGGAATGTTCAGGAATGTTTATGTTGACGATGTTACGGATCATTAATTAGTATAGAATTTATTATCAAGTTGCAACGCTAATAAGATTGAATTAGAATATGGTTGTCGGCCTAGCGGGGGGAATAAATCTCCTCGTGAGTTTTTATTAGGGCCCAAAAAATCTCCGATCATGACGAACCATTCATGTGTAATTGGGTTCAGCGGCTTCACATAAAATATGAGTTCGTGGCTTGAGAACATTTTATAGAGAACATAAATACTTTATTGTGCTTTTGTTCGGACCCTTTCATACTGATCAAGTTGGTACTAGACTTGTTATAGCGTCAATGATTTCAAAGCTTGTCAAGCTATACGGTGGTTTAAGTAAGTTTTACTGTGACTTCTCTTTTAAACGTTGTGACATATTTTTTTTAAATGTAAGTAGTATTTAGAAAAACTATGTCATTGCATATTATATTCAGAAAGAACTTCAAAATAAGTTTGTTTGCACCCAAACACTTGTATCTATGTAAATTAAATAACAAAAGAGCGCGATGTAAACATTTGAAGTGAAGTAAAAATCATGTGACTCGCTTCAGTATATTTGCGAGTAATCTACTTATTTTGTAAAGTGCTCACGGAACCCGCATTGAAGTATCAATTTTGAAGAAAGGATAGCAGTAGAAAGCTGTAACGCTTCTGTTGTTATATACAGCACAGCTACAAAGGACAAAGACAAAGGTGCGAGACACAGACACAAGTTATTGCCATTCAAAATTTTCCGAGCGAGTTCCACTTGAGCTGAGACTCATTAAAGCATAAAATTACATTGTCTTCCCGACATTGTCGGGTGGCAATGAACTGCACTTTGACATAAAATCGCTTTGGACGATATAAATCTATTTCATTGCCTTAATAAAGGGTGATTGAGGTATTCGATAGAGGAGCCATCATTTTCTACGCCTATCTTTATACTTGATGTCGTTAACGTCTTTATGTTTAGCAAGAACATTAAACGGAAAGTTCTCGTGATTGCGGCTTATCAAACCGCGCTTTTTTCGTTTTAATTCAACACACATAACCGATGTCTACATACAAGCCTAGGTAGACAGGAAAAAAAATTTGTCCCTAGTCAACCAAATCCACCATTCCTCTCATTAGTGGCAAAAGAATAGGATCACATTAATTTCAAATAATATTTCTTGATAAAACATTTCCCAAGTATGATGGTATAGGTATAGTATAGTAGATACAATAGTCTTTAGGTACTATTACATGAGATCTAAAATGACCCTTTTTTAAATTTATTTAAAAGTAATAATAATAATTGTCTATGCATTTCCTACTATTAATATTATAAATGTGAAAGTGTGGATGTTTGGATGTTTGTTACTCAATCACGCCGCAACTACTGAACCGATTTTGCTGAAATTTTGAATGGAGATTATGCCCTAACTTAAAACATAGGCTACTTTTTATCCCGGAAAAATCCACAGTTCCCACGGGATTTTGAAAAAACTGAAATCTCTAGCTACAGCTATAGGTAGATTACTATAGCAAACTTCCTTGAAAGTAGGTATAAAGGTTAGAAAATGTAGCGGGAACGGGAACCAGAAATCCACGATTCCCTCGGGATTTGTGAAAAACCGAAATTCACGCGGGCGAAGCCGCGGGCATTCTCTGGTGTCTAATAAATGGTATGTAGGAAGTCCTAATCATCAGTCGATCCTATTATGAAGCCGTGAACATCATTCGATTAGCAGCCAAAGTAACTGGCTCAGGTGCGGCACGGGCTCAAGCCAAAGGAACAGGTGAAATTGACGAATAAAAAACCATAGAACGTGCGAAAGCTTCTCTCAGAGGTACAGATTAGCTGATTTGAAATTTGACGCTAACAATCGCTAACGAGGTGAAAATAATTATGTAAACGATACATTAAAAACTTCCTTTGCGCAACCCTTTTGTGTTCCGCGCGTTTGTCAATCAGTACCAGTTGAGTCTACATTTTGTGGTTGATATAATAACCCTCTCGTTAGCTTCAACAAAGAACTGGGAGATATGTAAATTCGTGAAAGGCTCGACCACAAAAAATCCAGCCTCATATTAACAACAGGTGTTCTCCCGAAGTTCTAATAGTGGCATTCGTACTGTAATTATTGTCGGGGATATGGTATTAAAGAAACTTTTTATTGAACTTTTACCATCCGATACTTTCAATTTTATTGAGTCACAAAAAAGGAAGGTAAAATTATTTTTGTTAAAAAATAAAAGTGGGGACACATAGGACAATAAGATAATAAGATGATAATACGTATTTTATTGTAAGCTGAATGTGGATATTTAAACATTATTTGTATTTTACCTAACTAGCGCTTGTTTCTATAGTAGAGATAAACAATATAGTACCTACCTTCGATAGAAAGTAATTTCCCAAGTTCGATTCCCTAAACGAATCAAGGACTCTTTGCATCGCAATCCTCTTTGCGATGATTTTACCGCTTGCATTGAATACGTGCCGACGATGTCGAGCCATTTGACTCGGTTTTGATTTTTTGAAATAAGTATAGAGCAAAAATATAGAGCGTCGCGTCGTGAACTCGTGAATCGTAGTGGCGAAGTTTTTTCCTTCCAATTTCCCACCGATGATTTTTTTCAAAAACATATCTCTTTCTGGAAAAGCGGCTGAAATATTGAAGAGTTTTCCACAGACAGAATATTGAAGAGTGTTCCACAGATAGGTTGATAGCCCAGCTGATAGCATTGGTCCGAGGTCGAATGGGAGCATATTGAACAAAATTCAATATTCTACAAAGTTACCAACTATAAGTTCACTATAAATATCAACATTCTTTATCTCCGGCTCCTGAGATGCGCAGCGTGGGCGCTGTCCGCTGTTAGATTTATAAGTTGTAACCATGGTCCACGATAGGGATTTCATGAATCAGTATATTCGTTTTCTCTTAATAAAATTTTTGAACCACGATGCGGTTATTATTAAATACCATTTATGTAACGTTATTATTTTTGACAAGCGGGACACCCGCGACTTATATCGGTTTTTAAAATTCCCGTGGGAACTTTTTGTTTTTCTTAAGCTCTTTTGAGCTCATACCTTGCTAAAAACTGTTGAAAGTTTACTGGTGAATGTTTAAATAGATAAAAATGTAAACATCCACCACTGAAAGTCCCATCAAAATAGGATTTGCATAGTGTATGGTGCTAGTCAAGCTCTTTCATTTGATACTCATACTCATATTGAGGGAGTTGTGAAAAAATATGTAATCCGCCATTTTGTAGCTGCGGCCATCTTGAATCGATGTTCATCAAACATAGCTAACAACACTCTCGACTAATTCACCTTTCAAACAAAAAAAACCGCATTCAAATCGGTCCACCCGTTTGAGCGCTACAGGGGAACAGACACACACACACACACAGACACGTCAAACTTATAACACACCGTCCGCGTCGTTTTTGCGTCGGGGGTTAATTATTATCATTGATATAACATTATTATTTTTGATATAAAAAGAGTATATCCACAATTTTTTTTTAAATATTTTATTACCTGTCGTCAGTTCTCATTATATTAGGATATGATTAGGATGCTGTGTTGAATCCATTTAGATAAAAAAAAACATGACAATTGTGGCACAAAAAAAATGGTTGCTTATCTATTAATTTAATTACCTCGACTTATGGTAAACGATGCATGTATCATACTTTCGAAACGTTATTAAAATTACGAGTAGGTAAAGGATTGTTCTCACAGATTCGTGATGTCACGTTATGTCGGTATACCGGTTACACTCGTACCGGTAAGAACATCACTACCACCTCGGCGCTGCGCTCAGACCGAGAGAGTTATGCCTTAATACACTTTTATTGCCTTATTACAACAAGAAGTTCCCTAAACAACCTTATTAGATTACACCGATATCGTGCGACTTTTATCCGAGTCGCGTAGGCTTAGCGAACAGTATTTATTGAGAAAGCTCTCAGATTTCAAAGTAAGCGCCATGTAGTTTTGTAGTTTTATTTGTGCAACAACTATTTTATTACTGTAAAATAAAATATAATTAGTTGTTGATAAGTTTTATCTGCTATCTTCATTGTTTATTACGTTAGCAGATAGAGATTTTTTGACCTACTACAAGTCCTTATTAGGTTTAGTTTTCTTATAGGTACTTCTGATGTCTACCCAATATTGTATTTTTGTTTACATTTTTATTGTTTTTTATTTTATTTATTTAATTCAGAATCTTCTGCCTTCCCTGAATCCCATTATTTGGGGTCGGGTCATTTATTTAATTCAGAATATCATACATAATATGACTGACAAATAAATAAAGAAAAAGACTCCTTGACTGCAATCGCACTTGATGGTACTTATCTTGATGAGTGAGGATGGAATGAGCTCTGTCAGATTTCATCAGCGTATAAAGAGAAAATCAAGCTCACATTACTAGAAAAAAAATTAACACTACAAAATAATAATATGTTCAGTAGAGGATAATTTTTAAATTCAAGAATTCAAGATATTCAACTGGTTACACCATTAAGATGTAAAGGAAACATCAGCATATAAATCCATCGGCCATAAAATATTAGACACGTCGCTGATTACTGGGCATTGTGTGCGGATTGCGTACATCGGTAGCCTGCGATCGCGCTTTATCCCTACGATGCTGAGGCTTGGTCAAACACAACGCAAGGCGGTGCAACGCGCGCTAACAACGGGTAATCACGACTCCTATAAGTTGGAATACAAGGAACGGGTGTAGCGTCTTTTTTGGTAACAACTCAAACTCAGCTTTATTTAGGTGCTTTTGGCATAAATGGTTGAGATTAGTATAATGAAAATAAAAGGGAAACACGCGTGGCGTGCCTTTAAAGTCACTATCGTTATGGAAAAGTAAATGACAAAGCTGGGGTTACCTGAGCAACTGCCTAGCGGTACACGTTTTGTGATGTGCGTGATGTGTAAGTTAATCACAGCACTGTAGTACAACTTAAGAGAACTTTTACGCTGTGGGGGGACGGTAAATTGTCGAGAAGAAATAGTAGTGCTGTTTCTTTACGTAGTAATAGTTAGTATTCTGTGGTGACTGGTGACATGCTTCATAGTGCTCGTATTACAATCGTGCATGCGCTAAGTGCGACGTTTTCACGTGCTATTGCAGTCAGTAAAAAAGCTGTGATAGCCTAGTAAAAAGCTGTGATAGCCTAGTGGTTAGGACGACCGACTTCTAATCGGAGGTCGTGGGTTCGATCCCGGGCACGCACCTCTAACTTTTCGAAGTTATGTGCGTTTTAAGTATTTAAATATCACTTGCTTTGACGGTGAAGGAAAACATCGTGAGGAAACCTGCATGCCTGAGAGTTCTCCATAACGTTCTCAAAGGTGTGTGAAGTCCGCCAATCCGCTTGGCCAGCGTGGTAGACTATGGCCAAAACCCTTCTCACTCTGAGAGGAGACCCGTGCTCTGTAGTGAGCCGTTAATGGGTTGATCATGATGATTGCAGTCACCTGCCCTGCCGCCGCGCTTTTAGTATGTCCGGTTCTTAGCACTGTAAAGCCGATTGCGAGCTCTTTGTAGGGCCTTGAAAGGGTAAAACCACACTGCATGAGCGATGCTAGTAAGAGTGAAAATAATTTTCGCCTCTTTTTTATGTTTATCTTGTGATCAGCTACATATCGGACTACGAGCAGATGCACTGAAAAATATTACGTGCAAAATATTATGCACGTAAATTATTCTGAGACACACTGCCCAGACTAACACATAGGCTTTTTATCCCGGAAAAATGCACAGTTCCTACGGGATTTTGAAAAACCCCAAATCTATAGCTACAGCTATAGGGCAGATTACTATAGCGAACTTCCTTGATAGTAGGTATAAAGGTTGGAAAAGAGAGCGGGAACGGGAACCGAAATCCACGATTCCCTCGGGATTTGTTGAAAACCGAAATTCCCGCGGGCGAAGCCGCGGGCAGTTGCTGGTAGAGTATAATTTTTAGGGTTCCGTAGTAAACAAGGAACCCTTATAGTTTCGCCATGTCCGTCCGTCTGTCCGTCTGTCCGTCTGTCCGTCTGTCCGTCTGTCCGTCTGTCCGTCCGTCCTCGGTTAATCTCAGAGACTATTAGTGCTAGAAATCCGTAATTTGGCATGAGTATAAATATTAATCACGCCGACAAAGTGGTGAAATAAAATTTTGATAAATATTTTTTTTTAGGGTAGCTCCCCTACATGTAAAGTGGGGATGAATATTTTTTTTCTCGTCTACCCCATAGTGTGGGGTATCGTTGAATAGGTCTTTTAAAAATACTGTGGGTGTGGGAACATCATTTTTCGATTTCTAGATCCGTTTGTAAAATATGATGTTTTAAAGTGCAAATTTTTATTAGAGTCAAGTGTCCCCCCCCTCTATCAGCCAAATGGCAGTATATAGGAACTTGAAAAAATTCACAGCAGTAGGGTATATAATCAATTTTAAAGGAAAACTATCACGGCTAAGTAGGGTTCACAGGTTAAGGAGTTATATCTGTTTTTCGAGGATTGTGACTACGGAACCCTACACTGCGCGTGGCCCGCCACGCACTTGACCGGTTTTTATAAGGCATAACGTATAAAACTCCTAGCATAGTAGCTTTTAAGCTAGCAAAGTTCAGTTAGAGTTGATAAACATTAGATTCGTTAATTCAAATTCAAAATCATTTATTTCACGTAGGCCAACGTGTGGCTCTTATGACATGTCAAGAATCTACCACCGGTTCGGAATGCTGATTCTGCTGAGAACTTCACCTAGTATATCTTTAAGTACCTAGACAGTTTTTCCTTTTTTTCGCTTTTTTACAATTTCTATAGAAAGCTATCTCAATACTCTTGTTGGATTGAAACCTAACATAATCTTTGAGACATTTGATTTATTCCTTTAGCAGCAATTACACTACTTGTGCTTACTTGAATGCATAGTAAGGCTTTTCATATTATTTTATGGTCTAAGACTGAAAGGTTGGACATGACCCTATTTTTAGCATGATATATTGTTGCTTTTAATGTAAATGCAACCAATTCTCCTTTTTAAATAAATTTTGAAAGTATGAATACTGTAAAATAAAATTTACTTTCTGAGTACAGGCTCATCATTTTAGAAATTTCGAAACTTTGTACATGCGTTACGTTGAATATACTCGAGTGTACGTAAAAGAATCATTTGCTATAATTTGTGCACTATGGTGCATTTGTCATTTTTCTGCATTGTTTATTTTAGTTTTTAGCTTTGAACACTGAAGATTTTCTACAAAAGACTCAGTGGCAAGACGGGTAGAACAGTCGAGTTACGTGTTCTGGTAGTCCCTGTTTGGAGTTCCGACCACATTATAATGTTTATGTAAGTATTACATACGTAAATGCGAAGTTAATACACCCACGACTGCACAAACTCAAACTTGCTGCGGTAGAAATTTCATCATCATCATCATGATCAACCCATTACCGGCTCACTGCAGAGCACGGGTCTCCTCTCAGAGTGAGAAGGGTTTTGGCCATAGTCTACCACGCTGGCCAAGCGGATTGGCAGACTTCACACACCTTTGAGAACGTTATGGAGAACTCTCAGGCATACAGGTTTCCTCACGATGTTTTCCTTCACCGTTAAAGCAAGTGATATTTAATAGTGCCTGTGTGTATCGATGGCACTAGTGACACCAAAGACATAGCCAATTTGTTTATGAATCATTTCAGGGTGCAAGCATTGCCCGTGACGCACGATTATGTAAGTGAGCATACAATGGAGGGACTCGATGCTCAACCTAATCACACCTTGGCCTTTTTTAAAACTGAAGAGGTCAAAAAGATCGTCAAGTATATGACTCGTGGAAAATCGCCAGGACATGATGGGTTGAGTATTGAGCATCTTCAGTATGCTGGTGTGCACTTGCCTAGAGTTTTATGTCTGCTGTATAACATATGCATGGTCCATTCATACTTGCCAAAGGAATTGATGAGGAATGTGGTGGTGCCAGTTGTGAAGGACAGAACGGGGGACGTTACGGATTTGAAAAACTATAGGCCGATTTCTTTAGCTACCATAACAGCCAAGGTACTTGACGGCCTCTTGGATAAACAACTGGATCAATATCTAGACCTACATGATGCACAGTTTGGGTTCAGGGCGGGGCTTTCCACAGAGAGTGCCGTGTTGACCCTAAAGGAGACCGTCAACTATTATACGAGCAGGAAAACACCAGTGTACGCCTGCTTCTTGGATCTCTCAAAAGCGTTTGATCTGGTTTCTTACCCGATACTCTGGGACAAGCTCAGACGCACTGGCATGCCTCAGGAACTCATCGGCATCTTTAGGCACTGGTATGCAAGGCAGGATAACCAGGTAAGGTGGGCGGGGGTATACTCGGACACGTATAGGCTGGAATGCGGAGTCAGGCAAGGTGGGCGGAGTTCACCGAAGCTTTTCAGCCTGTACGTGAATGAGCTGATTGAGGGGCTCAGCAGCATGCATGCGGGATGTTCGATTGATAATCAGATGATTAATAACATCAGTTACGCGGATGATATGGTGCTGCTGAGCCCATCGGTCTGTGCGCTGAGAGATTTGCTGCGGGTGTGCGAAGACTATGCTGAAAAGCATGGACTTAAATATAATGTAAAAAAAAGCATGCTCATGGTCTTTGCGGCGGGTAGCATTTCTCCCAGCTATGTACCTCCAGTGAGACTGTACGGTGCAGAGCTGGTTAGGGTGCCCAAGTTCACATACCTGGGACATGTGGTTACAGCAGACATGAAAGATAATTGTGACATTGATAGGGAACGGAGGGCGTTGGCGGTTAGAGGGAATATGATAGCTCGCAGATTTGCACGTTGCACAAAAGAAGTTAAGGTCACTTTGTTCAAGTCCTTTTGTCAGAGCTTCTACACGTGCAGTCTGTGGGTTGACTATACCCAAAAATCTATAAACGCTCTCCGAGTCCAGTATAATAACATCTTCAGAATAATGTTGGGACTGCCTCGGTACTGCAGCGCGTCCGGTATGTTTGCGGATAACTGTGTAGACGGTTTCTTCGCAATCATACGGAAAAGGATCGCCTCAATCAAAAGTAGGTTGGAGAGAAGTCCCAACATTATCCTGAAGGTGATAGCAGACAGACAGGACAGCGCTCTCAAAGCACACTGGATGTCTGCATTAGTTAATAAGTATATTAATTATATTAACTAACATAGAATAAGTTTCTTACTAACATACATTATATTATAATATAGTTACTAACGTAGGTTAAGATGATTTCATTTCATTTCATTTTTTCATTTCATTTCATTTATTTTATCGTTTGACTGTTACAATAATAGATCTTAAAATTAGGTATAGTAGAAACAGTCTACCTCTGACAGGCATACGATATAGTTGTAGAGAGATTTATACGACATTTTGAAATTTTACAGAGGTCACATAATTTTAAAATTATTACAATAATTATTAAATGGTAATGTTATTTATGTCAAGTAATTCTAAAATTTACAAAGTCTTTGGTCTTATCTCGATTGAAAAAGTCATTAATGCTGTAAAATGTCTTATTAATAAGCCATAGTTTAAGGATTCTCCTGTATTTGTTAAAATTTTGTAGCGCTTTTATTTCTAACGGTAAGTTGTTAAAAACTCTTATTGCAGTCATATATGTGCTGTTACAATACATTTTCGAGGTTGATCGTGGTAAATATAAGTCGTGATGATCTTTTTGTCTTGACTCCGCCTCCCGAGTTCTGTAACATGATTTTTTTTCAAATATTTGTTCATTATTTTTGACAAGTAAACCCAGTTCCATTAAGTAAATACTGGCCAACGTTAACAGTTTCTTTTCTTTAAATAGCAAACGAAGTGATTCATCTTGTTTTTTACGATATATTATTCTTATAGCACGTTTTTGCAATATGAATGTTTGTTTTATGTCAACCGAGTTACCCCAGAATATGATACCATATTTGAGCAGGGAGTATATGTTAGCATAATATGCGTTAAGCGCCACTTGTTCACTCGTAATATCCATTAATACTGAGAGTCCGTGACAGTAGCTCGCAATCTTATTATTTATTTTTCCAATATGACTTTTCCAGTTTAAGTTCGCATCGAGCATGACTCCCAAGAAATTCGCGTTTTCAGTACTTTCGATTTTGCATTTATTTATCTCTATATTAAGTTCTAGTGGTTTTGTTTTATAATTTCTGAATTGTATCATTGAATTGTATCATGATTACTAACATAATATTGTGGGCCTTTGTTGTCTGAGAAAATAAAGATTATTATTATTAAATACTTAAAACGCACATAACTCCGAAAAGTTAGAGGTGCGTGCCCGGGATCGAACCCACGACCTCCGATTAGAAGTCGGTCGTCCTAACCACTAGGCTATCACAGCTTTTTTGAGGTAGAAATTTACTGCAAAACAATTATGTAAAATCATGAGAATAATTACTACCTATGAGTAGGTATAATAGTATGTACTATGTATCTACTTTGTAGATAGTTATTCCAGTAAGTGTAATTAATCTATACTTAATAAATAAAATTGAAGTGTCTGTCTGTAATATCGAAATAACTACCTCATATTAAGCTCATATGGTTATTTGAGCGCTACCATAACCGAATCACACGTTTTTAAAATTTTTGTCTGTCTGTCTGTCTGTCTGTCTGTCTGTCTGTCTGTCTGTCTGTCTGTTTGAACGGGCTAATCTTCGGAACGGCTGAACCGATTTTGACGGGACCTTCACATGCAAGTAGAGAATTAACCAGGGAGTAACATAGGCTACTTTTTTAACCGACTTTCAAAAAAGGAGGAGTTGTGTTTTTCTACCTATGTACATCGATATCTCCGAGATTTCTGAACCGATTTGCGTAATTTTTTTTTTAATCGATAGAGAAACATTGCGACCCTGTTCTATAAAAAATTTGGATTCCAACTCCTCAATCCTGATGCTGTAGGGGACCTAATCCCCAAAACTAATGGGTTTTAGAAACTTTCGGTTATTTAAATTGATATTGGGGGTACCAATTAAAGACTTTATCGTTGAATGAACTCGAGTAGGTACATATCGAACTCCTCAACCCTGATGCTGTAAGGAATTGCATTCCAAAATCGTAAGGATCCCACGGAATTTTTTCGTTTTGTGGACGGGTTACTACTTACTACAGATAGGCTACTTTTTGTTCTGGAAAATCAAAGTTCCCACGAGATTTTTACACACGGGCGAAGCCGTGGGCATCATCTAGTTATATATAATACCTAACTAGCGACCTGCTCCGGCTTCCCACGGGTAGTAATTATCTGTTACTATCCCACTATACATTGTTTGGTTATAATTTATATCTCAAAGGGATTTAGCAGCGTTTTCAATGAAAGCTCCCACTAGGCGACTTACTTTTCGGAGGTTTACAATAATGATCGTCATATTTCAATTGATTTACACAAAACCTTAAAACATTATACATTTAAACGTTCCTCATGAATCACTCTGTCTATTGGTGAAAACCGCATGAAAATCCGTTCAGCAGTTTTTGAGTTTATCGCAAACAGACAGACAGACAAACGCGGCGGGGAACTTTGTTTTAAGTATAATATATAGTTATAATGATCTAGTGTCTGAAATAGATGTTTATGCATCAGATACTCGACCTTTGTCTAACAATTGGCGAAGGGTGCAGTGTGCGGTCCCGGTGACGAGCCGACGATCGACGATTGATGGATGATTACGTCTTCATCCCGCGACGATCCTGCTCCTGGGACGTGTACTGCAATGTAGTAGTCTTGATACTTTCTTATATTCCAATGTCACAGCTATACCTACGTTGACTGAGCCGATTTGAAGCTTGGCAAGCCTAGATGAGCAAGTCCGTATTATTTTACTCGTAAAGTCAACAGCACTTCAAGCCAAGCTTGGTCCAATTCATGAGTCCACACGTTTTGTATTTGTGAACAATTGCTGTCATTTTCCAAGCGTGTGCAATGTTGCCGCTTACCAGTATTAAGTTTTGGACTCCAAAGGTAAAAAAATAACACTTTATCGATCGTTTTCTTTACTGTAACGCCAGATTCTTATAGTACTTATTCAATCTATCTGTAATCTAACAATAAGTTACTAAAAGGAATGAACTTTTTGGACAATAACAACGTTTGTAAGAAATAAATCTATAGATTGCAGATAGATTGAATATAGAAACTGGACGAAACTCGACAATGTTGTTCATGTGTTTCTATCAGCATAATAAAAAAAACTAACTTTTTCTCAACATTTTTGTTTAACTATTATTCGTACCACAATGATCAAAATTATTTAACCCAAAGTCGAGCTACTACTACCTGTGTCATTCACCGTGTTGTTACAGGTCGCTTCGCTCGACACAAAAAAACTTCTTTCAAATGTAAATTGGCCTAAACCGACAAAGCAAATTGTCACAAATAAACACAGTGATACATTTCGTTTTTTGTGAAAGTCCATAAAAACTCAGGCGCATCGGTAAAGGGTCAGACCGAAGCAATCAATCTAAGATAAAAATTTCTTTTATTGATTTTTTGCCCTCGGTATCTTTTTAACAAAAGTCTTGAGTTTGAACTTTGAATACGTGGGAATCGCGGTCATATTCAAGATGTTTCCTGAATTTTGTTTTGGTACTACTATCTAAACACTTTACAAAACTTAAAACTTAAAACTTTATAAAATCTATTAGGCCAAATCCACCTTTTTGTGTTAAGTATATTCTGAGCTTTAAGTAAGGTTACGATAAATTCAAATTAGACCACCAAGTAATACCATTTTAGGCTGAACAAATCAGGATTCTTACGAAAATTTGACCCTTAATCATTTGTTTCAGTGATCAATTTTAACTTTAACGGTTACTTAACTTTAACCACCTGACGACATAAGTAAATAACTTTTGATGACAGATTTACACAGCTAGCGTTAATTTGAAAAGTTACACTAGAGCCTTTACATCTAAGACGAGGCAGATTTGTTGTAATGACACGAATCTTTCTGTTCTAACTCGAAATTAAAAGTAACTACCCTCTATAGATACCAGCCTAAGACGTCACAAAAAGACAAAAGATTGATAATACGTTAACCAAATATTGATTTAACCCCATCAGCGACGGAAGCAGGTGTCCGACGCACGCGCCTTCCACTCACAATCAATGAGCGTTTCCTAACTATGAAATTAAATGATAATCACCATTTTTTCATAGGTATTTGGATAAGGAGTTTAATAAGTGCATTTGGACTACGATATCAGAAGTTGTAAACATTTTTGATACCTACCAAATCACTGCTTTCAAGGTACGCTCGCCAATACCTGACTGTTTTCCCTAAGACCTCGAGTATTTATTACATGGATCTTTTTTGTTTTAACTCAAGAATAGAATCCGGGCAAAGTCAGGTTCTATAGATCTTGGCCTCAGATTCTAGGATTAGTTGTCTAGCAGGTTTAAAATTAGCTTCTAACATACAAATCTATCTATATCTATACATATAATAAAATCGTAGAATTGCCGTATCTGTACATTGAAAATTTTTGCAAAATAATAACTGGGGGATGTTAGGGATAAGTAATAGAACGTAAAAAAGCTATTTTTGAAATTTTTGTCTGTTTGTCTGTTTATCTGTTTGTCTGTTTGTCTGTATGTTTGTGCGCGCATCACGTAAACACTACTGAATGGATTGAAATAAAACTCGGCATGATTTAAGTTAATACTATGGAGTAACATATAGGATACTTTTTATCCCGAAATTCAGCACGGTTCCCTTGGGAGAGGGGATGAAAGGCAAAATGTGTACTTAGCTGTAATTCGTTAACGGGTGGTCCGATTTCATTCATTCTTTTTTTGTTAGAAAGTAGATACTTTAAAGACTACTGGCTAATCTCTGAAAGGCTGGACCGATTTTGATGGGACTTTCACTGGCGGATGTTTACATTTTGATCTACCTAAACATCCGCCAGTGAACTTTTTACAGTTTTTAGCAAGGTATAAGCTCAAAGGAGCTTAGGAAAAACAAAATGATTCCCACGGGATTATTAAAATCAATATCCACGCGAACGAAGTCGCGGGTATCCGCTCGTTTTATATTAAGTAGGTAAGTGCAATCGTTACTAGTAATTTTTGCTTGAAACTTGGATACGTCGTGTTTAGGAACTTGCTTGCTAAAAAATTGATTTTGAGCATAAAAAACAAGACAAGACAAACTATTTTAAAATTATAAAAAATCCAGGCCAACCTGCTGAGCTTCCAGGTGGTCATTTATCTTAAAACACATCTAAGAACCATGTTTTCAGGTCAAATTGAAAAAACCTTATCAAATTCGGCTCGATAGTTTATCAGGAAAATGATCACATTAGAAAAAAATTAAAAACACGGTTGCAGCGCACCCTTGAGACCATAATCGCACCATCGCATAATTAACAACCTACTTATAATACTTAATACAAAAACCACATTAAAATCGGCCCAGAAGTTTTTTAGTTTACTGGTAACAAAAAAAATCGCACAAACACACAACCTCTTACGCTGAACGCGTAATACAACATCTCACTTCGTTCGTAGGTAAAAAGGTTGTTAATTCCTGCATCAGCCCCGTCATTATTCATTTTAACGGTTTGCCGGCACCGAGAGGGTTGAGCGACGAGCGTCATGCTTCGCTCCGATGTTACGGATAGATACTTCATACTAGATCCGAAGCTTTTTCTTTCACCAGAAACGAGCTTTTTTGGGGCAGATGTGTTAGGATTATAATTTGACCGTATCAAAACATTCGGAGCCCCGATGATATCTATGGTACCTGAGTGTGTAATTTTAATAAGAGCTAATTTATATTAATTTGGTTAATGTATTTATGATGAGTGAAAGTGTAGGAAGATAACGGATCCGTTAGTGTAAATTTTCAAGTTATAAAAAACGCGGCAACGAAGTTAACGACTAACAACATTAGGTAATTGCCCGACGAAGGGTAGAGGTACCAGACATTTAACTAGAATACTTTTTTAAAGAAATTAAAAAAAAAGTTTCGTACCTACAATTTTTTTTTAATAATGCTAAAAATAATAAGCTAATTTTTTATAGTGCTAAAAACAAAAATGTTCAAAACCATAAGCCCTTTGGTGAGCTGGTGAAAACAAGCATGGCCACCAAACAAAAAACTATCCCTATAAAATAAAAATTCATGCTGACTGATCATTCTACTTTTTAATTAAACTTGCTTGCTTTTGTTTATACAGGTGCAAGGATCTGCTACAAGAGTTAAACCGGTAAGTAGATACAAAAATCAAAATATATGGCATGCGCTAAGCTCTACCTAGGTTTGAGTCCTAGGACTAGGATATATAGTCCTAGGACTAGTATTATAACATCGTTGGAAACATCTTTCTAAGGGCGTCTCCTGTGAGACTAGCTTAGTCTGTACAGTGTACACCCAAATAAGTATCGCCACAGAACACGATTTTCAGTTACTTACTGTTACTGGTGCGAGGTCGCCATTCAAGCACCTTGGGACCCCAACGTCCTCCAGTTCTTCGAGCAATGTGCTCCGCCCATTCAGTTTCGCGACTCAATGAGTTATGTTTGTAGTTCTGATTCTCCTACGAATGTCCTCATTTCTGATTTGTTATTACACCTTCGCGTGATCTTCTACGCAGTTACTAATTATAGGTACTCTAAGTATTTCTAAGAACCGCATTAGACATGTGCCTTTGCGTCGTCCAAGTCTCATTTATACCGTATTTAAGAGCTTTGTAGGTAGGTAACTAAGCACGTATCTAACAAAGATTTACAATTCACACGAAAGTCGAAATTCAGAAAAAAATAATATAAGTAGGTATGCACCCAATCCTTTAACAAATCGAGCACAATTTGGCAGCTCCTACGAAATCCGCGATAAAGTCAATATCCCTATCACGCCGCAGATCTTATAATAATGGGGTAATTTGTCAGAGCAAACATTTTGCATATGAAATCCGTATTCAGCCGGGGGCGACTCATGACTGTTAACCATACTTCCCTACCTCAGATCATCTAGCCTCTCTGAGCGTTTCCATGTTACCTGATCCGATATCGTATCGACATATTATGAATGAAAATAATCTCTGCACCCGATATTATTGACGATATTGAGCTGTTATAATAAATATTTTCATACATTTTACGCTTCAATATCGGATCGGATACCGTGGAGACGTGTTACTCGTGCACCGTGATAAAGACTAATGCATCCACATGATGCTATAAATGCGGCATTAAAATGTGATTTATAACATCTAAAAGATTAATTGCTCAATACAAAATAGGTGTCCGTCGAGCTCCCTCGCAGCGGTGCGAACATTCTTTATGCAAAATTGAAGTCCAAGGTTCGATTTCCTATATAATTTTACCTTATTTTTGGTAGGCAATCACATTGTTTTGATTTCCGATAGAAATACATAATATGTAAGTGATACGAGTACCGTAAACCCGGGTAACTTGGCCCGAATTTCTTAAGTTTTTTGGTTCAATGTCGAATATTTAAAAAACTATTATTAGTTTTACTTTATTTGTGAGCTACACTACTGTTAAATGTACTCTTCTTTTCATATAATTAAAATCTATAACAATCAAATGGAAATGTATATGATAAAAAGCTAAATTTAGAGAGCGGGCCAAAAATTGATCACTTTTTACAACTTTGCCCATTTTGGGAAAACTTATATAACTCCAGTATTTTTAACCGTAAGATCATGAAACTTAGGGTTACTTTAGAAAAATAGTTTATGTAACATAGGATCTTATTACTAAACATTTAAATGTTCATATTAGCTGCCAAAATTGAGTGGGCAAAGTTGCTATAATTTTTTTGTAACTTTTCGTACTAATAAAATGATAAGCTAGGGTTGTCATTTTTTATTCTTAACCAGGTTTAAGGTAAGGTACGTAAGTTATTATAATTTCAAACCAAAAATATTAAAACAAATATGAAATGAAGCTTATAAAAATCTTTAATTTACTTATAAGAAATTTAATAAGTATATTTTAACTTAATACTAATAAAACATTCTAGTAAGGAATCATCAAAAAATTAAATCAAAAATATTCAATCGGTTTGTTAAAATCACAAAAATTATTATTATTAAGGTAGGTAGGTATTAAGGAATAATGAGAAAAAATCTATGACCTTGAAATATTTACGAGATATTTTTCAAAGTACCGCCTTTCTAACAAAAAAAGAATGAATGAAATCGGACTACGCGTTAATGAATTACAGCTAAATACACGTTTAGACTTTCATTCCCTCTTCCAAGGAAACCTTGCTGAATTTCGGAATAAAAAGTATCCTATGTCCTTCCCATTTCGGAGTGTAAACTCAAATCGTGCCAAGTTTCATTCGAATCCATTCAGTAGTTTCGACGTGATGCGCGGCCAAGATACAGACAGACAGACAGACAAAAATAAAAAAAATATATATTTTTGGCTTCAGTATCGATTATAGTGCCCTCAAAAAAAAATTCAAAATATCTTCAATGTACAGAATTGGATCTGTTACAGTTTTATCATATTGTAGAAATAAAAACTTTCTCATAACAACAGAGATAGTTCCAAAATGAACTGTGATAAACAAAACGTAAACGAAAGTAACTGTTAATGTCAATTTAAATTTACTGTACAGGTGACAACCCTAAGGGCTTAATTTTGGTGGGCAAAGTTATAAAATGTGCATCCGAAACAGCAATATAACATTGCCCACCAATATATTTCTGAAACTGAGAAAGCTTCCGCGCTGATTATTCGATCTATATCGTTTATTTGATATCAAATAACTGTAGTTTAAAAATTACTTACCTGTTGCAATTACAAAGTTACAACAAAAGTTTTTTACACTATTTTTGGCCCGCTTTTTATACCATCAACTTTGACTGGTGCTCACTGCTAACTGAAGTGAAATTGGTAACAGTTGCTTATGCAATTTTGCCAGAAATATACTCAATTTTGTACTGCGTCGGGCAAAGTTAGGTCAGTTGGGCGAAGTTACCCGGTTTTACGGTACCTAATACCTACCTATGTAATAGGGTGGATGCTCCTTAGCTCGGTCCCCGCTCCAAAAGTCGGCACTCCGTCTATTTCTGGTGATATTAGCATTGTGGTGCTAAACTGTTGCCTTATTTTAAAACTATTTTCCCATTAGAGCAAGCTAAAGCTAAAAAAGTACGTATTGTTCCTAAGCGGCACCAAAACGCTAATATCAACAGAAATAAAACAGAGTGCCGACTTTTGGAGCAGGGGCCGAGATTAGGAACATCCACCCTACTAATTTTCTAAGCATCATTCTAAAACGCGGATGCATGTAAATCAGTTGATGGGTGACAATAGCGTAGCTACTAAGATCCAATTCAATGGGGGTAGGTAGGTACCTACTTTTGCGGTAGTTTTGAGATAGTTTGCGGTAGTAGAGTTCATCGAATCGCGAAACTGAAGTGGCCATGGACTGGTCGCTCGACACATAGCGCGAAGAACCGATTAGGACATCTCCAGAGGTCCAAAGGTAGGTACTACTCGAGTGGCGGCCTCGCACCAGGAAGACGAGGTGACTAGGTGAACACACGATCTCAAGCGACTGGTTGTCAGTCGCTGTATAAGTTCGTTCGGTAACTTAGTGTCAGTACAGGCGCAGGTGCTCTTAGTATTCTGCTTTAATTTTTATTACTTTTTTTCTGTTTGTAATTTTTTTTCTATTCTAACAGAATCTCCGAATAGTTTGCCAATCCGCACTTGGCCAGCGTGGTAGACTATGGTTAAAATCCTTCTCATTTTGAGAGAAGACCCGTGTTCATGAGAATATTATATTTTATGTTTATGGTTATATTGTAATAAAATACGAATATAAAAAATATACAAGTGTAAATTGAAAATTTAAAAAACCCCCGACATTCGCCATTTTGTGGCGGCAACCATCTTGGATTTGCAATAGTGCTATTCTACTAGTCAAGCCCTTTCATTTGATACCCATATTAAGGGATTTGTGAAAAAATATGTAATCCGCCATTTCGTAGCGGCGGCCATCTTGGACCGATTTTCATCAAACATAGCTAAGAACACTCTCGACTAAATCACCTTTCGAACAAAAAAAACCGCATTCAAATCGGTTCACCCGTTTGAGCTCCACAGGGGAACAGACAGACACACACACACACACACACACACACACACACAGACACGTCAAACTTATAACACCCCGTCGTATTTGCGTCGGGGGTTAAAAAAGGAAAGAGAATTTTAATGAAAAAATATGAGTAGGTATAAAACGCCAAAACCCCTTGTGCCTGTACAGTGTACACCCCTCTCGGCATGCTTTGAAGTCACGGCGGTGTCTTTGGCAAAACACCGCGTGGCGGAGGCGGCTAGACACAAAAGGCGACCGTAAGAAAACGAACAGACTATATTATACAAGCGCCAAAAAATCGTATTCTGTGGCGATCCTTTCAAGAGTCCGCAACTCCGCAGCAGCAGTGAAAGTAAAACGACGATGATACTATTAAGTATATTAAAACATTTTAGTTTTGTTTTCTTTATTTAAAGTCTAACCTATACTTACTTAGTGTTAATAAAGCAGAAGAGTTTGTTTATTTGAACGCGCTAATCTCTGGAAAGTCGGATTTGAAAAATTCTTTTTGCATGTTAGTCCAATTCTTGAGGAAAGTTATAAGGCTATTCGGCATTATGGTGCCACATGATTGATGCCATGCGAGCGAACCATGCCTCCAACCATGCGAGCGAAGTCGCGGGTAGCAGGTAGTGAATTATATTTTTTGTTTAAAATCTTCATTTAATTATCCGTAGCGACATCTATCTACTCAACTTAGAATCTCGTAGTCTTACATCCAGCGTCGTTTTGTCTGTCATCCGTCAGGGCCGCATCGTGTGAGTCTGTTCCTTACATAGTTTAGAACAGAGTAAACAGATGGCGTTGAACGTACAAGTTCTGAATTAATTCAGCAGGTTTTATATAGATGGCGCGCTTCATATTTCTTGTAAAAGCTTCGAATTGGTCAAAGCTTTTTAAAGCTTTGCAAATAGGTAGGTAGGTACTTACCTAAATGAAAAATGATTGCGATTGCTTAAATCATAGTGAACACTGAATACTACGAAAAAACGTCATCACTCATCAGTTTAGCTTCCAAAGTCAAAGCCAAAGTTAAAGTTGAAGTTAAAGTTACCTACTTAACTACTTTTCTTAAGTTTCACCTCTGTAAATTGCACACAAACTCACACACACACTTTTTTTGATCATTTCGCGGCCAAGTCACATTATGACGCCATTTTTTCTACATGACAGCGAATAAAATATCTATCCTTCTCAATGATCAATCAGGTTCGTTTAAGCGGTCCTTTGGTGCTATGTACGTATTACGTGCTACGTATCTTGTGCCTCATAAGGCACAAGATACGTAGCATGTATAGATACAATCATGTCCTGTAGTATCTATCCGACCTTATAAAATTAAGCTATTATCCCAAATCTAGTAGATAAGTAATTAAATGAGATGAGTCTTTTTTCGATTGATCAAACCTGCCCAAAATTCTTAATTCAAAAATCTTGTTTAAATTGTGAAACATTTCCTATCAAAGGTGTCGCTTTCCGTATTCGATTAAAAGACTTAGGGCGTTTGTGCACTTACTCGTTTTCGATTCGTTTTCGATTCGTGTTCGTTTTTTTAATGAACATCATAAAAACGTATACGAAATTCACGAATGACATTTGTGCACTTAATCGTGATTTCACTATACGTTTTAAGCATTTCGTAGATAATCGTCGTCAGTTTTTCGCACTTCTCTTATACATTCGTAGGCGATCATCACTTAATGACATGACATGACATCATGAAAAAACTTTTTTTAATTACTATCGAAAGAATGTTGCTACTTTCGATTTCATATTGTGTCATATAAAAAAAAGATTCCTCGGCAAGACACACGTTTTAGAGAATGCATAACTCCAGAAAAAATGCTGGCAGTAACACTAAGGTAAGCGATTATGAATATTTCACACGGTACGGTTAGTATCAAAATTATCTAAGCATACGTCATATATTTTGTGAACATCCCAAGTGGACATTACGCTCTTGTAAGAAAACAGTAACAACTAAGTATCAGAAATGATATTTTTTATGAAATGTTCATATTTTGCTGATAGTTTTTGACTACCAACCACAGGTATGGAAATTTTGATTATACTATAATATTTAGGTATTTTACTCGAAGTAAAACTAATTTGAATGAAACAAACGATTTATTTGAATGCCAAACTAAGTAGGTATTAATTTTTAATAATAATCAACTGCGTTGAATCATGTTTTGTTGGAATTCAAGAAATGCAAATACCTATGTTTTCCAAATACCTCACAACATCAGGACTCATCTCTGCCCTCTTTCCACACACCATTCCACTCGCGTCCTTATTTTAAAACGATTCGATGTGAAGAATTCACGAATATATAAACACGAAAACGAATCGAAAACGAGTAAGTGCACAAACGCCCATACAGTTATAAGGAAGGCTATGTCGAATCGTGTTTTCACGAAACACGAAAACGAATCGAAAACGAATAAGTGCACAAACGCCCGTCCTGAATACGTAATGGGAGCAGAAACGAGTGGAGTGCTCTTTCTATTCAGTGGTCGCATAAATTAGCGGCGGAGGGTAGCGCCGCATTTCCACAAAAACTGGGATCGCGTTCGCGGGGAAAGTTTGTCGATTAAGCCGTGCCGCGGCGCGGCCTGCAGGTCTGCTCGCGACAGTTAGTGCTGCCACTTGTTATAATCCGCTCACCGCGACCCTCGTCAAGGTACCCTGATTTAATGGCAACCACATTGAATTTACTGCCTTTTTACTTAGTTTGGGTATTGATATAATACTTACCTAGTAGGTACCTACCTATGCCAATTGTTATTTGTGCATAATATTATTATGATGCTGACTGTTGAGCATACATTGAGCTGTAAATCCATTCTGGGATATTTATTGTTCGTTTGTGACAATAAGAAGTTCCTTTGTTCTTTTCTTCTAAGATTCTGTCATTTTGTTGTGAGGTAACCGAGATATAAATACCTACCAGCAAAAACTTCTAATACCTACCATCTCTACTCCACAATTCTACTCTATCGTATAAAGAGCAGTTTACCATCACAAACCTTTCACGATGAATAAGCTTTCTCCTTTGCAGAAAAAATTCAAAAAATATAGCCTTTAATACCTATCCCAAAATATCTACATTCTATTTTCCAATTTTAAAAAATTGGTTTAGTTTTCAATGCAGAGATTCCATCAACCAAACAAACTTACAAACTTCTTTATAATTTCATTGTAAATAATCACATCAGATGTCAAGTATTATTTTCAGGTGAGCAAATTTTAATTTTATTTGTATGTACCTTAATATAATATACTAGCGGTCCGCCCCGGCTTCGCCCGTGGTACATAATGTATACCCTATAGCACTCAGGAATCACGTACATATCCAACGGAATTTTTGAAATCGGTCCAGTAGTTCCTGAGATTAGCGCGTTCAAACAAACAAACTCTTCCGCTTTATTATATTAGTATAGATTTTACACCTCCGGAAAATCTTACACGAATTTTGAGTAAGAGGCATTGCTTTATTTACTTACCTTCTTTGACGACAGCTCCGGGGCGGCGCGCGTTCCTGTTGTGTAGGTAATTATGTAAAGCGCATACAACGCTCATCTTAATGTAATTAATTTGTGTCCTCTTTTATGCTCAACCTTTTTGACAAGTTCTTTATCAATTTTCGTCAAGTTAGAAAGACGAAAAGATGCTTTTTTAACCCCCGACGCAAAAACGACTGGGTGTTATAAGTTTGACGTGTGTGTGTGTGTGTGTGTGTGTGTGTGTGTGTGTGTGTGTGTGTGTGTGTGTGTGTGTGTGTGTGTGTGTGTGTGTGTGTGTGTGTGTGTGTGTGTGTGTGTGTGTGTGTGTGTGTGTGTGTGTGTGTGTGTGTGTGTGTGTGTGTGTGTGTGTGTGTGTGTGTGTGTGTGTGTGTGTGTGTGTGTGTGTG